>FR989901.1:1316540-2516540 GCA_905404115.1 Pheosia gnoma | reverse complement strand
TGATGGCTGTCGATTTGGTAAATATTAATTTTCTAATACCAATGTGGTATTGAAATTAGTAGATACTCTTTGGTCCGCCGGTTCTCATGGAGTATATATCTATGTTATTTTTCTCCCTTGATAATAATACGTTTCGTTTCCGAGGTTTAATACATCAAGGTCTACCCTGGAAAATTTGATAAATATAAACTAGACCACGACTTTGCTAGTAGACCAGTGGCTTGAGCAGGATCTTTTTACGTGGCGTTTCGGTAACGTAATCGTCTTCCATCCCTCTCACCCCACAATTTTCATTAATAAGTATGACAGTGACAGCATGTTTTCTCGATGAGGTTACGTTTACATTAGTAGTTCCTGCTTACTACAGGTACGCATTTTCAGTATCGATTTTCAACTAAGTCCTTTACACAAACTTCGCTTCAAAATTAAGGGCTTAAATTAACTTAAATTCCTAAAAATGTTTAGGCTGTATTGTGACGCACAGTGTTAATTTTTTTAATACACTCATGATTTACTTTCGATTTTTTTTCCAGGGTTTCTAGTATAAATCAACGAAAAGTGAAAATACCAATTTAATTTGAATTCTTGGGATTTAAAATATTTTGCATTTTATTCTAACCTGTTTTGTTAGTCATAAAAACTTATGCAATGTTCCTTGAATAAAATGTTCCGCAATCTGTTGAAAATAATGTTTGGATATATTAAAAATACAAAATATAGTTCATTTTATTTCGGCGTGATATTTTAATTTAAGTACTAACTAATAACATAGCAATCATGTAGAATAAAAACATCATTCGAAAAATATTATATAGCTTGTCTATGATAAAAGTTCAGTAAAAACTTTCGATTTAACAAATTATACTTTTTTAACAATACTGTTAATTTCTTCGGCGGCCTTTCACCGAGCCAAGCGCGACATCGTAAAATGATTAATGACAAAGCAATCTCTCGCCGATGCTTTAATGATTTTCCATTAAAGAGGATCAACTTATGATTTGTATTATATATGCGTTTTATATCAAGATCTTGATATGTTATATCAGAAACAGAATATTTTTTATTCACGTAGACCATTAAGTACAGTACTTATGAAGCGTCAAAAGTTTCAAAATATTATGCTACTAATTTACCACCCGTTTGAAAGTCCGTTCCTATGGAGAAGATTGGGCCAGACACTCCATGGTTGCTCTTTTTATATCCATATTTATATTACATGATTGTTTGAAAAATGGCTGCAAGAAGCATGGTAGTAAATGAGATGTAAGCAGTAGATGGCACAGCAATCGATCTTGCATTTATAAATTGAAACTAATTTTAAGAACCTCTGCTTACTCCTTTGGTCCCGACGAGTGTATGTTAAAAAAATCTTCAAACTTTATCAAATTTACCTCGGAAACGAGATAAACATGATTACGCAATATCTATCAAAAAGTTTGCCCGTGAAAGCTTTTCATAAAGCCGATTATTATTCAGAAGATGAAAATTATAAGGCCTTTAATTCGAATTTGGAATGCTTCTACAAAAAAGTTGTTAAGGTACCGCACACTGGTCCGGAACGCGAGCTTCTGACGCTGTGCGAAATTTTAATGTCGGTCGCAGCAGATGTCCTTTATAACCTGTGTGATAATATAAGCCCTCTATGTGTGTTTAATCTCTTCTGATGTTCGTCGACTTGCACTAGGCCAGCGTGGTGTACTATGGCTTTAGAGTTCACTTGCTTGGAGGGGATGAGTGTTCGGTATCATGTCGCACCCCGTTATATTGAGATCAAACGCCATGAGTCACCTGGCTCTACCTACCCCTTGAGGATTCTTCTTCTTCTTCTTAGTTGTTCCCTCACTAATGAGGATCGTGACCTTATATGATTCGTCTCCATTTACTTCTGTCCTGCGCCAGTTCAATAGATTGTTGTAGAGTTTCTTCTGTTGCCTCTACAATACTTTTACCTTTCCTTGGGGATTACGGTATTTATATTACGATTAAATTACCTCCTTCTTATTATACCGTAACTTCATCATCTTTGTATTATATAGATTTTTATTTACAATGAGTTTTTGTATTTTTTTTTTGTCTCTAATGTTAACTTTTTTTTCTCCTTAATATAATTTATCGGCGAATGAGGCGGGATATTATTGAAGGGCGCAAGCCGAATTATGAACGATAACAAGTCAGTGCGACTCGGATGAATTATTCATCGTTCGACGATCGATATGTCGCAGGGACATTGCGTAAGCCGGATTCTTTCTTCAGGACATTCATGAATATTTTGATTTTTGGCGAATATAATAATAAAAATGTACATTATTTTTATTTGGGATTTTTTGCATATTTAAGAAATGATTTTAGGAAAGAAAAACTAAATCATTTTATGTATGCAATGTGCTCCTCAACCTGCCCTTTCAAGGATTACAGGCTTTTGGTGATTCAATTACGATCTACTGAATGATATCAGGGCATCCCTAATTATATTTAGCCACAAATAAAATGCGTTGACTTTTAAGTAATTAATGTAAATCCTTTATATCTTTAATTTGTAAATGATCAACATTTTAATCGTGTATGCTTATTTCTAAATAAAATTTCATTTATATGTAAAAGAAAATGTGCCGAAGAATAAATGTGAAAAAGATTCAAGTTTTTCAGAAGACTATTTTATATATTGTCACCAACACAACCGTCACCGTTGTCACCGTTTGTAGAAGATGACAAGCTTTCCAGTTTCAGTGTATCTTTAAGACTGCCTAAGCCTCCGTTGATGTCACAACACCTGTCACAATTCCGGGATGACGAGGCATTCCCTAGAGGGACGCCATTTTCATGTCACATACATTATTTTATTAATAATGTGTATTTATTGAATGTGTTACTGCTATTAATTACTTGGCATTGGCAAAATACCTGCTAAGTTGTGGGTGAGGCCATATTCAAATCCATTTCGTTTCGTTAAAAAAGAAGAAGAACAGGCATTCCCCAACCAGATATATGTTATAACAAAAATGAAAATGTAGCATTAACAATATTTAAAGGTAGTATACATACATTGTATTCTTACATAAAATTAACTATACGTACACCCCTTGGTACTCATGTTAGAAGCATAGAAAATTGAGTTCCTGAGCAATTTCCTTTCACATTTCCTCGCTAGATAAAGTTGTTTTTTTTTTGGGTGGAAATGTATGTAAAATAGATCCGATGAATTCTTTATTGAAAAATAACGCTTGTTTTATGGGTAACCTAAAATGGGCTGGGGACATGAGTTGGGTATAAATATCAGTGCTCGTCACACAAAGTTTGCTCCGTCCGGGATTCTTACCCGGGTGCCACGGTATAGAAAGCAGGGCCACTGTCAACTGTCCCAATCAGTTACCCTGCTTAGAGTGCCTAAATCTTTTAATATTGAGTAAAGTTGGTCACCAGTGACCCCTTCATAATTATTTGCCAAGGACCGAATGAGGCGCATGATGCTGAATAAATTTCCATCTTATATCCTACATCCTGATCAACACTATTTTATTGCTTTGTTTTTTTTAATTTCTTAATTTAATTTCAATCCGAATTAGTAACTGTTCAAAACTTAAAAAAAATACTATAGATACCTACATATGTTAATGCTTTCAGTTTTTAATGTAATCAACTTACCGAAGCTAAAAGCTTTGATAAAATAGTTACATCTTAATAATATAATAGCTTCAGGAAAATAATGCCTTTTAGGTTCATTTTTTCATTGAATTTCATTGTATTTGCTTTGTGCCTTTGTAGTGTACGATTTTCTCTTTATAAAGCTTGTTGATTCTGTATTCAGAGACTTTGATCTCGACCTTGTTGTGTCCAGCGTAAACATAATTGGGTTGTGCAGAAAGCGTACTTACGTATTACATTTTAAATCTCACATTGCCTTGGATACCTTCAAATATACCGGAACAAAATAATAATTAAAGAATAGGTAGAACATTTAAAACACGGTAATTGGGTAATTATATTATTTCAGTGAATTGCTAGTTCATCTATCGGAAATCAGGAATATTTTACTGAATTAATATGATTGTTTTCTTAACACATTTAGTATGTGTATGTATGTAGTAAAAAAATACAGACAGTTAAAATCCAACCGTTGATTGAAACACAAGAGAGGCTTAAATTAAGCGTTTTATTTACCATTCACATTGTATGACCATTACATAAATATTATTTCAAAATGGCCAGAGGACTAACGAAAATTATTATCGCCAACAATCGCTTCTACAGGGAGATTTATTTCTGCAATTAAATTCTGATAAGTAACAGTATTCACCAAATTAATTTATTATTTTACAATAAATGCCGAGCATCTTTTATACGATTTAGTGTTCCCAACGACTTCACTCATAAGACTCATAATCTTTCAGCGACCTAAAGTTTAGAAATAAATAATTGTATCTAGACTTCAATCATCGCAACCCCAATTTGTTCGTTAAAAACAAATTGTTTATCTTACAGTGCTATCTCTCAACGGAGAAAGAAGGAAGTCGGCAATCATCAAAGCTAGCCTTTAGAGGCTGCTGCGAGTAAAATGGATTTGGTACTCCACCCGAACAAAATTTCCAAGGTTTTTCAGGCAGGGTGTCAGCTTGGTAGTCTTCAGTTTTGTAATTTCACTGGACAATATTATATAAGATGTAATAGGTTGTGTTATGCAAATAATACTGGCGTTCCACGATCTTCTTTGAGATTCAGTCTTTTCCCATTCATATACATTTAAAAGTACTATTCGTGCTACAATAAAATGTTATAAGAAGCGATTGCCAGCTACATTATGTTACCTACAACTAAACTGCTATGTTACATTATTTATATAATTCATCTATACAATAGCACATAAATAATTAATCTATTTTTAAAATATATTTCGCTTCAATATACATATTCTCTTAACTTATCACATTGTTTAGCCTAACGAATAAACTTTCTACAATAGTCAGTGTAAAGAGCTGCAGGAAGACATTCAACGCCAATATGGGGGGACGAATCTTATTTCAGATTGTGTTGCACAAAATTCTATCCCTGTTTTTCCATTCTCGCAAGACCAACACCAAGACTTTGGGCAACACTAATCTCAGTACAGATAGTTTTGCCCAAAGTCCCATCCCTCTTCTTGTAATTTTCGCAAGGCTAAGACTTTGGGCAACACTAACCTCATTACAGATAGTGTTGCCTAAAGCTCCATCCCTTTTCATGCATTTTCGCAAGACCACGACTTTGGGCAACACTAATCTCATTACAGAGCAAAGCTATATAGAAACCTGCGCGATCACCAACTGACCTAACTGCAAGTTATAGAATACAAGTTGTCAACTATATGTAAAGATCAATACAGTGGCATATTGGCTGCTATTATACAAATCTCCGGTTGAGATTTGCAGTTGTATTATTATGCAAATATGTTAAAGCTTCGCATAAGTACCGCGTATAATGCAAATTCCTTATTGATCGATACTGCCCTTGGCAGCTGTTGGCATTATTCTACAGAATTATTTATTAAGGAATATAGGAAAACAGCTTAACCGCCGTGTTTAACCTATGAACTGTATTGGAATTTTTTGCATCGCATTGACAAGAATGTTCATTTTACAATGACGAAAATCCAGTTAGTTCTAGTTAAAACTTACCGGACGGCAAGGTTACGGTTATTGAAATCGAACTTTAATGTCGTCTTGATTATCTCAATAGAGTATTATTCCGTTCGTTGCACCAAGTTATCTCAAAGCTGCTAATTGTATCCATTCTTAAATAAGTCGATCCCCCCTTGGCAATTACGATTATATACCATAACTTCTGCTTTACAGCGTAACACTAATTATATCGAAAATATCTTGCTGAAATATATTATTAGACAATAATTGAATTCTCAAAATACTTTCTCACTTTGAAAATCACCTACCAACATGAAATATTCTGAAAACTATATAAATCATTCCACTATATTTATCTACAAAAATATGAGTGAAAATAGTGTACGGTTTAACAATACGGTAAAATTATGAAAGTTCAAAGCAAGCGTGAGTAAGTAGGTGCTTATTAATCCCGGGTAACTTGGTTCTGAATATTTCATGATGACCTTACAATCTAGTAGAGTAAGACAACAATTAAAGCAATAGCAAGAAGGGATTTCACTTTGTTTGTATTTTAGCACATTTTTTGTTTCCATATACTTCTTATTCTGGAGCATTCTAACGAGATTTTTTATAATTTTGTGAATTATAGACTACATGAACATTGGCATTAAACCTCACGTCTAGATTAAATGTCTATTTGCTTTCATTAAAGGTAACATTTATCTAGTTCCAATGGATTATTCAGATATAGCCATACATTCTAAAATATTGATAGATTGGTTAATTCATGAAACCCTGTTGCTGTAACCAGATCAGATTAGGTACATTATAATTGACGTGCTAAAGCTCAGGAAGAAAACAAGGAATGTACGTTTATGGGCAGTTGCAGAAAAGGGATACCTTGAAAAAAGCTTCGAAGATGTACACATTCACGTTAAACGTATGAACACAGTAAAAATTTAACTAACATATAATTCAAGTAGATCTATTACAATATTATAATACAATTTCTTTCAGAACAAATGATCTATGTTATCTGGGCAAAGAGTTTGTATAAGATTTAGCAAACAAATTTTTGGGACAACCATTTTACCTTGAAAGTGAGACGAGAGAGCTTAAAAAGTCCGCAAATGTTGTATAGTGTAAATAAAGGGTATTTAAGAAATATTTTAATTACGATCTACAAGCCTTGGTAGGTATTTGATCGGGGAGAGGCGAGATTCGTAGCGTTGTTCAGTTAAATTGAAGTGTGAGCTCACGGAGCAAGAGCCCACAGACAAGGAGCCATATTGAGTACAATTCTGGGCAAGTGGATGTGGCGCTTGCGTGACTCGTGTCAGAATGTGGTCTCTTCACGCTTAGTTCATTCACCGCAACTGAAAGTAAGTCAATAGCTTAGAAACCAATTTCGCATGTATTTTCTTCCTTTGTCACAGCTATTATATCTGTCATAAGTTCAACATTTCTCAATTTAATTTTTCAGAACTTCATTTGGTGCACAAGATTTCTGGTACCTACTCGAATTAAATTAGTACTTCTGCTTATTTTGAGCTGACAGTTACTTCAGCCACAAAGTTTCAGAGGTGGTCTTGGCATTTATGTAAATATTAGTTTGCTGCTGAATTTTCCAATTATATGTTTCAGAGATTCTAGCAAATGACATCAAGGAAAGCATTTAGTTTTGTCGAGTTAAGGAAACATTTCTTGGGAATCTGTGTCTCTATTGAGAGATAACTGGTATGATAAAGGTAACAATGTCTCGGTATTTCAGTTTAAATTATTTAACACCAATTCACAAGTAGTGTGATTTGTTCCTTTTGTGACTGCAACTACCTACATTTGGGAAGATTCTAGAATAATAACTTAATTCAAGTAAAGTTTTTTGAATTGATATTTTTTTAAATCTTAAGCGTTTCGTATGGTTCTTTTATTTTATTTTTTTCTAAACTTACCAGTAACTTATTGATTTCTTATATTTATTATATAAGCAGCCGAAACGTCGGGAACGTAAAAACGAAAAATAAACGCGATAAAATCCTTAAAAAAAATAGTTTTACCAGTAACTGTTTGCTTCTTAATATCAGCAAATTTTTCACCCGGTCCAACTTCATCGGGTATTGTAGCGGTGCAAGTAAGCTGAAGCCTCCCGTGCGCAGGTGCACGCAACTCCGCTATAGAAACCCATAGAGATATGGGCACTACTGGCGGAGTCCGAGGTCTCTCTTGAATCTGTACAAATAATCAAGAAAACTCTCATTATACTTTCATTAAAGTTATGTTGTGTTGTTGTGTGTAATAAAGATATTTATAAATGTCCTCACGGGACATTAAAATCATAAATTAATGTTGCTGCACGTAACAAATAAAAAACTTTTTTTTCTCTCGTGAGTTGGTGGCGCTGTCGTCGCGCGCGCCGCGTTCTTCCTCCCGCTACCTTCTGCCCGCAGGTAAGTTGGCCACGCTAGTTGCATGGACAACATCTAATTAAGTTTTCGAAGCTTACATATGCATAAAGTTAACGAATCAACAATAAAAAAGATAAGTATCTAATTTAGAAAAACATTGCATATATTCCTTGTCAACTCAATAAGTCTGTCGACATTTTCTGACTATAACGAGTTTATTACTCTGCCTTTCTAAGAAGCGCACCTTCATAAATGAAGGATGTAACTCTGAAAACATTCCTTAAGAAGGTTTCAAAACAATTAAATATTCCTCAGCTCGCTCAACTCGAGGGAAATTATTAACGTAATCCCTGCCCAGCTGCCAAACTTGCCTAATATTCTGTAAGTACAAGCTACGTCATGGATGCCAACAAACTAAGAAATCAGTGACATTCTAAACGCAGTGTGTTTCTTTAGATCGAGACGTTGGATTTTGTAGGACACTGGATTACAATAAAGAGCCTGGAAGATGAAAGTAAAACAAATACATAAAGGAATCAGAGACCAAAAAAAGTATCTAGGCCGACAATAATAAGTACTTTAGAAGTGAAAAAGTCATACGTTATATTTAGGCTCATATTTTGCAGCAATGTTTTGTAAGTAACAAAACAAAAACAAGAAACAATGATATTGAATGTTATAAAATACGATTATTCACGTTACAACACAATAAGGAAAAACACATTAAAACATAACTCGTAAAGGACATCGCGAAGTTGAGTTCAAAAATTCCTCATCCAAGACTTTTGCGGTGAATACATCAACATCAGAGGTATTCGTTCTGAGTAAACGTGAATGGTCGTCGATTCGAAAGGAGAAAATAAAACAAAATACACGGAATTATGTTTGTACTTGTTCCCTATCGAGTCCGGGTCGAGATTGTCTTATTGTTATATGCTGCACGCCGCGCAGTTGGATTTACTCCTTTTTCTATTTCACGTATTACGTCCTTTCAATTTGTTGAATCGTTTAAATTATAAGTCCCAACGTTATTTCAAAAATAATAAAAGTTGCTGTGAGTAACGGTTGCTATACACAAGTTCGATTAACTTTATTTATACATTCGGAGCGGTAATTTGTAGCATTTTTAAACCCTTCTTCGCATTAGTATTATTTTATTTCTTAATAGGATTAATTTCGTTTTTAAACACAATATTCATTTACGCGAACTAATTTTTCGGATATCATCGTGTTTATTTTTACGTTCCCGGCATTTCGGCTGCTTTACAGCAACCATGGTCACGGGAAGACTGAAGCGTTAGACGTCCTAGTGTCATAGTTTGAACTAGGGTACCCTCATATTTAGTTAAAATAAACGCGATAAAATCCGAAAAAATTGTTGTACTACAATCATATCTAATTAATATCTAAAAAAATTTGACTAACCTTAGCCATTTCTTCACTTTGTGCTTCCTTCAAAGTGCACTTATGGTGTTTCGTATTGTTTAGTGGCGTTGTCACAGTGGTCTCGCTGACTAGTGCCCAGTATTTAGCAGTGTAGTTGAATTCTGGTGCTATGTAGCGATGCTGGTGCTTTCGGTGACGGAAGCCGCCACCTTTCGTGCGGGTAGAGCTTGAGACGCGATAGGAGAAGTATCTCACTGACTCTACGTCGACCTGCAAATGTTTTGACTTACGTATATACCCACCTAACATTCGATCTCTACATAATATAATATGACTATAACTTAGTTGCGTTCGAACATTGAATATTTACGTATGAACAAAAAATCTTGGGCGGGGAGGGGGAGTTTTGTAATTATTGTCACGTCTGTCTGTCTTGCACATCACGGGTAAACTATTACACAGATTTGCATGAATCTTGTTATGATAACGGCATACTATTCGGATCGACGGGTAAGTCAGCTTTTATTCCAGATAATGGATAGGTTCCCGCGGGATAGCTAAAACTGGTCTCAAAATTGACTGGTTATATTTACAACGGTGTAGTGAGCTGAGAAACTATTTTAATAAGTACCTTCATAATTATAACCAGACACAGATATATTATGTAGATAGTTAGTAATGAGAATTAATGTTAGGTAGGCACCTTTTCATTGTCGATGTACCAAGTGAGTCGCGGCGCGGGCGCAGCCGGTGCGCTTGTGCAGTTGGCACGCAGAAGCCCTCCTACTACCACGTCCGGTTTACCGAACGTTATGATTGGAGGGTGTTTCTGAGAATCTAGTGGTACATAAAAACAAATAATAATATTATACTAGTTGCTCATTTCTTAATTATTGTCTCATATATGCGCAGAATGATGTACCTATATTAAGTACAGGAACATATAATAATTAATATAATAAGTACAGATGGTAAATCGACCAATATGTAAGACGAATAACCACCGAACATTACCAGTAACAAATATCGTAGGATCGGTAAGAAATCATTATTTATCTATTATCAATAATAGCTTCATCTATTGACTGATATGATAGGTTAAATAATATAGACATTTCTCGAATATTGCCTGTTAACATGAGTGTGTGGGCTCCGAGTCGAGCGGGTCGGCTCGACGTCATTATCTATTATGTTTCGCGAACACGATCTATTAATAGAGGTAACATTTCAGTAAAAGCTTTCATGATAATGACCTATAACCCAAAATGAGCCGTTGATAATAGGGATATTACGGCGGAAAACGATAAGGGAATTGAGTTTTGGCATTATCTGAAGCATGCCGTGTAAGAAAAATATTAAAGAAAAAATAAAACGTTGACTAATATTAAAAAAAACTTTATATTTAGTCTAATTGATTTAATTGCCAACGATTGTTAAGCATAAATAGAATATTAATGATAATGTAAAATAAAAGTGAAAAAAAAGTAAAATTGACAACAAAAAAAGTAAAAATGTATCCTATTTCAAGGAAAGCCCCGCGTAAAAGTTTGTTTCATATTTCCATCCTTTTCATCTTGCTATCCTTTCATCGTGTCATTTTGCCTACCGCCAAATATACGTAATCTTTCTAGGTGCAAGAAATAGCTACCAATCATTTCAAGAGCGTCGGGATATTGGACAATTTATATTCATGGCTACTATTAAGCTATTATCAAAATGGAAATGTCTTGTGAATATGACGGTAATGTGCGTACGTACCTTCCCATCTACATTTTGCTATACTATGTTGTAGGTAAATAGAGTTCAAATTTGCAATGAAGATGTTAAAAGGGTATCTCTGAATCCGAAACAAGTGTTATTTTTAATTCTTGTGTGGCTGTTTGATCAAGTGCCACAGAAAATCTCCTAAATCAATTTCAACGGGACTTTTGTTATATGTTTTCTTATAGAAAAGTACGTATGTTGGCTTCAACTTAAACCTAAACTATTTTATTTTACCCAATGAATATAAAAAATGCCAACGTAGTATCTCCATTTTATATTATCATCCTTGCTCAGGTGTGAATATATAACACGTGGTGATAAGAAAATAAAGCATAAAATTTTCATAGCCATGTTTTAAACACATTTTTTCTGCGCCATTCTGCGGAGAGTAACTTGGAAACAATTGGGTTGGATCTTGTTATCTCGACTGCCGCCTCAGCGACTGTGAAGGAGCTTCAACATCCCCTAAAATGACTTATTCATTCTAATGTATCCATTCCGTATTCACCGTGCGTGCGCTACGTATGATTAGTGTTGCCAGTTGTTTGGGAATTTTGGAAGATATACGAACTTTGAGGACGTTTTGGTATCGCTAATATCCAAGTTTCTTTCTACTTACAACATTTTTTTAATGTTATAAAATATGTAAGTGAACATCAAAATCAAGAAGTGTCACGAGCATTTCTTCCGCCATTTTAAATGTGTCTTACTAAAAACGAATAGCTGTTATATTAAAAACCTTATCTATTCATTAATAAGTTAGGATATCAAAAGACGCTAGTAGTTTTCAACAATAAATCATTAGAGTATTTGATGACCAAATATGGCTCAATTTCTTATAATTCAAATCAGTCGGTTTGTTGTAGAATTTGCGTTATTTCACGAACACGATGTATGAGTATCAAGCATAAATGAAATATACCTAATTATATCAATAACACTGTATGTTTTTTATTTAATTGATGGTAAAGCATTGGTTTTAGAGCTTAGATTTATAGCCACCAGTATTCACGTTTACTGTCAAGAAAAAATATTTCTATCTGATTAAAATATATATTGTTGGCAACCCCAAATACTTCGATAATCATATATTACTCACACACGACAGTGAGCTGGTGGGGGTGAGAGGCTGCGGTGTAGATGGGCGTGTCCAGGGACACCTCGCACCAGTAGAGGCCTGATGCTGAAGGATCCATGTTCTCTATCGTTATAGAGTTCTCTGTGGATAGCGACATCTGAAACAAGATAAATAAAATTTGAACTAATAACTGTTCCATACTAAGTAACCCTTGTATAATGGGTACCGTAAAATGACCCCAGTCACACCCAGATCAGGGAATATTTTATTAACATCATTTCGGAAATTCGCCTACACGAGAATCAAGATTGATTCATGCATCTTGAGATCGTTCATCTCATTGAATCGGTAAGTTAACCGATTCAATCGAAATGCGATCTATGCGCTGACAACTAGAGACTCAAATGAAGTTTTGGTTAAATATTGTTGTTTACTGGTGGTAGGCTTCGGCCGTGGTTAGTCACCACCCACTGAACAAAGCCATGTCGCCAAGCGGCCTAGCCGTGTTCCGGCATGATGTTCGGTGTTGCCATTCATGGATGGCGGGTCAGATCAGTTGCGCTGCATGTGCCTAGTGAATGTAGCGTCTCGATCTACTGCCGCCTTCCTACCTAGGCAAGTATGCTCCATCGTAGATCTCATCGTCACTTACCATCAGGTGAGATCGAGATCAAATACTTGCCTATAAATGTATTAAAAAAAAAATGTGTTAACCATCAACTGACATCAACGTATCAAAATTCTCACTTCATATAATAACAGCGATTACGCTAAAGAAGCGAAGGATCATAGGTTAGTATACCCTATCTGAATCACACTGTATACCATCAAGATATATACAATCCACTGTGAAGTAATATGTATAGAGGAAATTTGGTCAGTGCATTTCTCTTTTGAGTTTTAAACTTGGGTCTTATCATCATCGCCTTAGATTGGAGAAACAGACTTTTTTTTTTATTTTTTTTTATTACATATTATAGGCAAGTATTTGATATCGATCTCACCTGATGGTAAGTGACGATGAGATCTACGATGGAGCATACTTGCCTAGGTAGGAAGGCGGCAGTAGATCGAGACGCTACATTCACTAGGCATATGCATGCAGCGCAACTGATCTGACCCTCCATCCATGAATGGCAACACTGAACATCATGCCGGAACACGGCTAGGCCGCTTGGCGACATGGCCTTGTTCAGTGGGTGGTGACTAACCACGGCCGAAGCCTACCACCAGTAGTACTTTTCAACTAACATACTCTTTGTTGATATAAATAGGTCTCTAGATAATATTCCCCCTCAAAGGGGTAAAGCTAATTCCGTACGTTGAATCGAACAAATAAAAAGTCCCTTTACGAGCGTATTCTGTTCATAACTAGGCGCTTTTGTTATGGAGATTACATCCCCAATCAACGGAGATGTATAACAACCATATAGAGCGGTATTTGTCTTGGGTATGTTCGTAAATCTCAAACAAGATCTCTACAAGTATTTGAATTATATCTGTGCTCTCGCAGTACTTAGGAGTAAAATGTATTGGTTTCCATCGTAAGATAATGGAGTATTGAGAACATTTAGTAACGTAAATATTTTACTGAGCTGATTACTTTATGTTGACAATAATTTTATTTAAATGAATTGACTATTTTTTGTGTTGGCTTTTGTTTTTTGTGTTTTTGTACTAACTAAAAACAATAATACATTTTTGAGTTTTATTTTTTTAGTTTATTATTCGAAATGATCTACGGTCATAATTTTTCCGATAATCTAACCAGATATTAAATATCTCTACCTATACAACTGTAATAAAGCAACTACAATGCAATAAATTCACTCACATTAACCCTTCCACCAGAAAATGTGTAGTTAGTGAACGGCGGTATCCTCTCGCGCACGTATTGCAGCAGCTTAGAGCCAGTTCTCAAGAACTCTACTTTGTAGAGCAGCTGCGGCGGCACCTGGTGGAGGCAGCGAAGCGTGGCCGAGCCGCCTCGGGCCACCCAGCTTGGCGCCGTCAGTCGTACATCCACGTCTGTCGCCTGACCGCTTCCTAGGACAAAAATAGTTTATTATTACTAAACTTGTAGAGCAAATATTTTGGATGACGGACAATAGCGCCATCCAACCATCTACTGTTAAACTGTGGAGATGTAAAATAAAAGCCTCTACACAGGGACTATAGATATTGCTAAATATAGAGTATACAATAGACTATAGATTGGACAATCAAGTTGGCTAATAAGGAACCACAAGTGAAATTCAGAAATCCGTACATGGCTAACGTAGTGGATATTAACAACAATTATCCTCATACTGTATCGCTCGCACTGACTTAAATTAGTTAAGCAAACATACTGTTCAATGGATAGATAACTAGTTGATGATAGCAATAATATCCCACATAAAGACATTTGGGTTATTTATAAAAGATTGCAAGCTTACGTCGTTTAATAGAGTCGTTGAGTCTATAGCTACACGTATAGTATACATGTTATAGTTTTGTTTGCAGCAACTGCAGCAGAACGTAAGTAGGTACTTAGCTACTATTATTTTTACTATCAAGAATAAAGCGATCGGGTGGTTTGTTTCAATTTCGCTAATGTCTCGTGTCTGTTGCAGCGACGGCTGTAGATGGACGTTGTAAAAGAGGAGAGCCGGTCATACTGAACTATGATTGTCTATGTCATAATTTTATTGCAATATAGTTAGAGTTCTTATATAGTTTTTATTGTAAAGTCATAAAAGCGTCGAGCAACAAATTGACAGACATGGTTCTACTTTTAAATTCCTGATAATAAAATTATGTATATATTATAAGCAAGTTGAGGACCTGATAAGCCCAGTTAGTAGTGACCCTGCCGTCTGCACCGAGGGTCTCGGGTTCAAATTCTGGTAGGGACCAAACATTGTGTAATAGGCATGAATGTGTGAATCCGAGTCATGGATGTTTAATAGCTATATAAGTATTATATACTGAGTTTGCCCTCAGTCCATTGTACGGGACCCATAATATAATATAAGCGTTGCTAAGAGTGGGACCGTGTAATGTGTGTGTTTATCTGGCGATATTATTAAAAGTATAACATTGTCAACTACCACAAACCATAAAGCAAAAAAATTTGTGTGTCGCGAAACAAGTGAAAATAAAAAAGAATTGTTTGTATTATAATATACAGAATCATTTGATGGGTAATTTAAAAAGCAATCGAGTCCGAGCTAAATTAAATACACACTTTAATCGCTTTGAATTTAAGCACATTATTGCTACAGGTCAATAATGTCCAAATAGCCCCCAACGGTAAACCTAAATTGAAACTTGTTTGCACAAAGATATCGCTCTTTCTTGTTTACCAAACTCGAATCCTTTGAGTTTTCCTTATTTCATGTGGACTTAGGGAGAAATTCTATTACTTCACAAAATAAGGTGGATACATAATAAGCCCGCCCCCGCTAATTTTATTAACATACGGCTCAAACGTGTCGCGGGGTATTTGTTCAAACTAATGAATAAAGGATTATCTAAATAAATGAAAGAATGGGTGATGTTAGGGTGTTATAAGGAATTCTTCATTGTGCCTGAAATAACATTAACATTTTATTCAAATTAAAGTCTAAACAACTAAAAATCATGTTAATTTACTTTTGAATTCCTTTGAACTAAATATCTATCTTAACTTTGTTAATGTTTACTTTAATAACCTATTTATTCAAACACATAAACTATATATCTCTTCCTAATGACATTACTATTTCTCATGAAAATCAGTTATAAAATAATATGAAATAGAGTCGAACTTTGCATGCGAAGATCAATATGATTTGCAATATCGTTTCGTAAGCATACGAGCATTCGCGATGTCAAGTCGGAGATACGAAGACGTAGATAAGAGCAAATGTCTTGGGGGTACGGGCATGTATAGAGCCACCCCAGGGGGTAACATCCGGGAGCGTGCATCCGGTGCGCGCGTCGTTGATTCTGGACAATGAGCGTGTCGCGAAGGGATGGTGCTACAAATTTGATTATATGGCAACATTTCGAATTGATTGATTTGGTGTAATTCTTTATGATTAAATTCATACATAGTAAGTATCCATAACTAAAAGATGTCCACCGCTGGACATAGGCCTCACCCAATTTCCACAAATACCGGTCCTCGGCCACTCGCATCCACTGGCTTTCTGCGACGCATCGTCAACCTTGGGCAGGCCGTCCTAAAGTACGTCTTCAAGCGCATGTTCAACATGCAATCTCAAAAATATTAAATTCAATATTTCGATAGCGTCGATAATGGTTGGGAGGCAGCATTTAAGCCTAGCTAAAGGTTTGCAAATGCTTCAATCATTTTGAATTAGATCTTCGAGTCTAGAGAAATACATTGGCAAAATACCAAAGATGACATCAAATATTTTAAAAAAAGATGTTACCACGTGAGGTAGGATAGTCCCTATTATCGTTTCCTTAAAAGACCCGGCAATCAGACTTCTACCAATCCTGTAAGTCAGGTCTATTCAGTGATAACACAAAG
Organism: Pheosia gnoma; assembly: GCA_905404115.1. Lineage (NCBI taxonomy): Eukaryota > Metazoa > Arthropoda > Insecta > Lepidoptera > Notodontidae > Pheosia > Pheosia gnoma. Next base: position 2,499,791 of record FR989901.1, on the reverse strand, counting down.
ACACGGAGATTTGATCCTCGCTGAGCTGGGAGCATTTAAATACTACAAACAATGAACCAAAATACAACTACGACACCTAAAACAATATTCCTAATGTAACTGGTATTTGGGGTCATGTCACAACAAGTAACTGCAACCTATTAGTTCGTGTAACAAGTTGATTATATCCGATACACGGTCGTATTCTACGGGGAACACGGCCTGTGCGGCTTGTTAAATCTCATGGGCAGGTAACATCTGTTATATTTGTAAGAAGAGTTATGAAAAAAGGGATGCGGTGAATTGTTGATATTATCAATTACTGGTTAGAAATACCCACAAAAATATAACATTTACACCTCTTTCAAAATGTAAGATTGCATTTATTATTAAAGCAAACGGCATTTTGAAATAGAAATATTTTTCCGGATTTTATCGCGTTTATTTTATGTTTTTACGTTCCCGATGTTTCGGCTGCTTTACAGCAACCATTGCGATGTATATTATTAGCGTAAATATAAGAAATCAATATGTGAAAGGCATTTGCTTTCACGTAGTTTTCGCCATTTCAATGACGCGATACTTATCGTTTTTTTTTTCAATCTTAGCCATTGTCGGGTAATTTTTACATGATCTCGTCATTATTTGCTATCTATGTTGATGTCCATAGAAAAATGTAATACGTACCAAGGTGGGATAAAAATTACTACAAAGGTACAAACACAACAGCTGCCTAAATGACCTAAAACTAAATAAAGATGACGAAACCTTCCCCAATTATTGTCATATAACCAAAATGTAGTTAAACATCATATTAAGCCGCCGAAACTTGGCCACTGTAACTTGACCAAAATTCAATTTGTTTGAAAGCAAGTTCGTGTAGTCATTTAAATAATTCAATGTAGATTCTCCATTTATTTGCTGGTATGTACTGATCCAAGGCATCGCGGTATAATCGTCACGTTTGGGCACTAATCGAATGGGCACCGTACAGTGGACTGAGGGCGAACTCAGTATGTAATACTTATATAAATAAACATCCATGACTCGGGTACAAAGATTCGTGCTCATCTCACAACGGTTGTTCCTACCAGCGTTCGAACCCAGAACCCACGGTTCAGATATAGGGTCACTACCAACTGCGCTAATCAGTTCGTAAATATAAAAATAAAAAAGGAATTTCGTCTATTTTGTTACCGAAACAAATCATGTGCCACAAATTCTTCGCTCCGCACCTACCAACACGTACATTTCAGCAAGAGCAACTGACCAAACAAATTGCGTACATTTTACTTCGGTAATTCTAAATAGTGGGCTATCGAATAAATGGCGGTGTAATATATTTTTTACGCTGTGTACCCGATTGGGGTCGGGTGATATGGCGCGGTCTGGGAACTGCATTTGACATCTGTATTGGCAACATTTTATGTAGTAGTATTATTGGGCTATGCTGGTTTTGATTAGGCAATGAATTTGGGGCTTATTTTTGGATGTGTTGCCAGCGTCAGAATAAATAAACATAATGCCAATATGAATAGCGGCAATAGTACCTACTGTAGATATGTAGCAAATGTATCTCCAATATCATGAACAGTGTTACAGTGGCCTCATTATCAAGATTATCTATTGTTTAACACGCAAAGTTTAAACTTTATAACGTAAAATACTTGCGTAAGCTACAAGGAAAAAGGAAATTATCCCTAATGAGCTCAAATCCCCGAAAGTCGTAAGAGGAAAAGACAATCCTATTTTTCTTTTCACGCGCGCGTAATGCGATTCACCGGCGTTCAACACTGAGCCAGTTTCGAAATCAAAATCGGAATCAGTCAGTCGGCAAATAGACATTGCAAATTGCGCCCGCTCGCCTGTCAATTAGTGCTGAAGGGCGGAGTGACCTACGGCGGTGTGGGGAACTGGCTCACTGTCAGCGACAAAGTGACAGTGACAAACAGACAAGAAAAAAATTTGCAAAGTTCAAACAGTTCTGGGTAGGCTAACGTTCGTGTATTGGAGAAATGAAAACAACCTATATTTACTTTTCAGTAAGAATGTTGAACGAAAGAAGAAAGAATACTTGACTCAAAAAGTTCATATCTACTACAATAATAAAAAGATCCTTTCAGTAATATATAACTTCTTACGAAGTTAGGAAGAGCATTAAAAAAGTAACTGGTTCATTATTCTATATATATTGAGTTGTATGTCACCCAATTTTCTTTGTAGTTTCTAGCTCGGTAGTAGAAATATGGAAAAAATAAGGCCGCTCATCGCGAACAGTGGAACGAGCCCTTTAATCACTTGCGTCTTCACATTCCGACGGTATTAATTGAACTTAATTTACTCGGCGGGATTGTCCTAATTTTCATTCGGGTACACAAACACGCAAAAACATTAAATTGCGTACGATACCCCAAGCGTTTCAAATAAGCCGTCTCAAGGGAAATTGTACTTAAGGCGATGCAGGCACTTTACTAAGCTGACTTAAAACAATCCAGCAATAGTACCTACATACAATCTTGCAAAGACACTTTTTAACACCGATTAATGAGTGATGGTATTTGGTTGCTTATATTCTTATAAAAATATTAAAAAATATAGTAAGAAGACTCATGTCTAGAGATCACAAATAAATATACCTAACTATCCATGTGCCCGATCGTAATTTCAAAAAAAGTGTTTCTTTTTACAAAATTGATATTTTAACTTGAGTTTGAAATACTCAAGGGATGGAATAGGAATGACATAAGCAAATTTTAATAAACAATCGTAGGAAGGGACCCACTGACCCTCGGCTTGTCAACTTTCCCAATTATAAGCCAAACAAGTTGAACGATAATTGACGAAGCCAACCAAACCGGCCTCCATAAGATGTCAGTCATAGTCTGTCTATCATGAGTCCCCAACGAATAAGCATACAATGAACCGAAGAAGAACCGATTTAAAAAACAACAACACGAGATACAATCAGTGGAAGATCCTCTCCCCAATGGATTCCCGCCAAATTTTACCCTGTTCTATCAATGAAATTTTAATATGAAAACATACTCACCAAGTCCAAATGCGTAGAACAGAAGTGGTATCCACAGCCATGGCGTTATTGGTGACAGCACCATCGCTTCTAGTTTCACACCATCACTCGAGAATCCCTTAATATCACTCGTTAGCACATTATTATCACAATATATTGACTATTAACATTACACACACACTATCTAGTTTATTGTCATGTCGTAAACACTGTTAAAACAGAAATATTGAAATTTGTTATACACTAGGTAATACTGCACGCAAAACAGCGGGTAGAAGCTAGTTTTTTCTAAAATAAAGATGTAGAGCAATCGAAAATAGAGATAAAATAATAAAACGAAAATAATTGTAGGTACTCATTGATCTGTAACCACGTGATTTGCACGCAGTGTAAAATAAAATCCACCAAAACGTCTGTAATAAATTAAAAGATTTCTCTAGCTACATAAACAACTAACTCAACTTCATCCGGCTGATAAACAACCCTAGAGACCTAATCATGTTTACCTAAGATTACATTTTGGAGGTTCATGCGCCATGAAAACACTTATTCCAGAGATGGCGAGATTCCAACGCCCTAGGTATTAGTTTAACGGCGCGTACAGACTACGCGGACTATTTTGGTAAAACTCTACATATATATTATGTGATTTTACGCGTATAATGTGTTAGAGCAGGAGTGGTTATAGCTCTAACGTATGAGGCCTTGATGAAAAATATATCGTGCTCACTCTATTTCACCGATTTGAGCTCGAGCAACTCGAGCACAAGTATCAAGCAAAGCGAGTGAACTTACTAGCGCTTGGTTTACGTGGTCTGTACGCTTCGTGATGTGCAGGGCCGGGCTCTTATCGTCCTACATCAGCCTCGACATGATAATAAAGGGTCCGTCCGTCCCGACCGTCCGACATTTTATTCAATGAACCTTCGATATATCTCCCCGAGTGGAAGTTTGTGGGTAGAGTTACCACACTCCTACGGGATTTCGAAGTAGGATAATTATTAATAGGTTTGGATACCATATTGTTTCGTTTTTGGTTTTGATAATAAATTAATGTAACCAAACAAAGCAATTCTTGAGTTATGGTTACCTCAGTACATCGGAATGGTAATCCCAATATACTGGGTGTAAAGGACATGATAACGAAAACTTAAACAGGAAGGAAAGTTTACACTTAATTACTATAATAAAATTATAGAAATCATATCATGTTCATCATCATAAATGTTATATTTGTTTTGAGCGCGCAATGAATCATATACAACGCGATCAAAATACAACTCCCCGCGCAATACCCGACACTACCGAGTGACGAGCGCGCTCAAGCGTATCGAGTTTTAATTTACATTGCAGTTTTTGGCCTCTATAAGTAATTATAGTATTTATAATCACGTTGAGATAGACTTCTATTTTGATTTCATGCCTCAATATAAAAAGAGCTGAAAAAAGCGTAAAATTCATGAGAAGATCGACGGAAAATTCCACCTCTGGGGGGTTTAGAATCATGAGTTGAATCCACGGTATCAGTTTTCGTTTCGAATATACCTACACCCTGTGTAATTAAATCCATAGGTCATAAAATAAACAAATTATTTTACAAAATTTATTGTAAGCAGGCAAAGCGGCTTGATTGTTGAATGTTCATCCATCAACGTACTTTCAGTTGGCTCCTGGCATCCTGAACATTGATAAATGAGCTCAGTTGACCCCATCGGGCTCAACGCTGTCGCAGCGTTTACATGGGCGATGACAAAACCTAGCCAGGCCCCGAGGAAAAGGGCCAATCTGATGAGGGCGAACTTTTACTAGTATGAATAACAAGAAATGGACATCAATATGTTAGATTGTTAAAAGCACTAATGAGATGATTTTTTTAGTATTTATAGTTAACTTTCTGCAGTCGTATGACTTTCTATGGATGGGTTGGGATCTGGAAACTATTGTAAAATATTCTCTATATTTTTTTTTTAATAAAAGTAGAGTTCACTTGATCATTAAGGTGGTATATATGCCAATCTTAATACTACCTTCTGAGCGCATCAAGTTTTCATATTAATGGAAAGTCTTTAATCTAAAAATATGTAGAATTATTTAATTAAATGCACGAACGCATATATGAACTCCAAATCGATTTCCAGGTTCCCTAATTTGCAGTACGTATCTACCAAGTATTTGGAACATCGCCTTTTAGTAATAACCGCGGCATGATATAGATATAGCAAATTTTAAAGGCTTGATCTTCTTCAAGATAGAGCTATAAAATATGAAAAATACACAATAAATCATGCTATGTTTAATTTTATACCATATCAGTTCATAGGTCGTAAGTAAACAAAAGCACTAAAATGATGCACAACTTAGTTATACTCTACAGACACCTTAAGCTTTCCGAGGCAGCTGTTACACAAACTAATTAACTTCTGCTAAGCTAAATACTCCAGTCTGCCGACAAATTATTTCCCAAGATAGACCCTGGCTCTTTAACAAAAAGCAATAAGGGATGGTTAATTGAACAGCGACCGAAGTCTGGTCGAGACGCGTTTTAAAACAAATATTTTTACTGCAAGCGAGCCGATGGAGTGAAAAGCCATCAGCTTGTTCAAGTGTTTGCTGAGAGAGCTTGCCTATAAAAAAAAACTCTACATAACATCGAATCTATGTATTTTGGTGACGTCAGAACTCGGACATGTATTGAGAATATTATCATCGATCAATTCTTATTCACCAGTCTGTTAAGAATATCTAATAATAATAGTACTAGTCCTTTTTTTAATATCCCACTGTTGGGCTCGGGCCCCCCTTCAATGCGAGAGGGATTAGGACACAGTTTACCACGCTCGCTGTAGCAGACTTCACACGTCTTTCGAGGGGTTCTCTCAGACTTGCAGGTTTCCTCACGATGTTTTCACTGTCTAGCAACTGATAATCATGGTTGAAAATGAGATTCGTACATGAAATCCGGAAATCTCAGAGGTGCGAGCCGGGGTTTGTACCGATTTTCGTTACCGAGGCAAGCGTTTTACCAACTTGGCTCTCTCTCTTCCAATCTAAGGGTTAGACCCTTGTCGGTGTAGCTGATGAAGCTCTTTCCACCTGTCTCTACCTAGAGCAGCTTCTTTCACCTCCCTATACGACATGACACCCATCCTTTCTTTTATCTGACTCATGTAGTTTATTCTTGGTCTTCCTCGTCCACGCTTTCCTTCTATCTTTCCCTCTATGATGGTCTTTATAAGGGTATCATGTCGTATGAGATGGGCTATCATCTTCCCCCGTCTATTCCGTATGGTTTCCATTAATGATCTTCTTTCTTGCACTCTCTTCAATACATCCTCATTAGTTACTTTTTCTGTCCAACTGATCTTTTCCATTCTCCTCCAACACCACATCTCAAATGCCTCTAATATTTCTCTGTCTCTTTGTGTCATAGTCCACGTCTCACACCCATATAAAGCTATGCTCCAGACATGTTTTAATAAACTTTTTCCTTACTTTTTTAGATATTTTTGATGTAAAAATGTATTTCTTATTATTAAAAGCCTGTTTGGCAAGTGCGATTCTTGATTTAATATCTGGTGTGCATCTTGAGTCTGTAGTAATAATGCTTCCTAAGTATTTAAAACTGTTTACATTTTGTATTTTGGTGTTTGCTATTACTATTTCTTGATTTGATTTTTTTCCTGTTTTGGATGTGGTAAGTATTTTAGTTTTACTAGTATTCATTTTCAATGAAAATTCTTTAAAAGTGTCGTTCATAATATTTAATAATTTTTCTAAATCTTCTTTTGTTTCTGTAACGAATGCTATATCATCTGCGAATCTAATAAACTTTATTATCTCTCCATTGAATTTTACTCCTATATCTGATAATTTTGAAATTTTAATTATAGCAGCTTCTATAATGAAAGCTATATATAGCCAACTTGGCTATCACTGCAAATTTCTTGATTGGCTTACATTCAGAATATATACGGCAATTTTTACTGTCGCACCAAATAATGTTACAGTAAAGCCAGGAAGATTGACTTTGATCTTATACCTATATGTTTACTTAGGTACCCTGCACACGACAGGTATAAACTCGAGGAGATAGTCTTTGTTCCCGACGTCATTGACGAATCGTCGTCAATGTGGTTTATGACACCATAAAACGCCTTTGTGATTGGAAGGAGAGTGTAAACGGTAAATTAAAAATGGAATAAATCTGAAAGGTGGATGGAATTGGTTTATTAAATTGGCCTAACTAGGTAGGTCCTTTATAGGCTACTGCTAACTAGCTATATTTATATATACCTAGTTAATTATATATTTTGAAAACCTTTTACCTGATGATTTTATTGATTACAAACACGTGTTATAATAAATTTAGAAGTGGAGCTTCAGCAGATAGTTATATCTCTTTTATCTCTAAAGACTTTACAAAAGTTCAATGGGGTACGTTATCCTAACAGGTTCTAACGTCGTAATCGTATCGTCTACGAGAAAGCAAGCTGTATGGTCATTCTTATTTATGAAAGCTGTGGTGTGTACGAAACAAAACACTTAAGTTAAAGTTATGTGACCCTACGTAAAGATGTGCATGTACCATATTTTAGCCATACCTAGATATTCTTTTTATTCATAAGTATGTTTGGCTGAGACTCAATTTAACATGAACTGTCCTTTCCATCAAATGAATTTTGATTAGTAAAATGATTCCGCTTTTCTATTCCGTAATATTGTAATATTAAACAAAAGCCTGAACATATTAATGAAAACCACTTTCATGAATTCATAGAGCGATAAAATGTTTAACGACAAATATAAAGCAGATGCTAAGCGCTCTAAGTTCCATTTAAGAGTGATGAGCAAATTGTTACATTGAATATATCCTGTCCCACGTCATAAGGGTACGTTGCATTTGACATTGATACGACCAAGGGAACGCTGGCGTTAAATCGGAGATTACAATTTTCATTGGAGGGTTTTACTGCGTTAATTAGCCGTCGTTAAATTATGTATGTCTGTGAGATGATTTTGAAAAATGATGCACATTTTTCACAATTTGTATTTTTTTGTAAAGCAGTGAGAGCCCGTACAATAGTAGTAGAACACTTATCTTAGAGCAAAGAGTCGGAAATACTACGCAAATCTGCACGTCCGAGAAAACAGTTCTCGAAAGACGCGCGAAGTCTGCCAACCCGCAATAAGCTAGCGTCATGGACAATGGGATATTAAAAAGGGTTAATTATTATAATATATAAGTAAACAACTAATCACTTTCAAAATAAAAACCAATAACATAATCGCTAATTGTCGTGTCACTCACGAGGCAGTGATATAGTTTTATTCAAAAAGCCAAAAAGGGCGACACTAGGCAATGTTCCTGCTAAGCCATTATCCATTGATGGGCCATTATTGGCGCGCGTATCACCGTTAAGCCTAGTAACGAAATCGTTACCGCTTGATACACAGCGTCTCCGCCCCGGTCGCACGCCTATCGCTAAGTGTTCCGATAGTCTTAACTGGGTTCTTACAGTATTCAGAATCAGAATCAGAATCAGAACATTTTTTATTCATGTAAACCATAAGGCCTCAGCCTCGAATTTAGCGGGCAGCGGGGCGGCGGCGGCGGCGGAGCGGGAGCGGCAGGATCTTATGCGTAAAATCAAATGGACCGGTTCTCGAAAACAGCGGCGCGGCAGCGGCGCGGCAGCGGCGCGGGGCAGCCAACGAGCGCCGCTACCGCGCCGCCGCCGCCGCCGCGCCGCCTCGCTGCCCGCTAAATTCGAGGCTGAGGCCTAAGTGTTCCGATAGCGTTAACTGGGTTCTTACAGTATTCAAAATCAGAATCAGAACATTTTTTATTCATGTAAACCATTAAGTATAGTACTTATGAATCGTCAAATAGTGACAAAATGCTAATCTACAACTTTACCACCCGTTCGGAATGCCGTTTCTATGGAGAAAAACGGGAGAGAGAGTCCATGGTTGCTCTTTTAAAAAAAATCTTTGTCAATATTGTGCAGTACTTTGTTATAGGTATGTGAGAACAATGTAGGAACGGCTAGACAGACTTTAGCAGCTAGTCAAAAAAAAGTAATAACTCTATTGCAATATATACAATAAATATATATATATATATACACTGTATCTACAGGTTGTACGCAATTATTAAATCGATATTATGGTACACAAACATAGCTATATCTGATCTGAGCTTTATCTAAATATATATATAAAATTGGGAATATATTATAACGGTAACCTAAATATATAATTGATTGTAATTAATTAAATCTAAAAAAAACCAGCGAAAATTTAAAATAAATTAACGCCTTTTCCCCTATTTATTTAGAGGCTCCTTTATGTACCTGATTTGCAATTTGTCTGCGCAAACGTACCTATTCAAGATGTATTCAAGTCGCTTTCGTCCTGGTTTTACGAGCCCGCCTTGATGAGTTGTCAAAAGAATTCAGACAAAGGTAACATTTTATATATATTTCAAAAGAAAATGTACAAAACAATACGGGCTAATTATTACACAGGCTGATAGCAATATATCAAAGTGGAAACAAAATGATATGATACGGAAAACAAAGAGGTCTGTTGTTGTTTTTTTTAAATAATATATTGTTTGTCGAAATCGATTTTATTCCTTGATAGTTTCATCTGAGGCACAGCATAAACAATAATTTTATATTTATTCACATCTGCGATATTTTTGTTGACACGTTTTAGCTTAACAACCGCCCTTAGTGACTCGATAACCTAAAATCCAGTATTTGTACTCTATGCTATAAAAGTATGCCGTATAATGATCCTAAGATACTTTGTGAACATTATACAGCTTATTTCGATAATTATCGTCCTATAATTTAAAACAAACAATGTTTTTTTTTTATTTTAGCTTGTAACCCTACGTTCAGTTTAGGCACGAATAGGTAAAATGTTCCGGGACGGTGCCATGGCAAATGAGTTTTTAATTTCGCAAGCGCCGTCGTCGGCTGTAGCTACGCTTTGAATTCCTTGTTCCCATGTATTATTTTAGTGGATTCTCGTTTTGTGGTGCTACACAATTCCGTTTTCTGTGATAGCCCAGAAACATTTTTAATGGTTGTTTGTTTCATTTGGGTAGTTCAGTTATGTGAAACGATAAACTTATGAAAATAATTGAATATAATATAAGTTATTACCGTTGCGGGGGCGAAGCGAGGATCTAAAGTCCAAAAACGAAAAGCTAGTTTATAATTTTTTACACGGATATAATCCACAGGCAAAAACAAAATTGGTAAAATGTTAGTATCTAAAGTATTAGAAGTGAACTAAGATTGTTGAATGGATGAATACTAATCTATTAATAAGAGTAATGATGAGTCATCCATGTTAGTTCGCTACTGCGGGCGTGGAAAAAAAGATTAACTTTGAAATAGAGACGGAACATAGCATGAACTGTTTTTAAATGTGCAATATCACACAAAAAGCCTTTGAAGTCCAAGCGACTACGAGGAGACACAGTACTCAAATAAGAGACACAGAGCAGGCTTACATACCACGGCGTCTTGTTAACGAACTGAAAATTAGATTTAGAGCACAAATGATACTATAATTTTTCGTTTTATTTTAAAACCAAATACTATTTTGCAATATGAGAAACAGTAGTTTTTATGCTTTCATGGTATACACGTTTAGTAATATTGCCGATGTTATCGTATGCCACAGGTATAGGAAACTAGGCCTTATTAATCCCCTCTTAACCCTATAAGTAAAATAGCGATATTTTATGGACCGGACTTCTTGGGAGAACATAAAAAGTGTAGTTCCACCTCCTATTTTTTATTTCATACACTCGCGCACGTGTATGTCGAATATTTAATATTCCCCCTAAATCAGACATTAAATTGAAACAAACACAATTATTAGAAAATAAAACATTATCTACTTCCATTCTAGTTTTCAGTTGAGTTGTATCGATTTTTCAACTGAAAACTAAATATTATATAACCTCTAATCTGTAAATACTAACTTGATAAGATAGCGCCAAAGATACTAATACTTACCAGCCTGATTGAATGTTGATAGACATTCGAAATTACATTGAAACACAGCGGCACTAAACGCAACACGAAAAATATTCATGAGTTTTATACGCACACATTATTTTGCATAAATTATACTAAATTCGGTACTCCCGTACACCACAATACGCTTTGGCATGTAAATTCGTTTGAAAGGTTCAAACGTCCTCCGGCGACCGTTACTCCGATGTGAACATTATGTTACAAGTGTAATAATTTTTGAAGGATAATGTTTAATGAGGTGCGGTGTTGAATTAAAACGTCGTAATTGGGCATTGGGGGATTGTCGGGGCTTTTTTTTTTATTGCTGTTTCAGTGGCTGATTATTATCAAGATTTAATTATACAAAAATGACCGTTATTGTAACGTGTGAACATGAAAATCGTTTGTTGATATATCAAAGTTTTATAAACTTTCCTATTGTATTACGAGTTGTAATGCAATTGCAAATTAATTGTAACGTTATGATGGGTACTTATTCGATTTGTTACTTTCATTTTCGTGGTTTAATATTGGTAGGCAGTGTACGAACAACGGCTCGGCTGCTTTACAGCAACCATGGTTACGAGAGGACTGAGGTGGTTGACGTCCTAGTGTGATAGTTTGACGGGAATACCCTCATATTTAATTGTTACTTGCGGTCCAATCTATGCAGAAAGAGCTCACTGTGTCTTGAGGTCTTGCAATGGTACGTGACCATGGTTGCTGTAAAGCAGCCGAAACGTCGGGAACGTAAAAACAAAAAATAAACGGGATAAATCCTTAAAAATTGTTTTATTTCAATAAGGCACCTTGCTCATTATTCTCTCTTAGCGTTCTGCAGAACCTGTTCAAAGGCCGATTCTCATTTGTCCACCCGGCCTATTAAACAAACGAACGGTGGGTGCTCGAACCGCCACCTAGGGAATGATGGTTCAACTTTTTCTCTATCTTGATCTACTTTATATATAGGTTTGTTAATTGGAGTTGGTTTCTTAGGTATACCTATGTTCTTTTATAATTGTAAATATCCCATACAAAGTTTTTTTTGGTCATAAGTGTATTCAATTCTCGATTATAACATTTTCAACTAAACATTTCAAAACAAGAACGCTTTTTTAGCTAAACCGTTCGAAGCTCCACGCTACAATTTGTAGACCGCTTTAAAATATTCAAATCCATGAATATATGAAAATGCTTTTATTCCGAGATAATTTGCTGACAGGGATTACCGATCCCATGGGTGTGTTAAATAGAATAAAGTGGCAACCCAGGGGAAGGAAAGCAACACTGAATATTTTAACAGAAATAAAAGCCATCTTAATAATAAAAGTTGCCAGATTTTCTAGAGTGAGTGCAAAATAAATAATGTTGATGCATTTGACAGACGGTAATATATTCTGAGCGAACCTTTATTTGTTTCATAAAGCTTTATGGCTTTATTATGCTTTCATTAGTGTATTTCTTGTTTTGACTCTATGGTTTTTCATATTACTTTCTGAAATCGTACATTTCAGTATAAAAGGGCCTGCCTCAAGCTTGCCAGCCCCATCGACTCCATCGAATGCAAAAGTTATCGTAGTTGTCAGTTCTGACTTTCTTCTCATTGTAAAAATTGTGTTTTTGATATTATATTTTTTTTATATTATTTGAAGCTTTTACTCACACACACACACACACCCCAGCATACATAGGTACAACTGAGTGTAGCCACTAACTCAAGATGCCACGGGCGGCACCTTTAATTCACGGGCACTGCTATATGTGAATAATAATTTAAATTGAACAACTGTACCTTTTGCAAGTGTCTAAGAGTGATTCGCATTGTACCTAGTACTCGGCGTCCACTTATTGGAGAGGTTCTAGATATAGAAGAGGAAGGCAACTGGCCTTCCAATACCGAACATAGACCTGTCCGACATTCTCTTACAACGCGAACTGGTGCACCAAAAAGTACTTAAATAAAAAAAAAACAAGTTAGATTGTTAAAATGCAATACTCGGTTTCAAATTTAATTGAAAGCTAAAAGTATTTGGCAGAAATCCGAGAGATTATGATCCGTTCGCCGGTCGAGACGTGATAGAAATCGTAAACAATTTTACATTGTTATTGCAGAGCTTCTCTAAATACTTAATATAATAATAATATTGCCAGACGAACCCACCAACTATATGGGCCATACTAAGCAATGCTTGCATTGTGGGTACCGTATAATAGACTGAGGGCGAACTTAGTATATAATACTTATTAAGAAATTAAACATCGATGACTCGAGTACACACATTCGTCCTCATTACACAAAGTTTGTCTCAACAGGATTCGAACCCGGGACCCTCAGCACAGAAGCCAGGTTCACTATCCACTGAGCTAATCATGTCGTCTTACATGCGCTTATGCAAACCGACATTTAAACATAATCGTCTGACAAGTTGAAGCAAAAGGTCATTTACCTCTAGTCGTAAACCGACGAGACAGGGGCTTGGTTTTAATTCACATTCTATGCATGTCTCACGGGAATACTATTTATTTCTAAGTCCCAAACGGCTTCATAGTAAACATACTGCATTAAATGTGCGAGTAATAGAACGCCAAGCTGTAGAACGGCTTGCCTTGGAAACAAGGTGTGCATGTTCAAACCCCGGCTCGCAACTCTGAGATTTTCAAATTTTCACGTCCGAATCTCATTTTCAATAATGATTATCACTTGCTGTAGGGTGAAATCAACCTGCACTTCTGTCGAAAAGTCGTGTTAAGCCTCCCAAAAACATACTGGGCCAGCATGGTGGTCTATAGCCCAAATCCTCCTCATATTAAGAAGGAGCGTACCCAGTATAATGGCAATAGGCTCGCCTTCTATTACATAAGGACCAAAAACCATCGGCAAATTATGGGTTCACTGCAGTGCACCCCTGAGACATTTACAAGCGCGTTGGTATATACAATATGGAAAAGAATTTCATTTTAACATGCCGATCTTAACGATCTCGTAGTAAAATCTGAATAAGTTAACATTTATTCTTAAAAGAACCCCAGCAGCCGGTCTCAATTTCTTATAAGCCGATCAGTACTTAATTCTTTAGAAGGGGAGACGGGAGAGAGCAGATAAAAAAAACGCCAGACAATGGCCCCACGGACAAAGGTATAAAGTCTAATTATGTAACACGAATCCGTAAAAACCCTCCGTACCAAGGAACGACCCTCATTTTTTACGCCGGTAATTGGAGTTAATTACAATACGGTTCAAAGTAGGTAAATCGGCACTCGATAACGAACAGTATCGATTAATGAATGAGAAAAGCACTACGTAATCGATATAAAAGTAGCACAAAGATTCTGAAACTCTTTAGGGAGTTGGTAGCAAAACTGTAGCTGGGTATGGTCAGTTAAGTTTTGAATTGAGAATAGGTTTTGAAAATATTACGGGGAGCACATGCATCAAAGCAGAATGTGTGAGCAAAAGGAATGAAGCGGTTGGAGCGTTTTTACGGCAATGGTGACGGGTGGTGCACAAAAATGTCGGCTCGGTCGTAGCGAAGCGATGACACGGCTTTTTCGCTTGTTACATGCCTGAAACAAGTCCGCGCCTGAGGCGAGGATCCAACCTATTCGGTTGTAGCACGGACAGTTCAATTTGTGAAGCCGAAATTTTAAAATATTCTTAGGAGTATTATTGCTTTCACTCGGATCTAGATTTCTTTTTAATAAGTTAAGAGTACAAGTAATTAAATTAAATTTGCTGTTGTTATCTTCCAAAATGGATCATTTTTATCTCAATGTCACGAGTCTAAAATGACTAGTGTTAGTGTTAATTTTATAGCTCTTATCTTACCTTTACGCACTCTGTCCGATTTCGTTATTTTTACACCTAAAAATACTACGTCCACTGACTACTACTAAAACTGAAATAATTCTTAGGCAACCATCCGTAAACTAACTGCTGAACAAAGCGCCTCAAAGGGTCTTCTAAATATTTCACGTAATGTCACAGACAAGTTTTCATATACGGCTAACGTAGGTGCCTTATAGTATTTTCAAACGGGAAATGAGGAAAATTTCGGGTGATACGTTAAATACCGCCGTATTATTACGTCGGCACGTCGCGTTTAGTGCTCTACGAATCTTTTTAAAATGATTATTGTGAAACGAACGCTTGGAAACCCTAATTTAACGTAATTTAGCTCGAGTATGATGGACGTGTGTAATTTAAAAGCGTTAAATTCATGATTGCTGTGGATTTACGATACGAAAATATATGAATGAAATCTTGTTTATTTATGTGCTCAATATTGCAAAGTACTTATGTATATCTTTATAGGTGTCATAAGAATGGACTAATGTAAACTCGTTTTAGTAAGGTAATAGAGTTTAGTGAACCAAACTATGAAGAAATGTCAAAATCCATCAAGCTTTACTGATCACCACATCAGCGCTGCCGTAAAATAGTTCTTAGGCAAACTAATATGAAGTCGGTTAAAAAGGAGTTTTTATCAAAACAAAACAATAATTTATTCGAAGGTACGCTCTGTCTATACTTGCGTCAGATAAAACAAATAACCAAGTTCGGTTCGACCAAAGTTTGAAATCGATAACAGTAAGGAATAAACTTCCTCAACTTCAGAGGAATACTAAGCGTATGTTATCACATTATAATATTGAAAATTTAAGGTACATTTTTGACAGAGATTTTATTCGTGCTGGCCATAAAATTACTCATGTATAGTCAGAAGCTACCATTGTTTTGTAATGTTGTCAACTATATCTTACCTCCATCCATCCATCCATCAGCCGAAAGACGTCCACTACTGGACATAGGCTTCCCCCAACGACTTCCACACATCACGTTGCTCCGCCACTCGCATCCATAGGAAGCCGATGGATGCGAGTTCAAGTAGCGAGTAATTACACGATCTCACTCCCCCTTCTGGGGGGGAGGCCATCCTGCACTACAGCATCCAGATTGTGGTCGCCATTCTAAAACCTTTCTACACCAACGGCCATCGGTTCTTCGAGCCATACCCGCTGCCAAATCAACATTGAAATACGTATCTTACTTAACATAGTGTATCTTAACCTCATGAGCTACGAGTATATCTTACTTAACAAAGAGTATCTTACCTCATGTAACAATAAGTTATAAGTTTTTTTTCTAACTACCAGAGACTCTTTGTTTAAAGTATGTTTGTTTTATAAAACAGAATGAAAACAAAAGCCATAAATCAGGCTGGAACGACTCGGCTTGACTTGAAACGGTGGTAAATACCGACAGTGTGCTGTAATGAGAGTTGTCAGTGTGGCATAATTATGAGCATTGCCGCACCTGCGGCCTATCGACACGCGAATACTAAAGCTTGAGCAACAATAGCTAGTAGTTTAGCTAACTGCCAATAAACTGGTTTTAGTATAAAAATACTTTCAAATAATTATCTTTTATGCTATTTTTTAAAGCGATATAAATGAGAGGTTTCGGCTTCGACTTCGACTAAACTATTGAGCCCGCTCCTAGTATTGGCTTTAGCTTTCTTGGGGAGCTAAAAATAATATTGGTAGTTTATTGCACATGACTATATACTTACCTTTGTGTATATAAATATTTGTCTCGTCTAATGTGCGTTGAATCTCATATACTTTTATGCCATCCTTTTTGCTTGCTTTTCTTTAGAGTACCATAAAGCCAATTAAATATAATCATAATCAGATAATTTTCGAGTCTGTGTTTATTTATGGTGGATGTTTTTGACTTTTATTGCCGAAGGCATAAATAATACTATCTAATATATAGAATTACATCGCAATCACTGGTTCTATTCAAAATCTAAATCAATACTCGTATCTAACAATAGTCAAGCCCGAGGGAATTTGACGAAAATAGAAACGAATGCTGCATCTATATCTGAAATCAATTTGAGACTGGACTGAAGTACTTATTAAGATAGAATTTCGGTATTTCCTTGCACAGCGAGTTACTTTTTTTTTTATTATATTATAGGCAAGTATTTGATCTCGATCTCACCTGATGGTAAGTGACGATGAGATCTACGATGAAGCATACTTGCCTAGGTAGGAAGGCGGCAGTAGATAGAGACGCTACATTCACTAGGCACATGCAGCGCAACTGATCTGACCCGCCATCCATGAATACCATCCATACTTTGGCTATTCAGCGAGGAAATGCGGCCAGCATCTTCGGTACGCTACCGCATCGGCCATTTTTTTTTGTAAATAATATTAAATGGGTAAGTTTTTCTGTTCTCTTTTTAATTTAAATTTATCATTTTACATATTGTGTAAATAAAATAGTTGGTATTATATTTTTAATATTAGTGGCGTTTTAAGTAAATTTTGAATTTAGCAACCTATGCCTAAGTACTATTTTATGTCCCTAGATAAAATAAAGTACCGGAGTGTTTACCCACTTAACTATAATATATATGTTCTTCAGTAGGTATATAATAATAATATATAATATCACCTGCCGCACACACTAACTATACGGTCCCACACTAAACAACACTTTTGTTATGGGTGCCGTACAATCGACAATATATATATATATTACTTATATAGGTATTAAACATGCATAGCTCTGGTACAAACATTCGTGCTCATCATCGAAATTGCCCCTACAAGGATTCGAACCCGCGACCCTCAGCACAAAAGGCGGGGTCACTACCCATTGAGTTAATCATGTCGTCAATGGCACTTTAACTTATCTACTTCAATTAGAACAAGACAAGAGAGTGTAAATCGTGCGTCTATAATAAACAGGACGTTGATCTACAAAATACAAAGGTTTTAAAAATAAACCGACACCGGGCGATCTATAAAGTATAAGCTCTAAATAAACGAAAGCTTTGATGTAGCTTTCGAAAGAATCTGCATATAAAAAAATCGAATTTTCTACACATATGTTAACTTAAAAAACAATCACTGACTTTTTTTCTTGTTTCTGTCTTACTAGCCGCGATATTTGCAATAAAAACTAATAATAATAGTAATGACGAACACACCTTACTGTACGGTACCAAAAAAGGTAACGCTTGTATTATAGGTACCGTGGGTACTTGTACAATAGACTGGAGGTGATACCTACAGTTATTTATAGATGTTAAACCTTCATAACTGGGATACAAATATTCCTGTTCATAACACAAAGTTTGAAGCTCTTTATAATAACGCGTTTGATATATAATAATTAAGAGAACCAAGGAAATCTTATTCTAATTCATGAACACGCTAAATACTTATTTTCGTATAAAATAATAACATACACAATGAATCTACACGTTATTATAATAAAGCACATAATGCTTTGAAGCTTGGTCAACAAATACCGAGTTGTTTTGATATCGGCCCTCGTCCACCAGTCCTAAACAAGCTAAACACTACTGCATTGTTATTAATCGGAAATGCTTGTGTAAATTTGACCTTATATACCTACTCGTAGAGACGCGATATAATATGGATGGGACGACCTGATTAGCGCAGTGGTAGTGACTGCTTTCTGCGCTGAGGGTCCCGGGTTCGAATCCTGGTAGAGACACAAGCTTTGTGTGATGAGCACGAATGTTTTTACCCGAGTCATGGATGTTTAATATGTGTATAAGTATTATATACTGAGTTCGCCCTCAGTCCATTGTACGGTACCCACAACACAAGCGTTGCTTAAAGTGGGACCGTATAGTTGGTGTGTTCCTATGGCGATATTTATTTATTTTATATAACTTTCATATTTAACACTATTTTAAACCGTACGCAGCATTTTTTTTACTACAGTCTACAGTCCTAGAATACCTAAAGTTAAAGTAAAATAAAGGAAATTTATTTCAGTTCAGACATTTGACATGGTAGGTTAGTTAGCTGTTCCAAACTTAGTGGAAGCCTGTATCTAGAAAACCTGATTAATTTGTTTTATAGTTAATCACATATATTCTTATATGAAAAAATAAAGCGTACGTATTAAATAAAAAATACAACTGAATTGAGAACCTCCTCCTTTTTGAAGTCGGTTAAAAACAGAAGCTTATTGAAGTTGACAGAAGCTTTGAAACCGACCTCTAATTTTGATAAAATTCAAAACAGACCAGAGATAAAGCTGTTATCGCTAATAACAATATCTGTCAAAGAATCAATTGCAATATTGACACCATTATGTTAATTAACGATTATTATATGTGATTATCACAAACCGTCTCGATAAAATTTCATCGCGGTGTTTATATTTTCATTAAAAGAGATTTCAAGTCATAAAAATCTCATAGCAGTAATAAAAATTTATCCAAATGGACTCCTATAATGGTCTGTTTCGTCTTTAAGCATTTTATTTGCCTTTTTTTATTCACCCATTAGCGCTCCGTCCCGGAAAACCTATTTGAAGAGTATCTCTATTTGAAGGATATCTTCTAAAAACGCCAGAAAGGATAAATAGCCAGAGTGGCGCGCATAGAGAAACCTGAGAGGCTGGTTCGGACTTTTGGACTGACTAGCATATCTATCTTTATTTTGGGGAACCGCTTCCAAAGCGAAGATAGCTCAGACGTTCACCATCTTCCAAAATAAGTTAGCACCAGAATAAAAAAAAAGCATTAGCACCAATACATAAATGATTGGTCGATCCGAAACTGTATTAATCTAAATGATTTAGCCTGAACGTTATCCTGAAATCTGTTTAGATTGCATAGTTAAGTATAATCCTATCAATGTTAAATGATCTTTTAGCCCGCCCACAATTGTTAAAGGGATGAGTAATACGCCCTTTTTATAGAGCCATAATAAATTGATTCATTTGAAGCACGTCGTTTTATAAGGTGTAACAAAAATAGTGTAAAATATTTCAACAGGGCTAACAGTAGGTTATAAAGATAACTTCCCCAAAAGTAATATACCAAAGAATTACACATTTAAAAATTACACCCTGTTCTAAGCGCGCGACCTAACGGTACTGGATCGCCTTGTCTAAAAAAAAAACAAACATCAATTATTTTATACATCTACGAGATTTATGAATTTACTGATTCATCGGATAAAATATTTTACACAAATTTTGTTATACCTTACACCTTATATTGAAATAAAACTATGTAATTTTACGAATTTTCTCGCGTTTTTATTATGTTCTTTACGTTCTCGACGTATTAGTTTTATTTCGATGTGTAGCATTCGCGTAAATATAAGAAATCAATATACCTTATATTATTTGATTAAAACTACTATCTAGAATATTATTATTCGCGAACAGACTTAAGTAAGTCTTCTTCAGAAATATTCTTAAGAATAAACGAACGATTTATAATATCTCCCTTGAAAACCATCTCGTGGTATCTCGGCTGGTGCAGCGAGGTAAAGCGTCGCATCTATGATGGATGACTTCCCCCACAAAAGCACCACCAGCTCGCTTAATAAAATCTAGGTCACAGGAAACTTTGCTTATAGCAACGTATATCAATACAGGTGATAGCTATAGTTTATAGATAGGCAGGGACTTTTGGTACCTCCTGCGCAGCTCATGCGCACTGGTCCAACGCGCGATTCCCGACTTTAACGCCATTAAACTTTTCACTCAAGTTTCTAATGAGAAATCTGTCAATCGTCAAAGTTGAAATTAAGGCGGAAACACGCTGTCGTAACTTTTACCATATTGATATCACAATTACTTAATTTAAAAAAAACAGGACTAAAAAAGAGCGGACACTTACGTAATAACAAAAAAATATATACTTAACAAAAGTTGTTTGTTTGTGTAGGTATTGGTTGTTTCGTACCACTCAACTGGGTCGCGGTGGATGGGTCAGAAAAACACTGTAATTTATCATGTGGCTACCGATCAAGGCACCTGTAGCGTTTGGCGTGTTTTTTGGCTCATGCCGCGGATAGAGCGAAGCGGCGAGCGCGCGGTACCTTCGACGCGGCTCCGGGTACACTGAACGCCACATCCCCGCCCGCCCGCATCGACCGCCACAGCCCCGTCTACTCAAAAGCCTTGTACTCGCGAAACAATTAATGCAATTGAGTATTTTCGCAAATGGTCCACTACACATAGGTGAAGTCATTCATTCAAAAACTGGAAGACCGACAAATTTTGACGCTATTTTATTAAACGAAGCAAGGTCGAATATTGAAAAATTAAGTAGTCCAAATCAAAGTCATTCTTAAAATATTTATTTTAAAATGGATAAGTTACCTACTATCTTGGTATTATATATATGCTATGAATGAATCTCGAAAATGTTTTATGAACAATAGGGTGCAAAATGGGCGTAATTTTTAAGCTGCAGAGTCATAAGGTCACATCTTATATCATTATTTTATGTAACAGGTTGGTTTACACTTACTATTTTGAAGAATTAAGTCCTGAAAAAATTTATAGACAATTCCCAATTACCCTTTTCAAAATACTTCAAGGCGTAACTATAAACTATAAAGAGATAAAATTGCTTTATCTCTATCTACTCCTTTAGGAATGTTACCGCGTCGAGTACTCAAACGCTACTCAAATATTTAAGTCCTACTTTACATTTAGCTTAAAACTTGGATACGCTTTTCAATATTCGACGAATAATATTGCCTTTTGATACCTCGTCTTAATTTCTTCGATGATATCTTCAGCTAGCTAGAGGATCCAACTGAAATACAAAATGTCTCGTGGATCAGAACGGATTTATATTACAATTTGATCTAAGGAGATCTGCTTCGTGCATCAGACCAGAATCACTACTAAAAATAAATGTACCGAAAAAGACGACGCACAACGAATTCGACGTACTGATTTTGTATCTTGTTTCGTTCTCCAAAATAATAATATGGCAGTATTTATTTTCAACTTAACCCGATGAAACAATTGCAAATTCAAAATTCCACTGCATAATCTTCACTAGATTTGTCTAGTCTTAAACCGGTTAACGCCTTTCCCTTACAAACATGACACATTACCATACATAACTTCTACCACAAAACTCTTTGAAACTACGATATTTTCTAGAAATTTTCAAGACAAAGCAACCAGCAAAAGCCGGCCACCTAAAGCCGTAAAATATCGCTTTGTTTCGTTATAAATGATTTCTAAAGTGAGCTCAGACTTCGAAATATAAATTACGGGCCAGCACCTGGCGGAGTGTACAATGTTAAATTAATTTCCACACTATCGCACGAACCTGTTGCGATTATTGTTCAGTTTTGAATACAATGCGATGTGCAATATCAGCGCCCCGTATGCACAAAGTTAAGCAATATCGGTAAGTTATATTCTATTTAAATGCTTTGTTTTTGTTATGAGTAAAAACATACCAGACGTACTAGCATTAATAGTCGAGTACTGGCTGACTGAGCAGCCTTGTAAGGTTGGCACGCCTTGCTTAGTCACCTGCCTCGCTGACATTTATTTGACTCTGACACTTCATATAAAACCGATTCCTTGGGTCAAAGCAGAGGCCGTAGTACATGGCATAACCCCGAAGCAAGCACGCAAAGCTGCTTGCTCCATAAATACATAACGAATATCACTAAAGCATCCCACAAACATACGTGGTAGCAAGGTGGGCGTGGTGGCAGTTAGGTGGCTGCCTGCCCACGCCTATTTGTTTCTCTGTACCCATACCCTTCCTTCTAAAAGAGTAGGCCGAGGTGTACACCATTATATCTCCAATATGTCTAGCTCTAAGGAATATCTATCTGTATTAGAATAGTTTCTATTATCTGTTCTATCTATCTGTTTATTAATAAAATTCTTAGTCCTGACAGATAAACGACGCACGGCCTAACCAAATGGACCTAGGTCCATCTGGTTCTAGAAGCATGAAATTTTTCACAGGAGTTCCTTATATAACGTGGGTGAGCAAATTCAATCCCTACTAGGGTCTAATGCGAAGGTAAAAGTTTGTTCAAATTAAAAATAAATAAGTCCCGATCGGCCACATGGCTAGACTAAACATAAAATTCAATAATTCTGTAGGACCCAAAAATAACCTTCATTATCGGCAATCAAAGCTTGCAGTCACTAAGACCAGCAAAACTTAATATATTGCTTTATCTAATTGGCCTAATTCTTAAGTTACAGCCTTAATGTTGCCTAAGTAAAATATTCAATTCATCTCAATAGTTCCGAAAATATATCATAACGCCCACCCAAATTCCCCGTTGAGTGCTAACAGATTGACGAAACAGAGAAAATAAATTTCAGTTATTGTAGAGCCGAGCGGAAACAACCTGAGTGCTGCCTAAAGATTGATGGTGGTTGAAAATATATCTTAAATAGGAAGCGGTTTTACTAAGAAGTAGAGTACGGAGCAAGCAAAATCGTTTGACTCTTGATTGATACTCAGGGATACGAGTAGAATATTGGTATCCTTAATTCCTTGCACTTATTCCTACAAATACTGTTAAATATGAACGTAAAAAAGTAACAAGTACGACTACGGAGCCGTAGTTGTTAACTTGTAGCCTCGTAGCGGGTTCGTAGCTCGTAATGACCGCCCGTAGCGTATCGTAGTTACTTCGTAGCGTTGCATGTTTCCGGTAACCGCTTGAATTGAACTAATTTTGCTAATGTGGTAACAAGTGAATTAATTGTTGGTTTAGTTTTTGTTTGAACATGTTTGAGTATTCCAAGATATTTACAGTGATTCATTGGAATAAAATAGTGTAGAATAGTAGGTACAGTACTGGATAAACTGGATAAAAAAGCCATTATTATTATATATTATAAGCTACTACAGTTATTATACTAAATTGGCTGATTGAAGAGTTTAAACATGCTTTGTAAAGTGTTTCAATTAAATATATCGAAGTGAACAGGTGAATTTGTATGAAAACCGCAAATGCCGTATCTGCTGTTACAGTCCTGACCACATTTACCAAATGTTTGTTTTTATTATAGTGCAATAAAAGCTATAATAATTACTAATTGAAAACAATGTGGCTGTACGACTTATTCAAACTGGGATATATTTAGACGTCTGTATTATACAACAAATAAATGTTGCCATACGAACATATCAACTTTATGGTCCCAACCGTACCGTACAAATGAACGGATTGCGTTCTCAGTTTATAATTATTCATACCTAAACAAGTACAAAGTTTGCCTTTATCGGGATTCGAACCCGAGGTCCTCAGTGAATGGAGCATGGTTACTACCTACCAACTGTAACAATTGGGTCGATAATTGGTACATCTTGAAGCATGGCCTTCAATTATACATTTCTTTCCAGTCTAACATAAGGGTTCTTACACAAGATTTACTTTTTATGAGACATCCAACTGAGAAACTGTAGAGCAACAATGTTCAGAGAACACAACTATTAATTACGTTTACGTTACGATGCTCATCGTCGATTGTCTTTGATAATCTCAAGATTGAAATTGAATTTAGACAAAGGCGCTATGCGCCAGCTGGCTGCCTGATTGATCGGCTTACCGTCGATGAACTAATGGGCTTATAACGCGAACGGTAACTAATAAGCCGGTAAGATGTCTGAATGACTGCCAGCCCGCCGATCGCCTCCTGCGTTGTAGTTTTCTTCGGGGTTTTGGATGGAATAATATGATAAATGAAAGTGCGTATTTTTGCTGCTGAGTCTATGCTGTCTATAGTGTATTGAATTCACTTTTTAATATATCACAGAACAATACAGTTGTCTATGGTCTTACACAGAACTAATCGTCTATTGGCTTGACTTACGCATAGAATATAGATTAGTGACAGGTGCTATTCATTCTTGCTAGCGCCATCTAGTGTTCGTTTATGTCAGCGTTTCGAGAACACTAGATTGAGTTAACAATGTCTGTGCCGATGAAATCCTTTGCTGATATTGGAAGCTTTATACTTAGGTCAATAACCCAAAAGGTTTGCGATTAAAGCTTCATATTATTTCACAATCTATTTAATATTAGTTATGGAACTACTACTCAGAACTATATAGATATATCGCTCGTTATGAGACGTGTGATCGCGTGCGATATTATATTCAGAAACATAGATCAAAGTTCAATAAATGACTGACCAGGCAAAGAATTAATAACATGGGTGAGTATTTGTTTTCTAAAGAACTTTTCCTCAAGCAATCCTTAATACGTACCGTTTCGGTAACATTACGTAATCCATCCCTTTCAAACCACAGTTTTCATAAATAAGTATGACAGTGATAGCATGTTTTTTCGATGAAGTTACGATTACATTAGGAGTGCCTGCTTACTCTACTGACTATAAAAATGTTATCTGCACCTGGTATTTCCTTACGGAATATCTATAGCCATTTCAAATTGTAGTCGATCATAACTCATGCAATATTTCCAGTATCAACGCTCGCACTGTGGGCTAGGTCTAAGCATAAAATTATACTATTAACTTAATCTTAGAAAGCGAGGTAGCCGTGCCGGCAAGTTAATTATGCAGAAACGGAATCTTTTGTGCTAAATTAAATCATTTATTCAAGGAAAAGGCTAAATATACGGCGTCTTTACAAATCAACTTATGAACTTTTGACTCAAGTACTTCCTCCCAAGTACTTGGGATCCAGTGATTAATATTATTAAATCGAAAACCAAGCGTACCATTGCAAGACCTCAAGATCCTGTGAGCACCTTCTGCGTAGATCGGACCACAATCAACAATTAAATATGAGGGTAGCCCGTTTCTAACTATGACACCTGGACGTCCACCACCTCAGTCCTCCCGTGACCATGGTTGCTGTAAAGCAGCCGAAACGTCGGGAACGTAAAAACGAAAAATAAACGCGATAAAATCCTTAAAAATAGTTTTATTTCATCTTTTGACTCGAAAATTATTGTTTTTTACGTTCTAATATACTTATACGGTTCTCAAATGTGAAATAAAGTATAATGATTGAAGCCTGTAAAAATTTTATTCGATGTCTGGCTGGATATGAACATCATTGAAAAATAAAAAAGACTGCAAACATTCGTTAATGCATAGATGATAAACAACTTTGCTTATATCATCCTAGAACATAAAATACTACGCACTGATACACAGACTCATCCCTCGCATAACGGCCCGTAGTCCGTAGTTTTTAAGATCTCATGAGGTGGTAATAAAAATATAATAGACTAGATGCGCCCGGCGGTGCTACCCGCGATAAAAAGTATGAAAAATTAAAACATCTATCCCACGGGAACCATACATTTTACCGGGATAAAAAGTAGCCTATGTGTTATTCCAGACTATAATCTATCTCTGTGCCAAATTTCATCCAAATCCGTTCAGCCGTTCGGGCCTGAAAGAGTAACAAACAAACATCCATCCATCCATCCATCCAAACTTTCACATTTATAATTATTTATAATTATAATTATAAAGACGTGGGAAGCTAGACATTCCGCGCTGGCTCAGGGTGTTGAACTGTGGCCTGTATCTCTCTTGCATCAAGATGAGGCCTGTGGGATAATAAAGAGCTAATTTTATTATTACCTAAGCAAAACACAAGGGTTACAATTTTGATTTTAACATTAATGTAGAAATCAAAATTGGATCTCCAAACATGAACTAGTATGAGTAAGTACCTAATATAAGCCGGTCTCAGGACTACGTAGTACGTCCGCGCAGACTTGAAAGAGTATCTAATTGAAAAGTTGTTCTGCCGGACGGAGTTTATTTTATCGTGTTCGGATTCTATTGAATGCTGAACTGAAATAGTACGCACTGCAACATTCTAACTGAATTAAACATAGTGATTCCAAAATTCTTACTAAAACTGGAACCTGCACTTCTTCAGCGCATTTGTAATCATTATATGAAGACAGAATTGGATTAGTCACTTAAAAAAAAATATCGCGAAAATTCACAATTGCTATTTTGTTGGGAACAAATATATTTAAAAAAATTACATATCTATCGAAATTCTGACATCACGTAATGATTACAAGGGCGCCAAACAAGCGTTATTTTAAAGGCTATTACCTATACTCTCTATGAACATAGTCTGTATAGGTACCTAAGTGAATATCTTTTAATTCTGGTGAGGGAGGCTGTTCTAGAGAGTTATAACATAAAATTTTGAAATAGCGGTACTTCAATATATTTCCAAGAATAATTATGCCTTAATATAAGGAAAACTCGCGTATAACAACAGCTAATTAGAGGTATTACTAAAAACAAAAGACAGAATAGAAAGCCTTAACCTTAGCCGTCACCATTAAATTCATAGAATGTTACAATCCATATTTATAATGACGTTACAAAGCTGCTTTCTTTTAAAAATACTTGTTGTTGTTGTATATACCTAAGTATAATTCACGACACGACAAAAAAGGGAAGATACAAAATATATGTAAGTTTATAGTCGTGTTTGACTGTGCCCTAATCCTCCTCGCATTGAGGGGAGATCCGTGCCCAACAGTCGAATATTAAATGCGGTAATAATCTTATTTTATACTAGGATCGCCTCAAGTGCATCGTAAGATACACATAGTACCAGTATTTCTTAGTTTGGGATCGTACAGTTGGTGTGTTCGTCTGGCGATATTATTATCTATTATATAATTTATATGCGGCTGGCTGTCGCAGTAAATCTCTCTAAGAATTCGATATAACACGACCTGCGTCTTCCCGGATGAAATATTTGTGAGCTCCTAGCTCCCGGCTATTGTGTGAAATTTTAATTTTACTCTTTATATTCGTACTTCAGTCTTGGGGATACGAACATTTATTAGATAAATAGTATATCTGCGTAAAGAGTTATCTTTAACAGTAAATAATAATTGAAATAAAACTATTTTTTTAAGGATTTTATCGCGTTTATTTATTTCAATGTGTAATAGTTTTATTTCAATGTATAGTATTCGCGTAAATATAAGAAATCAATAAGTAAATAACAACTTATAAAAATAGGGAACGGTGAAGGAAAACATCGAGAGGAAACCTGCATGTCTGAGGGAACCTCTCAAAAGACGAGCGAAGTTCGCCAACCCGCACTGGGCCAGCGTGGTAGACTATGCCCTATTCCCCCTTGCATTGAAGGGAGGCCCGTGCCTAACAGTAGGACATTTAAGAAAGGCCTAATATTATTATTATTATTTATGAAAATAAGGCAATAACTACACTACAATAACAACCTTACATCTAAGGTTTATAATAAAAATATGAAAAGACAATAAAACAAAAAAAAAAGGAAAAGATAAATATATTTTCTATAAATAATATATTTTTCTATAAATTCTTCTTCTTTACGATGTAACTTACACCCCGTATAAAGTTGTGTTGTAAATCTTGTCTCATTCAAAAGAATCAGAAAATGTTAAACTGAATCCATACACATTTATTACTACTAAAAACAAAACTACGGCATTTAAAATAGTAATATAGCAATAGAGTGCAGGTACCTTGGAACCAATATATTAAACAAGATCACTCGAGGTTAACGCAAAGTGTCACAATGAGCCCAGCATCAATTCTCCTAACGAACATTCTGGAACTTTCATATTATAAATTCTTGTAGGTAAGCAAGTACCGTGAAGTGTCGGTGGGCGTACGTACTTTATTGATTTATTATAAAACTTGGTACCTTACCTGTAGAATACTAATTTGTTCAGGAGTGAATTACAAACTATCCTTAAGGTGATTTTAATGATACACAAATTGCGTACCTACCTAAGTACCTGTATAGTTAGTTATTAACTACAAGGGTTGGCGATACATAGGTCATAAATCTTTAAAAATAATGGACGGTTTAGTTTTCAGTAATAAATAGGTATGTTTGGATTTTATATACTTAATTCACACACGATGTATATTTTGAATGTTGAAAAATGGGTATGGTAGCCTACCCACCTACTGAAATGTAATGTTCTCATTTTTTTTTACTAAATTAGGTAATACCTATTTGGTTGTGAAAATACATTGTACCTAGCAGTAGTTCCATAGATATAAATAAATAAATATCGCCAGACAAACACACCATCCATACGGTCCCACGGAAAGTAGATAACCTTTTAGTATTGTCTAATTTTGTAAGTTTTACCTACGTAGGTTTTTCTAAAACAAAATACAGAAAAGAACATTGCCATGAGTACCAATGCAGCTACTCAGCTTCTTAAAGTTACGAAGTCCCTTATCGTAATACTTGAGATGGACAGTTTAAGAGGCGATTGATTTCGGTGCGGACCTCTCCGGGGAGCATTCATTCCGGGTACCTACCTAAGTAAGTAGTTTGTCGAGTAAAGTTTTATTTTTATTTTGAAGATCGAACAATCGATACGTAAGTAAGTTGGTATACACATTCTCGGATGAAAAATGAAAGTACTTCTTCCAGTGTTGAATAAAATTTCTTTCTCGTTGGTTACAGAATTTCTGTTAGGTACCTACCTATTTTAAAAGTGTCCACCTACTTCTGTTGATGAGCAGCTAGCCGTTTTGTATTGCAGTTGATTCTACAATTCGGCTGCGAGACATATTAAAGCCCTTAGATACTACGTACATAACAATCATAACAGCACATTGTCGCGCATCAGGATTTTTCACAAATAAAAGAACCAGCTACAACGGCGGGAATAGAAGTTATTTTTTTTTCAATGTCTAGAGATCAATGTCAGTTCTTCACATTTACATAAGTTTAGTAGTTTTCGATCTCACTCTCACATATTCATTTAAACCAATTAACCTCATTCGTTATTTGGTTTATCCATGAATTCAAGATCAAGTCACAAAAGTTATGCTCAAAATATTAGATAACTGCTATAACAGCGACTGGAACGAATTGCTTGCCCCACTGACAGCAACATAAAATGACAGATGGATGATGACTTTGACATTTTAGAAAACAAAGAAGGTGCGTTTGTATTTATTTTATTTAGTTCGTACTTTTTAATTTCGTTTAAGCAATTAAAATGTCTACAATTGAGCTGAAAGAAATAAGAGCTGAACGAAATCATAATATACACGTTTGCCGGGTATGCATTGATGCAAAGTGTGTAAATGCAGTCGAACTGAAAAGTGAGAATGGATGGCTTTCAATGTTCGAGTTCTGTGTAGGTGTATCGGTAAGCTTTTACTAATGACGACTGTGTTTATTGCTAACTTCTCTCATTAAATACATATTATTTTGGGAGATTATTTTGGGCAACAACCGCTGCTACTATATAATATTTATTTGCAGTTTACAATAAGCTGTTATGCGCTATTACAGTAATAATCATAATCAAACAGTCCACCTAACAAACCTAATATAATTATAAGCCATGACAGAGTATTTTCTCCTGAAACGTCTCTAAATTCAAACATATCTTATTGTCTATAGAACTAATCTACCATAAAGTTATAAAGTTACAAAGGTGGTCGCTCACACACATCATGAAAATAATTAATGACATCAAAATAAACAGATGGAAGATTTTTCTAAATATTTATTTGAGTAAAGAGTGAATATTGTCTTTCTTCTTCAGCCACAATCACCAAACAGTAGGTATTATGCTAATTTCAAGTAGGTAATTACCAGCAATAACAAGTTAAATTAATTACAACTTAATAAAAAATATACTGAAAAAAAATGGATTACTGAGGATGATAGATTATATTTTTTAACATAATCCAATATCATTATGTGTGATATATTGTAAAAAATCAATATATATGTGGCCTCAAAGATCCAAAACGGACAAACAGATTGCAACATGGTAATTATTCAATTTTAGCTCACACCCGAAGATGAACCGCATGTCTTATGTGAGAAATGTGCCAAAACAGTCAAAACATATGCAAAGTTTAAGGCGAATTGCCATAAATCTGATAATTTTTGGAGATCTGTATCTGTAGGTACAAATAAGGTAAGTTTTCCTTGATCTTTCATACTAGACAATCATATAAGTAATTACTTAATAAGTTATATGCTAATATCAAAGGACTGTAATATATGTTAGTCATTGGAGAAGGCTTATGTTCAGCGGTGGATGTCTTACTTACATTATGCCCAAAACACTCATCAATTGTTGCTTTCTGGTGTTCATTTCATTTGGAAGAGCCTATAGAAAATTTATTAGCGACGTCCGGATATTGTACTTTTTTGTAATACAATAAAATTGTCGTTAATTGTTTCAGACTAATAATGCTGAAAAAAATAAGATTAATGAATATAATATGAAAAGTGAAAATAATATTGATAAGCTAAATGTGTCAAATACCGATAATCATTTCAAATTTGAACCCAGCCCACTTAATAACTCAGATATTTTTGAAGATGATACAAAGCTGCCTTATGATGATAGCAATATTGAAATTGTAGAAAAGGATGCTCACATTGCCATCAATGATGAAACTAATAATGAAAGTGTTACTAGTGCAGAAAATAAAGTAAAGTCATTAAAAATGGATAAAAGTTATAAAGTTATTAAAAATCTTAGGTCAAATACCAAAACAAATGCCGACGAAGAGAAACAAGAAGCTAAATGTAAATTTTGCAAGAAACAATACAGTAAAGGATTTTAATTCAATATTTTAATCCAGCCCTTTTCCTAATTTATATCTATTTAAAATCGTACTAAAACTATAAAGGAATACCTATACAACAGTATGCTTAATAAGTAACATTTTTTCAGTAAGTTCTTACATTATTTATTACAGGATATAAAAAATGGTTACTAGCTCATTTGGCATCCTGCACATCCAAAAGTAAATATATTGTCAAATCTAAACATAGAAAATGTAAAAAGGAAATTTTGGTTTGTGGTAAGCTAATATGAACCCATTGTAAAACGTTTGACGTAATTTTCTTGTTTTCTTACATTGGTAATGTTGCTATTATAAGTATGGTTGATTACAAATTATTGTTTTGTCGATAGTGAATAGCAAAGGAACATAATATTTCTATTGGAATTATTATTATTTAAAATAAAATGTTTTTTTTTATTTGCGGAGCGTGACGTCACGTTGCGCCGATTCTACGTTAAACTTTCAGTCTTCGGAAAAAAAAGAGGGCTACCTTTTAAAAGGTACTCATATCTCTCTCCATTTATTACAGAAAAAGCAACAACTGGCGAAAACAATCTATTAGAGCAAGCTAAAGAAATTTGTAATGAAAATCTTGCTAACTTACTTTTCTGTGGTAAGTAGTATTACGTTTTTAGGAATACCATAGAGCGCCGCGGTCGCGGTAACGAGGGATATCATTTGCTCTTTGCCCATGATTATCTCCTTGACCATAAAGACCGCGTCACACTCGCCGAAAACTAACATGACAGGGCGAGAACGAGACTGACAGAACGGCTTCTGGACAATAAATCTTGCTAAGAATTCTTGACATATTAAGTGTAGTCCTGACTTTATAACTAAATGCCTCCGCGTCCGCCACCGCGATGTCTACTTACAGGACGCTTTAATTTGTTGCTCATTTTACATATAATAAGTTTTACAATAAAGAAGATTGTCTAAAAATAATGTACGTTTATAGGTTTATGTAAGTTCTCTTCTACAAATGCTATTGATATAAACCAACATTTGAACGAACATTGGGCGAGTAGCAGCATGGAATGCAAGCTGTGTAACTTTGTTGGTGTAGACTCAGCTCACTTAGCCGTCCATAGGTATTTAATATTGTTCTTTAAATATGTACCTTATGCATTTTTTAGATTTATCGCTGAAGAACGCTATTCATTGTGTATTTTTACTAAGGGATCAACGACCCTTCTCTACACATTACTACTAAACCATGGTATAGAAATATGCTACGCCAGGTATTCACTTCCGAAGATGACCCAAAACTGCGACACGTTCAGAGTTACGTTTAATTGTCATCTTCAATCGAATTAACACCGTTCATTGGTCGAAGATGCCCGAAGGACGTAGTCTTGGGCCAATAATGTGACCTGACCAGCTATTAG
The DNA here is from genome assembly GCA_905404115.1 of Pheosia gnoma. NCBI lineage: Eukaryota > Metazoa > Arthropoda > Insecta > Lepidoptera > Notodontidae > Pheosia > Pheosia gnoma. Next base: position 2,466,929 of record FR989901.1, on the reverse strand, counting down.
GGAGTATTACACCAGACGTAGCATATTTTATACCATGGACTAAGTTTGACACATCTAAAAGTATTGCTATTTTACTCGTATGTAACGGCAACATCATTTTCTTTACGATTTATGTAGCTACTCAATTAAAAAACGAAATAAAAAAAATTACTTAACAATTATCACCTAGATACCCTTTTTCGAATTGGTAATTAGTTAATATGACATTATGTTTCTAGGTACGACCACTATCCAGAAAAAAATAAACCGCGTGTTCAATGCCACATCTGTGCGAAGAACCATTGTTCACGGTTATCGCTACAATACCACTATAGAGCAATCCATTTAAAGAAACCTGGCGGCCTCTGTTGGTATTGCATGAAAGAATTCAATGTAATCATAAAGTGGCGGCAACATGTGAGGAGACATGAATCAAAATTTTTGTCAAATTATATATGCGACTATTGTGATAAAAAGTAAGTTATGTTAAACACCCATTCATCATCCACTTACCACATACACCCATTCATGTTCCGAGAAAACATACACACTCACATATTTACACACGCACTCACACATATATACACACATCCATATGTACACACACACACGCATTCTCACACACTTGCGCACACATACGCTCACACAAACACACGCATTCTCACACACTAACACACACACGCGCGCACACACACATACACACTCATTCTGCTTCTTTGTTACAACATTTTGGCACAGACCTTTGTAATTTTAATTTTATCAACTAATTTGCAATTATTTTTCGTCAAACCAACACTGATATGGATCCTCACGATACAGGCTTAGTGTGAGAGTCACAATTACTCCTAATAATATTTTTTATTGTACGAAATAAATATTTTAATTTTAATCATCATCGTCTTACCATCAAAACATTCTTCTAAAATGGTCGTCAGACTTTTCAACAATCGAGCGAGATTTGAATTTCTACGTTTCACAAATGTTACTTTTATAGGTAAAGACATACGTAATAGTATGTCAGTAAAGGTAAACACGCGATTCATTAGATGGCACCTATAATAGTCTACAGAAAAACAAAATTAAGCAATTAAGGCACCGGATTGAGTTCGGTCCCGACCCCACCCACGCAGTCAAGCAATATAAATGACAATTTCTTTAAATAGCTACCTTTTATTCTTGTGTTAGTTTTCACAAATAGAGCGTCATAGATACTTACAATGCTATTTAGGTGCATGGTATTGTCAACAGGTTTGCCTATAAACATATGATCGTGGATCACATGGAGCATGTCCATCTAGGCACTCGTAAATTTATTTGCGAGACTTGCGGCAGAGTGTTTAATCGGAACACGCAATTGACGGTAACTCTTTTCATGTTCTTTATAAAACTAAATGTATCTATAGCGTACTTGTTTTAGTATTTATATAGTTCTTCTTTAATTTAAGAGCTAAGCTCTTGTCGGTGCAGCATTCTTGTCAGTTCAGTTGTGCATAGGTAGCTGCTGTTTTTAGGAACAGAATATTGTAGTAGTTTCGTCCTTGCTTGCCGCACCGCAGTTCAGAAACCGGCGCCGGCGTGCCGCCTTCGGATTTATATAGTTACTTAGTGTTATTTTATATGATGAGAAATCAAGTAATAACGATGACAGCAGGTCTTCAGTGGTAAATAAATCTACAGGCTAATTCTGAAAAGGTATACTGTAGCGACCACTTCAACCGCACCACAAGCTACACAGACGGCATTGCAGACGCATTCAGAACAATTAACAATTGACGTCACAATCCTGAATCGCGCTATAAGAGTTTTCGGAGCAAGTAACATATATACAAGATCCCGACAATAACCGTCGGGGCATAGCGGCCGCCCCGCCAGGCATACCACCCGCCTGGCTGGAAGATCTTCCCTTTTCCGCTAAATACTAACTATTACTTATATATACTATACGGTACTTAAGCGCATTTGTAATCATTATTTGTAGTCTGACTGTCTATAGTAAAAAAAAATACAACATAATTCTGATTTTTATGAACTATTTTTTTAACGTTTTTTGTTAACAAATCGACATTTCAACTTCACATACTAAATTTAATGATAACAAATGTGCTAAAGAAGCGCGGGTTCAATGGTTAGTATACCCTTTCTGAATCAAGCTATATACTATTGTTATTTTTATATAATTAAAAAAAAATATTACAGTAATATATTTCAAAGTAGGTATACAATGATAAGGTTTTATTGCAGCTTCATAGGAAATGCATGCACGAAAAATCGTTACCAGTAAAATGTGCACCATGCAATCGGATGTTCAAGAATCAAATATCACTCGTCCAACACAATAAGCGGGAGCACTTGCTGAAACCATTCAAATGTAATGTCTGCCCCAAGACTTTCGCGACTAATTGTATGAAAACCCAACATATGATTTGGCACAGCGACGAGAGACCATTCAAATGTAGTACTTGTGGATCAGGGTACGTGGGCAAATTTTTAAACTTTATTAAGTAATAATAATATCGCCAGACGAACACGCCAACTATACGGTCCCACACTAAGCAACGCCTGTGTTATGGGTCCCGGAAAATGGACTGAGTGCGAACTTAGTATATAATACTTAAATCGATTTTAAACATCCACGACTCGGGTACAAACATTCATGCTCATCACACCAAGCTTGGACCAGAGTCACTACCAACTGCGCTAATCAGGCGGATATGTGTGAAAGAAAGAAGAAGTGTGACCGTGATGTGTGGAAATCATTGGGGGAGGCCTATGTCCAGCAGTGGACGTCTTTCGGCTGATAGTATATTATAAGTATATATATATTAAAACAGGTACAAAGCAAGAAGTCAGCTGAAAATCCACATTCGCAGCCACACGGGTGACAGGCCGTACGCATGCCAGCATTGCGAAAGATCATTTGCGTCTTTAAACCAATTGAAGGTCCACATATCGGTGCACACCGGAGTGCGAGCGCACAAGTGTAATTACTGCGATCGGAGCTTCCGTGAGAAGAAACAGTTGCAAGCGCATTGTACGTCGCGACACAAGAAGACCGACACGGAGAAAGTTGTTTAGATGTTAATCGACGTGTTTCTTTTAGCTGGCTTTGTATTGAAATGTCAATTGATACAATGCTAAAGCAAAATAAAGTACCCTTACTGATAAATTCATATCAATTTTAAACCTTATTACTTAGCGACAGAGCTTAATATTTTGTAAATGACGCTTCATTTCGTAAATATGTCAATGCAATTTTAGAATGATTTTTAATTATTCATCAACACCATACTCAAAAGTAAGTTTTTTTTTAAATCTCCCCCTTCCTAAGTATGGGAGGTACACTGAAATAATTTTGCTTTCAATGTTTCTATACATTATTCTTGCAGACGTGTTGTCACTTGAATAAAATTACCGTGACGCCGGACAGACGGACGTGGCTAAACTAAAAGTTCTTTTAAAAAAAGTTATTTTTAGTATTTGTTATAAATCACCTGACAATTTGGTAACATACCTATTCAGGCACTACCTCTATCTATACATATAAATAAAATTGGAGTGTCTGTTTGTAATATTAAAATAACCGCTTTTTACTTAGTTCATTTGGATGTATACACGTTACCTATACCGAAACAACATTTTTAAAAAAAATTGTCTGTTTGTCTGTCTGTCTGTCTGTCTGTTTGTTCAGGCTAATCTCTGAAATGACTGGACCGATTTTGACGGGACTTTCACTGGCAGATAGCTGATGTAACAAGGAGTAACTTAGGCTACTTTTATTAAGGATCTCACGAAAAAAAATTAAAACCAATGTTGCAGCGCAGCGCCTGTTTAAGTTTTATAGCAACAACCTGCAATGCGTCCCGCGGGCTCAGAATGGGCGAGCAGGCTGTTGTCAACGGTGTCTTTGTTAAATACCACGCGGACGAAGTCGCGGGCAACAGCTCGTTATTTATAAACGACAACATAAATTGTCGAATGAATTGTTTCCTACAAGCATTGTGGTATTTTATATAAGTATTCAACAATCTTAAAGGACATTATTCCGAGCCGCTCCCGCCTAATGCTTTTCAATAAACGACCTGCAATCAATCACTATCACCTACAGCCAAAGGAAAATCTTTACAAATTCAACCTTTAGAATAGGTATTTTCGTCCTTTTTTAGATTGGTAGGTGCTGGGATATCGATTTGGTACAAAACTGTAGACACTATAGACTTTCCTATTGGACTCAAAACCTCCGTATCGTCGTCTACACAAATCACTAGCCTAACACAATTTTTGGAGCGAAATTATTTGCTTTATTCCCGTCCTTCATCCAGTTTAACTAATACGAGTATTGGATTTTTAAGAGTAATATATTAGGTCATTTGCACTCTATTATTACGCTACACACCATAGAGCTAAGGCGAATAAAGGAAACTGTAGGGCAGAGCTAGTACCTAAGGAACATAGGTACCTCTAAGTACTTAAGATTATATAAATCCAGGATTTAATCGTACGGGCATCATCATTTACACTTGACTGTAGGTAGCAGGAACTTTTAATGTAATCGTGACGTCATGTCACGTTAAATAAACGTGATAAAATCCGTCAAATTTGTTTTATTTCAATAGGTAATTTGTTCTGAACATTGGCATAAATTTACATACCTAGATCTGGTGACAAATAGTGATTATTTACAACATTTTTCATTTATGTACAATAATTTCATTTTAGTTTGAGGATCTTACTCGAAAAATATTATTCCAACATTATCATAGATTATCTGTTGATAAGTAAGACATTAATGTTTTACAGGCTGTCTGGTAAATAAACGATCATTGATCGACAACACAACGTGCTCGAGTACGAGGCACTGCGGGGGGTGATAGCTTCGATCAACATCATGTCATTAAGAATAGGTTATTGCACTCCATGGAGGTGTTGATAAAATAAAATTCAAGCTTAGTAATGAGATAATTGTATTGCATATCTCGTGGCGACTTAAAAATGCAACCTTTGAAGTACTCTAATGGGCTGACGTTAATTTTTAATGAAATTCGTTGTAGTTTATGTAAATTAATGTCTGAGAATCTTATTCGACGTTGGTGGATTCTCGGAATGGAAATGGGTCTTTCTGGGACCGAGGCAACTTTAGAGCAATTACTGAGTTTTCTTGTTTTGAATTCAAAAGATTTTATTTATCCTTTAAGCCCCGTTAACTGAGCTAAATGTTTGTGCTTGGTGTGCGCAACCTCGCGGTGAGCGCTCGACCGAGGCAAACACACGTGCTGTCTCACTTGAGCGCTGCCTCGCGTGCGAGCGCTGCCTCGCGTGCGAGCGCTGCCTCGCGTGCGAGCGGTGCCTCGCGTGCGAGCGCTGCCTCGCGTGCGAGCACTGTGGCATCTAAGCGCTCGAGAGTCAGGCCATGCGCAACATGTTCCAATACGTCTCACGCAATGGCAATCACGCAATTGTAGGGTTTGGACACAACCAATAGTCGGCACACAACCAATGGTTAGCGCTGGGAATCGAACTCAAGACATTTCGTTCGACAGTCTATGCCTTTGACTGTTAAGCTATTATAAATTCGTACCTTAAATACAATGTTATCATCAGACATTAGTTAGGTAGGTTTGTAAGTACCGTTACATTACTACCTACTGATATTTTTTTTACATTTAACCCTGACTTATCTCCCTCGCTTTGATGGGAGGTCCGTGCCCAGCCTTGGGACATTAAAAGGGCTGGTATTAACCCTGAATTGCCGTCATTAAAAGGTACGCCGCTTAGAATTTTTCTCATAAAATGTTTGATATTAATAATATCAAACGTCACGAGGATAGCATCTGTCAAATCATTACAGCAATGACTCTCTTTATCGTCTAATACTCGGTCTTTATGGGAACTGTGACTATGATTTTGACGTTAGGGACCAGTCTTTATAGCCTCTTATCGTAACTGTTAAAGTATCAATAGCAATAAAGATCGCAAACCCGTATTGTGTGGGCTATGACCCGTATCCCCTCGCATATAGGAGAGGCCTTTACCCAAGAGTGGAACGTTCATAGGGCAAATTATTATTTTATTTTTAATCAATCTATATCTACAACCCACCTTCAAAAGCTAAAATGAAGAAATGAAAGCTGGCCCAAGGCGGGTTGGTGGACTTCACACGTCTTACGGGGGGTCTCTCAAACATGCAGGTTTCTTCATGATGTTTTTTATTCACTATTCTAAATCATGGTTGAAAATAAGATTAGCATATGCGATCTAGAAATCCCAGAGGTTCGAACCTGCGACTCTAGTTACCAAGGCGAGTGGTCTACCAACTGGGCTATCATTGGTTTAGACAGCCAGACACCCGTTATTATGAAACCACAGATATATCATGAGCTGAGTATGAAACCCATGAAGTTGGTCGTAGGTACCACAGAAAAAGAATATTTTAGTGACCCGAGTATCGTACGCTTAGTCTACCAGACCAAGCCATCGTCGTGGTAAGGGATTGTTAAAATGTAACAATACACCCTGATCCAATTGACTTACGTCAAAATCCATTATATATACAATAAAATGCTCGTTTGATTTGAAGGCTTCCGTGCCCTCGATTGAGCCTCCAATGTCAATAACTCGAACACACATCAAATAAACAAGATTAATCATTTTGTGTAGGGGTACGCGCGCCTGACGTGTCTATCTGATGTGCTTGTTGATACAATGTGATGTAACTCATCAGAATGTTTTGTGCATTGTTATCGCAGGGCTATATTCTGATTTTCTTTAGATTATTTCTTTGTGTACCTACGCGCAATGTGTTGTTCAATGTGCTTGTGGATATGTTTAGATTATTTTTCCGATATTTTTTATTAAGACCTGCCTTTTATACAGAAGAAGTGTAGTTCATGAAGTTCCCGCTATGCATGTAAAGAAAAAGTTATCTAATTTGTCTGGCATTCAGACTTCTTATAATAATTATTGTGAATGGATATGGTGGTTTTTGTTACGACCTTCAGTTTTCTGGGCATCACATTCATCAATTGTATTCGTCACATCTCGTTATAAATAACCCAAAATGTTGAAAGGTTTTTATCGAGCAATTTTTACCGCCTTTGGTTCAAATGACAAGTGCGGTGTTATAGCATTTTAAATTGATGAAACTATGTTACAATTTTAGGAGAGGAACATACCTAGGTATTTCGACGAAGTAGTTGGTACATTACTGTAAGTATCAGACATTCAATTATTCAGTCCTGTAACTGTTATGCGAAAACTTTTGAATGCATAAATAAAAGATAATAAATAAAAGCTATATTTCCATGAAAAATGGTTATTTGTGCTGAAAAAGGTGTCTGTGGGTTATAAAGATGTTGCTTTAGCGCGCATTTTCAGTCTCAACGATCCCAGAGGCGATTTTATTCTTGAAAAGGGTTCGCCCACTTAGGTATAGGTAGGTAGGTACGTCAATACTGAGATACGCTAAGTTGCCAGCAGCGATTTCGAAATACCAATTGCGGTGACTATAGGTACCTAAGGCAACAACAGGTTAAAATCTTGTCCAGAGCCATTATTTAAAAAAAAATCTAATGCTGCAATTCAAATTTTCGCACACTTGACAAACTTGCTCTGTATACATCGGGCAACCCAGCATGACTCCTCTATTTTCATAGCAAGTAGTAGCGTGAGCATTTCACGAACTTGGTAGTTTATATTTTTAAACTACGGTTGTAAGTACCTACCTACCTAAACGGTGACGCAGGTGTAAAACGTAGAATATTTTTAAAAAAGCATTTAGGATTAGGTACAGATTCTACGGACCTTTTTTAAAAACCTACTCTGAATACCTAGACCTACTAGGAGAATATTTTGTAAGTTATTAATTGGTAGCTTGACAAATTAAAATGTTTGTGTAAGTGACCAACTTTCTAAAAGGCATTAGGTATACCTACCTAATGCAATAGGAAACTATAAAAGAATAAGTGCTTACTATAGAAATGCGACAGAGTATCGGGTAAAATGAAACCTATTTACAAGTCTTGACCATAAGTCAGTCCGTACCGACATATCTATTTAGTCTTATAATGTTCCCTACACTTCAATTTCTGTTGCAAAATTCAATTATTCCATTGAAAACCGCTCCGACCGCCGATTTCTCTTATCGGTCATCAGTAAATCGCGACAGACTAACATAAAACCTCAGATTAACTTGAAGGGCGGCCAGAATTCGTAGAGATACAAAGCATACGAACGCAGTTCTTTATAGGTATATAGTAGAGCTCTAGCTATTTAACACCAAGGTTATTTGGGAGATAAGCACTATCTGAAAGGGATTTGCATTTTAAATTAGGTTCGCTGTTACGCAAAATTAATGGGTTAGAAGTGTAAATTTTGGGTAAATAAACAATGGACACTGTGTAACGTACAACTACTGAGCACGGGGTTAACGTTTTATGCGGGTATTTTTAACTTTTAACATAAGTAACTTACGGCCATAGGTTTGCAATTATAAATCAAACAAGTTGATCGATAATTGAAAAAGCTAACAAAACCGAACTCCTGAGTGGTGTCAGTAGAGAATCTGCCTGTCATGGGTATCGGTACGAATCTAAAAAATAATTCGCCTCGGTTTAAACTTCTAAACGAGACATCCTCTGGACGCTATTGTGGCTTATTTATAAAAATAATAATAGGTATATAATCTGGCGACACCTGTGTCCTGTAGTTAAGCGTAGCCGCTGGACTCACCGAACTTGGTGGCAAGGCCGTAGGCAGGCTGGGGGTTTGGAGTGTCAAGCCTCTCCCCCCCCCCCCCCAAATCCCTAAATAACCCACCGTTTTATTCATAGGTACTCACTAATATCTCTGGTCCATAGCACGACTCCCCCAAAGTTAATTCCAGACTACGGCCCCGTAGTTGCGGGTTCGATTTCTGCCAGGGCAGTTTTCACTGGTCTATCTTTTACTAGGGTCGCCCGTATTATCCGTTGTATGCTACAAACAATGGTCGCTTAGTTTAGGACCAAACAGTTGATGTGATTGGTGATATTTAAGTAAGTACATACTTATTCAATGAGCTACCCAATCCTGTTTATTTAAGATACTACATCAGTAGATCCTGCTCCCTTATAAATGTTTTAGTTTCACGCAATGGGACCGAACATCCATCGTTGTCAAGTAGGTACCCTGTAACTAGTTTCAAAATAAAACTCACTTTATCGGGTCAAAGCTCAATGTCGCAGCTGTAACTTGTGAAGGTCAGTTGGGTAGTTCGAATGCCTCGCCACAGTAAGTAATTACATAGATTTAAATCTAGCAGCCGAGGCGGGCGAAGGCGCCGTTCAATTTCCTCACGGGACAATCCTGACGCCGTTACGGAGAAAGTTTCAATATACCTTCTAAACTTGCGCGTAACAATGGTAAGATAAGTGTTATAGATTATACTTGGGTACTTACGTTAGTGTACATAAATGAAAAAGAAGTGAAGGTGTTTGTTACCATGACCATCGTACCTGATACGCCATAGTAGGTACTTAGTTACATCATGTTACGATATTGGTGATTAAGGGAAATTTTATTACAATTACGGCCAAGACAAATTTATCTAGCTAATTGGAATTAGGTAATAGAAGACCGTAAGAAAATAATAAACCTCTTAAGGCACCTAACATACATAATATATATTCTTCTAGGTTTGTAACGTCGACATAAAGTCTGATTGATTTCAGCCAACCCTGAAAACACTCACAAGGCACTTTCTAAAACCAAATTCAAGTTTACTTTGGCAAATTCATTTTAACCCACCCATTTGTTCTAAGTGAACATAACATCTCGTAAGACAGTATTTTTGCTAGCTAAGATCGCGCCCTGTTAGCAGTCTCGTCTGCCGCGCTCTACGGCACTGGAAAATTTCAATAACCCAATATTTCACGTCGAGGGAGCGTCCAACTTTTGCATACACTGTTATTGGTCCATTTTTTACGCATTCTCTCCGGTCCGGAGATGAGGCTAATCCATCACAGTCGAAGGCAGCGAATATCATTAGCATAATGGATTTGTGGCATAAGCGAGACGATTCGATGATTATCGTTTTAAAGTAAATTGTAATGGAGTATGTAACCCTATTTACAATTAAGAAGAATGTAATTAATAACTCTTCAGTCTGTAATTCGAATTTAATAATGATACTAGCCCGGGCACGGGCCTCTACCACGCTAGTCCACCACGCTGGCCCAGTGCGGGCTGGAGGACTTCACACGTCTTGCGAGGGGTTCTCTGACATCCAGGTTTCCACGCGATGTTCCTTCACCGTTTAGCAAGTGATAATCATGGTTGAAAATGAGATTCGCACATGAAATGCAGTAATCCCCGAGGGGCGAGCTGGGGTTTGAACCTGCGATCCTCGTTACAGAGGCAAGCGTTCTACCAACTTGGCTATCACTGCTTAGCCAAGTTAGTAAGCAGTGCTTAAATTCTAAATTAAATTACGTTTAATTTCCATTGTCCTCGAGAAAGGTATTAGAAAGGTTGGAAGAGGTACAACAGTAACATTAGATCTAATGAGATCTAGACTCTACTTAGTCTAGACAAATCAGGATTAATTTTTGTTTACGGATCGGTAGGTAATTTGATGCTTAACGGTAGGTGTAGAAGGTAATTAAATATATTGAGTTAATATCCTGGCCTACCGCGGGCGGTTTAACAACTTATCTACCTAATAAAAATATGGGATATCATAATGTTATAGAGCTCATGTATTATAGCTAGGAATCTTACAAGTTAGTATAGGTACGCTGTTAGTCAACGTTTCACAACATTGAAAAAAGCATTAAGGGTGTATTAAGGGTGAAAATTATTACTATGTTATTTTTATAATTAAAAAATAGACACGTCTTCTACCCACATTTAAATGTTCCAGTCTTCAGTCAATAAACATAAACACCAGCAATACCTACATAAACTTAAAAAAATATGACAAAGATTAAATCGTTGCAATCTTTGTCATGCAAACATATTAAAGTTGTTGGCAAAATATAGGTCTGTGGAAAGTTTGGTAGTAAAGCGTACCCATACAATACTGGTCTCAAATACAAAACAGGGCCTTCCCACGGCATAGCGATTCAATAGAAAAACGTTAACCCCGCTGGGTGAAGCCGGCCTTCGCGGCACAAAGGTCAGTCCCGGAACGACGCTGTGGCATCCCTAATATTGTTTGTAAAATGGTTTACTATATTTCATAAGGTTCCAACGTTTATGTTATGCTGTCCTCAGAAATCAGAATCATTGTGTATCATTATGGCAATTGACTAGGCCCGCATTTTATTGGTTAGTAAAGTAACCAAGCGCACGCATTGTTAATGGTTGAGTTCTAACGTGTGGTAGTCTTAATGTTGATATCTGTCAACTCTATCGACCAGCCCTTTTAATCTCCCACTATTGGGCATGGCCTCCCAACAATCGAGGAAATTAGGCCATAGTCCACCACACTGGCCCAGTGCGGGTTGGCGGACTTCACACGTATTTCGAGAGGTTCTCTCAGACATGCAGGTTTCCTCACGATTATTTCCTTCACCGTTTAGCAAGTGATAATCATGGTTGAAAATAAGATTCGCACTTGAATTCCAGAAATCCCAGAAGTGCGAGCCGAGATTTGAACCCGTGATCCCCGTTACCGAGGCAAGCATTCTACCAACTTGGCTATCACTGCTTCCTAAGCACCATGTAACCTGCAGTGAATAATGACTATATTACAGCAGGTATGAAAAGAGAAGGTAGCGGGAAATAGATCAAGAAGTAGTGCACTTCATCTGTTTACAAGAAACTTGTTACGAAGAAGGAAAATGTAAATAAGCATTATTACTTATTATAAGAACGAAAGGCGACACGAACGCAAACGAATGATTCGTCGTAAATCACACTTCACAGCATCGCTTCGCCCAAGCGGACGGCGGAATAAAATATCGTTGCGCGTGAAATTTTCACAAGTCCATTCATCGATAATCATTTCGTTGGTAACTTACGTCGTTCAGTTTTCATGAGAATAAATAGTCCACAGCTTAGTAGGCTCAAGAAATATGTCGAAGGCAAAATATCATTTTAACGAACTTTGGCAGTGACTTCAAACGCGTAACTATATTTTTTCATTTGTAGCTCAACTGTGAGGGTCATAGCCTAATTATACTTCAGGATACCCATAAAAATTGTGTAGGTATCATCATTCTTACCTCATCCTCCTAGTCCTTCCTTCTTTCCTCCTTCCTTTGACGGGTTGCCGCCATTTCTGACGATCAGTGGCACAGTGATACACGTCAAGAATTTTGGTATCCAGTTATTCGGACATCTGGTCAGTCCATCTCTTAAGGCTCCGACCCCTTAGTTGTCCCTCCACTTTTCCCTTTACATTCCTACATACTCTCCAAAATGGTTTGAGGGTTTAGAATTAGTATTTATACCTACCTTTTATTATTTTCTAATCACGCCACCTATAGAGAAAGAGTGATGAGTAGAGATCTCGTAGTTGGATGCAAAAGCGTGCAGGCCGCATCAGGAGATGGATTGACGAAATTGGTACGAAATGCCTGAGGATGAAGACTGTAATAATGGAGTATTGCGACGTACTCTCCCAGTTTTGGGTAGCAATGGAATGCAAAGGAAGTACCGTCGCAGTTTTATTCTATTGGAATAAATTTGAAGTGTGTCTTAAATAATAACTTCTCAAAGAATCCGAAAATATTGCAACTTCGAACTTTCGCTTTCCCGATAGATATTATTTTAGATGTTCCCCGTAAGCGATATCGTTTAACGTCGGGGCTAGGGTTACCATATTGTGACAGGTGCTTGCTATATTTGACAGGCATTTTAAGGAGTAGACAGGCGTGCGTCCGGCACTGGTCTGAGCTGGTATTTTTGAATTTCATACCCGCGCTCACCGCATTTTTAATGGCTTGATTCGTTCATCCCGGGATTTGCTTTCACTCCAACAATCAGAGGGTTAAAGACATGAATACATTATCAAATGAAACAATTATACTTGTGTCCCTAGTCTCATTATTTTTTACTTCAGACAGTATTTTTTCTGAGCATTTAGGCACCCTGTACACGTATCCGTTCATCTATTAATGGTAACCCTACTCGTGGAGAGGTTTTTATGTAACATCCAAACTTTCCGTATCTCCTCAAAGATTCCAGACACGATCCGTTCGACGTAAAATCTCCTTAACCATACCTAATACCGCCAAATGTGCTTATTTCGAGGAACAACTAAGGCTATAAATGCACTTACGAATGCGGAAATTTATGTTCCTGTGTCAGCTACTTGAATGACATAAAATATATTGGATTTTACTATCAGTACGTAAGTGCTAAGTGGCAGGCTAATATAAAGTCTAACAAAAATAGTGTAAAATATTTTACCAGCGCAGCGCTAACAGTTGGTTATAAAGATAAATAAATACAAATTATTAGATATTAAAAAATTACACCCTGTCTGTACTGAGCGCATGGCCAAACGCTACTGGGTCATCTTGTTTGAAAAAATCAAACATCATTTCTACAATTATTTTATACATCAACGTGATCTACATAAGTTACTGGTTCATCGGTTCAAATATTTTACACTATTTTTGTTATACCCTATATATATGCTATTAAAAGCTGAAACTGTGCTGCATCTGCACATTATTCAAAAAGAAAATTAAATTGGGACATCCAAAACATGTTTATAATTATTATCCGTGGGTCTGTTTTTCTATTTGCTCGAGAATTTCGGAGATATTAGACTGGGCAAATTTCATATTTTATGATTCTATGAATTTATTTTGAGGAATGAGTTGCTGGGGAGATGCCGAAGATAATCTTCGAATTCAAAGGGGTTGTTAGTATTCGGCGCACGTGGGCACCTCCCCGTGCGTCTGTCCGTACGCTACGTGCCTCTGTACTTGCCGTACCTACTATTCGTACATAGCCGGGTCCAGACCTGACTGCTCACCCTCACGAGTGCTGACAGCGAGGCTAATGATGGATGACAGCGCTCGAATGAGGTACTTCTTGATATCATCATGTCACAACCATTATTTTATTTATAATGTGTATTTATTGAATGTGTTATTGCTATTTATTACGTGGCATTGGCAAAATACCCGCCAAGTTGTGGGTGCGGCCATATTCATATCCATTTTATTTCATCGCATCTCATTTCGTAATGAAAGAAGAAGAAGACGTATATCTTGTTTATTTAAAAAGAATGTCGAAAAGTTTTTCTTCCATCAAAAATTCCATTAGTTCGTCACGTTCGAAATTCGAAAAACTCAATATGTGACCTGGCCGCGTGTATTATCAGTAAAAACTCAATATGTGACCTGGCCGCGTGTATTATCAGTAAAAACTCAATATGTGACCTGGCCGCGTGTATTATCAGTAAAAACTCAATATGTGACCTGGCCGCGTGTATTATCAGTAAAAATTCAAGGGACACTCCTAATGGAATAAGGGTGGATTCATTAAAAATTACTTTGTACAATGGCGGGGGATTGTTCATAAATCACATAAGTAGGTAGGTGGCGCTTCCCGGTCGGGGCTGCCTAGCGACGGTGTCAACACCATTTGAATATATTCGTCGTCGTGTTTAAACTTCTGCTATATAACCGAATTGTTGTTAGCGATTATTAAAAGGTTAGATAATAAAAAAATAACACATCGATATATCGGCCTGATTAGCGCAGTTGGCAGTGACCCTGCTTTTTGTCTTTCTGTGCCAAAGGTTCGAATCCCGGTAGGGACAAACTTTTTGTGATGAGCACGAATGTTTGTAAGTACACAATCCGCACGGATGTTTAATATCTATATATGTGATATATACTGGGATCGCCCCCAGTCCATTGTACAGTACCCATTTTGGGACCAAATACATAGAGTGTTCATCTGGCAATATCTATTATTACATTCAGTAAGTAGTTACGCTACTTCAAAGCTCTTCTTAGCAACCGGGCTGTATTTGGTAGGTTTATGTAAATTACAACGACATTTTACCATACTTAATCAGTCCCTAGCAAATTCTACACAATTCAAAGAAACCCGAGTTACTTGAAACAAGCAATTAAATATTTGTATTTGTAATTAATATCCCTATTGGAAATACAAATGTTTAATGGCGCATATTAATGAGCAATTCATAGTTTGAGTATTCCGCAATAAAAACTTTTTGAGGTATAGAGGATAATCTGAATATATAATAACTCCAGCACGTCAAATTCGAGCTAACAGTATACTTTATAGTCTACCGTAATGAGACATTTTGTACGGAGAATTGAATGTTTCTAAATACCGTCCGCTAGAGGCGCTTTTCAATTCTCCATACAAAATACGGTTAGCTTACGAATAATCTCGCACTTGACGTACTGACAACTGTGCGAGAGCCAACGAATAGCAGGCTACTTTTTATATTAATTAATATATATAATAGGAACTCTTACAATCTAATAGATAAAGCGGGATTACAGGAAAAGTAGTAGTGTTGCGATAAAAAGCTAAGTAAGAGTTTTGCAAGCACCCGTCCATACATAAATGTTTGTATCCATCCGTGGCACGAGCGTTATATTTTGTTATAGTATTCCTAACGTGGTCGATAGCGTTAATGGAATAGTAGAGCGTTTATTGAAGCGTAAACCGACCGAACCATTTGGGAATTTAATAGAATAATTTTCATAAAACTCTTGTTGATGTTTGTGATTCAAATTCAGTGCTGACCAATTAGCATATTCCAACTGATGTCTCTATTAAGAAGGTGAGGATAAATTATTCAACAGTTGTATGAAATAGTTTTTATACTGAACCTACAAAAATGTATGAGTTGTGTTGAGAACGTTCAGTAAGTTAATTGTTGTATGGAATTATGTAGTATTAGGTATACCTATTAATTTGTAGGTACCTAAATACCTAACACAATTTACAATGGCTTGCTTAAAAGCGATACATTAAACTGATACATCCAGAGGATTTGCTTAACGCGACCTTGGATTTTCTCTCGCTTCGAAATTGACTAGTAAAATCACAGAGATTATTACTTTTCATCTATACAAATAAATAAAATTGGAGTGTCTGTTTGTAATATTAAAATAACCGCTTTTTACTAAGTGCATTTGGATGTATACACGGTACATTTACCAAAACAACATTTTTTAAAATTTTTGTCTGTCTGTCTGTTTGTTCTGGCTAATCTTTGAAATGGCTGGACCGATTTTGACGGGACTTTCACTGGCAGATATCTGATGTAACAAGGAGTAACTTAGGCTACTTTTATTTTAGAAAAAAACCACCCCAACCCCCGTCAACGACTTAATATCACAAAGGCTGCCCGTCGCGTGGGCTCAGAACGCGCGAGCGGGCTATTGCTAACGGTTGTGTCTTTGTTAAATACCACGTGGCCGAATTCGCGGGTAACTGCTAGTCTAAATTAAAATCGTTCCGAATCCACAATATTGCTGTAATAAATATTAAATGGAGCTATACAGACTGAAATGTGCATTTTCATATTTCTGTTCTGAGATTGCAAGTTATAATTTGCGAGAGCTCACATCCCAGGGAACCCCTTTTTACGAGTCGTAACATAACACTTGAATCATTTAGCAGACGGTAAAGATTTATGTATAATTAAACTTCATATCTTATTTCTAAGCATTTTCGAGTTATTAATGGACGAGTGGAGACTTACGATTTTTATTATCATGAAAACTAAATCTAAACTCTGAACTTTGAATTTCTAATTCATTGTCTTTTGTGCTATCTATAGTTTTAAATTCGCTATTAATTAAAGTTCTTGTTCAACTTCTGTTATAACTGATTCAAAAGTTTACAAAGATGAAAATGATTCTTAGATTTGTTATTCGAATCTTCGGTCTAATTTTTAATAGGCACCTACCTGGTGATAATGATTAATTTATGCCTCAACTCTCAGCGATCTTCGGTTACATCAACTGCTTTTGGAGTATATCTTAGTTTTGAACGCTGAATATACTGTTCAGCTATTTTATTGCTCTCCAAAGGCTAACGTATCCAATGTTTTGCTGCAGTAAATGTACCTAAATTATTTATATTTTTTTTTTAATACCACCTTCCATAGCATCATTGAAATTTGTAACCATGAATGTTTCATGGTTTGGTGGTTTTACAGACGCATTCAGGATTGTGACGTCAATTGTCATTGTTCTGAATGCGTCTGTAGTGCCATCTGCGTAGCTTGTAGTGCAGTTGAAGTGGTCGCTACAAATGCGTTGTAAGAATTCATTCATGGCCAGCTTAGTTCATCAATGCATTAATGGCGAACTCGCGGAACTTAATGTTCTGACATTTAAAGCTCGATTTATGTGGTGAGATAAGAAGGTAATGTCTGTGCGTGCGTCATCGTAGGGCAGGTGTCCATAGCTATTTACCGCCCTACTTACTCAAGTGGCGTACGCCGTGGGGGCGTAGCTCCATGCTTATAGATCGCAGGAACCGACCAGTGAGTACTGAAGTGCCGGGCCGCGCGGTCGCCTCGCACCGAAACCTCCCAAACACAAAACGAGACGCACATACGCGACACACCACGCCAGACAGGGACGCACAACAACGAGGTCCGTTCTCAACAGGTCGTTATTGTAACTCCAACTAAATGGTGATACCGTGCAATGATTCTTACTTCTGTTGTACTTTTATTAAATCGTTCGCTTAAAGTTTTATGAGTTTTGTGCTGTTATGAGATTTCGGAGTTACTTCCGAAAATATTTTTTTTATGATAATTTGAATTTATTTTTTATTATTTGTTTTGTTTGTTGGATAAGTTTTGGCTTGATGTGTTGTAAAAGATAGCGCAAAGTTTTGGAGTTTATCTTAATATTACTGCAACAGAATGCCACTAATGAAAAGGATAAATAACTTCACTGCGCCATTTGAGATATAAAAACATGGGATAATTGACCTTATGTAAAACGAATACCTCTGGTGGAACATTAGATGGGTCGTAGAGAACATTTAGGTTAATCCTGACACAAACGCCGCCCACCTGATGATATGTGGTCAGTGTCGTCCATTTATATCAATCAAGGCTCGGGCTCTGTGCCTATTCAACATTGTAGCCCGTAAACAATGTTTTGGACTATCAGGGTTATTACGTGACTGATAGTCACGTAATAATGGAAACTAAATTGCGATTTATTTACGGAATTATGACGTCATTACGGATATCTTCTGAGAAATTAAATTAATGTCTGTGTTTCAATTCGTCCGGTCTTTTACGAGTGTTTTCTTATATGGGTTAAGACTTAATTAGGTAGCGCGAAAAAATGAAATCGCAGGGTTTTCTAGTTCAATATAATAAAAGCCTCGAAGTGTACATTATTTCCCCACGATTTTCATTTAGATAATGACCATCTTTGTTAACGTCTTGCCGTTTCGTTGCTCTTTGCGGCATATTTCCAATAGAAGCTAATTTAGAAATAAATTGCTGTGTATTTGACCTATTTAATAGGCGGCCTGTTTCGAGAAGATATTGATATGTAGGCACGGAAATATCTAGATGCGGCGCACGTACGAGATAGAGTTGTGATTGCGAATAAAAATAATCCTGTAGAGTCGGTTAATGCTACTTATTTAATAGTTTTTTTTATTGACGATTCATATTAAGTTAAGTCAAGTTAATTTTTTTAACTGTCTGTATTATAATATCAATTCCAAGGAATGATCTCAATAATGATTATATTAAATAAGCTGTCGCTATGCGGCCAAGCCTTGTTTATTACATAGCGAAAAATGTTATTCGCCTGTTCACTATTAGTGACAAAGCAAGAATTTAATAGTTTGATAACTAATTCCGAGCTTAACCTGCTAATTGACTCAATTATGAAGTTTTGTAGGGAACAAATTGTCTAAATAAACTTTTATTCCAAATGCTATGACATTATTATTACTAGCTTTTTAGTTTCAAGTCAAGGCTCTCTGACATCGTTAACTCGAAGCTTTGTAAACCTGTGTTAATGTCGATATATGTCGTTATGCTTATATATCTGATCTGATCTGAGCTTATATATATATAGAGTAATTGTAATGAGAAATATATAAAAACAAATTATCATAATATAATTTGACGTGATTACTACGAATGCTGCTACGGATTGCTACGAATGTATATGCGCTACGAGTTTTACACCTCAGTAGCAATTGTAGCTATCCATTCAATAAAGGCGATACAGCTATTAGCGACAGCTCCGGGCGGGGCGTGCAAGCTTTTTATTAGAACAAGTGCGGCATACGTGGCGAATGGAACTAATTTCGCTCGGTGTTTTTAGAGAATGTTTATAGCATCGTAAATAGGAGTACTCGGTATTGGGATGTACTGTAAAAACTAGCTTTTTAATAGTTTATGATTGTTTTAGGATTTGTATAAACATCAAAGATGTGCGAAATAGACGGGGGGTACATCAAATGATCTCATTCCGAATTATATATAATATTTTCATCCAATCGTGCTGATAAATAAAAGCTACATTACAGCAGTTAGTGTAGTATATTTTAATTTGAATTTCTCTACTTATACCTCGAGACTTGGGGCGTGAACTAAATATAGCTTTTAACCTCATTTGCCTAACAATTGACGCGCACTCAAGGAGCACAAAAATATAATAATAGAGGCTGAAAGTTCACTCAATTCTTTTACTATGCTATATAAGGGCCATTCAAAATAAGTACCTGCGTATAGGGAAAATATGATTACACTTTGCGAGGTTGTTTCTGTACCTAAGCGCACTCAACACACACATCACGTAGGTTTTTTTACTGAAATGTCACGTACTTAGCTTCGGTAGTCACATTTTTAACGATTTTTTGCAAGTGAGGTTATCATATGTTACCATCCTAAAGTAAATGCTTGTGCTGAAAAAAGGCCCATGTTTATAAAGTAATAGTTGGAGACTCGGAACCTCAAAATGACAGTCTAATTTTTGTTCAACTAACGTATTGAAATATTTACACAGAAAACTACGTCAACGTATCATGTCATTTGGCAAAATGCATTATTAGCAGCAATCCCTTTCACAAATTATTAATTGTGAAGCTCACAAACTGAACGCTATGCTGTGTTGAGAATAAATAATTTAACAAATAATAATTTTTGTATCGTAAATTAATCTATCTTCAAACCACATCCGATGTAAAGTTAGCTAAAAAAAAACTAAACACAAAAATCCTTGTCCCAAAAAAATAAAACACCATTTCAACAGTTTACGTGTACTTGTTGAATACGTTAAACAAACAGAGGCAACGTACTTATGTTAAATATATTCATGTTTGCCCGCGTCTCAGCGGTGTGTAGGCACTGGCAACTTGTAAGGTGCACAGATTAAAAAGAGGCTGCTGCCGCGTAGATGTTGTCTGTGCCAATATTAAAAAGTTAGTCGGATGGCTTGATTCTCGGAGATGGGAAGTAAGTAATTGAATCTCAAATTGACTTGCAAGATAGTGATCTCTTCTTTCTAGTTCAGGATTTGTCGGAGAGCATACTACACAAAGTATGTACGGTAATTTCAAGTTCATTTATTATTTTCTAGTAAATGTTTTTTTTGGCTTACTACAAGGTCTATTGCAAAAAATATACGCTATGAATTTTTATTTTAATAAATTCTACTTCAGCTGTGAAAGCAGCTTAGGTTATATTGGATTTATTAATAATAAAAGGGTTCGTTACCTTCAAAGTTTGAATCAAACTTTTAACTCTAGTAGATAAGCTTAAAAGTCGAATTAGGGTTTTCAGCAACTACAAATTAGATAGAGAGAAACAATCGAAATTAATTATCCAGGGTCGCCTCCAATGACCTCACGTTTACAACGCACCCTTCCACAATATAAATGAGCCGCCCAATTTATTTACGAAACAAAACACGAATAAATTAAAAGGCCATCTAAGATCTTGTTTCTTTTTTGTGCCGCCTGGCGCCTGCTGGCTGCCGTTCATAAGGATAATGAGAATTCAGGTATTATTAAATAAAATACGTATTTAAACGTTTTGTTTCAGAAACACTCATGTTTATTTTGTTTGTAAATAATGAATATGGCCCGACAATGAACTGTAACCGATACTTATATTATGTCGCAACAGAAACAGTAATTAACATCCAGAGCCATATCAGTTCTGGGTGTTAATTACAGGGTAAACATTTATTGTACGGTACCCATACATTGTAGTATATGTACCACAATGGGTACCGTACAATAAACGAATCATACTGGAATCAAACCCGGTGCAGTGAGCGTGCAACCTATGCTCAAATCACGAGACCAAGTCGTCATCTATCATTTTTATAAGTATACTTAATGCTAAAGCGTTAGTTTAACTTGTAAACGAATAGTAAACACAACAACACACTAGATAATACAGACCACGATAATAGAAATCACAAACTACTTACTGGGGAAGTAATAATAAAATAACAAGCCTAAATATTTAAATAAAATTAAATAATTAGAACTACATATAATACTACAGCATGTCTTTCAGTAACAGGCTTTGAATTCATGTAATCTAATGCCTAATTTAATTATCTGGTTTTACGATAGGTATAGTTTTTTCGTACAGCCGTCGTGCCACAAGTTATCTAGTTCCGACTAGGGTTGGCAAAACTTTCCAAAGGTTCAAGTGCTAGTTATTACTAAGTGTGACGTACTTATCTAGTTTATATCTAGTATTATATCGAGATTATTCCAAACATCGATTTACTATAAGAATTACCTATCTTAAAACAGCCGTATCATTTAAATGTTGGATTGGACTCATTATCCGGCCACGTAGAGATGGCCGACAAGAAAGGACATGTGCCTATAAATAGGACACTAAATTAAAATTAAGAATAAAAAATCCTTTTTGATCATTTTAAAAGTCGTAATAAACTTTTATTTTGTTTCAATGCTTCGCCGCTAACATACTTGCGATTTCTTTTTATAAATTATATTTCTTTGATCTAGTAGCCAACCCTAGTAACGACCTACATTCGAACACGCCCTTTCGATATAAAACGTCGCCTTAACTTTAGTTGGAGACGGTGACGTTTTATGACCTGAATAAGAGTGATAAGGTCCAACGCTCATGAGGTTTAATTTGTGGGATGAGTTTGTGGTATCACCAATTTTAAGAACTAATGGCAGAATAATATGTATTCTTAATTTCCAAAACTACATACACATTTATAACTAATAAAAAGTTCTCCTGACGACCAATCTCACAGAGACTAGACAACTGCACAAGTGTATGTATTATCTTTGACAGATATTGCATGGGATATCTGTCAAATGTGGCAGTTAATATGCGGTTGCTGTTCGATTATGAATCGATTGTGTTAGCAGACTTGAGGTCCTGGTGCCCTCTCTATTCTCATGCCCTCATAATCTGATGGGAGGACAATTCGACACGATCAGAGAGAAATCAGGCGCAGAACCGAGGGCTTTACGTCCTCTCCGATTATTAATAAATACACACAATCCAGGACACTGATTTTGAAATCTCAACTCTTAATTTCGGCATAAATAATTAATTCTCCATTTTCTTGTTTAAGATGTAAGTTCGAACGGTGCTTAAAACTCGTCCAAGTTACTTTGAAGTTAATTAGTAAAGTTACCTATATCAGTACAAAGTTTTCGGCACTTGAATGAAAGCAACTAGTTCTTTACCGACCGCATCAAAGTTGTAAACAAACTTCACTTTAATGTTTCCATTTTGAAAATACTTAAAATTATTGATCATCATTATAATGAAGATAATAAAAAATTACAATGTCCAGACGAGTCTGACTCGGGATAATGACTGCGCTCGCACGAGGCATACAACAGTGGCTCACCAGAGCCCTGTCATATATGTAATTTTGCTTTTCTTTATCAGCGCGCGAACCATGTAAGTACCGAAGTCAACCTCAAGGACTAACCAGTCAATGGTCTGGGTACAGCTATTAAGAAAATAACTACAACACTTGGTAACCACGTAATGACTAGTATGTCATCCATTTAAACTAACCAAAATGTATTCTTGCATGATTTGAATATATGTTTTTATACGCTGACCTAGAAAATTCTGAGTAGGTAATTAATAGATCAGGGCTGTTACTATAAATTTCCTAACAATAATAATATAACCATGGAGTCGGAGACTTGAATCGAACCCAGATCTTACAGATCGGCAGTTCGTATTAGCTTGTGTGCGTTACGAACCCAACGGGGTTTTGTAATGCAATATTTCACCGCAGGCATTGTTTCATCAAATATGTTATTATACATTCCATCCGTACATTACTTGTACGATACGTACATTTATCCCTCCAGCTTACGAGAATGCTTAATTAAGTTGCGTATATACAAGTGTTCTATGTATGTAGTAGCTAAAGCTTCGCGGCAAACGCGTGCAAAGTTAGCTCAAAACTTTTCCCAACAAATTTATAATTTAAATTTGCTCTCCACTATTCAAAATATAACGCTGTTCAAAAACCGCTATTATTGCATTATATCCTTTTTATTTAGGGTCCTAGCGTCCACGATTTGGTGACTTTATCAATTAAACACAGCCAGAGCGTCATGGCATACAACAACGTCTGACAGCTCTTAGATCTGCTACGCAGTTATTGTCCCATACGTGACTGAGTGATAAGTCCCTCTCCAAAACTTGTTTGGCAATAGATTCTCGCAAAATTCAGATTAATTCTAATATCGAATGGTCGCATTTATGATAAATGTTTATGAAATCTGGCTCGTAATATGAAATTATGAAAATAATATTAGACCATTGAAATTTCGATCGTAGGTCTATATTTTTCTCGGTCACTTAATGCTCTGTTTTGCGTACTCAGAGTCCCAGGACGACAGTTCCTAATGTCGTACAGGTACCAAAAATATTGGCCTTACAAGCATTTTATAGCACCACCTCAATCACCAAAGGGTCGTATATCCTTGATTGACGATCTGAACACAAATACTGTGACCTCTAACTTTGATTGCCGCTGGTCGGAATTTAACGAGCTTTGTTCCGATTAGGATATCGATGCCATCCAGTCAGAGACATTAATAGGTATGTATTGTATAAACTCGAGTTCTGATATGGATTGAAACGACTCGTAGAGAAACTGAAATATGTATTTAAATAAAACTAATTTTACGGATTTTATCGCGTTTGTTTTTTACGTTCCCGACGTTTCGGCTGCTTTACAGCAACCATGGTCACGGGAGGACTGAGGTGGTTGACATCCTGGTGTCATAGTTTGAAACGGGGTACCCTCATATTTGATTGTTGCTCGTAAAAACAAAACAAAAAAAAACAAAAAAATTAACTCGATAAAATCCGTAAAATTCGTTTTATTTAAATGTGTAGTATTCGCGTAAATATAAGAAATCAATATCTGAAATATGTACTTACGGTAAATTCGTCAAATAAACTTTGACATAACGGTCAATCGTTGAATCCAACTGGAATAAACTTTGACATAACGGTCAATCGTTGTATCCATTTCGAATGGGCAGTCAGTATTCAGCTCATTGCGTAGTATCACCATGTCCAAATTACCTGTGTCTGAAGACAAAGGAGAAGAAAAAAATCGTGCTTGAAAGTGTCGCTTACTATGGGCCTCGTAAGACCTCAATCTACTTTCATTCAGCCACTGCAATCCTAGCCTTATTTGACTAAGTGGACGAGGTGAGCTCCCCAATGGAAGCTTTCCCAATGGTAACCTAACCTATTTAATTCAATTCAAAAGCATTAATTTACTAAATATATAGATACAAACATTACAACATTAATCAAAACCGCACAATTAATGATTTGATGTATACAAACACACAATAACGAGTATACAAGAATCAAGGATCTCGCAGATTGATCCACCGACCTCAATCAGGAGGATCAAAGCAGTTAAGCTTGTTCTACACGGTGCGTCATGCGTACCGAGTACTGAGCTATCCAATCTCCATGGATTCAACGATATCCCGGTTTATTATCGGGACAATATTACTACGTAGATTAGTTAGTACGCGGGAGAAAGCCTTATGTAAACATTGTACGGTATTCTGTAGGTTATATTTTTATATCTATACAAATAAATACAATTGGAGTGTCTGTTTGTAATATTAAAATAACCAATTAGCATATTCCAACTAATGTCTCTATTAAGAAGGTGAGGATAAATTATTCAACAGTTGTATGAAATAGTTTTTATACTGAACCTACAAAAATGTATGAGTTGTGTTGAGAACGTTCAGTAAGTTAATTGTTGTATGGAATTATGTAGTATTAGGTATACCTATTAATTTGTAGGTACCTAAATACCTAACACAATTTACAATGGCTTGCTTAAAAGCGATACATTAAACTGATACATCCAGAGGATTTGCTTAACGCGACCTTGGATTTTCTCTCGCTTCGAAATTGACTAGTAAAATCACAGAGATTATTACTTTTCATCTATACAAATAAATAAAATTGGAGTGTCTGTTTGTAATATTAAAATAACCGCTTTTTACTAAGTGCATTTGGATGTATACACGGTGCATATACCAAAACAAAAAAAATACAATTTTTGTCTGTCCGTCTGTCTGTTTGTTCCGGCTAATCTCTGAAATGGCTGGAACGATTTTGACGGGACTTTCACTGGCAGATAGCTGATGTAACAAGGAGTAACTTATAGGCTACTTTTATTTTAGACTAGCTGTTACCCGAGACTTCGTCCGCTTTTTGTTAAATACCACGCGGACGAAGTCGCGGGTAACAGCTAGTTCTACATATAGATATTGATTTTTCTGTAGTGTTTGGCGCTCAATGGTCAAAACGTGATGATTTCTATCATTTCTCTTAATTAGAATCAATGGTGATCCAACAGTGAAAAACCTGTCATCCCGCTTTCAAGTTCCCGTGTAGAATGTTTAAAAATATTTTGTGACATTAGACTCTATGGATACAGCAACAGAGAGTTGTGTATTGTATGGATATTGAGATAAGATACAAATTAAATCTGAAACTACAAAAGCAACAAGTAACTTATTTTGTGGCTAGATACTCAGTTAAACTGTGCAAAACATTTAAAAAATATAAACACAGAGGTATTTAACACTCATTTAAACCCAACGCTCGCTTAAAAAGAATTCTCATTTTTTTGTATGTTTCAACAGTACATGATAATATAAAAAGCTCTCAACTTCAACTCGGGCTATGAAGCACAAAAGATTTAAGAAGAAAGACGTTTAACGCCTTTAAAACATAAAAAAAACATTTCATCAGTATGTTCGCAACTTCAAAGCTTTGGCGTTAAAGCTTCGTGAAATATTTTTTTAGGAAATAGCTAGATTCATGGCCAATGTTGAGCATTTAAGGTGCAATAAATGAAAATTAAAAATTAAAACATTTATTCGACACAGGAATCAGGATACAAGTAGATACTAAGTTACAAATTACGGGGAAAAGAAAATAACGTACATAGAAAAGATTAAACAGATATGTCTGGTGCTTTTGATCTATGCAATAATGCTTTTGAACTTTGCAAATTGTAGACGGTTCCATGTTAACTTTTTAAAGGTATATTCTGTTCCAAATATAATTCTCGAAATGTGAAATAGGTAGGTGTGTATTCTTGGGCGCGTGGGTGGTATCTACGTTTCGTGACGTAGGCACATACGTGTTTGAAATTGGAATATTGTATGATGTTACAGTCATAGGAAATAGATGAAATATTTTTGTAGAAGTACTTTGGGAGCCATAAATAAATATTTTATTAATAAATTATTTTTTTAATGTTATTTTGTGTAGACATGAGGATCGTTTGACATTCAATTAACCTGGGAATAAAAATGTTTAGATATTTTTTTCTTTTTATCCAATTTTCAACTTGCACATAAATGAAAATCATAGCATTTACAACATAGCCGAAGAACCGAACTAACATTGTTATTTATCACGTTCCTGTCATTTACTCCATACAAATTAGATTCATGTACTAGGCTCTCATAACCGGGTAGAATGTACCAAAAAATAATCCGATGTAATATACAGCCGCGCCTCACTGACTTAGATTTGGTCGGTACAGGTAGAACGCCACCTGTTACCCGCAGGTGTATCATTCCCAGCATCCGTCACTGTAATCTCTTAATGCATCTTATGCCTCAAGTTTCATCTTTATCAAAACGCTACTCTCTAACAAGGAAAGTTAGTAAGCGGACATTAGGAGAATCACTCGTATTTTATGAGAATTAATGATGAGATCTATATACTAATTGTGTGTTGTATTTATCTGTACATTTTGTTCAATTGACATATTCTATTAATAACTTCCAGTTAGAAGAAAATAAATAAACAAAACATATTTCCTATCTTTTGTTTCTTATTATAAATAGCCGCCTCGCCGAATTTCATACCGCCTCTGAATCAAATGTGTGAAAAAAATGTGTAAATGTATATTTTCCATGTTTTAATAGTTATATTCTGCTATTCTGGGCAGAGACAAATTAAAAAATCAAAGATCATAAAAATCGGCCCACCCGGTCTTTGTTCGACTATGTTTTGAGTATATAGATTCGTCAAAATCATTACACTTCTAATTATATTATAATTAAAGAAAAATTTTATAAGAGGCCAAACAGTATTTTTCAATAAAAAATACCTTGAGGCTAGGAAGCTGATAGGTTTTGTTTCTTTAAAAGCCACCCACCCACCTGCCCCATGTGGGTAGAGTAGTGTAGTGTAGTGGGTAGTGCCCCAAGTACATACTTGTGATGACATAAGTACCTAATTTAATATATGTTTCTTTATTTCCAGATCCTAGAATCCTGAAGCCATGTGTTACTTCAGCATAATAGTGATAATTTTCGACATTAGCATAGTGTGAAGTGGTTGTGAATCGGGCGACATGCAGATGCGACGAAACGTGGACTTACTTCTACTATCCACCCACTTGTCTGGAATTATCCTGGGTAAGTGATTTGTTGCGCACTTGCTTTGTATTACGTCTGTCGGCAATTGCATCTGAATTCCTTTAACAGTCTTTGCGTGAATGTCAGTCAAACTAGCAAACGAATACGATGTAAAGTTAAGATAAATAATTAATTAACGTAACCAAATTATTGCCGTTTAGGAGTTTAAAAAGAATTACGACGACATGATTAGCTTAGTTGGTAGTGACTCTGCCTTCTACGCTGAGGGTCCCGTTTTCGAAACCAGTTAGGGACAAACTTTGTGTGATGAGCACGAATGTCTGTACCCGAGTCATGGATGTTTAGTAACTATATAAGTATTATGTAATGGGTTCGCCCCCAGTCCATTTTACGGTACCCATAATACAAGATTTGCTTAGTATGGGACCATATAGTTGGTGTGTTCGTCTGGCGATATCATAAAATAAAAATATCTAGGACAATAGATGTTAATATTAATCCCCAAACATTCCCGCTTAAAAGTTGTATGCGTTTTTATGCGAGATAACATCGGTCGAAAGTTAATTTATGATTCAAATATTTTTAACAGGGCTAATAGTAGGGTATAAAGATAACATTCCCAAAGAAATAAATAATATTATTAGACATTTCAAAAATGACACTTTGTACTGAGCGCATGGCGAAACGCTATTGGTTCGCATTGCTTAAAAAATCAAATATCATTCACACAATTATTTTAAACGTCAACATGATCCATATAACTTACTGATTCATCTGTTAAATATTTTATTCTATTTTTGTTAAACCTTATATACCTACATACCTCACAAAAAGCACGAGACCACTTCATCCTTGGAATATATATATACATATGCGATGTGTCTAGGTACCTATAGTTACATTGTT
The DNA here is from genome assembly GCA_905404115.1 of Pheosia gnoma. Taxonomy (NCBI): domain Eukaryota; kingdom Metazoa; phylum Arthropoda; class Insecta; order Lepidoptera; family Notodontidae; genus Pheosia; species Pheosia gnoma. The sequence goes on along the minus strand of FR989901.1, from coordinate 2,438,150 downwards.
CGACTAACAAAAGAGCATCAGCCAATGTGTTCACGTCTCCGCCGATCATGGAACTTCACACTCACGTACATTTGTCCATGCAAACTTTGTTCGGAAGGATCTACTAATAAAATTTATTCGTGTCTTGGAACTATTAGCGACTTTTGTGTATTGATGGTGGTCCGGTTACCTAATCTTGTTTATGTGTTATTTTAGTACGATCATTGAGATTGAAAGCTTATGTACGATAATAAATAAGTACTTATTATGTGTGGTATTGTAAATCGAGAAAACTTCACAGAGGTGACGGTCCTCGATCATGGAGGATAGACGAAATGAGCGGAGGATGTACACGAACCCCCCCCCCCCCCCCCCCCCCCCTTAAGGTATGGGGAGAAATGTGTTTTGCTCACTTATTATCCCTTAAATTTATTAAAAAATATAAAATCAAAACGTTTGGACGCCTATCGCTTAAACAATCTTTGAAAAATTATAAAACCCTAAATAAAATATCAAACCTAGAAGCACGCACGAATACTATTGGCAATTATTAATATGGTCTGTGCCTAAGTAAACAAGGGGCTTAGTACTCAAATATTTCGTAAGATTTAATACGTTATGATATGCATTATTAATAGGTTATGCATTATTAATTTTAAGTTTGGTTTACAAGATAGATCTATAACGGCGTATTAATGATTAATGTGTATGTCTGAGAACTTTATAAGTATTATATTTTTAAGATCATAATTCGCTACGTATTAAACGTAGCGAAGTCAAATAATACTGATTTTTTTCTAACATTACCGAAGTTTTAGTATCCTACGCGGATCACACGAATTGATGTTTATGCAGCCGATTGTACACAAATCGCGTTTAATTCCGAGTCATTTGGCACATCTACGCTCCAAACTCGGGGATTTTCCAAAAAAATCTCCGTGACAAGGGGAACCTAGATTTCAAAAGTATTTAAAGTGTACGTTAATTAATGGAGACAAAGATTATTTTGAGTTTGTATGCGGAATGCAAATGCGAGTTTTGGTTGTCCTGTAAATGCAGTTTTTAAATCAGTGACGTCATGTTATAAAGAAACGATAAAGCTTGCGCACGCGTCCTATATCCTTCTCTACTTCTTCATTTTTTTTGTATTGGGGTTGTATTTTCACGGAGCGATTCTTCCACCTGCCCTGAGACTCAACTAGTTGGACTACCAGAAACCTAAGAATAAAATTATATGTCAGAATTTTAGTCTACAATCGTAAAGACTGCTAAGATTCTAGAATAAAAAAAAATGTTTATATGTATCCCCACAATATTGTTAGTACATTTATAGGTAGCACATATAATGGTGTTACATTGTGCGTAAACAAAGATCAAAACAAAAACATACGTGAATGGCATAAAGACAACCGGGACCGCCAGGTTAACGACCCCTTCGAACCACGGAGTTCAAATTTTACAAATCGATCATTCATCTACAAAGATCAACCGATCTATCTACCTTTTCCATGTTAACTCTGCGTGTCGAGTCATGAAACATCGAAAGGGGTAAAAGGTCATGTCACATTATTATATGTAGGTACTACGATTGATACTTACTTGTTTTAGAGAATCAATGTTCGAAAGAAATGGCAGAGCAAGAAATCTGTATGAGCCATCTGACAAATATTCTGTTGATAGGGTTTATTAGTACATTTAGAAACAGACCCTTGGTCTGCTTTATTTTTGTTTTCGGAAAATTACTAATTCCTGTATTTCTCAATCAGACAGTTTTCAGTCAAAAACAAAAACAACAACAACAACAACAAAAACAATTCTTCAAAATTTCAATATTCTTATATTGATTTCTTATATTTACGTGAATACTGCACATTGAAATAAAACTTATTTTAACGAACGTAAAAACAGAAAATAAACGCGATAAAATCCTTAAAATAAGTTTTATTTCAATGCTCTTATTTCAATTAAAGAGAAAAGCCACTGAGAGTTTTAATTGTCTAGCATGGGGCTCAGGAAATGGAGTAGGTACCCATTTTAAACGTACTCATTGTACCAAAAGGCGTTCACTTTAATTATATTTTTAAATTATGAACCCTTTAACTTTGGGACGTGCATTTTAACGCACCGTGTTAATGATGCGGACATTTTTGTGCGCCCCTCTAATGGCATTACGTTCGATGTTTTAGATTTTAAATAATGGGCACTTTGTTTATGGAAGTCGTTTAAAAATAAATTAAAACAATATTTTTAGCCAGTTTTTTGTGTGTGTGGGTAGATACGTAGGAAGCGTGTCAGCACACGAACTTCTCTATATTTTTTATTTGAAGAAGATAATTATATAACATGTAGGCTGGTACCCTGCCGTAGTAGGACGATGCGATGCTGTGTAGGTATGTCAAAGTCCCGTATAATAGGATACAGTAATGAATTTGTACATATAAGTAACATGGTTAAAGAAAATTGTGTATCTCACTGGTATATACAAGCATTTCGTTAGATAAGTTCTCCGCCATGCTGACGTCAAGACAGGCTGAGGTTGGTATTCTAACGTTACTTGTACTAGGAGATACTGAATCGGTAACAATCTATCTACGTATATACTAGATCGTACCGCGTAGATCGGACCGCACGCAACAACTAAATATGAGAGTACCCCAGTACAAACTATGACACTAGCACGTCAAACACCTCAGTGGTCCCGTAACCATGGTTGCTGTAAAGCAGCCGATACGCCGCCGGGAACGTAAAAATATAAATAAACGCGATAAAATCTGTAAAATAAGTTTTATTTCAATGTGTAGTTTTCGCGTAAATATATACTGTAAGTTTTATTGCAATCTTTATTTTTAAGTCCTATATCTAACACCAAACCGTCAGTTTTAAATACGCAATTAATTATTACCGAAACACATGTTTAGAGGCAAAAAATAATTGAGTCAGCGTACCTACCAGTCCAAGTAACTATTAATTCATTCCAGCCGGGAGTGAACACAGAATAAATATTTTAAGTACGGTAAGCTCGATCTCTATGGTACCGATAACTGGGTATCTGCCTACAGCGGGTCGCGTTCTTTATGCGATGTTCGCAGCCTTAATTAGATTTCCTAAATTACTTTAAATTCCCCAAATTTTCCGTAAAACACACAGGGAGACACGTTTTTAAGGTTTATGTTGTTATTACTTCTAGTGTTCAAGTTTAGTCTTTAATTTGGTTACTCTTCTTTTATCTTATTCTGGACTTAAACCGTACCTTCCACATTCGTTTGTTTGTTGGATATACGGAATTAATGTTTTTTTTTTCTATAACTTTTTAATTTAGCTCTTTCAAATTAAAGTTGCAACTAGCTAAGTCAGCGACCTGACGTATAGAACACACACGATACCAAAAAAAAAGTTATATTCTAAATTCAAGATTATGGTAGCTTAATAAAACGACGGGCTGTAGAGCAAAAATTTAAAAAACTCTGTAAGCCTGGTGAAATACATTACTCTTTCATTTTTGTATGTAGGTCCTTAATTATTATTTCCTTCACATCCCTTTGTTGGCATCATTGTAAACCGGCCTTTATTTCGGAATACAAACCCATTTATTATATTCTCGTGTCAACAATCAAATTGAATAAACGGTAAGTAATAATCCAAATAAGGTGAAGTAAAACATAGTGAGGAAACCTGCATGTCTGAGAAAACTCTTGGAAGGGCGTGTGAAGTCCGCCAACCCGCACTGGGCCAGCGTGGTGGACTATTGCCTCATCTCTCTCGCATTGATGGGAGGCCCGTGCCCAACAGCGGAACATCAAAAAGGCTGGCATTATTATTATAATATTCGAAATAGGAATTTAACATTTCCATTAAACTTCCAAGTAAAAGCTCAGCAACTTGTTAAGATTTGAAGGCGAGCATGTTGTGTTTATGTAAATAACTCTGATACTGGTTAATGATCGGTGTGCACGCGATATTTAGACTTCCACCTTCCATCCAAGGTATGTTATTAACGTGTTTGTACACGCCATTAAATATTTTATGAGTTGTAAAATATGATAAACCAACTGAGACCGCGACTTCGTACGGTTTTTTGATTTTGACTTAAAGCAACGCTTGTATTATGTGTACCGTACAATGGCCTGAAGGTGAACTCAGTATATAAAACTTATATAGATACTAAACATTCATGAGTCAGATTCAAACATTCGTGCTCATCACACAAAGTTTGTTCTTACCAGGATTCGAACCCGGGACCATCGGCACAGAAAGCAATGACACTACCAACTACGCTAATCGGGTTGTCATATTACATATTGTTTGTAGTATGGTCATATTGTTTTCTCTAACACCCAACTCCATACTTAAATTTAATATTAATTTCGATAAATAAAAAAGTTAAACAGTGCGAACTCGTTTTTTTAATAAACGCATTCTAATTTGGAATTTAGAAAAAAAAATCCTGTTTTTTTTAAGTTGTAACCAACGATAGAGTAGTTATATTTTGTTGGTTTAAAAACCTAAGGTATCAGTAAACATTATAACGGTCAATCGGTTCATTATTTCCTAAAAGGCCCAACCGACGAATTTGTACAGCCGAACAAATATTTGGGTCCATAATAATTGACCTCTCGACGCCAAACGACATTACGCCTTAAATCAATAGAACCCACTAACCCTAATGTACCCGAACGACATTTATTAAGCCGTGTTCACACTTAGCGAACGACTTTTCAACAAAGATGTCCAATGCTTGCCGAAACCTGGAATTGAAGCAAGCTTTTAAGACCTAACTTTTTATGGAGTTCTGTTAATATACGAGTATACCTTTAGTAACTACACTATGTTGTATAAGCACCATCACACCTGTAATAATCCACAAAAGGGTAGACAGAAACAGACTGAAGTGCTTTATTACTGCTATATTGTACTTTTTTTTATGTTTAATTTCATAACGAATATTTTTAACAAATAACAACTAAGTTTTGTCGTGGAATCGAGTTTTTGAAACTTATATAAAAATATATTCAACAAAAAATATGTAACCACAATATTGGAACTTTTCTGTGTCCTCTGCACTAACCACAAGCTTATATATTTATCGTAATTATTTTTAAATTAAAAAAAATATAACAACACTCTAGTTTAAGTTTTCATCTCGTCTTCATTATTTGCCAATATAATGTAGGTACCTGCCTCCCACACGTGACGCAGCACTAATTCACGTAAATTAGATACAAATTGTATCGTTTGTTATCCACTAAAATGTTTGTTCACTCCAGCCTTGGAGCCAGGCGCGGGGGCGGTGGGGGCGGGTGGGGCGGCCTCTGTTTGAAAAACAAATGGATATTCAATGTATCTGTGGATCTACAGTTGGTTTCGTAGCGTATTTCAGCGCTGTGCTATCTAATCGTATGGTCTAAGAGATAATGCTGACATTTAAAACTAAAGTTTATAGCTATCGTGTTTAGGTTCAGTTTCCCCGAAATAAACATCGCGCTGCTAACAGATACAATATAATCACCTATCATTAATTAAAACAGTTTGTTTCTTTTTCAAAAATTATAGACAAAAATTGTGCTTAGGTATTCTGTTGCTTCACAAACAAGATGTACATACCGTGAAATCTTTCATTTCATAAAATGGTTATATTGGGTCAAATTCAGTTAAGAATCAATATTGAGACAACGGAAATGACAAAATGGAACTCTAAAATGTTTTGTAATAATATCATAACGCTAGGATAATTATTATACAGTGGGACTATTCAAAACGAATGCGTCTAAAATGCTTAAAATTACAGACCATCATAAATATGCAAGATAAATCATATTTTTTTACGCGCGCAGCAGTACAATAAAATTAATTGTTGAACGCACATCCAACATTTCATAAGCTCACCCCACGCCCTAAGCCCACATCCACATCCACATAAACAAGGTCCTTTTACGCGAATTATTAAAATCACGCGCCCGAACCCACGGACACGAGTTGGACGAAACAAACGAGAAACGAAGATGACATTTTTGCGTAGGCAGGTAGGCACGTAGCGACCCGAATATGTAATGATTCCGCCCGCGGAAGGTGAAACAAATTCTCATAAAAGTAGGCCGTATGTTTACGCACAAATCAGTAGCCCGCAGAATGTTGAACTGAAGGATTTTGCGTATTCTGACTTCGTAAGTTTATGTTCGCCGCAAGAAGACCCCTTTGAATCCGGTGCGCTTGTAGAGTTAGAACGTTACTTTGTATGTTTATGATGCTGTAGGTTATATACAAAGTAAAGCATCTATTTATTAAGAATGAGAATTTAGAAAGTTGTCAACTGTCATACAACCATATTAGCTATTTTTGTATTATGCGAATTATTATAAAGATTTATCGATCCACATCTTCGTATTACGTACAATATTTTGTAATATCATTACTACAAAAGATTATTATAAATACTACCTAAGTGAACGTAATACTTACTTCGCATTTTCATTCCCGCAAGTAATCCCTTTGTCCAATTATTGTAGATCTGGTTCCAAGAGTAATTGACGAGAAATTATTCAAAATCTCTAACAGGCAGCGCCTATTATGATTTCGAATATTTCAGCGTTAATTAGAGCTAATGTAACGAGACATACAATAGATACAACTCCAGAGCTAAGATACCTACAATTTATATAAAATAATAAGATCTTATTTCACCTGTTGTTGATAAAATGCTGGATATGATATCACGATACTCCAATATAGAGTGCCTTAATGTGTGCCCATGTCTTATGACATAATGATGATAAATAAACGTCGAACCTAAATTTGAGAGCAATACCTATGGTATCTTTCTGCAAATTGCTTTGTAATGCTATTGTAAACCGATTTAAATTTTGAGGTACAAAATGACTTAGCAAGTTTATGTTTAGAATTGAAATAGTTTTTATTCGGCTAGTGTATTTGTAACGGGTCCGCCTGGGGCTATATAGCGCCCTCTTTGTCATAGGGTCGTGTCCTCTTTGTCTTCCATTTGTAAAGGTTATACTTCTGTATCGAGTGTTAATCTCCCCAACCGTTTATAAACGACGTCTGCTTTTTCGATGTTAATAATTTAGCTGTCACAATAAATAAAAAAAATCTAATATTTTTACGATATAAAGCCAATAGCCATAGCCATAGCCTTAGTTATGAAGGCGGCAAGTTCAAATCCCAGCTCGCACCTCTGGGATTTCTAGATTTCATGTGCGAATCTCATTTTCAACCATGATTGTCCCTTGCTAAACGGTAAAACCTGCATGTCTGAGAGAGCCCGAGAGGCGCGTGAAGTCCGCCAACCCGCACTGGGCCAGCGTGGTGGACTATGGCCGTATGCCCCCTTGCATTGACTGAAGGCCTGTGCCTTACTGTAGGATATTAAAAATAACTTCTATTATTATTATTACCTTTACCAATCAGTATTTATATTTAAAACACTAATAATGATTTTCATCAAAGATAATTTAATTAATCATCTGATCGTCGTAAGTTCCTGGGGTATCGTTTCTACATATACGTGTTACTGAAAATATATTAAGTAATCCATGTACGTTTGTTTTATTTCAGCCACGTTTCATTGTGCCAACGTGATTGGTGTCACAGATCGCTTCGCACGCCAGCAAAAAAAAATACAATAACAACGTTTTATACCTCACTCTTATCACTCACTTTATATCTTAGTATATATTAGTATAATTTGGTACATCAATTTAGGAGCGTAAACACCTTGCCGTCGCTATCCCTTTTGCGTTACGTAGCATGGACATCCTCTGAAAAAAATATCACTATAAGTAAGTTATAGTGATAATAATTAATATTTCATTAAATGTAAGTTCATCTTTTATTTTTGAAAATCTGAAAGAATCAACATATTACTATTCCCATAGCACGATCGAGTTCAAACTTGGTTCCAAATTTGAACTAAGCTGCGCGACACTTGCACACAGCTTGCCCAAACTTTACTAACTTTTCGCCTCAAATAGCCCTTTTCACACTTTTCAGCTATTTGCCTTCCAATATGAAAACAACTGAGAGCATTTTCGAACGAAACATATGAGTATCATCTGTTTTTTTTACGAAGCAAATTATTTTAGGCCACTTTGTTGCCTAAAAACCCGCTTTTCCACAGAAATTGTACAAAAAATCCTAGAAAAATTATGAATAATGTATGTTGACCTTACAGAAAATATTATAATCCACTCAGCTGATTGAAATAACCATTATACTTAATGTCCCATGTGAATAAAAGTTACCTATTGATGTCAAAAATGCTTGATTCCAAAATACACTACGTATTTACTAAATTACTATAGTCTATATATACTATATAATTACTATAGTCTACTATATTCTACTCTAAATTACTATAATTACTAAAGTACTATAGTATTTCGTTAAAAACAAAAATGTTATCTTCAATAAAGATAGAATACATACATGCGATTTTCAAAATTATAATAGGTATTGATTAAAAAAATACATATAGGTAAGCTGTTAAATTTCCTCTTAACTCTTATAAATGAATCCATAAATTATTGTATTTAACATCAATATCAAATCGAATCTATATTTCAGTCGTAACAAACTATTGATTGCAAATATTTTTCATTATTTATTTCAGCTTCATTTACTGGTTACATAGACGTCCTATATGTTATATAAAGACATATAAACGCAATATTTTTTCCAATAGCCCTAAGTGGTTGGCTATCGAAAATTAATTTTCGCACTAAAGATCAGTTCATTAAACCTAACATGCGCCGGGCCTTCAAGCAAACACAATCCCCGGCGATAGAGCCAATTACCGCTAATTGTATACCTAGCATGTCATGTAGGTACTGTGTTATTAATGCTTATATATCACAGATAATTAAGACTTCATTTTGTTAATACCTTGTGTAATGTTTGAACCATTCGGTAGGCATTAACATAGTTATTATATCAAGAAATATTACATAATTAGCCACATTTTTTTTCGATGTTTGTGGTTTCATCAAAAAATCTCCGTTACAGTCAGTTACTCAATAATTAAATAATAGTAAATGGATTCTAGTTAAAATTTAGTTAATAATGAACTTGTAAATAAAATGATAAAATGTTAACAACTCGACATAAAAAAACATGTTAGCTAGTATTTGGCTATTTGGCGACCTGATTAGCTCAGTTGGTAGTGACCCTGCTTTCTGCGCCGAGGGTCCTGGGTTCGAATCCTGGTTGGGACAAACTTTATGTGATGAATGTTTGTATCCGAGTCACAGATGTTAAATATCTATATAAGTATTATATACTGAGTTCGCCCTCAGTCCATTGTACGGTACCCATTATACAAGCTATGCTTAGTGTGGAACCATATAGTATTCGTCTGGTGATTTTTTTTGTAGTAATACGTTACACGTTGAATGTGTCAGATCAGTCGTATGTGCACCGAGCGTGGTGACCCGTATGAAAGCGCATCGAAGCTTGTAATATAATCCTATTACTTACCTTAGAATACTTATCGTATGGTTTAAGTAATTAAGCAATTGATTTTATATTAGTAATGAGAATAGAAGGACCATTCTCGTAGCAACGCGTGATGTAGATTCGTGCCACACTCGTAGCCTACCGTAGCGTAGCGTTACACATCGTAGCTCGTAGCACGCCCTCAAACTCCAATGAAGTATATTTGAAAATATTGCAAAAATGTTTTTTCTGCGCAATATATTACAACTCAGATATTCGGGCAACCTCAATTTTATTACAATCAGGATATTCACCTACACTACTTCGACTTGGTTCTCGCTAACTTTTAAAACTTGGATCTAGAGCCGCGAGCTTTGGAGAGCCACGCAGCAAACTACAGAATAAGATTAACATTAGATCTTGCTAAGTTTCTCCGCCATTTATCTTAGAGAGTCCCGAAACAAGACGTTATACGAATAAAATACCCAATCCACGTACGTATTACATTATTCGTCTGAAAATCCATTGGGAGTTACCATTGTTTATTGTTACAACAGAAACTTCTTTTCTTTACCGACTCACTGTTAATTTTACGACCTCTTTGACATTTACAGAACAAATGCACGCTTTTATTTTTGTACTCGAGACGTGTTTTGTGGCCGAAAAAGGAGATTTATTGTCACTAATCAACGTTCCACTACACGTAAATAGGTAATTTACGCCTATAGATTAATCTGTTTTCAGATCTATGTTTTATTACTTTCGTAATATATGATAATTTGACATTTATTATTGGTCAAATAAAATTACCATAAGGCGTGCTCAAACCAAACATTAAATAACAGTAGAAAATTAATTAATTTTCTACTAATTTCGTTTTATGTTGATCCTAAAATACTTTTATGGGTTTTTTTTATTCGATGGTCGCCAGAGTTGGGTTTAATGATATCATTTATTATACTTATATACAATCTGTCCCAGCATTATAAAGTAAGTTAAGTTACTACCAACCGTAACCTGTAAGAGTACTCCCGCGGTATATTTGATTGATCAAGGAATCAATGAATTAAACTGTCATATATGTTTCAAATAGGTACCTATCCAACGAATGCAATTGTAATTTCATTCTTGCCTTTGAGCTCCAATTGCGAAATGTTTAATAAAAATTAAATTTTATTTCCAAGCTAGGAATAGCCATTTAAAAACATTTCTTTTCGCTCATCTTCCAAAAACTTTCGGCTATAACAATATTTAAACATTGTAAGCTTATAATCCGATTATAATCAAGATTCTAACGAAGCAATCGAACGAAATTACTTTTCGTCGGATTGTCATTCTTTATCATTACCCAAATTTAACTTAACTTAAGCTCAGCAACGCTTGTTTATACAATAGAAGCAAAAAAGATCTAAATTAAGGCAAAATTTCGTGAAATTTGCAGTGGAAACATTCTAGTGGATATCTAGATAACTACTGTACATTTGCATGGTTTTTATCAACTTCACCGCCGACTTAGTTGTGAGAACGAATATGATTAATTGCTTTACATATATATCACTATAGTTAATTTGAAAATTCATGAAAAATATACCAGGAACTTATAGTTTATTTGGGTTACCATGATAAATATGTTAGGTACAAACTAACTATTTTATGGCAGTTTAATATGTTACTCTTAAAATATCATTTTTAAGTCTTTGTAATCACCGAACTGTAAAATATTGGACTACTTATAATAATAATAATGCCAGATCTTTTGATGTCCCACTGTTGGGCACGGGCCTCAAATAAATGCGAGGGGATTATGCTATAGTCCACTACGCTGGCCCAGAGCAGGTTAGCGGACTTCACACATATTTTGAGAGGTTCTCTTAGACATACTGGTTTCCTCACGATTTTTTCTTTCAGCGCTACCACCGTTTACCTAAATATAATATGGATTATATCACTCAAATCATATCGGTTTCCATTAAATCCGCTTAAACTATTGTAGATTAAGTATTCGTTATCGTTGGGAAGGTAGGATCCTATCTACCCAACCAGAGATCTAAAACATTTCTCTCAATAACAAATTCTCATCCGCAGTGTAATAAAATCAGTGCAGATACGAGACCAATCATAACAACGAACCAGAATCCGAATATCGTCGTATAAATGAAAGCACTGGGAATAGAATCGTACGCTTCAGCAATTTCCTCTTCCGTATCCCTGAAGCAAAGAAGCTTTCATAATTTACATTCCATCGGTTTTAAGGGACGTCCACTCGTCTCAACGTCGTCAGCAAGCAAGCTTCCAATTAAGTCAACATTTTTATTAACAACAGTTTTCAACGTTTTTCGATGGAATGAAAAGGGGTACTAGAAAGGCCAGGCTTGCGTCACCTGAATATGTTGTTGAAATAAAATATTTATTTGAAATAAAGTAGGTCCTTACTTAACTGTGTACCTTGTCTTCCATAGCCCACGTCAGAGAGAGTGAAGTGAAAAGATTATATAAGGCTTAACAATAATAGTGTTAAATAATTTAACAGGTCCATCGGTAGGCTATAAATATCACATTCCCGAAAAAAACAATCAAATTTTTTTTTTTATATAACCCTACATACTGAGTCCGCGCTAAAATGGTACTGTCTCGCTTTTTCACACAAATATCAATCAGTATACACATATATTTTATACATAAACGTGATCGATATCACCAACTTGTTAACCTCTTAAAATATTTTACTACTATTTTTGTTAAATCTTGAATAGTTTGATCTTTAGGTAGGTAGATTTATTTTGTTAATTGTACTCTCTAAGAGATAAAATTACTTAAATCGTACATAATAATACTTATCCAACATTAAATCCAGCGTTTTATTGTTTCATAAAATAAAGTTACTACTTGATGGAGCATTTATATTATTTTATAATTACTTACGAGCCCGTCACTGCGGTTTGGCGGTTGCGTGTTCACGGTCCTCTCAAAATATGAAATGCGGTTCGTTTTCATTAATTCTCACGCGCAGGTAAGTGCTATCTTTTGTATTTCGTTGTTAATCTCATTATTAATACCAACTTAATATTTAACGATAGTTTGGATTATGTACCTGCTGATATACTCAAGATGTTATTATTGAAGAGCCCAAATGTACCCACTATACAATATAACATTTTCTTTCTCATTTATAATGAAGAATCTTCTACAAAAATAAGGAATTTAAGTAATACTTGTCAGCATTATTTATCATTCACTTGAATTAAATCGATTCAATTTATCAAATACCTATCAGTAATCAGATACAGCGATCTCAATACTGAAACCTATTACGAGGTAAAATACTCAAATGATTTAAAAAAAACTCTTTGATTTGTGTACAAAAATAAGAAAAACGAACGACGAGAAGGATAAGAAAAGAGATTTTACGTTAGAATGATACTATTCATTTCAGACATACTGATCTCAACTATTTAATAAGTATTTTTTTACATAGTCTAATTAAATAATTAATCATATAACACATCTGAATTAGCGTACCTGTAAATTTTCTAGTTACAAATACTTATAATAAGATACTTAATATTACACTAGCGATACTTAACCAAATACCTACATAAAACAGCAATTAAGATAAGACTTTATAGCTACAAACCTTTGTATTTGTACTCTTGTCGGTTGCAGGGTCCACTTTGAGTCACATTTCATCCCTTGCGATGTTAGCTCTTGACCTTTTTATAGCCCTTAGGGCTCGGGAGTCAGCCATGTAATTAAGAAATAATATTTCACTAGAAATGAAAATAATACCAAAATATCCATAGACTAGTGAAAATAATTTTAACTTTCACTTAAAGTATAATTACAACAGAGACTGGGCGGACGATGTCAATAGTAAAAAAAAATGTTTTATATAGAGCATATAAGCAACATATAATTACGGTGTAGTTATTCGTGTGTCATAGTTGAAAAGGCCCCAAATAAATTCAAGGTAAATGAAGGCGCCACGGTAACATAAATTAGGGTTGACAAACTTAGTATAAAATAGAGTATTGATTATGATTTTTACTGCATAATATTATGTTAACGGTGAAGGAAACACATCCTGAGAACTTGCATGTCGAGAGAATCTCTCGCAAGACGTGTGAAGTTCACCAGCCCACACTGGGCCAGCGTGGTCGACTATGGCCTAATCCCCTCGCATTGAGGGGGAGGTCTGTGCCCAACAGTGGGATATTAAAAAGGCTACTATTATTATTTATGGTATTATACAGGAATAGTATTTAATATTGATTTCTTATATTTACGCGAATACTAATCGTTGAAATTAAATGTTGCTGTTATGCAAGTAAAGTTTCCTTACTCCTCATACCGTTCCCATTGTTGGTTGATTTTACTGGCATATGGTTTTAATCATATTTTCTTCAAACTACCTGTATTTGAGTGTAATTTAATGCCATAAAACAAACTCCACGATACTTTCACAATAATCATAGGCTGTGGGAAACAAAACATAATTAGTTGGTCATTATTACGACGTAATTAACTGCCGTATACTCAGTATAATAAGGATTATAATACAGTCCATTAGAACAGTATATATTTCCAAACAAAGGTCAATCAGCGGCAATGAACTACGGTTCTATTTTTTTACAGACATTACGTAAATACGTAAAGTTTGTAAAAATAGAAAAGGTTATTTTCAGCCACAACACTAGTTATCGTATACGATATGGTAATATTATCTGAATTAAGATTATTAGAAAAGAAAACATTGATAGCCAAGTTGGTAGAACGCTCGCCTTGAAAACAAGGTGTGCAGGGTCAAACCCCGGCTCGCACCCCTCTCTGAGATTTCCGGATTTTCATATGCGTATCTCATTTATAATGAGTATCACTTGCTGTACGGTGAAGGCAAACATTGTGAGGAAACCTGCACGACTGTCCAACGTCGTGTGAAGTTCTCCGAACAAGACAGGGCCAAAGTGGTGGACTACGGCTTAAGTCCAAGTAAAAGTGTCCGGTATAATGGCAATAGGATCGCCCCCTATTGGGACATTGGGACAAAAAATACCTTCGGCGAAATGTGAGTGAATTGGTGCACCTCTGCCTACTCCTTCGGGGATTACATTGATGGTATATCAAGATTGTTGAACCGAACTATTGATAGAAAACATTAAAATTGGCTCTTGCTACTTGCTTGCACACAGAAATAAAAAAAAATATTTTATACGTTAAAGTTACTCGCATGCTTTTCACACATTAGTTATGTGTTAAGTCTGAACGACGATCGTGACAAGAGTTTAATTTATCGTCAAACCGGAATCACTCCTAACAGCGTTCGTTTAAGATTATAAGTGCTATGAAATTGTTTTCCTTGTTGATGGATTATGAGTAATGATGGCGGCTAGCGTGCCCACACTTAAACACGAATGGTATATTACGTTTTTTATTTATTTATATGTAGAGTCCCCTCGCGTTGACGGGAGGCCCGTTCCTAACAGCGGGACATTAAAAGAGCTATTCATATATTATTGTATATAGCCTATACATTTTAAATAATTTTATTGGTTCTTGGGAATATGATCTTTATAACCTACGGAGCTCCTAAAATATCTTAAACTATTTATTGTATACCTTATATAAAACAATCCAAAGGTCCAAAAATAAGCAAGGCTTATTATGAGTGGCGTAGAATGGATTTGGGATGATCTTAGTAACACCCATAATAACAAATTACCAAAATACCATTTACAATAGCCCCGACTGGAATCATACCTAAAATAATGAGTTAACCATCCATTTGTTTAAAATACTGAATGTAAAATCATAGATAGACCGCTAATTATTAAACAGATTAAAGATAAAAAAAAATTACTATACGAACACACCAATTTTACGGTCCCACACTAAGCAACGCTTGTATTATAGACACCGTACAATGGACTGGGGCGAACCCAGTATAAATTACTTATATAGATATTAAACATCCATGACCTGAGTACAAACATTTCTTGTTCATCACACAAAGTTTGTCCGTACCAATATTCGAACCCGGGACCCCCGGCATATAAAGCAGGGTCACCACCAACCGCGCTAATCAAGCCGATATAATGTGAAAATAGGTCGGTCATGAATAATTAGGTTTACTCACGAAGGGTTTGTCTCACTTATTTTACTGCCATTTTATTACAATGCGAAAGTTTCAAACAACTGAATATTGATTTTGAACTTCAAAAGTACGAGGCTCCGAGTTTGCAAGGGTAATAACAGCTGGTATATTATTTCCATGAAAGTACAAGTGTTTCGTTATTCCAATTATCCTTTATATCTTTTAATACACTTGTATAACCACAAAATGATGTAGATACTTTTTGCAATTCAATAATGCGTGATCATAAAAATTTATGTTATAATAGTAAGGTCAATTCGGTATTTATTTCTATCAATTTCAGCAGTTGCGTCCAGCAGGTGGCTAACATATAATTAAAACTCTCAAAACGTGGCCTCTACGTGTTGGACCCATGCCCCGCGCATGCCTTCCAAAGATACAGTTATAGCCCGTGTAGAGATACTTTTGTAATAATATATGAGCATGCAAATTATGTAATTATTGCTTTGAAAAAAAAAATAGAGATCAATCTATATTTTGAAGTCAATTAATGATTGAAATAAAAATAATTTTGCGGATTATATTGCGTTAATTTTACGTTTTTTTATGTTTCCCACATTAGGTTCATTTCAATGTGTAGTATTCGCGCAAATATAAGAAATCAATTAGTGATATTATATCTTGCTCGGGTTATATACCAATATAAATATGGAATCACCCCACAAATCACCTTCATTTCACTTAATATTACCAAAATTGCCTCGCCCAATAATTTTCAATCTAACGAAAACCTCCGAGATTAGGAAGGGGGTTGAAATTTAGATAGAGACTAGAACAGCGCTACATTTACGGCACGCGATCTCACGAGGGCGCGTGAAATATGGTATCATTTAGGTAGGCCGGCGAGCCGAGGAAGTGATCATCATAAAGTTGGTGCCTACTGACGCATAACGCGCACATACTGAGCTTACGCCGCACCACAGTCGATTAGAGTTTTAATTTAATTGACTGGAATCGATAGAGAACCTTACTCTTACTTTTTATTTTTTTTGTAAAAATAATGGATTAAAATAAAAGACAAGCCCGCTGAGTATCTCGCCGGATCTTCTCAGTTGTGGTCGCGTTCCGATCCGGCTACGGAGTTAAGAAAAAAAAAATTTTATGACAATTTGTAAGTGCCCCCGTAGGCCTATACGAAATAAACGATTTGACTTTGACTTTGAATCTTTATCAACTTGGTAGTAGACTTATCATTCACACGACAACATGGTCTACTTGTTTGAGCTTAAGCCGCTCAGCTTATTGCAAATTTGGAAGATTTTTTTTCTTAATTTGCTTTGGTTTGGGTATTACTGGGATAATGCCCAGTCCTGTGTACATCACCCATAATACAAATGTCGTTTAGTTTGGAACACTAAAGTTGATCTGCTTTGTTCGTCTGGAGATATTTGTTTATTGAGTTTAGTGTATTTTCTGTATTAAATCATAAATAGTCAATATTTTATGGAATACTATGAAATACACAGCTACCTATACAATTCTTTTTTTAAGATTGTTTTATTCTTGTTGCATAAAAAAAAAACCATATGTATTCAACTCAGTCAACCGTTTAAGAGGAAAACTAAAGTGGACTTAAACATAAAATGTGACATGACAAGTGAAAATCACAATCAGCTCACTGAAAATATGTAATATTAAAGCTTTATAACTTTATTTCCCCACAAGTTAGATAGTTATAAAGACGTAACCTAAGTATACTCTATGTTCATAACCCACCGTCGTATAAGCTATCTACACGTGACTGAACGTTGTTCGTACGTGACTCATTATGTAGAGACGGTGGAGAGTCTCATTGTCTCGTTTGTTAGTGCACCAGTTACCTGAGCAAGTATTCGTCTACACTGAAATCTTAGTTAAATTATTTTATTTGAAGTTAGTTAAAGATAATATAATAGAGCAGTTTCGAATAATGTTATATTACCTTCGCACAAACGGGTTGCTTATCAAAACTGAGAAAGCGCGCTGCAATTACCCAAAGCAGTGTTGCAATAAGTCAGTATAAGGCTATATTACAGCGATAGCATATGTAGCTATTATTTTAATAGCATAATATGTCTTTTGTTCCAGTGGCGGGCATGTCGGAGGTGTGGGTGGAACTGCGCGCGCCCAAGTTCGTTGTGCACCGAAGCAATGCCATGCTGCGCTGTGACCACAACGTCGATCCTAACTCGCTTTATAAGGTGAATATACATTTAGCGGAAAAAGGAAGATCTTTCAGCCAGGCGGGTAGTATGCCCGGCGAAACAGCCGCTATGCCCCGTCGGTTATTGTCGGGATCTTGTATATATGTTGCGTTCTACGAAAATTCTTATAGCGCGTTTCAGGATTGTATGTAGAATTGTCAACTGTTCTGAATGTCCGTCTGCAGCGCCATCTGTGTATCTTGTGGCGAGATTGAAGAGGTCGCTACCCACTATTTTTACACTGCAGGGATAACACGTTTAGACAAGACTTATAAGTCTCGGTAGGATGAAACAAAATATAGCTCATAATTTGTAATGTCACCGCTGACTAGAGGATTGATGGAACCGTAGAGGAAGATATCGATGTACCAATTCACATATCTAAAACCTAGTTCAATGAATGAAGGAAAATAAGTAGCATAGATCAATTAAACCAGTTTCCATCACAATATTAAGTTCAACGTTTGGTATCAAATAGAACCACTGAATTGTAATTTTAAATTGAACAATGATTGTTTACGTCTTGGCCCACCGCGGCGGGCGCGGAATGATGTGGCACGCAATTCCTTCACCTTCAACCTTTCCGTAATTAATTTTCTAATTAAAACAATGCTGCCAAGTTTTCACCTAGCTACTGTTTTTTTAAGTCATACAAATGTATTCAAAATCACATACAAAAAAAAATAACAGTGGTCCTCATACTAGACGCGAGCCTGTGTCATGAGAAGGCCTGATACTTATTATTAACAATTAGGTTTAGGGAGGTGTGGGAAACGTGTGCATGATGTGATTGTTGTGGTACTGGAGTGTATGTATGTGTGTGTGATAGTGGGTATAATATGACCGAAGAGGTCTTAAAATGTCTTCCGTGTCGTCATAAGCTGTATCTGTTGTATATGTCTCATGTATTCAAATGTATAAGTATCCATTTTTGCCGTGAGTTTGGCACTTGTTAAAGATATTGGTCATCAACAAAGTTAATAAGATAAATGGCACATGTTGTGTAATCGTCGAATTGAGACCATCTGACCTATCACACCCTGACAGCGTCAGCCGCAGCTAAGCATCTGCCTCGCCCAATCAATCCCAATCCAATTTAATTCAGCCAGTAATAGTGGAAATTTCGCACAAACTGCTCGGCACCCTTAGTACATCTGTGGAATCGGCCTAGACCGGATTGTTCAAGGCGGATTTGCGCCTCGTACGGATCCGAATCGAAATTCTGAATTGTATTTGAAAGTCCGAATGCGAAGTTTCACCGAATACAATTGAATTCCGAAGTTGCAGATGGAAGTTTATACGGATTATACGAATAATACATAGCAAGCAATGTATGTGATTGTGAATCCAGATGTATAATGGATTGAATAAGTAGCGTAGCTATGCTTGAAAGTAACAAAATAATAAATTGGCATATATTTTGTTTTATGAATATTAGCAGTAAACCTAATATTTATACTGGTAACAGTTCTGATTACACAATTATTTTGAAAACTGCGTAAGATCTGACTCGACTAAGTTACAATCTTATACAGGTTGACTCAGATGGGGTAAACAAAGCCTTGAACCTGCGCTGAGTTATTATTAAAAATAAGCCAGTTTCGATACGTCAATATAAAAAAAAACTTCGCTCACCAAATATCGCAAATCTTTATTTTTTCAGACTTTACATAATGATTATAAATGCGCTAAAGAAGGCTTAGTTTTAGCATACCATTTATGAATCATCCTGTATGTCTATATCTTTAAATGAAAGTCCCACCTTTACACACAAAGTGCTTGATATATTTGATCACCCTCAAACTTACATACGAAATTCACATTCACACTTCGTGCACAGCTTCAAGTTCTCAGATATATTAGCTAATGTCATTAAACAATTCGCTCAGCACCCACGTGCACCTTGATACCTATTAGTCGAGACGTACCTGTTCCAATACTTAATTAGTATTCACATTGAGCAGTGACAGCCAAGTTGGTAGAACGCTTGCCTCGTTAACGAGGATCGCAGGTTCAAACCTCGGCTCGCACCTCTGGGATTTCTGGATTTCATGTGTGAATCTCATTTTCAACCACGATTGTCACTTGCTAAACGGTGAAGAAAAACATCGTGAGGGAATCTGTATGTCCGAAAGATGTGTGAAGTCCACCAACCCACACTGGGCAAGTGAGGTGGACTATGGCCTAATCCCCCTCGCAGTGAGGGGAGGCCCGTGCCCAACAGTGGGACATTCAAAGGGCTGGTATTATTATATATTCACATTGGGCTTCGTGAATATCAAGTTAGTAAGCTCTTTTTAACATTTGGCCGGATCCAGCCTAAACAAGCTGCGTTTTTTCGTGGATTGAATACATTTTATACTATGAGAGGTTCCCAATTGGATCCAATGGTCTACAAGCGATATTCGAAGCACAGATTAACATTGCTCCAACCTTACAAATAGTTGGTATATTCTTGTAAGTTACACCATTTATAACTCAAGAACGGGTGGGCCGATTTTTATGATCTTTGATTTTTTGATTTAGTGTCCGCCCCGAATAGCAGAATAATTAAAACATGGGAAAAAAACACTAAAACAATAATAAAAAAGATAGTTCATTTTCTCTTAGAATTGATTCTGAGGCGGTACGAAGTTCGCCGGGACAGCTAGTACATCATAAAACGATTACAGATTCAATGAGAAAGAGCCAGTGATAATCATGTTTTATCAAATATAAGGAAAATATGAAGCTTGTTTTATAAAAAAGGTATTAATTGTAACGATATTTTAATCTTTAGGTCGTGTTCTACAAGAATACTCAGCCAATCGTAAAGTACGTCCGCGGCAGGGAGCCGCCGTATGTACTTTATAATGTCACGGGAGCTGAAATAAATGTAAGTAGACATTCAATAAATAAATAAATGTAAAAATTGTTACTGAATTTTTACACTCGGGAGCAATGTATACGGGGCACTAGCGTACACCTTAAAAGGTCTATCTACTGTTGCGATTTCGAAATTTACATTACCTACTTTTGCAAATGAATATAAAAATTAACACAAGATTTAAATAAGTAAATTATTTCTTATTCAACTTAGTATATTCATAAGGGTAAATTTTCTTGCAAATACCAAATGCCAGTGGGTATTACCAATACCTATTGATCGAAAACAAAACGTCATTTGAAGTTCCATTTTCAAAATCTGTTGCACATAAATTCCCAATAGGCACGGAATTTGGAGCGATGTATTATTTTAACAACGTGAAGAGAAAATGTCACAATGTGTGCTCTTGCTCTGTATATACAGCGTGACTCAGAGAGGGTATACTAACCCTTGAACCTGCACTCTTTAGCATTTGAAATCATTATATAAAGTCATAACTCATATTTTCAATGTTATTAAAGAAAAACAAATGTCACAATAAATTGCTAGTCGTGTTTTTTGTGAGAATTAAGACAAATTGAAAATGTTACTTCACATAACTATTACAAATGTGCTAAAGAAGCGTAGGTTCAAATGGTAGCAGGTATACGTTTTCTTAATCCAACTGTATAGAGTAATATATAATATACCTACTATAGTATACCTATAAAACTAGAATGTGTATCACGAACTGTTTCTTTTATACAAGCTATTGGTAATATACCTGATATTACCAATAGCTTGAAGGATAAGGTACCTACTAAAGAGTGAAAGTTTACTCTTTTCCCCCACAACTGTCACTCGATACCGTTCATCTAGTCACATCATAAATAATAAAAGAAGATCAAAAAACATGCCGAGTCGTGTTTGTTTTTTTTTTATATCTATACCCCATTACCACCTCAAACGAAATATAAATTGGGTAACATATAACTTATTGAGTATGTATAATAATATTTTTAGGGAATGGCTTCATGTTATTAGGTATTTCTCGGTATTCCTAAACTATCTAGTTGCCTGTATAATAATTTCATCTTGTATGAACTGCTGCATGCTTATCGACTTGTTGAGTTTTAAAAGTACAACAATGATACTTTGTACTAAAATATTAGTCATTCTTGTAACAAGTTGAAAGTTTGAAATAAGAACTTGTTAATTAATAGGGGTCGATTTTAAGACCTCGTTGACCCCCAAGATCAGTTTTCATTTATGTCGACTCCCGGGAAACCGATATCGGTCCCATGAGGTCGATGTCGACCACTTTGGGAATCTCTGCTCTAAAGTTTCGGAATTGGCCATCCACGCACACTTGAAAATGTATCCTACTGCTATATACTGATGAAATATATTTCGTTCACAGCGAGCGAAACTGAATCCAACGAGTATTATACTGGAAAGGCTGGACTTCTCAGCGTCCGGCCCATACGCATGCGAGATAGCGCTTGAAACACCACTGTATTTCAAAGTATCTAAAGTACATGAGTTGAACGTCATTGGTGAGAATCATGGCATAGTTTTATTATAGTTACGTAATTGTTTGACAGCCTTTAACACATTTTGACCATACTTTATGGTGTCTACTTGTTACATAGTAATATTCTCCTGAAAAAATATTAGTAATGCTAATGTAAGTTACCACTTATATTTGGAGGTTATAGGCAAGAAAAAAAAAGATTAATTTTCTCATACATTTGATTCGCCGGGGTTTCTAATAAATGCGAGAACTTTGCATGCTAAGTAGGTATACCCCAGGCAAATAAGTAGCAAAACCTCAATTTTCCTGAGCTTGTTGATATATTTCTTTCAGTTCGTCAAAAACACCGTCCAAAAATAAAAATAACGCACAAAAAGTTGTCGCCAAGTGACCGGCTGCAGGCGACGTGTCAGAGTGCCCCCGCGCACCCCGCACCGCATCTCACCTGGTTTATTAACAATATGAAGGTATGAGAATATTTTTTATTTAGTATTAATGTGAAAAATAAACAGTTTATCACAAGTCTAACTAATACATATAAATGAAAATGTATTGCTGTTGCGATTTATTTGAGAACGGTTGCACCATAATTATCACTTGCTGAACGGTGAAGAAAAACACCTTGAGGAAGTCCGCATGTCATGAGAGAAGCCCTCGAAAGTCAAAGTCAAATCGTGTATTTCGTATAGGCCTAAGGGGGCATTTACAAATTGTCATTAACATTTTTTTTCTTAACTCTACAACCGGATCGGATCGTGACCTCAACTGATAAGAGAACTGAGAAGAACGACGTGTGATGTCCGCTATTAAATTGTCCACTATTAATTTGTCCGCTATTAATTTGCCCGCTATTAATTTGTACGCTAGTTTGTGGATATGCCAGTATCGTAACCTAGTCTATTATTCATTAATCGGTATCACGCAATCAGTTATATCTGTCATCGGATTCAGACACGTTACATTATCTTGTCAGTGAACTAACGCTTGAGGCCATTTGCATATCCATTTTATTTCATCGCATTTCATTTTGTAAAAAAAGAAGAAGAACGCTTTGTTCGTCGCATTGATTTAGTTCAAGTTTGTAACTCTTTAAGTAGTATTAAGTCTTCTAACTAAATCAATGCACCTAGAATTTATTTAGCTAGAAGACATATTAATATTAGTGATGTTACCTATTGGTCTTGGACCAAATCCAAGAGAAAATGGTTTCGCAAAGTTCTGTAAGCAAACATTGCGAGATTTGCGATATGATCTTGCGAGAATGCAAGAATAATTAATTCCGATTGAGCATTGCGAGATATTTTGAGAGGAAAGGATATGAGTGGAGTAGCAGACAGAGAGTTTGTTTGGCTGTGACTATATAAAATGTTAGATAAATCGATTTTGGCCTTTTCCATCCTATGAATTACGAAAGGGAGAGAGCGACTCGGTGCAACATAATCCGTGACTTAGGATTTGTCTTGACCTGCATGCTAGCCCTTCTGGTCCCACTCCCTGTGCCGTTTGGTTCACCCGTGCAGATGTTTCTGCAAGAAATAGCCCACACTCAACTCCTGAATCTGGCCAGTGGAAAAATAAAATGTACTATATTCTACAAAGATTTTTGGCATCATAATTTTCTTAACGGCATTTGGTCTAAGCATATTTTTTCACATATCTTTGCCGCGAATGTATTTTTTAAAGTTGCTGGCATCAATCCTTTAAGCTCCCATCTAAATCTTGTAGCGATAGATTTTCTCGCTAGTTGAAAAGTGTCAACATATCATCGCCCGCATTCGCGGCGCCGTAAATTGAAACCCGTATCGCGGGTATATTACCTACCTATGTCAAACGCAAACTATCAACCGAACTGTATATAGTACCATATTTTACTTAAAACGAGTATTAAATTTTCTTATCCGAACTCCGAATCCTGTCTATCCAATATCCGGGTCTGAATTCTGCGACATCTTTTAACGGAATATCTCATGGAAAGTATGTCAATTTCAACCAGTTTTCTTGACGAAAATTTTGCCTATCACAGCCATGACCCACTTAACACATCACTGAGACTCAAATCCTGGACTAACATACTATGGTCTGCGCGCGGCAGCCTCCGTTTTGACCCAAGCAACCAGTTTCACAAGAAGTAGATTAATTATTATACATACAGGGATACAGGTTAACAGCCAGGTAAAATACAGCTTGATACGAGCTACTACGCCTGAGAACTGTCTGAGTGAGCAGAGGCAGGCATGCGAGGCTACTTACTCAGTACACAGTTAACAAGGCCGTAATAATAAAAACCGTTTAACTTTAAAAAAAAAAAATTTAATTGCAAATTGGTACAACCCTACAGTGTAACCCATTCAAAGGGGGGAACAAAAATATAAATTAACTCATAAAACAGAACGTATATATTTTGACTATTATTTTTTTTAAATAAATCTAATTTAAGGATTTTATCGCGTTTATATTATGTATAAATGTGTCCTCCCGTGGCCATAGTTGCTGTAAAGCAGCCGAAACGTCGGGACTAAAAAAACATAATATAAACGCGATAAAATCCTTAAATTAGTTTTATTTCAAAAAAATAATAGTCAAAATATTTATGTATCTCAACGTGAAGTATTTGCGTAAATATAAGGAATCGATATATTATTTTTTTGTACACAGGTAGATGAAAAGCTTACCATACCCCACGGCACCCTGAGCGTGCATCGCCACCACCACGGCATGCCGCTCTCGTTGACCAACTCATCGCTCAACTTCCCCCTGACGAGCCTGCAGGTGCATCCCAACCAGACCGTGGACATCACCTGCCTCAGCACAATACCCAGCTACGCCAGCCTCGGGGAGGGGTTCGCTGATGTACAGAACCATACTGTTACTGGTGAGTGAATAAACTTAGCCTAACACAGCTATTATGATTACTTATATTTACGCGAATACTACACGTTGAAATAAAACTTATTTTACAGATTTTCTTGCGTTTATATTAGGTTTTTAAGTTCCCGACGTTGTTCCCGGCGCAAGCAACAACTAAATATGAGGGTACCTTAGTACAAACTATGATACTAGGAAGTCAAATACCTCAGGCCTTCCGTCACCATGGTTGCTGTAAAGCAGCCGAAACATCGGGAACGTAAAAACATACGTGAAAAAATCTGTAAAATAACTTTTATTTCAAAACCTATTATGAGTCTGATACCTTGAGCCCGTGCATAATATTTGGGAAATCAGAAAGGAATTGTTTTTCTTACAATTTGCCAGTGGATCTCATTGGTGTATCGGAATCAATGGATGATGTAAAGGTTCGTTAGTGGGACATAAAACTAATAGTACTAGTTATATTATACTAGCTGGTATAAATTAAATATTGGAGTTAATGGGAAACGATACTACACTAAAGATAAATAAAATGTAACTTGCCAAAACTAGCATGATATGACTTTCAATCACTGTAAGTAGTTTTTATATTATAAAAAAATACGGTCGGAAAACACAAATGGTAGAGGTTAGACTTATACAACAGCAGCTTTATTGAGGCAACTTTAGTACACGAATTTTAGTTAATTATGTTTTTCAACATTTATTTCTATTAGTGAATAAACGGCTTGTTTGATAAAATATAATGAATTCACATTTCAATTGTAAAATTAACTAAAATAAACATGTGAAATATTTTGTGATTTGTAAGTGTAATTGAATTTTATTTTAAAATAATTTAAGCGTCTTCTGTTCTTAAAAAAACTTGTAGACAGTATACTTTGTGTCTTCCCCATCCAAAAAAAAATGAATACTCTAATCGCCTTACATCATTCGTTCTTTATTCACGGCGTAATCAAAATCAGATCATGTGTGAGAAAATTGAATTAGCCGCTCACACAGCGTTTCAAATTCCCTCCAATTTGCTCGTGCGACACCTTAAATCTCTTTATTCACATTGAACTTAATAGGATACCTATTTACGACTGTGATCTTAACAGAATATATATATATATATATATATATATATATATATAAAACAAAGTCGTGTTAGTTACACCAGTTATATCTCAAGAACGGGTTGGCCGATTTTTATGATCTTTGTTTTTTTTTAATTTTGTCTCCGCCCCAAATAGCAAAACAACTAATTAAAACGTGAGGAAAAACACAAAAAAAATATAATAAAGATAATTAATTTTCTCACATATTTGATTCTGAGGCGGTACGAAGTTCGCCGGGACCGCAAGTTATATATATTTGCTTGTATAAGCTAAGAAAGAGAAAGCTAAAAAACAATATTGTTCTATATGAAAAGTAGCTTGAAGCATATCTCAACCTGCCAAGCGAGTGTGCGATTCACTTTCGCCATTTTCTAGCAGCTTGCATTTCCTGAAATTGACGCGGCTTATCAAAGTTAAAACTGGCGCTACAAAATATAATCTGCTACTGGCGTAAGCTACAAGCTGTACCATCGAAACTAGCTATAAATGGACTACGACGAATAACCTTAAATGTTTTAAAAGAACTGAATATTCTTTGAGCACTAGTTTCTGAGGCGCATGCTAACGCTAATTTGAGCCTTTTTATTACGCGTTGAGAGTAGCAAATTGAAGTCATAAGTAGGTATATATATGTCTTTAAAGAAGCTTTTCTTTTTCAGTCAACGTGGTTCGCATTGAGCCGGCTCCCGCTCAGCTGCCAGACAAAATTGTTAGTTCCGAACTAAATCTATCGACTCGATGTGAAATAGAGAGTAAATTATTAGTTTTAGTCGTATTTGTGTGCCATATTTACTTCTAAGCATGCTGATGTTAATGGTTTTATGTGAACATAGTGTTGTGTTACATTTATCGAATATGTAATTACTATAATTTATTAAGAGAACTGGAGTAACCGACATAGCTCAAAGAATTTCCAAGTTGAAGTGGCAGTGGGCAGGGCACATAGCTCGCAGAACCGATGGCCGTTGGGGCAGAAAGGTTCTAGAATGGCGGCCACGAATCGGAAGACGAAGTGTAGGACGGCCCCCCACAAGGTGGACTGATGACATCACACGCGTCGCAGGAAGCCGGTGGATGCGAGTGGCGGAGGACCGTGTTGTGTGGAAGTCGTTGGGGGAGGCCTATGTCCAGCAGTGGACGTCTATCGGCTGATTGATTGATTGATTAAGAGAAAAAAATATAAATTGTATCTGTGTCGAAATTTTGATATTTGTTTAAATAATTCTGGTGCTAAAGTCCTTCATAAAAAAATATATTTATTCTTGCTTTAATATATTTTCTTGTTTTGATTTAATCCATGGAGTACATACAGAAAAACGTTTTATAATTTAATAATTATCACTGTTTATGATACATATTGATGTATTTTCTAACGGATTTTATATTTTTTTTTGGATATTTTTTCAGCTTTTTCAAACATTATTAACATAGTTAATATGTTATTGGCCTATGTATATGTGTCGAAATTCACAATCAATATATCTAAGAGTGATACAGTCCAACTAATCTATACTAATATTATAAATGTGAAAGTTTGGATGGATGGATAGATGGATGGATGTTTGTTACTCTTTCACGCCCGAACGGCTGAACGGATCTAGATGAAATTTGGCACAGAGATAGATTATAGTCTGGAATAGCACATAGGCTATTTTTATCCCGGTAAAATGTATGGTTCCCGTGGGATAGATGTTTTAATTTTTCATACTTTTTATCGCGGGTAACACCGCCGGGCGCATCTAGTTGATAAATAAATTACGTATCGGCCTCGTAGCTCCCATAAAGATTATCGGAGAAAATATTTCCGTAGTACCTCTTATAAACAATTTCATTCCAATTTAATTATACATCTCAGTACCCAGGCAGAGTATTGAATTAACTTCATAATGACATTTCTATCAAAATAACATTATAACCACTTGTAAACAAATATTATTTTAATTAAGCCCGGTTATAATCTCATTATGGTGCGTTTAAGCAGAATCCCTTCGAAATAAACGGACAAGCACTGGCAACATTAATAAATCTGGTCGGGAACACGGAATTTACTTTGCTAATGAAAAACAGCGATGTACCGAGTGAAAACATAATTATTCTGTCACGCGAAATTTGAAATATCCATTAATCACTTTTGATAACTGAACTAGGTAAGCCTGGTTTTATTAACTTGGAATAATGTCTGGTAAACAACTTTGAATGTAAACTTCCATTGTTCAAAAATAGTAAAACGCGTCTTAAAATTCCAATTACTTAGTGAAACCACATTCTCTCTGATATACCTTCTTATTTTTTGGAATAATCTATCTATTATTTTGTAAATTTGTAGTAATGTTTAGAAAAAAAATGAAATGCATGTACTTGGCCTCCTATAGCCATGTGCTTACTGTAAATAAAATGTAATATAAACGTATTTAGTTTTAAGGCTACTAAGCAATTTTTGATTTTTGTATTACTTTATATCAACGAGCTTTGAGGCGCTTCTGTACAATCTTTGTATAATCTTTTACTTACGTATGCGCAATTATGAGACTGAATTAGTAAATTAGAAATTGAAATACCCCAATATGACTCCCTTAAATGATAGTCTCAGAGATCGATGTCAAAGTGTAAGTTGAAAATATCCTGTATATCTCATAAGCATAAAGTCTATTTCATTTAAAAACGCTTCTTATTTTTTTTGTCATGAAAATGCTTACAAGTTGTGACAATAATAGTGTAAAATATTTTAATATAAAGACACCATTCCCAAACAAATAAATCAAATTAATAGACAATTTAAAAAGACCCCATACTGAGCGCACAGTCAAAAGCTACTGGCGCGCCTTGTTTAAAAAAAAAATACACAATTATTTTATGCATCAACGTGATCCATACAACGCACTGCTTCACCTGTTAAACTATTTTACACTGTTTTTGTCACACCTTGTATAGTATAGCAATTCGTTATCGCGATTAAATAATATATAATAGTTCGTTTTGATATCGGTCACTGAAAACCGCCCCTACCAATTGCTAGAAAATCCATATCCACTGTTATAATAAGGTGACTAATTAAAAGTATTAAGACATATTTGAACATTGACTTCTATTGTCATAAAATGTGTGAAGAAATATGTATGACTTTCATCAGAGAAATGTATGTGAAAATTGAATAAAGATAATCACTTATTATACTGTACATATATGCTGTGCAAACATTAACAGCCATAACAAAGAAATTGATATCATGTGCTGAGCATAAAACAAATAACAGCAAAAAGGATTTCGTATCAAAACAATTACGAAAGATATTAAATGTTTAATGTGACGTAACTGAAAAAAAACATCCATGAAAAACCATAATAGAATTACAATAATAAAAAGTAATACAATCTAGGGACTTTATTCTATAAATTGGAACGAATTTAATATATAACATCAATTTATATTTTTCTGCCTCCTGTAAAATTCAACTATTCTTTTTCCTTTCAAACCTATCTTTGAAACGTGATTCGAATCTATCTGCGAAAGCTGTGATGCTGATAAGAATAAGACATGATATGCCATGTTATCATCTTCGCGCAATATGCTTCAAGCTGTAAACAGATATGTATCTAATATGTATATGACTTAGGGTTCATATTGTCGGCATATTAAAAGTAATACGATAAGGTGGTGTTTAAAATATGAATACAAGTACAGTAAAACTATATTGGTTCCATGCAATAGTCGTCCGTGTTGTTTGTATTTCCATATTCATTCCAAGTATAATTTCCATTGAACTCTACAAGTCATAAGAGCCCAATAATTAAAAAGCAATTATACCGTGTATTAAAATGCGATTAACATGAATAATAGCTCGTGTGTGATGCGATAAGCTAATTTTATACGGGTACAATTGCACACAAAAGATATTATAACAATGTTGGAAGGACTTAAAGTTGATTTAATGTAAGTGCTCCTTTTTGTTATTAGTTGGTTTGAGTGTCCACTTGTACTTGTTATGTTTTTCGACTCAGGCGACAATTATTCTTAAATAAAACAAATTCAGTTATTGTGTTTAATATTTGCAAAACTAGAATAAATTAACATTAAATCTACAACCCCTAGCTCTTTAGACAAACTATATATAAACAAATTGATATCACAAATAATAAACTCAGAACCTCACTCTCCTGTATTATCTCATCTCGAAACCTACCTGACTGACTTAGGTAAGAGCTTATTACAAACACTTCAAAACGATGACCCTAATAACATGACTTTTGGCACTCGTTTTCTTCACCTCTAATTAATACTTGCAAAGAATTAAAATTTGCTCGCCATGTTATCGCGTGAAATAACTTGTTAAATTTAATAAAACATAATTCTTATTCATGTAACATTTTCTCAAACCGTTGACAGCAGAGCGCTCGACAAAACAACAAAACAAACATTGAAACGCAAAATGGAAATAGCAGGATCCTTGTTCTCGGAGGGATCCGATGGGATCCGCGGAGTGCAATGCGGCGCGTGGCTTCTGTCTGCCGAACAAGATTTAATTATTTAGCAAATTCCAGTCGTATACGTTTTATGTAAGTCTGGTATGTTACTGTGGTTCGCTGCAGGTGCATTCAATTTTAGAAGGAGAATTTTAATTTATTAATATATTAATTATTATGTATGCATGCCATCCATAATACATTTTTATAACTTGGGCATTATCACTCTAGAGTGATAATGTCCAAGTAATAAAAATGGCACTGTTAGAGAAGTTTGACTAAACTTAACGGCATCATATTCCGTATAGTGTTTTGTTTTAGCCTGAATCAACTGCATGCTAGTTGATATATTTGCCGGGCGTTCAAATACTCGAAGCATATTGCGCGAAGACGTTTTCGTTAACGAAAAACATTTAGGAGCAATTTGAGTAACAAAAACATATCATGATTAGCGAGTGAGTATTTGTAAACAATTTATAAATGTTGTCCAAAACGGAGGGCTTCAGAACATATGGTTTGTAAAATATATGGTAGGTTCTCACGTTCTTCAAAGTCGAAGCGGCTGAGATGACATTAAATTGTATAGGCCATCTTCATGATTTATTCTCGTAATTAGCAAATGCTTAAAGCGTAAATTAAGTAGGTGATTGTAATGTGTGTAATAATTGTAATGAACTAAATGTATAAGCTAATATAAATATGTTTATAGTAAGTACATAAATTGGAGAAAATTCAAAATGACCGCCATGGAAATTGTTGTAATCTAAAATTTATATTGCGGTGTATTTATTTTATAATTAACAAAGATAAATGACGGTATATCTATAGAGTTGCATAATTCAAAACTATTTTAATTAGACTATGTAAATGGAGTTCATCAGTTGCGATTTGATTGAGAAAATAATCATAATTAATTTACATAAATTACCAACGCAAAGTTTAGAGAAAATTATAGCTGTGAATCAAAACAAACCATCGATTTTAAAGTAATTTTACTGTAAATGTTGTATCTACGACAGTGGCTTCACAATGAAATCAGAGACATGGCAGAGAACCGAAAGTATCCAATCGCGTGACCGATAAGACTCGATTTTAATGTTATACCCAGCAGTGGGTGAATGTTGGCATGAAACCAAAACTAATTAACAATTTAACCCTATTTCGGTTTAAATACATTCGATTAAGGAGTTCAATTACAAAAGCAATCTCGATGAAAACAAAACCAATCTGATAGCAAACTTTCACTAAGAAAATAAGAATCTTTATAAAAACTTGGGAGGTTTGTTCTTGAAGCGACGACCGCTACTGATTTACATAATCATATATGTCTAGCAACTTTTTCAATGCACATCACATATCTCCCTTCTTTTTATGATATGCATAACCAAGTTAGAATAACGTAGATCGTACCACAGGAGTAAATACGATTAGAACCGTTTACTATTTTATTTTATTCTCAACGCAAATATGAATGAAATATTTATGAGAAAAGAATTGCACACAATTTTAACTCTTATCTTCAGTGTGACCGTCTGCCAATATGTCGTCCACAATATTGGGAGTGGTCCGTAAATTCAACGAAGCGCGCCTATTCCAAAGAATTTGGCAGATATATTATGTTGAGTCACTTAGCGCTACTTTTTATTCAAGGGATTTAAGAAAATGCGAAGCTCAATATGTCATAGTACATATTTTTATGCTTTTTTTTAGAGCTATCAATATAAAAAAATAAGTATATCGACGGAATATATATAATTCTTGTTTAAATTTCATTTAATTCTGCTATTATTTACTCCTGTGATTTTGTATTTTAAAAAACTGCATTAAAAACAAATGATAATTTTATCTATGACGATGTAATTCATGCAGGCTATCAATGTCTTCCTTATTGCTATACACTCTTTATATAAATTAAGTCGTAGTGTAAGCTAGATTTTATAATGTAATAGTTATATTATAACAGATTATTCGGTATATTTTTGTTCTTAAATGTCATATCCGTTGCTTTAGTGATCAGTGTTAAAAGACTATTATACCTGTTGTCAATTGTATTAAATAATAATAAAATCAATAAGGTGTCAACCACACACTTTACATTTGGTTCTAAAAAATATAATTGCAAGGCGTTATAGTTCAATTTATGGGAGAAAATTATTTGTGGTTGACTCATTATTGAAAGAAGATGTAGGAATCGTGTAATAGTGTATAGGTTTCATTATTCAACTCATTTACCCTCCCGCTAGGTGTAACCGAGAATAATGTATTTTTTTCTCAATTATATTTTTTTTAAATCCAGTGAATTGTTTTTAAGGGTTTGAATGTATTATGCTTTGGGTACATGTGGGAGGCTTGGATATCAAATTACTTTAGCTACGCGAAACTGATCCTAAGTATCTAAACCGTAATATATAAATATAATAAATAATATACTAATATGCATTACTACTGCTATTAATCAGCCCATTGCATTAATGTATGCAAACCCTAACTTAAAGATTAACTTAAGTAAAGTTTACCGAGCTGATTGTAATTATAATGATCGAAGGCCTGTCCAGAATACAGCGGTAGGCGCTACATGCGGGTACAACCCGTCTGTATCTGAACATACCTTATTAAGTGTTATTCTATCGTGTGTTTATGCTGGATTTATATGGAAAACAATGTCTAATATTTACAAGATGTGAAAATTTATCTCTTTATAATATAAATGTATTACACGTTCGATTTACACTTAAACTGTGTTTTCTTGGTAACCACACCTTTTCACTTAGGTACCTATTTACACTTAAACTGTGTTTTCTTGGTAACGACACCTTTTCACTTAGGTACCTATTTACACTTAAACTGTGTTTTCTTGGTAACGACACCTTTTCACTTAGGTACCTATTTACACTTAAACTGTGTTTTCTTGGTAACGACACCTTTTCGCTTAGGTATCTATTGTTTCGTATAACAATATATACGCAGGTACTCAAGGGACAATACGAAATGTAGACTGGTAATCCTATACAACATAGTGATATATTTCTTTTGAGTGTTCCACGGCAAAAGCTTTGAACAGAGAAGCATTTAATAAACAAATGTCGCCAGACGAACACAAACTTTACAGGCCCGAGTAAGGAACACGTGTATTATTGGTACCGTACACTGGACTGAAGGAGTTCCCGGTAATATTTATATAGATGGTGTCAGCATATGGAGACCCTAGCGGGTAAAACTTGGTTTATGACAGGTTCCAGAGGAGAAGGCTTTGACCAGCCGTGGAACACACAATAGGCTATAAAAAATAAATTGATGCTTGACATCCATGACCGTGCTTTGTCGACCGAGTTTTGCCCCTACCAGGATTCGAACCCGGAAACCTCTGCACAGATAGCAGGTTCAATACCAACTGAGCCGATCAGGTTTTCAGTAATGTCGCTATATTCATTTATAATGTGCATATAATGATTTCTATATTTTTGAAACAAACTTGCGCGTAACTTGTAGCCATCTCAGAAATACTCGATGTCCCGCTGAAGGAACTTGGCGGCGGAACTAACAAGATTACGTATTCTCGCGAGCTGGAGATAACGCTCGTGCGATGTGAAGAGCTACCCTAATGGGCTTTTCATAGCAGTGTCGCGCGGCGGTATATCTTGGTACATAATATTTTTACGATAGCCTTTGAAGCCTTGAGAATCACAGGATTATTTAGATTATATTCATTAATCTATTAGGTACGTAGATATATTATTCATAGATTCTGCATTCAAGTCGATGTCCGTCCGACTTATATATATTTTTTTTTTCTCAAATAATAATAAACGAATTCTAAATAATAATATTTTTTAGAAAAAAGAGCAACCATGGAGTTTCTTTCCCGTTCTTCTCCATAGGAACGGCATTCCGAACGGGTGGTAAAGTAGTAGCTTAGTATTTTGTAACTTTTGACGTTTCATAAGTACCTACCTAATGGTCTACATGAATAAAAAACATTCTGATTCTGATAATATTTAGTTTCAAACTTAGCAGTCGAAATACGCTGATATGTTATTTGGCACCTTAAATTAATATCCATAACATTTATAATTATTAACCAAAAAAAAATAAAGCTTCTAACATAATTATTTACTACAAAAATAGTAAACTTGTTAAAATGGCCGCAATGCTTTGTAGATTACGGCGCAGTCCTTTTATGGTCATTCCCGGCACTCGCGGGGCTAATTCATTGCGGAACTCTCAAACGAGCGGCCTGTCCTATACAGATTCTATAGCTTTATATTATCATAGCTGGGAAAGCTTGATAGAAATGAGAAAAAGTTTTGAAAGGCTAATATTATTTGAATAGGTACCTAATTGTTGTAATACCGTACTGTTCGACAGCCGGTGATGATAGTAGTGAGTAAAAATGGCACAAATAATAGGTAAGTAAGGTACTTGCTGCAGCTTAAATTATTTCACATTGTGTGGCAGATTGTTATGAACATTTTCTTTTTTGTTATTTTATAAAAAATATGTCGTTACCAACTCGGGTTATTACGAGACTGTTCTTCATTACAGTTGAGTAAGCAGGCACAATTAATATAATCATAGCGTAATAAAAAAGTATGGCGTCACATTCATACTTATTTATGAAAACTATGGTGTGAGCGGAACGTAAGACTCGCACGTTACCGTCACAGTATGAAAAAATATTCTACTCGAGATACTAAGTAAGTACTTGAATAGAAACTGAAAAAGTTTCAACGACTATAATAAACCTTTAATAGTTCCCAAAATGGCACCTGTTAGAGTTCCAGAAGTTGTTTGGGAAGAAATAAATCCGAAACAATTGAAACTCCACCAGTAAAGTTGTTACGTTGCGTCGTTAGCCCGACCTTCATCGGCAGTCATCCCAGTAGATTTGAACTGATATAAACACTCGTATTTTCTTGGGGATTTGGTCCACAGGGCAACGGTATGGATCAGTCAAGCGTTGGAGGCCAAATTGCGCTCTTTGTTTTATCGGGCCGTCCGCTCCGCCAAATCTTGTTATACCCAATTTTATGGAGTTTTTATAGTCACTGCGCATCGATGTGGATCCAGATGTTTGTTTTGTGCTTATATTTGGGAATTGTAAAAAGTATGGTATTATAAGGTTATTGGAAAAATAATTGGCTTTTATGTTTTAATCCAAAACGGTTAATGTGTGCTGTTTATTTAGTTTTTTAGACAAATGATTGAATTTGTCTAAACAACAGTAATACGCAAAATCATACTCACATTTACAAAATCACAAGTAAACATCAACCAAAAAGTTAATTTAAGATAATACTATCGCGCCTGTTAACACCGCAGGGGTAGGCAGGGTTGCACGTCTATACACAAATGCTATGGTATTCGGTCCCAATGGAATTAAATTTGAATAAAATGTTGTCAGCAAAACTATTCAAATTACATTATCCAAGCGAACAACATAAAACAGATCTGTTAATGCATGCAAAACCCATTTGAGAAGGCGAAGTTTTGTGAATAAAATAAACTTGGTAAAGCCATCGGAGTTGGTGTATGGGGCCACAGAAAGTCAGGTAAATGTTTCGAGCCGTAATATTGCAACGATACAGGGGATTTACACTTATATAAGGTATACTAGCTGCGCCCCGCGGTGTGACCCGCGATTAAAAAGTATTGTCCTTGTTACAGAAATAAATAGTAGCCTATGTGCTATTCCAGACTATAATCTATCTCTGTGCCAAATTTCACCCAGATCCGTGCAGCCGTTCGGGCGTGAAAGAGTAACAAACATCCATCCATCCATCCATCTATCCATCCATCCATCCAAACTTTCACATTTATAATATTAGTATAGATATTAGTATTAGTATATTAGTAATTAGTAATTAGTAATTAGTAATTAGTAATTAGTAATTAGTAATTAGTAATTAGTAATTAGTAATTAGTAATTAGTAATTAGTAATTAGTAATTAGTAATTAGTAATTAGTAATTAGTAATTAGTAATTAGTAATTAGTAATTAGTAATTAGTAATTAGTAATTAGTAATTAGTAATTAGTAATTAGTAATTAGTAATTAGTAATTAGTAATTAGTAATTAGTAATTAGTAATTAGTAATTAGTAATAGTAATTAGTAATTAGTAAATTAGTATTAGTATATTAGTATTAGTATAGATTAGTATAGATTACAAAAATAGTGTAAAATATTTTACAGATGAAAAACAGTTTAAAATAATTGTGTAAATGATGTTTGATTTTTTCAAATACGGCGGACCAGTAGAGTTTGACCATGCGATCAGTCCGGGATGTAATTTTTTAAAGACTAATAATTTGATTTATTTCTTTGTGAATGTTATCTATATAACCTACTGTTGGCACTGTTAAAGTATTTAACACTATTATTGTTACACCTTATATAAACATTGAAAAATTATTGTATAACATTTCAGCGGGTTGAAGGAGTGTGTAATTGTTCTAAGACATCTGCCATTGGGCATTCCAAAACAAAAAAGTGTTGAATATTTTCTGTTGTAAATATCTAAAATGTTGGCAAATACGAGGAATCTCAACTAATTACTTTTAGATCATAGGTAACTAAACGCATTAGTGAAGGAAACCTACAAAGGCATTCTGTACCAATGTCTTCCTTCAAAGGAGGAACAAGAGGAGTAGTTAATAAGATATTTATAAGTAATCCCTTTTCTGCAGTCTCTCCTTTTCTTACGAACGAAAGCCAAACGGGTGATAAAGTTGAAGCTTAGCAAATTTTAACAATTTTGACGATTCATAAGTACCTACCGTACTTAATAGTTTACATGAAAAATATTCAGATTCTGATTCTGATTGCCTTCTTGCTTTTACATTTATGTTACTTTACTTCTGACTTTTAATTGCATCCATCAATGACATTGTGATAGTAATGGACCTATGTCCAACCCTTTAGGAATATACAACATACGTGGTATGTTGTAAATAACATTCCTTCCCAGTATATTGTATCTCCTTTGGCAAACAAGTAAATCATATACATGGTACACTTATTTAACTTTGTCTACATTCGGTACCTTAGTACCGGTCGAGTGAATCGAGGGTACGGAAGCTTCATCTGGCCCGGAACTGTTTTTACCCGGTTTTAGTTTGAAAAGGACAAAGCTCGTTACATTTGATGCATCGAACAATCCAAATTTGGTACCTTCCTTTTGCGAGAGGTTTGAGTGTTCATTTGGAGAATATGATTAAGTTTTATTTTTATAACACCCTCTCACTAAACTGCGACATCAGAGGATGGCGCAGTTTAGTGATTATAAAGTGATGTACTCGAAAATTTAAACAGCCTGTCAACTATTTTCTTCTAGTAAAATACTATTATTCAAGTATTTGTAGCCTACTCAAACGTTGTCTTCTCAAATGTCATATTTTGTTTCGCACGTAATCCTGTACTGGCTTGTTAGAAAATTATGGGTTTGTTTGCATTCACGGAGCGTACAATAATCCGGGACCCGAGCTCGCAAGCAACAGGTGAAAGGTGTATACCTACCTACAATAGGTACTAATAGTACATTCTAAATGTATGTGATGAAACAATACCCTTCTACACAATGGCTTTTTAAATGGCATTAAGAGTTAGTACGAGTACATCACTTTCTACCAATACTGGCTGTTCAATCAACAGAGAGCCGTCTGATCTCCAAGACCCAACAAATGGGTCTCGTCTATTGGTAACCGACAGATATCATAATTATATAGATTGCTAACTAGTATTTCCTAGAACCTTGGCTGCATCAGGACGTAGGGGTCTTGCAGAATTCTTGCTAAAAACCTCTTCGAGACTTTGGGCAACACTAGTGATAACTCGTAACGAGTACCAGAGTTGTAAGAATGAGAAATGGGGTCACTAAGTGCCTTCCGAAGGACAGAGGGAGTCTAATGTATTGCCGTCCATCCAAACCCAGGGTGGCGTACCATGATATCTACTACATGCGTGAGAAGCTATTAATGGCGCGAGGACTTCTTTTGCCAATTTGCAAACTTCAACCCTGGTCTCCTCAAACTGTTTCCTAAGACCCAAGTAAATAGCAGCTATTAGGAAAGTTTATTGTGAAAATTAGGCAGAGCGTCCCTAAACGGAGGTTGTGTTCTGGACCCGTCCATCCGAGACGGTCGCCGTGGGCTGTAATTATGCAAAGTTTCAACTTTCCAACTTAAAGACTTCGGGAGTACAAAAGCCGGGGAAAAAAGAAGTTTTCGAGTATCCTAATTTTATCCCTTTGAAGTGTTCATCCGTTTGGCGAAGTTGTCTGTAGTTATGTTATAGATCGTCATCCTATTGGTGTCATTGGCGTTTTAATTTATTATATTTACGAGTTATATTACAGAAAGTGTTCACAGTGTCTTGAGGTACCATTGTAAGACCTCAAGACACTGTGAGCACTTTCTGCGTAGATCGGACCGCAAACCACAACTAAATATAAGGGCACCCAGTTCAAACTATGACACTAGGACGTCAAACACCTCAGTCCTCCCGTGACCATGGTTGCTGTAAAACAGCCGAAACGTTGGGAACGTGGCGTTTTGGAGTTATTTACAAGCAGGTAACTTAATTCAGTTAAGTTCAAAGGTATTAACTATTTAGCCTACTACCGTCACATCTTTTAATTTAATATTAATCTGAGTTGTAAACTACGGTAATGCCGTAATGTTTAGACTTTATCAATTGGGCTGGCATATTGTTATTTTGCCAAATAAACGCAAATCGTACCGTAATCGTATCGTACACATACGCAAAATATCATGCCACCATCGAATACAGGATAATCGGAATACGTGTTGTGTTTTCACGTAAGAAAACACACGATAATGAAAAAGTTACTTATACAATTCATATTCAGACTTATTACACCAAGATTTTCCTTATCGAATGACAACAGAATTTATGAATTCGTAAAACACGAAAACGCTATTAAGGTAGCGTCACGTGAAACGAAACGCTGGGCGACACGGCATCCCTCCATTGCTACTAATTGTTAATTACACTTAATAAAGGACAAAGCACTACGAAAATGCTAAATAATTACGTAAGCGTTTAAGATAAACTAGAGCAGTAAATAGATAATATAGCTGTAAATGTTCTAGAATGGCGACCACGAATCGGAAGACGAAGTGTAGGACGGCCCCCCACAAGGTGGACTGATGACATCACACGCGTCGCAGGAAGCCGGTGGATGCGAGTGCCGGAGGACCGTGATGTGTGGAAGTCGTTGGGGGAGGCCTATGTCCAGCAGTGGACGTGTATATCGGCTGATAGATAGATAGCTGTAAATAGAGTCAAAGGTTTTAGGCATTACCAACCGTGGTTTTACAGAATATTACACAACACGGTATCGACGCAAAGCAATTATAATGAAGAAATCCATACCTAACTAATAGTTAATTTATTGATTTCTTATATTTACGCGAATACTACACATTGAAATAAAACTATTTTTAAGGATTTTATCGCGTTTAATAGTTAATAATAGTTAATTTCCATAAAATTTACAAGGTTATTTTATTTATTACGTACTATTTTAAACTTATTATACTTCGATAAAGGTAAAGTTAATAGCGACACATACTTATTCTTTTATTAAAAAAATATTTTTTCTCTTATACCTCATACCTATTGAAATATAAACCTATACATTACCTATATAGTGAATTAAGTAATTCATAAAAAAATATATTATGTAAGAACAGGGTAAGTAGCCTATATGTGTTTGGTCACCTTCGAATAATAAGCATTTAGAAAATGGAATATTCTGAATGCAGCTCAGTTTAATACAACGTAGGATTTATATTCATTTAACCGCCTACAGCTCCATCTGAGTATGTACCTACATTGACACGATGACGGAACTGTCGGCGGTTGGGAAGCACGGCGGCGTGTCGTCACGGAGCGCTTCATTTCCTCCGTGTCACACACAACACGTACCTTATTACGAAGTTATGGTACATTTGTATCAGCAGTCAGTGTAGGTAATAAATATTGCCTGATGAACACAACAACACTACAGTCTCAAACTATGCAACGCTTGTATGGGTACCGAACAAGGGACTGGCGGCGATTGAAGTATTAAGTTACTTTTATTGGGGATTTTTGGCGGGAAGTTAAACAGTGTGGACAATAATCCGTGCAACATTCGCTCTATATATAAGGATCTCTATGTTTTCTCTCTTCTCTATGGCGTCTTGTCGATAGCGTTCATTTAAAAACGTGAAAGTATTTTAATTAAATAATAATTTGTATATTTCAAATAAGTTTATAATTTATCGCTCAGGACCCTCGGTATATTTACCACGGTGAAGTTGTCAATATTGTTTTATTTCAAAAAAATATGTTTCTTTGATATAAAATGTGTAATATTAGTGGGATATTAACCATTGTGTATTCTTAAACGTGTACGAGTTAAGGAAAATTTAAATAAAATGCGTAA
Organism: Pheosia gnoma; assembly: GCA_905404115.1. NCBI lineage: Eukaryota > Metazoa > Arthropoda > Insecta > Lepidoptera > Notodontidae > Pheosia > Pheosia gnoma. The sequence goes on along the minus strand of FR989901.1, from coordinate 2,397,145 downwards.
ACTAATATTATATCGTTTTATGATATAAATATAGCGGTCAGCCCTAAATTACGACGCAATATACATTATACCTGATCTTTATTGTAGATTTTGAACATATAGTAGCGAGCCCTTATTATATATCAAGTGATCGAATGTGAATTGAAATAAAGTTTATGCTATGGAAAGGTCACTCGATCAGTATTTGATGCTCACAACTCTCGTACTACTGTTTAAATCGCGTTTAATAAATTAGTCTGGCAAGGCTCTGAGTTAGTACAATGATTTCCCTCCAAGAACCCATTCATTCATAATCTAACTTTTAAATTTTAAAACCTTTAGACCTTCGTCACAGCAGATTAATTATTCCTCTAATGATAATAAAATTAAGTAGCCGTCGAGCTAGAGTCGCCACCTCTAAAATTGTCAGTACAATGAAGTGTCCCTAAATTAACATAATATTGATAGAGTGGAGGGTAAATTAGTGTTTGACGTAGCTTTTTATAATATTTAAACTTAACTAGGTAAGATGTAAGTATATTAAATGTATATCTAGAAAATAACCAAACCTCACTTCTAGGATCTGGATTAATAGGATCGTATATTTTTTTTCAACCATAATTTCCAGTTACAAAGATAAAAGAGTGATAAACATAGTTTTATAATTTAAAAAAAAAAGTGACCGTAGCCAGCTGTTCTTGGGAGATGTTAAAAATTCGTCAACTAACAGAACCAGGCCAGCGTGGTGGATTAGGGCCTGAATTCCTCTCACATTGAGGGGAAGCCAGTCCTTAGCAATAGGGCAATTTTTGGAGTATTTTAAAATGTTCGTACCTAATACGAGGATTTAGAAGATATTTACACAATATGTACAATGCAAATATACATTAAAAAGAGAAAGGAAAAGCTTACCTACTTATATTTACAAAAAGTGTGAAAAAATTGGCCCATGCGGTAGCGTACCAAAGATGCCGGCCGCATTTCCTCGCTGAATAGCAACTCGCGTCGACCAATCTTTTATATAGATTTTTACCATGAGTGTATTTCAGTGTGTCATATTTGCATTACTAGTGTTACATTAAAGAAGTTTGAATAGTTCAGTTTTTAGGCACGAACTACGAATCGGGATTAAACTCTCAGCTCTCTGTAAATGTACTTTAGATTTGAGAAAAGTAATTATAGATCTAAATAACCTGCGATCTTCGAATTCAAGGTGTTTTTACTGTAAAATTATATCAACCCCATGAAATAATCCTAAACAGGACAATGTTTTTGTTTTGTTTTTGGATAGAACCAACATTGTATACGCTGGTCCCAGTTTATTTTGCTTAGGTTAAACCATGAAACAATTTGCATTTCATTTTTGTTTGTCTGTTAATCTACAGCCGTTATGAAATGTGTTTATAACATTTACCTACAAAACATTGTTTTAATTAGCTGTCTTGTTTTCTGGTTTCTTATTAATTTTCTGTAATGGCTCTCAGATCAAATCTAGGCTGATAAACGTTAAAATTAAAAAGAATTGTTTATCCCATGGGTATTATTTAGATTTTCTAGACCCTGTACCAAATAGTGAGTTCTCGGAGGGCGGGCTGTTGTCCATTTAAATAACCGGTAATCATTCAAAAAGATGACCCCTAATAAAATTAAGAAACATATATTTGGAACTATTCTTATCTGCGTTCAAACGTTCCATTATTGACAACAACCCCCTTACAGGCAGCTTTAACGTACAAAATATTAGGAAGGTCTCTTTACAACGTTGTTTGTAATATTCTGTGCAATTTTCTCGTACAGGATAATATCAGACGTATTTATTACGGTACCGTTTTTGCCGACATGTTCTGGGAAAGGTTACTTGTAATTAATTGACGATTAGGGGCTGGGAAAGAAAAATAATCAAAGTGAAAACGAGGAAGCCTTCCTAGTATTGTGAGCTTTAGTTGCTTTGCGGTTGAGAATGATCCGAATAATATAAATAAAATGTTTGCGACCAAAAAAATGTTGTTAAAGAATTTCGAATTATTTTGATGGTAAAGCAGCTTGGTACAGAACGTTTGAATTATCTGGTATCAAAACCCAAAAGTGAATCTTTAATAAAATGAATAAGTAAAACCAACTAAATTTATACGGAAACGAAAACCTTAAATAATAAATTAAAACTCACGTAACATATGGCATACGATATCTATCTGTAGTATCGATTACCAAGCCATTAACCTCGCTGGCTTCATCGATTTTAATTAATTGCCTGGGTCTTATTACACGCAACCGCTTAATTAGAAGCCGATATATTCAACACGTTTAAATGGGTTGATGTGGACTGGATTGAACAATTCTTCCCTTCAACAACTGCATCTCGGAACAGACAAATATTCCTGGATAGTAAAAGCTACTTCATTAAGAAGTCCAAAGACAATAGTTATGTAAGTGCACAGAGAAAAAAACAAAGTTCAAGTGTATACAGGACTGTCCAGTCATTTTGACCCAAAAGTTTGGTCATACTGTATACTTGGTTTAAAATGTACAAAAACATTTTGCCGGACTAATTGAATTTTCACACCAAACTTTATGGCAAAACGACAGGCTAGATACGTTTTGTTGAATTTAATACTGAAAGATAAATTAACACAAATTCTTGAAACGTGTTTGGGTTACTCGGTATATTGCATTCTTGGACCGGAACGGTACCTCAGCACTGCTCCGATCCAGGACTTAGACTTTTAAGTAACTCACAAACGACCGTCGACAGTCTGACATAGATGTCAGAGCTATGATCCTAATATGATAACATAATTGTGATTGCTACTTGTAGCTTGCCAACCGCCCTGAACAAACCTAAAGATTGTTTGTAAGATCGTTTAAAAATAACCCATGTGCAAATTATCAATCTGACATTACAGAGAGATGGCCGGCCTAATTAGCGCAGTTGGTAGTGTCCCTGCTTTCTGTGCCGAGGGTCCCGGGTTCGAATCTGGTAGGGACGACCTTTGTGTGGTGAACACGAATGTTTATACCCTAGTCATGGATGTATAATATCTATATACGTATTGTACACTGAGTTCACCCTCAGTGTACCCATAATACATGCTTTGCTTAGGACCGTATAGTTGGTGTTCGTCTGGCGATATTATTATAACTATAGATCAAAAACCGTAGGACTTACATCAATATGGTTGCTCTCTACCTCTGTCTCTTTTTATATCGCACTCATTATCTGAAAACACTAACACTTTTAGTAGCATACGTATTCAAAAGTGCATTTTCGATGCAAATGAATAAAACATTTTCTGAGTTTCGGTTTGAAGCATTCGGAATTGCAGCGGTGACCTGTGAGTGCAAGAATAACATTAAATGTTTGCTCTCCCGTCCAAAATGAAAGAGTCAACTGGGAATGTCGATGTTACACAGATTGTATGCGGCTGCCTCCGTTACCATGATTTGTATGTCTCTTATTTTATCTGTGACAGATAATGGAGCACATTCTAATGGTGTTCACATTTTAGTGGTGCACATTAATTACTTAACATTGGTAAAATACCCACTAAGTTGTGGGTGAGGCCATATTCATATTAATTTTATTTCATCGCATATCATTTCGTAAAGAAAGAAGAAGCTTGACTAAATTAATTGTATTGCCGTCCTTTTCGTGGTTGTAAAGTACGATCAAGATTAGTAACTAGGAATTCTGTGACTGATTTATCTGTAACAGATAATAGCAGTAAATTCTAATTCTGTTTACTATTAAACTTGACTAAACCAAATGTATTGCCATCCTTTTCATTGTATTATAATATGAGCAAGACAGCAAGATTACATTGTTAGTTGTTTCAAATTTAGATTTGTCGCAAATCGTGGAGACTAGAAAAAAAAATAGCAACATTGCATTTCAAATAAGTTAAGCTACAAAAAACATGTCAGCACATCAAGCGCGAGCTAACTGTATACTTTATTGTCTACCGTATTTAAACATTTTGTATGGGGAATTGAAAAGCGCCTCTAGCGGACGGCATATAAAACATTCACCTCTCCATACAATGTCTAAATACGATAGACTATAAAGTATACGGTTAGCTTAAGAATAATCTCGCACTTGAACTACAGGTTGGTTTCATAGTCAAACTAACTCGTGAATTTCTGATGAAAAGGATAACAGCTTCATCGTGTTAGTACCACCACCCACGAAGTTATAGGGGTTACATTCAACGCCTACGAGCTCAACTGAAATAACAAACCCCGCACTGTTACATGAATTTGCTTTGAAGTTTATTGTTAAGATGATAACATTATTTAACCTTCAAAGTTACACAGCTTTAAAAGATAATCCCTATATATTTCACTTCCTTTACTACACAAGATTCAGTAATTAATTGATTTATCTTATTATTTTATTGTTATATAATTTTAATGATAGAAATCCTAGTGGGTAAGTATAATCAAAATCAAAGATGTACCTATTTGTATGAGCAAAATTGTTACTGACGTTTTTATCCACCGATTTTACATAGAACGCGCGAACGCCGGAGACGAGTCGAGTAAATGTAACCAAATGTAAATTTTGTTGAATTAAATCTCACTCGGGGTGCTATTTACAATACAATTTACATGTAATTTAATTCAAAGGCATGGAATGTCCCAGTCGATGGTGCTCCTTATTTGCTAGTATAATATAAAAGCCTGTCAATAGGCAAGTTGGCTGTTATTTACATACCAATTGGTAGGGACCCTACAAATTACCCCATCAGATTGCGTGACCAGTTGGGCCGCTCGTAGAGGGCTTAAGATTCTATACCTTGCTCATGCCAAAAATGTTATAGAGATTCAACATCGGAATTATAGAGTCACTGGCAAATTACCGGTCCCGTAATTGCTCTTAGGCTCCCTACACCGACTACCGCTGGTACATTTTGTTGTAAGCTGAATATTTCATATGGTTTTTATAATTTACGAAAAACATTTTTTTTATTGAGTACTAAATAATCTAAAATATACTTTTCACTCAATAAAAAATCAAGACCTTTGTGAAGCGTCTAGCCTATCTTAATACACGTGCCAAAACCTTTCACAAAACACCGCGTGCAAGTACAAAAGTAGCGATCATTCTTATCGCGGCACTTGAAAAAGCCGGAGAACAAAGTTATCTCATTAGACCGAGCTTTCTGTTAATTCAGTATACCTACTCCGGCCAAAGACAAAGTTTCACATTCAGAAAGTAAATCCTACGCTATTTTGTTAGAAATGTCTACACGCTTGAACGTGCCTGTCCTTAAGACAACTAGGTTTAAGAAAACTTAGGTAGCTACTTTAATATGTATTGATTATATTTACGCGAATACTACACATTGAAATAAAACTAATTTTACGAATTCTATCGCGTTTATCAATCGATCGATCTTCGCTAAACAACACCGATTCTGACCAAGGATGCTACGTGAGGCCATTGAATTTAAAAACATCCTAATTTCAATAGGGAAGATGGCTGGGTGCTACCACCTACTTGGAATCCGGTAATTATTATAATTAAAACCAAAACCAAGCGCACGATTGCAAGACCTCAAGACACTGAGCATTTGCTGCGTAGATCGGACCGCAAACACCAAAATCAATATGAGAGTACCCTAGTTCAAACTTTGACACTAGGACATCAAACACCTCAGTCCTCCCGTGACCATGGTTGCTGTAAAGCAGCCGAAACGTCGAGAACGCGAAAACATAAAATAAACGCGATAAAATTCGTTTTATTTCATTACTTTAATATGTGTTTGCTATATGTACTAATTACAAATAACATATTTTCAGGATATATCCAGATCTAGGTACGATAGTTAATATTATATTGGATAGGAGAGTACTCCTCCTCACATTTTTAGGGAATGTGTATCTAATGGCAATGCAATAAAGCCCACTTTTACATTGCGATTAAATATCATCGGCGAAATATGGTTGCACTGGAATGTACCTACATATTCGTACCGCTTAATAGAATACAAAACAAAAATACTCATCTACAATAATAAGAGGATACACTCACTGTACGAGTCAAAGTCAAATCAGTTATTTTGTTATAACTAGGCATACGAGGGAATCTATAGACTGCCTTTTTTTCTTTTATCGCATCGAAAGCGACCTCAACTGAGAAGATTATGCCAGGAATTCAACGGGCTTTTGTTTTGACAGATTTTTTCTTATATCGCCAATTTAACAGGTTTAACTTTCGGAAAAGCTAAGTAAAAAATATACCGAAGCTGAAGTGAACAGGTGAAAATACATTCAGGCGCTATAAATTCAAGACAGATAAAGTTACTGTCTGTTCTATTTACGACATAATAAGGACGCCATTAGTTTGAACACTATTTTTCTTTTTGTACAGTATTTTCAAACGGGATATTATGTCATCGTTCATTTTGGCTCCGACGACTTTCTGACTTCGTACATGTCACACCTAAGTACTCATTCTTATTTTGTGTCAAGTAAATACGTGGAATAGGGGTATATATGAAAGCAAAACGATGTTACTGATATAATAATAAATCTTGGTTTGCGCTGTTTTACATTGGAATAAGGTGAACTTTTTTTATATTTTGTCAGTTATAGTACCTATAATCTTATCGTATGTTGCACTCCTTTGATCCTGCGCTTTTTTCACCCAACAAAATGACAATTGTGATTTTGTGCCAGCATTTTTTTTTTATTTATCTCGAAATTCAGACTTTACATAATAATTAAACTTATCGCGCAACAATGTCCGTCTGTCACACCTGATTGTTTTAAGAAAGCGAAACAGTAGCTTTTAATAACTTTGATTTATTTCGTGAGTAATGTTCTCATTATATTATAACCAGCCGATGCACCTATATTGTTGTACATTATTTTTGTTACACCTTATATAGAATAAGTCAATTTATTATTTAAATCCAGATGATGCCGATCAACAGATGACAACTTTATAAGCCCTTTGACATCCGGATACCAAATCCGAAAATCCAATTACACTTGCCCTACTGACGAAACTTCCTTGGTATTTTAATTTAACTTTCATAATTATAATATACATAAGGGTTGGGCGTATTGAATTATACGAGTTCAACCTTATGGGGACACAAAGATGTCTGAATAACATCATTCGATGGGAAATTTATGTGGTCATTAACATACACGTTTTCCATTTAAAAGTCCACGTCAATAGCCTGGTGGTTAAAGGGGCCGCCATCCTAACCAAGAGGTACAGGTTCAATTTATCTGGGTAATGAAGCTATTGATGTAAAGATGTCTGGGCAACGTAGCACAAGCGCTGGCTTAGTAAGAGGAGATAACGGGACATAAAGTATTTATATATAAAAATATATTTAAAAACTTACATAAAGCTTTAAGACTGTTTTCGACAAAGAGTAGGTAGCACGATAAAGCTAAATTTTGATTAAAAATATTTTTGAACTTTCAGCGTATACCTACCCACGTAACTGCACGCCCTAAAGTTTCACTGGCGATAGTCGCCCACTAACATTTTCCCGGGCTCATCTTGGTTAGAAAAAAAAAAGAATTTTAATCAAAATAAGCCCTTGTACAGGAAAATATTTATAGCTATTGTTAGTTATTAAAATATTGATAAATTTAATGTTGCCATTTATAATTGTAAGCACTGCAGCGCTCGATCAAAACACGACATCTGTTGGGAGCTTTCGGTACTATATTATACTAAAGGAATATACTCCTAAAAGTGAATCACGTGTTGCATTGTTTTATCAAGTCTAATACTAGGTACTTAAAATAAAATGTATAGATAAATATTCCCATATGAACTCTTATCTATACAAATAAATAAAATTGGAGTCTCTGTTTGTAATATTAAAATAACCGCTTTTTCCTAAGTGCATTTGGATGTATACACGGTACATATACCAAAACAACATTTTTTGTCTGTCTGTTTATTCCGGCTAATCTCTTAAAATGGCCGGACCGATTTTGACAGGACTTTCACTGGCTGGCAAATTAGCTGATGTAACAAGGAGTAACTTAGGCTACTATTATTTTAGACTAGCTGTTACCCTCGACTTCGTCCGCTTTTTGTTAAATACCACGCGGACGAAGTCGCGGGTAACAGCTAGTGTGTTATAAATTAGTAGGCAGTGTATCTATTCCTTGAGGCATCAAATAAATGGACCCGGCGAAGCTTACTCCAACTAACATTGGTAAACCTTCACCCCTCTCCGCTTCAATAACTCCGTTTGCGCAACTTTTCTATTAAATCAAATTGAAGCGCAAATTATTCTTAAGTCTCCTTCGACTTTCGAAGACTTTTTTCGTTAATACAAAGTTGCATTATGCCGAAAGCTTTTTGAGTGTCACATCGAAGAAGCTAGCTCTTTAATGTATATTATAAAGTCAGACTTCAAATACATTAACTTGTTGTATGCAAAGTAATATTGATAAAGTTTTACAAAATATTAAAATGATTATTTAGAAAGCTCATCGACGGGTTGTTTTCTGTGTAAAGTGCATAGACTTGTAAAATTATAATTTAATCTAGTTATCAAAACGTCATAGATGTAATATCAGTGATTGAGAAATATTCTTTACCTATATGATACGACTGAGCTGATCGGAAAATCAATTTAAATGCAAAGAAAAAAAGATGGTCTTATTTTGTCAGATAAGTAAATACATAGCGTGTTGGATCTCAAAATAACTGACCACCTCACTATAAAGCTATTATGGCACTTGAGTTAAAATCCTAAAATGATTGTAATAAAGAGAGCCAAAATATAGAATTAGACGGCCAGGCACTAGAGGCTACTCACACGTAATTGGGGGCGCTCAGGGTAAAGTTACGAACAAAATCGCGTGCGGTTAAGTGCGACGAAAATTATATACATTAGTAATGTGTGTTGTATATCGAGAAGGACTTTTACTTGGGGATCACTTTGCTTATCTCTTTCAATTCATGTTCCATCAAAAGCACACACATTGTAGAAATAATCTATACTAATATTATAAATGTGAAAGTTTGGATGGATGTTTGTTACTCTTTCACGCCCGAACGGCTGAACGGATCTGGATGAAATTTGGCACAGAGATAGATTATAGTCTGGAATAACACATAGGCTACTTTTTATCCCGGTAAAATGTATGGTTCCCGTGGGATAGATGTTTTAATTTTTCATACTTTTTATCGCGGGTAACACCGCCGGGCGCATCTAGTGATAAATATTTGTATGAATTTTATTACTTAACACCTACGATGAGACATTTGATTTATTTACACAATAAGTACATCAACATATTGTTTTTTTTTTATATTTACGCGAATACTACACATTGAAATAAAAATAATGTTAAGGATTTTATCGCGTTTATTTTATGTTTTTACCTTCCTGACGTTTTGGCTGCTTTACAGCAACCATCGTGCCTGTATTCCACTGCAAGGATAGGCAGAAGTGCTCTGTAGTGCACCCATATTTTGCGGATGATCTTTTGGTTCCTATGTATGGCCCCTATGCAAGGGGCGAACTGACTGGATTAGTAGACTGATGACAATTCTACGTTACTGTATACAAATCTGGACTAAACTAAATTTGGATCAAAATATTGCCGTCTTGCTCACATATAATAGTTATGAGATGGGTGGCGACAGTTTGTGTGACAAGTAGTACCATCATTTATATCCCGAAAAGGTGCTGTGGTAACAGAGTTTGGTTACTACAAGAACCTAATATTGCTTAACATTTGTGCCTAACAACTCCTCTGCCCCTTTTTAACATATACTGTTATCATTATACGTTTATAAACAGTCAAGCATGTCTAGACCAACAGTTGCTCCTAAATTCATAGAATTTTTAATCCACATACAATGGCATTAAACACATTTTTTAGAAGAAAAGTCCTTTGCAATTCCCTGATGCAATTATAATGGAATTACTTCAGTTTTGTTTTTGTGATTAAGATAATATATTTAAAGGAATTTTACCGATTATTTCTAGTTAGCATTTTCAGATTAATTTTGTTATCCAATTTTATTTCCAACTAATATATTTGAGACTTTATAACAATACCTTATTGTAGGTATTCGCTTCACGTACGCAATAAACCACCTAAATTAATAAAACAGCAATGTTAACATTTATTTTGAGCAAAGAGTGATAGAAACATTAAATAAACTGTGGAAACAAATAATACGATTTACATAGAAGGGACCGTTTCAGGGCTAGCATAGGGGGATAACTTTTGGCGAGCAGCCCCGGGCCCAGTGATCCGTGACGTCATACCCCTCCATAAAACTATGTCTGGAGGAGAGGGGTTAGGGGTGGAGGGCCAGTCAAGTGTGATACACGTCCGGAAACGTCCCTCATTAAAGATGAGTGTGTAATAAGGACATTGAATGAATATGTCCAATTATTTTATTATGGGGATGTTTGTGGTTCTACATAATAAGATAAGGATAACTAATCTTACGGATTTTATCGCGTTTATTATACGTTTTTTTACGTTCCCGACGTTTCGGCTGCTTTACAGCAACCATGGTCACGGGAGGACTGAGGTGGTTGACGTCCTAGTTTCAAAGTTTGAAACGGGGTACCCTCATATTTAGTTGTTGCTTGCGGTGATTTTCTTGAAATTATAATTGTAGGTACATCAATTAGCAATGAAGGAAATCTCTTGGTGACCTTGACCTTAATGACCATGCTACCCTTGATAGTCTGTTAAAAATAATTATCTTGATATTATTATTTTATACACAATCTTGGCCTAGTCTATATTCTCCGCGTTCCTCCATTGATTTTTTATAATGAAACAAAGTCAAATCGTTTATTTTGTAATTAATAGGCCTACGGGGGCACTTACAAATTGTCATTAATTTTTTTTTCTTAACTCTACAACCGGATCGGAACGCGACCTCAATTGAGAAGATCCGGCAAAAAACTCAGCGGGCTTGTCTTTTTTTTTTAAAAGCCATTATTTTTACAAAAAAAAAAGTAAGCGCTACACGCTACACTTTAACATTATAAATCTTGATATTTGAGCGATCAGTCCCAGGCTGCTTTATCATCCAAATAATTCAAGATCCTGTAATAACCCTTACGACATAGATTAGTTTTCACGGACTAAAGAACAGTCATAAAATAATTTACAATTGGTCCTTAGTCTAGGGAAACATTAAAAAAAAATATCAGCTACACGTAAAGGCGTCGTATATGACGTCACCCGCCTCAGCCAAAACTCCACCAAACGAAGTTTCAAACTCAATTTGCATTTGAGATAGAAATAAAAAAAAATGTCAATTGTGCTCCGTGGAAAAGTGGGAATCGAATGAGGGGAGACGGAAAATATTTATTAATTTTATTTTCACTTTTGATAAGATAATGAGCTTTAATGCTTCATGGAATAGCCCTCTACTTTATATGGTATTTCTATATTAGATTAAATCTGTCTTGTAAAAATTAGTACTTAGGGTTTATATTCCAAAACCACTTAAGATTTTTTTTCACCTCCCACCACTGCCGTATGCCACTGCATAAGCCAGGAACTACAGTGGTGTCCAATGATGACACCGAGGTTTGACCCTCGGCGAGTCCCGGGATAAAGTTAATTGTCTTGGAACCCGCACGAATTTAATCGAAAGATAAAAATGGGAAGAGTTGGAAGAAAATTATCCACTTTAGTTTACCAAAGTAACAAAAGTAATGCCTATTTTGGTTTAGTATGTGCCACTGAAAGTATTCGTCCCTAAACCCTTGTGTCCTAACCGTTGCAAGTGTTCGTAAATGAATAGGTACCTAACGACAATATAGCGCTTCTCTGGCAAATGAAAAACGCGCTAGCGAAGTGAAAGGTACTCTTTGTGTATAAAGGTGTGGTCCTAATGATAGCAATGCGAATAATACAATAATTAAACACTTTATTTTTCAAAAAATAATCTTATTTTTCTAATACTTACTTTAATTTCAGTCTTACTTGTAATAATAGCATGAATTTGGTACGAGTGTGCTGACATCAGTAGTCTACTGATTATTCGAACCTAGAACCTTGTGATTACGAGTGCGGCCACTCTAACCACACGTTAAAAGGAAATGTATTCTGAGTTTCGGAGACTTAAAATTGATTCAGGTATACTAGGCTTCTTATACTTGATACTAGATTGTTATCCGCTACTGATGTATGTAGCAGTTCAAACATTTTTAAAGCATCAAGTAAAATTATACACGAATATAATCAAATGGTATGTCTCAAAGCAAACCCTGCTAACACTGGGTATTCAATAATTTGCCTTACCTTAGAAAAAATTTCTTTGAGCGGAATATTTTTTTTGTCCAATCAAAACACTAAATTATAAATGTGAAAGTTTGGATGGATGGATGTTTATTACTCAATCACGCCAGAACAGCTGAACGGATCTGGATGAAATTTGGCACAGAGATAGATTATAGTCTGGAATAGCACATAGGCTAATGTATGGTTCCCGTGGGATAGATTTGTTTTATTTTTTCATACTTTTTAATCGCGGGTAACACCGCGTGGCGCAGCTAGTAGTTAATATAAAAGTGTATGAGTGGCTTTGTTCCCCGCTCTCAAAAGCACTACAACATTCCACAGCACATAGATAACTCGTCGAGCTTTGTAAGAGATGACAATACGAGCACTTACAATAACTACGCACTGAGTTTGCGAACGCGCTTGTGGAGATGACGTATTCAACATTCCATTACACGGGAAGCTAGGAATGTTAGCGGTGAATAGGCTTTTTAAACTCTTGTAGTTCCACAAGTAATACCACGTTCTAAAGTAGAGAACTTACGAAAGATGCAACCATTCCATTCCACTAATATTACCAACGTTTTATAATCCATGGAAACACAAGTATTGAACTTTAAACAAAAGTTTTTGATTTTCAAGCAAAATTACATTATTCTTGTTACTATAGTTAGTAGAACTTACCCCCAAGTATGTTGTATTAATAGGATAGATTACAAGATTGCCAAAAACACCTTACAAGTTATTAGGAAGCTCAGTTCCTTTATACTTATTAAAAAAATGTAAACGAAAGTTGGTGACGACTTAAAAATAAATTCCACGCGTCACGTTGATTTACGCGAAAAGTTCGCGAAACAGATTTATTAGACGGCTGGAGTTGGACATTCTCCTGGTTTTTTAATTGGGTCCCTAAGTTTAAACAATAATCCGTCAAATTAAGATTGTACTCACTGATATTTAAGTTGCACATGAAACAGGAGTTCGGATAATTTCAAGCTATAAATAAAACAAATATCGCCAGACGAACACACTAACTATATGGTCCTACACTAAGCAACGCTTGTATTATGTACCGTATAATGGACTGAGGGCAAACTCAGTATATAATACTTATAAAGACGTTAAATATCCATGGCTCGCGTACAAACATTCGTACACATCAGATAAGTCCCTCTCGGGACCCTCTCGGCACAGAAAGCAGGGTCACTACCAACTGCGCTAATCAGCTGTTTAAAAGGAGTAGTAATTTTTATACTATACTAGCTAACAGAATAATGAACAATGATGATTGGTACATAAAAGTATCTTCCGATAAATACCATTAGAAATTAATTATACTCTCGAATTGTATGCCTGCACTTAGCTAGTTCAAGTCCTCTAATTTCATCCCAATTAACAATTTCATTCTACCAACAATCGAAAATATAACGTGATGACAATGTAATACGATTACAATAGTAATGTAGTATACTATTACAGTTATAAAAAATCAAAGCTGTACATTCAAGTAATGTGTGTGACATTTTTATTTATCAATAATTACGTTACATGGCTCGAGAAGGAGCCGGCGCCCGCATCGAGTTGATGTAACGGAATGTAAATTTTATTATATCAAATCTCTCCCCGGTGCGCTGTTTACAATACAATTTACACGTAATATATTAGAGGGTACGGCGGCATATAATGTGCCTCCCGAAAACTTTGCCGCGCAACGCCTTGTAAATAATCTATCTATACTAATATTATAAATGTGAAAGTTTGGATGGATGGATAGATGGATGGATGTTTGTTACTCTTTCACGCCCGAACGGCTGAACGGATCTGGATGAAATTTGGCACAGAGATAGATTATAGTCTGGAATAGCACATAGGCTACTTTTTATCCCGGTAAAATGTATGGTTCCCGTGGGATAGATGTTTTAATTTTTCATACTTTGTATCGCGGGTAACACCGCCGGGCGCAGCTAGTATTTATATATACTAATAACTGTCTGTTTTGAAATGTATTTGTTGCTAAAACATGTAATTGTAGTAAATTCCCGTGAGACACATTTGACAATTTTAAAGACCTTTTTTGTCACGGACGTACATATGATATACTAGCGATAGACATTATTGGTCTTAACTCGCCACAGAATCAGTGGCGGGCTTAAAACCATAAGCTCGATCCTCCGAATGTCTAAAATATTTAACATTTATGCATCACTAGCTGCGCCCGGCGGTGTTACCCGCGATAAAAAGTATGAAAAATTAAAACATCTATCCCACGGGAACCATACATTTTACCGGGATAAAAAGTAGCCTATGTGCTATTCCAGACTATAATCTATCTCTGTGCCAAATTTCATCCAGATCCGTTCAGCCGTTCGGGCGTGAAAGAGTAACAAACATCCATCCATCTATCCATCCATCCATCCATCCATCCAAACTTTCACATTTATAATATTAGTATAGTAAGTATAGTATAGATTTACCAAATAATTATGTTGTACAAGTTGTACATTTTCCCCTCGCATTGAGGGGAGGCCCGTGCCCTGGGACATTAAAAAGGGTTAATATTATTATTATAATAAAATTGTTATATTTTGTAGAGCATTGAACATTCTGTCAAAAAGGTCATAACACCTCAGCTTTTGCCAAAACTCACAATTTTATCCTTAAAACTTCCCCACTCTTATTCCAGGCATGATCTTCAAAATCGTTTCATTTTAATGTTTTTGTTACAATCTTTTAGCTTAATGGTTCGTTCCATTGTCCGACGTAATTTAATTTTGGGTATTTAAGTAAATTGTGGGCAATTCTGGCGTTCCTTCATAGTTGATGTTACACCCATCTCGGGGAAGCTTTCGTTTTTAACATTTAAACTGATTTCACGTTTTGAAGTGATTTATGTTTAACTGCGTTTCTGAATGACCATTTAATGAGAATGTTATCAGCCCAATGCTATGTAAATACACTACAGTGCAGAGCAACATAATATATTTCGACGATTTTCTTCTGAGATCCTAATCATTCGTTACCGTCAAAGTTAGCGTTTTTTTCGGAATAATAAGGTGATGCACCCGTTTGTATATTGCATAAGTAATAGAGGAATAGGGTCGTAGAAAAATATATTTCTCTGCAAAATATTTTCAGACTAGCTAATAAAGCCCATGGAACTGTCAGCAACACATATTAATAACGACACAAATTGTGAATCGACCAAGTCAGTATAAAAGCGATGTTTATAAATCAAACTGTAGGTTCTCATAAGGTTACAAGATTCAATATTCCGTCGGTTTTTTTTTTTATTATGCCAGTAAATTATTAACAAAAATAAATTATATTCTTATTGTTAATACTAAACCCCAACCAATTACACGTGTCCGCTAACATCCTCAATAATTTCATTTAACTTTTATAATTGCAATATGCGCGGGTTTAGTCATTAAAATCCACAACCAGTAAGTTTACGGGCCGGTTGTTTGGGGTGTAAACGGCGAAATATGTGACACGGTCACAAATTTCACCGTAAGCTTAAAAAATAACTTTAAATTGAGGACTTAAGGGTCGTTGTCTGTTTTACTAGACTATTCCAAATATACTTAGATAAGTTCCCATAATAAACAATGAAAGCTGTTATATTAAGACTATGCAGTTATGTTTTTATACCCAGAAGAAGCTTAAGTCTTCCTGGAAAGAAATAATGATCTCTACAACAATGATCCCCGCAATCATTGCATAACTTTGACGGCCTGATTAGCGCAGTTGTTAGTGACCTTGCTTTCCGTGCCAAGGGTCCCAGGTTCGAATCCTGGTAGGGATAAACTTTGTGTGATGAGCACAAAAGTTTGTACCTAACATCCATGATGAATGTTTAATATCTTTATAAGTAAATATATACTGGGATCGCCCCCAGAGACTATCCAAATGTGAATATTTAAGGGTATTTTAACCTCTGCTTACCCCTTGGAGGAATACAGACATATTTTACTACCTACTTAAGGTGGAAGCTCAGGTCAGGGCGCGAAATTCAAAATTTCAATGGTTTTTATTTTTTTACGAAAAATTTTGACATCTTTACGATGTAATTTAGTTTTTTGCGATATTAGCATTCTGCATTGGATGTCTCGATGTTAATACATCGAGACATCGGATTAGGTATTTTTTTAAGCAAACTTAATAGTTTGCTTAAAAAAATACCTAATCCGATACAATACCATAAGGTTTGTAAAAACCACTCTTTATGGTGTTGTATCGCTTTAGGTATTTTTTAATACATCGAGACATCCAATGCAGAATGCTAATATCGCAAAAAACTAAATTACATCGTAAAGATGTCCAAATTTTTCGTAAAAAAATAAAAACCATTGAAATTTTGAATTTCGCGCCCTGACCTGAGCTTCTACCTTAATCCACGCGATTGAAGCGTCAGGGAACAGACGTTTAAAGCATTATTAACATTAAAAGACAACTAACAAGTCCTATTCAATCAAAACAGAAATAGAAAGTAATCGATCTTCTTTACCTGAAGGATATTTATGTACCCTAATACAACTCGAGATAGACAAGAACAAATATTTATTTATAGCTTATGTCTTTTTAGTGGAGGCGGTATTGGGTAAAATTTCCCGATATTTATAGGTATGAACCAGATATAGATTATTTTTTATTCATGTAAACACACAAATATTCACAAGTATTTATGAATCGCCAAAGATCCTATGCTACGAAATTACCGTTCGTTCGGAATACCGTTCCTATATAGAGAAGAATGGGCACGAAACTCCATGGTTGCTCTTTTTATAAGGATCTTATACAATTTTGTGTAGTACATTGTTTTATAGGTATGTGATAACAATGTAGGAATGGCTAAGCAGGCTTGAGTATATACATAGTATTAGGACGACTGTCGACAGATCGACCTAGCCGAGAATCGCAGTGGACAGTTTCTTCTTGCAAGAAGTTCATTCTTGCTAGCTGCAAGAAGAATGATTAGCTCTATCAATAAAGCAAGAGCTGTATCTTGATACAACAAGACAAGACAAGACAAGATGAAATCCCGCACTTCATTTTCCCAAACATGAAGTAAGTAGCTAACTAAAGACGATTCCGGAGACATTAATAAGGATAATAAACGTGTTATCCACACACAATTTTAAGCTCTATAAGCGGACGTTTAAAGTACAAACTGTAATAAATGGAACGAGAACGATAGTCGCATTTTCGCGTCAGTATATGTAATAATGTATCAACCTATTACGATCTAACCATTCGATTTTATACTCTAAATTTAACTGGTAAAAGATGAAACTCCGCCATGTGAAAGACAGTGGGCTTAGCGTCCCCGGGTCGAGGTGCGTGTCGCTCTCAAATGAACCCACTACCCCTGGGGTAAGCCGCGGGACACTTGTGGAATAATGGACACGCAAATGGTGATGAAAACGGATAAAGCGTCCACTTTCATGGATTTATTGAAGGTAACCTTTGCATAAAAAACGCCAAAGTTTACTTATTTCTTTTGTGAATGTCTCATGTTTGTCGTATAAATGGTGAAAGTATATTCAAATGAAGTGGTTTATGATAAATTGATATGAATTTAAAAATAATTATCCATCCATTTATTGCTTCACTGCTGGGCATAGGCATATCCTAAATGTGATAGGCCTTCACTATGGTCCCGGTTGGTGGACTTCGAGAACTGATTCGGTTCACCCAGACATGCAGATTTTCGAACGACGTTTTCCCTTACCATTTAGTAAGAGATAATCATGGGTAAGTTTAGATTCGCCTAATTTCATCCAGATATTCCAGAGGTGCGAGCAGGCGTTTGACCCTTGTTTTCAAGGCGAGAGTTCTACGAACATGGCCATTACTTTCTATCACGGATATAATGTAAGGGATATTTGATATCAATTACAAAGAAAACCATGCAAGTGGCACCTACTCAGTTTAGGTATGCAGAAAGTCAACAGATTATATGTTGTTGGTGTGTACCTGGTACCGGTATCCTCAAACTCGCTCCCTACTTCAGAATGTACCTGAACACTCCATCAGTGGAAAATTGATCATGAACAAACACAAGATTTGCCCACTAAAGTCTATTTATTTTCAGCGTGACTTCGAAAAGGCAGTGGGATCTAAGGATTGTGGCAGTAAAGCTTCGCCTGTCAACCGTAATCCCTCCAGATTTCTGGCAATATGATCAAACGGTGTACGCGTCGTAGTTTATAACTAAACTTGTTGCAACGAATAATGGCACTTAAGACAACTGGCAATTAATTGAATTTTCTACAATTATAAGTAATTAGTTGAATATAGCGGTACATATTTTATTGTTTTTTTTTATAGTACGTTTTAGCAGTATGTTAAATTTTAGGGAAATATTATGGAAGCTATGGCAAGTGTCATCCTTCGTTCCCGCAAGTGTACATTACTAGTTTAATCATTGTCTGTCTAATTTATATCAAGACCTAGACAAAATAGAAAGATTACGAGGAGTCATATATAGCTATTTGCGGTTTGGACCAAAGATTTGTATCGCCCGCTCCTAGCATGATATGATTAAAGATATATGAAATGACATGTCCTCCGGACCGTCTGTTTGTGAGCGTATTCGATGAAACCTGCGGGTAATCGCCAATTAATTCCGTAAAACCTTTCAACCATGCGGCGGATGAAGCACGAACCGTAATAAATACTGTTTATGTCCGTGCGTGGAAATTGCTCAATAGAATTTCACTGCAAAAAAGGATTGTTTTGCTTATAAAACAAAGAGCGATTAACAAAAGTAATTTTGACTTTCAAGTTTCAGAGATGAAGTTCTCGAAGCGATTAGCGGGACTACGTTTTTGCTAAAAGTTTAGGAATGGGCACTGAAACTCTGCAATAAACCACCCAAGCAAAATATAAACTTTATGGTGTATGCTTTTTTAACTATAATGTACTCGTATTCTGTTAATGTATATAGTACACCATTTATAACTCAGGAATGGGTGGGCCGATTTTTATGATATTTGTTTTTTTTTTTTTTTTTCTCCGCCCCGAATAGCAGAATAACTATTAATACATGGGAATAATTTGAGATTTTCTCATATATCTGAGGTGGTTCGAAGTTCTCCAGGACAGCTGGTTAATATCTAAATTATAAATGGTTTATTTTATCATTATCTATTATTGGCTTCCGACTAAATCTGTTCCAATTCTATCTTCAATATTATGAACATAAATTGGCATGTTTTTTTTTCTTTTTAATAAATTACTAAATCAAATATACGTTGATGTATTTTTGTGAGCATTTTCATATTGACATAAAACTGTGTCAAACTAATTTCGTTTTCAACTGAACACTTCAAACAGCGTGTGTCCAATCAAATCCCTCAGACTTTGATGAGGCAATCAGGGAAGGATGACAATATTTCTCTTACTTTCACGTCGGGTTTTGAAACGAATAAGCCACAACGAAAGTTTAATTGAGTTTTTCCTTCACTGTACGGAACACATAATGATGGGTTCTCGGGTTCAGGATGTTTGTGTATATATATAGTACTAGCTGCGCCCCGCGGTTTTACCCGCGATTAAAAAGTATGTCCTTTTTACCGGGATAAAAAGTAGCCTATGTGCTATTCCAGACTATAATCTATCTCTGTGCCAAATTTCATCCAGATCCGTTCAGCCGTTCTGGCGTGATTGAGTAACAAACATCCATCCATCCACACTTTCATATTTATAATATTAGTGTGATAGTTTTATTTTACGAAGCAATTTTAAGAACAAAATGTGCTGTGCAATGCCATTTGAAAATAATGAAAACCTATTGTTATAAAATGTTAGGGGCTAAAATATAGATAAAACAAGCATGTCAATGCAAATTGGATGGAGTCTGTGGGCTTAGTACGAGTTTTGACTGCATCAAATATCTACCGATTGAGTGGTAGAATCTTTTCCTTCATATCACAACAGCGCCCCTAGCGGAAACCTGCAGATTTACTGGTCAATATATGGAAACATTCGATCCGTATTTTAATACTCACAAAACTCATACTGAAGGCCCTGCATACATGTCGCAAGCAAATTATAGAATCAGAGATTTTTTCCGAATTCTACAGGATGTTAAAATTACCTAGATTTTGGCATTTTTATTATTCGATCAAAACACATAATACAAGCGTATTTTTGATTTCCCTAAACCAGGCTATGAATTCAGTTTAGGATCCGGTTCAATAGGAATTAGATTAGATAGAATTCTTGATTTCATTTACTACAAAATACCTTAACTTTTAGTAGGTACCAACTCGAGCACAAATATTTTGTAAACTTATATCGGCAAAATACTATCTGTTTTTAAACCACATGGTATTTTGTTTACTTAGAGCTTAAAGGTAACAGCTCGTTAAAATATATAAAAAACAAAAACAAAGTGCCCTAAAAACAATCCAGCTATTTTGCTGACAGCGCGACGAAAACAAACAACGGTAAGGGAGAATACGTGAAGATACTTTGTAGAAACTTAAGCAATATCGGTAAGTCGGTTTCACGCGAACGCGCAGTTTGGACCGACGAGGAGACTGTGTAAGTGCACACTACCGCCTACCAATATAGTCATTCAGTGTGTTTGTGTAAATGTCTGCGAACTTTATTTTATATCAAACGGGTTTTTTTAAATTTCAGTAATATAGGTAACTACTAGGATTTGTACTAGGGTTTTCCAGTTCCCTTTCCCATTCCCATTCTAGTTCCCATTCTCATTCCCATTTCCGTTCTCTTACCCATTCCCACACTAGTACCAATTCTATTTCCCATTCCATTTCCCATTCCCTTTCAAATATACCTTTCCCCTCGCCTTTCTATTCCCTTTCCCATCTCCGCTACCATTCCTTTTCCCCATTCCCTTTCCCGTTCCCATTCTCTTTCCCATTTCCTTTTCCCTTTAACCTTTCTATTCCGTGTCCCATTCCGTTACCTATTCCCTTTCCCATTCGCATTGCCTTTCCCATTCCCTTTCCCATTTTCATTTTCCCTTTAACTTTCCTATTCCGTGTCCCATTCCGTTTCCCATCCCCTTTCCCATTCCCTTTCCCATTCCGTTTCTCATTCCCAGTTCTTATTCCTATTCCCATAAACGTACTCATTCCCGTTCCTTTTTCTTTCCCATTCCCAGTTCCATATACGACGACTTAAAATATTTAATATATCTAACGGCAGAATAAACAAGGTCCCTACCACTGTTAGCAAACACGTGATTAGTGATGTTGGACAAAAAATACTACCTTGTAACGTTAAAATGTTGGCAAACTCATGTCTGAAATTCTAATAGCACAGACACTAAATAGTGGACTTATAGCTCTCTTATAAGTGCTCTGTACTTAAAAGCAACCAGTAATAAAATTAAATCGTATTTTTTATGAACATATCCAGCCATGCGTAGATATAGCAACTGAATTGATTACTTATACCTACTAATCTAGATCGTTATCTTGAGAATTTGTGTAATGACAGGCCGATGTCGTTCCATTTCCACTAATTACCAATTTATCGACGAGTACCCGCTCCTACAGGCCACCTTCAGTATCGTAATGAGCTATCAAGTCATGAGGCCGGTAATAATGATAAAAATAACTACTTCGAATCTAGAACGATTTTCTGCTAAAATCATTAAGTTTGGTTTACACGAGGACAGTATTTAAATTGGTATCAAGTAGACAACTTGGAAATGTAGGCACTGGCAACTATTTACACCAGACGCTACTATTATTAATGTGTACTGCACTCGTCTAAATGGAGCATTAAAAATAAAATTCAGTCTATCTTACGCCCACCACCATCAAGTTTACCGTTCAATATGCATGAGACTATAGCTACATTATCTAGCTCTTATAAAACTAAATGTAGTAGTAAAGATGCCGTTTTAAAATTAAGTGACTTGTAGAGTTTGTACGCCTTAAACGCAATCGTAATAACATATATATTTTATTAACGCCACAGTACAATACAGCGATAATATACAGCCTACAGTTGGGGCCTTAGCGTCTTTTCTGTGTCCATAGAAGGGACGCACAAGGGGCCAGCGATCGTCATTTATCATTCGTATTGATAACCAACTCTGCGGTACTCGATGGGGTTGCCTATATTTACCTATTATGATATAAATTTTAACATGTAGGCAGGTTCGACCTGGCAATGTTACAAACGTATCATTAGTCAAGTACATGTTTGTATTTACTTTGGCAGTCAAATATTTTTACCTTTTCTTAACTTAATATTTTACATTCATTATGGTGATTCCTTAAGTAATCTGAAGACATATAGAAGCACAGTTTTAACTCACAATATTTTAAAATTCATCTCTCATTCAATGCAACAGCAACAGTGCAGCCCCTAAGCAGCCTATTTCGTAATGGAATTTAACGCCATCTACAATCTAAAGGTATGATCTCATCCAGTCACAATATTGCCATTTGGTACACAAAATGAACCCAATACAATAATTCGAGCAATCAGTTTTGAAAAACGTTCAAAGATGTCGCTTTCTAAAGAAATTTATTAAACTATAATATAATTTACCGTTGAAATCATAGTATTTATGATTCAGTTACAATAGTTTTAGAAGAAAATGTCTTGTAAGGTATATAAATAAAAAAACAATGCAGTTCGTTGGTAAGCGCGACACTTGAGAACGGCTGGACCGATTTGGCAATTATTTTTAAATGTTCGTAACAGTCCAAATAAGGTTTTAGGAAAATGAAAATATAAAAGGTTATCTGAAAAAATTGGAAATTCGGGAAACGTCTGTCGAAGCTTAGCTCGTTGCTATGGAGTCAGTAAGTTTCAAACAGATTTTCATTTATATGATTTGGACGATACTTGTCAAAGATTAAGAAATAAGAGACGTTTTGATTAGACAAGTACCAAATGCCCAACCTAATATTAAATATAGAGAATATGAATATGAGATATGTATCTATGTATTTTCAATAGTATAACTAAACTAAGTAGTATATGACGGGCTAGAGAGAATGTCGGAAGAATTGATTAACATTGGCCAAAATATAGGTGAGATTGACGACAGCCAGAAGCTAGCCAAATGATAGACAAAGCCAAACAAGTGGCAGAAATATGAGAGATATATTTAAAAAATATATTTTTTTTTTCAAAAAAATCATAATTGAGCGATTTGAAAGTAATATTTATAAAAAAGAGAGAAACGATAGACAGGCCAGAGACAAATCAGAGGCAGATAGGAGATAGACGGAGCCAAGCGAGATAAAAACGAAAGACACTCAACAGTCAGACAACTACTGTCTGGGTTGTAAATGGAATATTACTTCTATGAATTTGAGAATTAAGTACCCTTCTACATTTAGAACTTTATCTACTTCACTAAAACTAGTCATAATATTGCTCAAGCTTCAACATGATGTATAATATATACCATGTAAACAAGTTAGTAAGTATAGTCACACTCGAAAATACCTGCGTAGTTTGTCGCAGGGCGCGTGCGCGGCGCTATCGACCCGCGCCACCATCCGTCGGTCCGAGCTCATTTGCCCTGTATCTACCCAATTGGTGAGTACATACAAAATTTACCCTGTGTACGGACTATGTGGCTCCACATTCTGAAAACAGTCTCATAAATAACGTGCGCATGTATCTTGCGGTGGCGCTTATCATTATTATCGCGAGTTTGGTCAGGCTACATGTAAGTCATATTTGAGTATTCGATGTAACGCTTTTGTCTTTCTATCTTGCTCCGTCCCGTGCAAACTATTTCCGTTATCTTTTTGTCGATCGCAAACCCTAATCAACTATGTCAAGCTGTGAAAGCAATTGAAGAATGCATATTTAAAAGCGGTATTTTGTTGTATTCACCGTTTACGCAAAAATTTTGACTTGAAAATCTCTGCAAGTAGATATTTTAATGTATAATGGCTATGAACAATATTGATGCACGATTTTGAATGAATCATAACTTTTTTATTTGCATAAGCAATCGCGGAACGGGCGCGTGGCACGGTGGTAACCACATGTTGAGTTTGTACCGCGAAAGCACGCAAGTGCGTAACATCTTAAGGATTCGGGAGCATTTTGCGCCGACTGTACGGATGCGAAAGAATTCTAGAACGCTCATTCGATTTTGAACTTTACTAATATTTTATAGAGTTCTAAATTTAGATTGCCTCCGTGGCTCCTCGCAATTTGCGTCTGCGCGCAAACACATATTATAACTGACAAACAATATTTAGCCCTGCATAGAATTATTAAAGTTACATTTTCCGTGATAAATAATCTTGTTCTCCTACGCTTTTAATGTAAATCCACTTAACTTCAGCTACACGCCACGTCACAAGGCGCAATACCTCTGTATATTCACTAAATTCTTTCACCACATATGCCTACGCAATAGGTAGGTACTTTTACCAGAAAACAGTGAACGATATTGATTCGGGTGATTTGTAATCAGTGCTATAGTCAACAACCAAAATATTGACAGCATAATTAATTACGTACCTACTTTGTTTATTGAAACAGCAAAATGTGTTGATATTATTTCATATTTCAATATCAATTATGCATTACCTAGGTACCTACTTACTAGCTATGAACATAAAAAATAAACATACTTACTAAATGCGTTTTTTACTACTATAGCAATTCTTTATCCAACCTAAATAAGTGTATTCAGTATCGACTCTATTTCATCAACATTTATATTTTCTTTGTTTGCATAAGTAGACACTGCATATCAAGTGCGCATGCACTAAATAGTTTTTATTGCACTCGAAGTCTAGACCTGCGCCGTTACAGCGCGATTATCGACGTACGGGACTCAAAATAGAGCTTCCACGGTGTTCCTAGGAAATATTGCGCGGAACTATACCCCCGCTTCCCCCGGTGCCTCCTCTCCCTCCTTCACCTCCTCCGCCCACTGAGTAATCGTTATTGCGAGTTCTATAACCACCGTCATCCACTAACATAACAACCATAACTAAATCACTTCCCTAATACAGGATGTAAGGGGCATGGTAACGAAAACTTCGTGGAAATTATACACTTAATGCCTATAATAAAATTATGCAAATTAGTTATCTGGAAAGTCATGGGATACAAATTTTATAATTATTGAGCGCGCAATGTATCGTAACCAAAACGATCACAACAGAACGCTCCGCGCGATACCCGACGCGTGCAAGTGACGAGCGCGCTTCAGCGTATCGAGTATTAATTTTCATTGCAGTTTCAGGCCTAATAATAATTATGTTATTTTTTTGTTTAAAATCACGTTGAGATAGACTTCTATTATGATTTTATGCTAAAATCAATTTATAAATACTGAAAAAAAATGCGTATAATTCATGAAAAGATCGTTGGAAAATTTCAACTCTGGGGGGTCCAGAGTCATGAGCTCAATCCATGGTATCAGTTTTCGCTATGAAGCCACTTACACCATGTGTAATGTGTAATACACACACTCAGGCACTCGCTTTCACTCGTATGTAATTTAATTAAGGTCTGTTTTGTATTTTCTATTAGAATCCAAGTCCCCACGATACAGGGATTCCTAGTTTGGCGACCAAAACGTTCACTTAATTTTCCATGTCTCAATAAAGCTATTATTATTATAAGGATTCAATTAAAAGTTTATTTTTTATTATTTGAAATCATAAGTTTGTACTCATATTGAAATATAACTATTGTTAAGGATTTTATCGCGTTTATTTTTAGTTTTTACGTTCCCGACGTTTTTACGTTCCACAATCAACAATTAAATATGAGGGTAGCCCGTTTCTAACTATGACACCAGGACGTCAACCACCTCAGTCCTCCCATGACCATGGTTGCTGTAAAGCAGCCGAAACGTCGGGAACGTAAAAACGAAAAATAAACGCGATAAAATCCTTAAAAATAGTTTTATTTCAATGTATAGTATTCGCGTAAATATAAGAAATCAATATTTGTACTCATATTTTCATGATATACTTACTTACAGTGAAATAATTTTTGAAAATATATTACAAATAATTTGAAATTAGATCGTTACTATTGATTGGTAAATAGGAAGGAAGGCGGGCCGTGCTCTATCCTTTTCGAACACGCGCTGACTTATGGTCGTTACGTCATAAGCCTGTAAATACGGTACACTTTTCGTTATCCCTAATGAAATAGTAATGTCGAGAAAGCATCATATTGTACTGAGCCTCTGATATCTGTCTCTTATGTTGTATCTATGTCGATGGGCCAAAAAAAAACATGTTTATAGCGGATCCAACGTTTCCTACATATGTCATCGAATAGTATCAGCGTATACGATCTCATTAGGATTCGGTGCGGGTGCGCGGGCGCAAGGCTCCGGGATCCGGGACCAATTGTTTAATTTGCTTCTGTCATTTCTATTTTTACTTGAGTTATGTCCTGTGCGACCGATAAGTTAGTAATTCAGAGTTTGTTCATCTAGAACCGGTACTTGGAACACCACATCGAATGACGCAAGAACTTAAGTGTCGGATAAGACCTTTAGATCCCATCTAGATTATTACCATTGAAATAAAGGTTACACTAGAATAGCACTTCAGAACAAGGCGCCCGGCCGTAAGTAAGAGCGAGATAGATAGTCACTGTCCTGTTAACGCTGGTTAGGTGAATGTGTATTGGATTTGCCCATGTGAAGAAAAAAACAGTAATATTGAATTATCAAATTAAATAAATTATTGTAATTGAATGTTATTGCAATGTAATAATAACATGTTGTTATTTATTGCATTATTAATTTATGCATTGAAGATATTTATGCAGTATGTGATGGTAATATTTACGCTCCACACCTCACAAGTGCCAATATGATGTGTGTGTGCGTGTGCGTGTATTTATGCATGTGTGTATAAATATGAAGCGTGTGTTATGTCATGTGACTGAACATGGTGTGGTTCCGGAACCTCAGTTCAGTAGAATACCGCTATTGTTTCAAGCGCACAATCTAGTATGTGGTACATTAATTATTATCATGTTGGTCCTTCACATATTGAAGGAGTATCCTGGTTTGGTTGATTGCTCGCTCGCTCGCTGGGGGATTGCTCTAAGGTTCATAATTCCATTACATAATGATATCCTTGATAAAATATTAACAAGTATATATAATGTATATAATGAGTGGGTTTAAAAATACTGACGCAAGGCAGTATTTCACGGAGACACTTAATCAATCAGGTCATCTATTAATTGGCGTACACAGCTTAGTACGGGTGAAGTCAGTGGCCGTAGGCATACTCGCATTATGCTCGGTTTACACTGTATTATCGATCGACAATAATCTTGTATACACAGCACACATTTTTTTTTTAAATTCCAAAATAGGTACGCTAAAGAAAGTACCTACTAAAGGTTAATAATAATTTTATTAAACAGGAAAATCCTAAATTCATACTAGTTAACGCTAGCTGCAAAGCATTACGTCACATTCCGATACTTCATGAAAAAAAAAACTTGAGGGACACCCGGATGGAACGAAGTTCCTTTCGATTAATTAGTGAAGGAATTGTAATATTTTTTTTTAAGTTATTTATTATTTATTATGTACAAAAAACCTGTATACACTCAACAAAAATAATCGTCGCGACACCACACTGTTCAATGCGAAATAGAAAGACGAAACGAAAATATCTGGCTTGCTTTCTATAAGAGAGAGAGAGACAGAGAGAGAAACATGCGCACGCCGCACGGCTTACAAAAAGTGTCGTTATAACTTTTCGTCTTAATTTTTTCCGTCTAGTTCTAGTTTCGCAACGCGCTTTAAGGAACTTCGTTCCAAAAATAAAATAATTGAAGGTGATAACATTTAGGCGCCATAATGGAATAGGATGTCTTAGAGGAATCACGCAAAATAAAATTATTTTATTTATCTTTTTGAACAAAATACAAACACAATCATTTCTGAAAAATTGTGCGCGACCTTATTAATCTACCTGCCTACTATTCAATAAAATTGATAATTAAAAGAATATCTACTCGTTTATATATCGGTCTGTACCACGGAATACGGAATTACTGGAACGACCATGTATCTGTTATCTGTGGTCGGTACGCGCACGCTTGACAGTTGGCATCGTAGCCACAAACTTGTGTTACTATAAAACGCGAATGTTGACGTAGACCACTATCACCACTGTTTAAATAGGTGCGTTTTTGAAAATTAACAGTAAGTACATTGACTGCCGGATAGATCTGCCAAAGTTCACTTACTTATAATTAAAAGCTTACGTCATGTGAACCGTGCACTATACCCATGTACCACTGTCGCCCCCGCACCGCCTGGCTACCAGTTGATAATCTTCACATAGATGTAGCAACGAGAGGATATTGATTTATCGATCCATATGTGTTCAGAGTTCACAGACAATAGCACTAGACTGCACAGTTTTGGTATGGAATATTTAATCCATAACATCCATTGATAACTCAAAGTTTTTGTATTATGTATTTACACTTTACATTCATAAATGGTAATCATAAATATTAACGATTTATATCAATATAGAGACTAATTTTAACGGGCTGACCTCAAAGCCTTAGGATACCACAACGGTGACAACAAAAAAACATAATACCTCCAAAGTTAGATACAGTAAATCATCCATGCTTTACGCGATTTTTAGATCCTTGAGCTTTCGTTAGAGAGTCCTCCAGCGAAAGCTGACGGATTAAAACGTAGAGTTCATGTCGGTATGTCTGTGGTGACAGAACGCTAGCTCTGCGCACGCGCGGGTGGACGCGTTGACGCGCCGACGGCATCGCCGCCCACGCCGCGGTGCGCAGACGCTGCAACCGCACAGGTGTCGCCCCTCGCCGCGCCGCTCACCCGCTAACACACATAGAATAAAATACATGCACACAAATCGCTACTTATTTAACTAATAAGTTAAATAATTTGGATCAAGCTTACTTACCCCGGTACTTATTATAAAACGTTTGGTTTGTTTGTCTTCAAAGAATGTATGTAGCTTATTTTCACCCCCTCTCTTCGCCTCCTAGGGGAGGTCGAGGTCACCCTCGGCATTCGAGGTACGTGTGTTGGTGAGTTCATTCTTTGCCAACAGATGCGGTGACATCCCCCCCCCCCCCGCCCCCTTTAAAATAACGTTGAGATAGACTTGCTAAAATCAATTTAAAAATATTGAAAAAAATGCGTATAATTCATGACGGCGACGGAAAAATCGATCTGTAGGGAGTCCAGGACGTCAAGTGCGAGATTATTCGTAAGCTAACCGTATACTTCATAGTCTATCGTATTCAGACATTTTGTATGGGGAATTGAAAGTTTTCAATACCGTCCGCTAGAGGCGCTATTCAACTGTATGAATCATGAGCTGAATCCATGGTATCAGTTTTAGTAACGAAGCCACTTACAGCCCGTTTATTATATGTCTATCTTATTTAAAAAAGTTAGCTACATATTTTCATCTCTACCCCTATTTACCTAATCTGTGTGTATAGAAAGTTTGAATGGATAGTTGTGAATGGCCAGCGTGCAGTACCGATTCGAGCTCGGGCCGTATCGGCTCCTTGTTTATCTCGCCGGTTGAGGTTCGAACCGGTATCTTATCGGCACTTAGGCCATATGCAATAGAACTATATGGAGAGCTTGCACTATGAAGACTGCACAAAGCACTTTGCATTTTTATACCTCATTGTGAACAATGTTGTATGTTTTATCGATTTCCTCTTTTAGGCCTTTATTGAAAAGCCATTCTGTACCTACAATAGTGCGGTATTATGAAACAATTATGATAATTAATTTATTTATTCACAATAGTATATACAATGTGTATATACAAAGATATTTACATAGCAAAAAAACGAATAACTAAAAGATACTTATTGATAGGAAAAATGAACAAATAAAAAAAAAGTGGGTATAAATAATATAATATTATGAATAATATTTTACTTTACTCCGACGATATTTATTCCTTTTGTAATTTGTATCTATAACCTAAATAAAATTAGAAATGCGTTCTGCCTATCGCCCAATACTACAAAATATACAATAGCTTTACAAAGCTTCTTTTCAAAGTTTATAATGAAACTTTTATGTTACTAACATAACATCTTTATTACATATTAATTTAATAATAATATAATAATAATTCCAGCCATTTTTTAATGTCCCACTGCTGGGCACGGGTCTCCCTTCAATGCGAGGGGGATTAGACCATAGTCCACCACGCTGGCCCAGTGCGGATTGGCAGACATCACACATCTTTTGACGGGTTCTCTCAGACATGCAGGTTTCCTCACAACGTTTTCCTTCACCGTTTAGCAAGTGATAATCGTAGTTGAAAATGAGATTCACACATGAAATCAAGAAATCCCAGAGGTGCGAGCCGGCGTTTGAACCACAAAATATGAAGTAATGTAATTAAAACGCAATTTAATCAATTATGTAGTTAACGTCAAGATCAAAGAGGCCCGTCTTAAATATTTGATAGTACTTACCTATCTTAATCTGATCACCCACGCGATCCCGTACAATAAGCCGGTTTTTTTTCATTCACAAAAACTCCGAACAATGATGTTATGTCATGTAGCGTTTGATTGATATGAATTGTACTATACCTATTACGAATATTACAGAAAAAAAACCCTCAGATTTGCATTCGTGCGATGACTAATTGATCGAATTGATGGAATTGTGAATGGCGTTTTTGTGAAGCGCTTTAAGAGTTAATCCTTTTGAAATACAAATGAACATTGTAATAAGTGATTGAATCATTTAGTCCTTAGTAACTTACTGAGTTGCGACCTCAGACAAATTAGCCTGGACTTGGCTTCCCAAGGCCCCACTGGGTATGGGTGGGGCCAAAGCCTTAGTGACATAATAATTATAACAGTGATAGCCAAGTTGGTAGAACGCTTGCCTCGATAACGAAGATCACAGGTTCAAACCCCACAGCTTTAAGCCCCGTTTCCATTATGCAGGGGACTTGCATGCAATATGCAAGTTGTATGCCATTAGAGAAGTGGCAACGTAAACCTCGCCTTGAGGCAGCCTGAAAACTCCAACACCAGATTTCGCTATTAGCTCAAACGAACGAATTTATTTGTAATGTTTATATTCTTTTCTTTTCGTTTCAGATACGCAATGGGCCCGTACGAATCCCTCATTTTGGCGATAAGCATCGTCGGGGCCATGGGCTTTATCCCCCATGGTTCTATTGGGGAAAAGGTTTGTATCGCTGGTTTTCCAACAGACAGTGATTATTTTCAAAGTTGTACCAAAGAAAAATATATCTGAACATACGAGTACTAAGGTACATTCTCCAGCAGCATTGCTAAGTTGGTTGAACGCCTTAGGAACAAGGGTTGCAGGTGTACCTGACTCATAGGTACCTCAGGGACTTTCAGATTTGTATGCGAATCTTATTTTCAAAAATTATATTCACTTGCTAAACGGTGAAGGAAAAACATTGTAAGGAATCATCTGAATGTCTTGCAGAACATTTTTAAGACTGGTAGACTTTACTACCAACCCGGACTGACCCAGGTTGATGGTCTATGCATCCCGCTCGCATTGAGAAGGCCGAAGCCCAACAGTAGGATCTTAAAATGACACACTATTTGTACTTTTTATTTCTCAAGTCGCCTATAAAATTGGCGTCAAGACAGGAATTAAGATTTTGTTGCGTTGACGATAGCCTGGTCTAGTGGTTTAATCGTCTCAAGTTCGATTCCCATCTGGGTAAATTTTCTTATCAATATATATTTTTTCCTGATTTGGGTGTTAGGAGTCGCCCCTAGACCATTGTGCAAGAACCAAAAATAAACGTGATTTCTTTTGTCTAGACAGTTGAAGCGATTTATTCTACTTAACTGACAACTTGTAATAAAATGTTCTCTACTCAGGATCATATAGTCCTAACAGAGGCTTTGCTTCGTGAAGTAGTCGAGCGTATGGGCAAAGATTTCAACGACGCAGCGTCCAATTACCTCGAGTTCCCGTCGAACGAGCGGCACCTGGCTCTGATGGCGCGCGCCAACAAGGAACTGGAGAACGAGCAGCTCGACTACGAGTCGCTCATCGACGGCAACCCCAACCCCAGCCTGCGCGACCAAGAGTACCTGCAGCACAGGTATGTCCCACTTATTCTCTGGACTTTTGCCTATTGGAAGTCCTGGGTATTTACTATCGGTTGTCAGTTGGTGATCTGCCAGGAACTAGGGGGCTTCATGGATCGCAGGATCACTTGCCCCGAGTAGCCAATTGAAAAGAAGGGCCTGCCTATTCATGATACGTCCAGTGAATGATACTCTCAATCTCCAACGTATACTCTATCTGTCACAGATGCTACTTTCAAGCTACTTCACGTTCATATAGGTAGCGAGGTGTAGGTAGCAGTCTCCATATTACAATAAACTCGCGTTCGCTAGATGTTGATTGACTCTGCCATAATCGTCATCCTTACACAATTAATAGTTTGTGCATTCAATGTATAGAAAAAATAACCACAGAATAGCCAAGTACTGAATTGAACAAACCTCGTTTGCACGAATAAGCTTGAAAGTAGGAGTAGCCAGAGAGGTGTTCTAAGAATCTTCAATTCCAGTTAGGTACAAAATTACTTTTATCATCCAAATCATCAGTAAAATTTTATTTCCAGTTCAACACAGCGCATGTGGCGATGATTAATGATTATAGAAACAATCTATTATCTACAATAATACGAAGTAGGACATACTTCGTACAAATCAAGTCTAGACGACAAATTAGGACGAATTTAACAGCTTTATGATTGGCGTATAACACGATTAGACCATTAGCTGGAGTTGCATTCTTGATACATTTGGTAATCGTAGCCTCGTTATTAAAAAAAATACAACCGAATTGAGAACCTCCTTTTCGAAGTCGGTTAAAAACAGTATAATTGTATGTGTTTGAAGTAGTTAAAACGATGATCATGCTGATATTTTAGGGGAATGTGTTGGATAGAATATGACTAGTAGTCGCAATTCACCCGTCTTTTGAGAACTAGTGTTTCTGTAATGCATGTTGCTACCAGTGGTCTGCATCCCCCGCTACAGATGGTAGACTCAATCCAACAGCGGGACAATATGGAGCCAATTATTCAATTTTGGCAACTCAGCGCTTTCGGTGCTAGATCTAGTGAATTTTTGTCTCCTTTAGCGCAAAAAAATCTTTTAATCCGCTCCCATTCTAATCCTCTTCTGGACATAAGGACATAGTTTGTGGAGCAGTTAGTAGTCGCTGAAGAAACACAATTTTCCGCAATATGAACATTAAGTAGGCAACTTCTTCTTATTGAAATATTGGAGTTAAAAAAAGAAATGTAGTGCTTTTTACTGTCAACAAGTCGAAGTAATTTTTTTTTTAAAAGACTTTTTATCTCTACAAATAGATCAAAACGAGACCTCATCTGAAAAGAACCGGCAATAAATTTAGCTGAATTGTCTTTTTTATACCTGGTAGTTTATTTTTCTGTGAGCGATGGACGACGATAATCATATCTTCTGTTCGTTAGTTCGCTGTGGGGCCACCAGTACGTCACCGGTGGTGCTGGCGAGGGTGAGCAGCGCCTGCAGCCCTCCGGCGTGATACCAAACCGGCAGTTGGAGAAGACCGATGCTGTACTGCCGGCGTACTGCAATCCCCCCAACCCCTGCCCCGTTGGATATACTGGTAGGTCATCATGTTGTTTTTTAATAATAATACTAATATCGTCCTTAACTAACCTTAACTAACCAATGATTGATCCAAGTATACAATGTAATTTAGAAAGGGAATACGAAACCTATACCTGCGCTTCTTTAACAGATTTATAATAATTATGTAAAGTCCATAGTGCTAAATGAAGTCATAATATTGGAGATACTAGTTTTCACTGTGTTTTTAGATAATATATAAACCGATTAGAACGCCGAGAGTAAACTTGATTGCGCTTCTGAAAATAAATTTTCTATTATAATAGCCGCGTCCAGACCAATCGCCGATCAACTTGAATTCATTTTGCGAAGTACTACCTCAACTTGTGAACTTGCGATCATACTGAGCTGTTCTGCCAATTAAGTTGAGTCGCTATATTAGGGCTGAGCCCAGATCACTCGCGTAGCAAGCGCTTTTTTGTATCGCTTTAGCGCTCTAAGCTTTACAATAATGTTGCTTATCGCAGAGGAACAAGGCTGCATCAGCGAGTTTGAGAATACAGCAGCGTTTAGCCGCGAGTACCAGCTGTCGCAGCGCTGTATGTGCGACGGGGAGCACATGTTCACCTGCCCCCCCGACTCCGCCTCCGACCTCGACCTTCGCTTCCCCAAACACCACAAGACCCTTGTTGCCAAGAAGTTTAAACCTGCTGTAAGCTATTTCGATTTTTTTTTCTTAAAAAAAACACCCATTTCACTCCATAAACAATTAAATATATAAAAAAAAACACCCGACGAATTAAAATCTGCTTGAGGTTTTAATTCGTTTTTTTTTTATTATGCCAATAGTTTTGAAATAAGCTAAGTGACGTGATGGTGACTGTAAAAAGCAATGAGATCTTGCCTTATGTAGCTTCGATTGATACATAGTTATCGATTGCCTCTTGACCATAGAGTACATTTAAAGAGCTTAAATGTGAAATGGCAATGTATTTGACGACAAGCAATTGAAGCTCAACGAGGTGATTTTTCAGAGGTGTCATAGTTTTATGGTGTTGTTAACCGATGACATGCTAAGACCATTTTATGAATTGGTTCAAAAAATAACATTTAATTCTTAACTTACAGGTAGAGAACCCGTATCTGATGGGCGAACGCCTACCGATCGCGGCTAAAAAAGGATTCGACGTTAATGTTTTCTAAGCTGTTTAGTGGTATCTACCTAAGTACAATAGTAGAGTCTATTTTATGCCCACGCGTGGGCTTCTCTGTGCCCACTGTATCAAGCAGTATAATTAGTGTCTATCGTTCTGTTATAACCTCATTTAAGGGACGTGTATGTTACACACAATTAGAGTAAATCGGTTTTTCCAAAAAATGACTAATCATAGGAAAGTTATACTTGACCAT
The DNA here is from genome assembly GCA_905404115.1 of Pheosia gnoma. Lineage (NCBI taxonomy): Eukaryota > Metazoa > Arthropoda > Insecta > Lepidoptera > Notodontidae > Pheosia > Pheosia gnoma. The sequence continues at coordinate 2,361,883 of FR989901.1, read as the reverse complement.
TCAAGTTTGGGGAGTTGTTTTGTGAATTATTTGTTTGATACTCGTACATGTGAAATAATATCTAATAAATATGGTAATGATTCAAAGTTAATGTGATATGTATAATATCCGAAGAAATAAGCTACATCGTTATTTGCTATTTTTATTGTCTAAAATACCATTTAGTGTATTAGTTTTTGATTTTAATAATATTGCGATACAATTAATTTATAATAATTTAAAATTATTGCAAATGTATTAATATATTGCTTGTATTATCGATAAATGTATTGTATAGTACAAACGTCTGTTTTTTTCTTTAGATGTACATACATAATGCTGACTCATTCTACTGTATCGTGAGGCAATAGTTTTAGTTGACGTATTCCATTATAATATTGAAATAAGTAATCCATTATTCATTGCGGCTTACTTGTAATCATAATATTGTTAAGTATGTTATAAATAAGGGAAAATATATTATTATATAAAAAAAATGTACATTTAACTGCAAGGCAGAGCGAGCACTTAAGTCAATAATGTAACTTCACTCATATAAAGTCACTAAATGTCGTAGTTTTTGCATAAGAATATAACATAGATATTAATGTAGATTTTGACGTCATTGTACACTCAGTGTATTTGATCGTGAGGTAATACAAATATGTAAATTCCAGAAATAAGATAAAACTCATAAAATAGCGCCCGCCCCCGGCACGGATTTGAATTTTTTGTACTCATTTTAAGTGTAATCTCAATTATTATTGACACATAAATGAATACCAGTGGGTACTACTTTTGTACCAATTTCACATTTAGTTAAATTTTTCGACAGATTCCACTAACATTGTGCGAAATTTGCTTTTATGAGTTGTTTGATATAGTGTTTTAAGTATTCTTACGGTAAAAAAACCATACAGCTAAAATATATTAAGATATTCTTGTTACAACGGAACAAAAATATACAGAGTTTAATTGAAAAATGACCGCCATGCCAAGGGGGAAGGATGCTATATTGTAATTATGTGTTATTATATTGTTATGAGAAGATGCATTTCAGATAAATGTCTTCCTTAGTATTTTATATTATTATAGTACCTATATGAAATTATGATCTATCATTTTATTTGCTATTGTAAAATTATAGGAGTAATATAATATATCTTTTTATAACGGAATAGTTATTAAATATAAATAAAGATACGTATAAAATATGTAGCCTAAGTTAAAATAAACTAAGTGACAAGTTAGGAACATCAATTTTAAAAAGAGTAGCATCCAAGAAGTAGTACCCTCTCCTATTAATATAAAATTGTAATCAGCTTGCTATAAATCTTTGAATATTTTTGGTTTATTGTATGGTTCTTTCTATCTATGCTTCTTATAGGTTTTTTTTAAATTACAGAATTATAGTTCTGAAGTAGGTATATTTTATATTAATCATCACTTAATAGCGGAATAGGTATTTTATATTGGAATCCAGGAAGTCCCCGAATACCTTCTCCCATTAGTTAAGGATTATAATCAGCTTAGTGTAAGACGAAAAAAAATATTTCGTTTTTTGATTTGCATTCGCGTTTATCTATTATAGCACTTTAATAACATATTAATTAAATATAATGTGCATAATATATTCATATATGCTAATCTTAGCCATTATTAGAATAGTACTTATAAAATTATTCGCCATCTCTGCGACGAGTACTCTAGTCATTTGAGTAGTTTGTACATAATTAGTTGAGTATAACTTAATACAATCTTTTCAATGTCAGTAATTTGTGAAAGTTCTGTAAGTTTACATGATGATGGATCTTGAAATCAAATAAAACATAAACTATTCCCATTAAATTACTTGTATTTTATACAAAGAGTTAGTAAAATGGCAGTAATATAACTATTAGTGGCAAATTAGTGCTTGAATTATATTGTCTTGAATAATTATTGTTGTAGTTATTCATTGATAATTAATATCAATCGACAAGATGGTAACAGATGATCTTAACACCTTTGTAGGAAATATGTTGCCGGATACTGTCCTAGGCATAGAGCAGCGAAACATACGAAGTGTCATACAGCTATTAAATACACGTAAGATCTATTTTAATACATCCCCAATTTCAGGCATTACTTACATTGAAAAGAATATGCGTATATTATATAAACAAGATTATATTTTTTTATAAAAAAAAACCCAGAAAATCCAAACACAAATGAATATTTATATTTTTTATACAAAGATAAATATTTTTCCAAGCTCTGTAAAAAAACAAGATTTACTTAAACTACATTTGAATAACTACCGTAAATAAGGAGTATTTCTAAGTAATTATTTTTAATATAACGTAATGTTCCATATATACGGGTAAAGAAACATTACTCAGAGTCACCTAGTTCCTAGTTATATCGCAACTTGGTGGTAATACAATAAGTATTTCTGTTTACAATATCTAACAATTTAAGCGATGTTTAAATTTATTTAATAAGTAAGAAAAAACATGTAATAAAACAAAAAAAAACATTTTATCTATATAATCCATAATAATATTGCAAAAATGTATAAATTCTACACAACTATTATCTCAGCAATACTACTGGCCAAATTACAAAAAAAAATGTTAAAAGCTTATTTTTATTCAATTATGTAGAATTCTTATTAAAAAAATAACTATAATGAGTAGACGCTTATCTCATAAAATATTCATATCCTTTTTAAAACGTGCTGTGAAACTATTTTTTTACACATTTCGCCGCTTTATGGTATGCCTGATTGAACTCTAATACGGCAACACAATATTGACTATTTGTGTTGTAATATGTATATTTGGTAATTTGGGGAGTAGTAAAATGATTTTAGTTAGGTATACAGCTCAGCAATGATCACCAGAGCACTATATATCTTCAAATCAATATCCACAAAAAACATGACAATATTATTTTCTTATATTTACGCGAAAACTACACATTGAAATAAAACTTATTTTACAGATTTTATCGCGTTTATTTTATGTTTTTATGTTCCCGACGTTTCGGCTGCTTTACAACAACCATGGTCACGCGAAGACTCGTAACATCGGGAACATAAAATGGACGCGATAATATCTGTAAAATAAGTTATATTTCAATACATAATGCTAGTTTATAACCAAGATACCTCTCACACCAGTTTATGATGTGGAACTATCAGTAAAATTAGTCATGTTTTGTAATAATTGATTTGTAATTAAGTCCAATTTTATATATACTATTATTTTAATACCAAATAAGTATATAAAAGTTCTTTATTTTACCGAAACTTTACACGATTATTTGTTTTTAATTTCATGTTATAAGTTAGTGCATTCAGTTCATTAATATTCATAAACAAGCAATTAGTAATTCGTGTTTGGCATTACTAATGTTCCTATTAAGAATAAATTAATAATTCTAGGAGCGAATTCCATTCGAGAACATTGCGTTGATTTGCGTTGCGTTGTTTTGACGTCTTGATCGGCTGAGTTGGTAGTGACCCAGCCTTCTGATCCGAGGGTCCCGGGTTCGAATCCTGGTAGGGACGAACTTTGTGTTATGAGCGTGAATGTTTGTATCCGAGTCATGGATGTTTAATATATATAAGCATTATATACTGGGTTCGCCCCCAGTGCTATTTACGGTACCCATAATACAAGCGTTGCTTAGTGTGGTACCGTATAGTTGGTGTGTTCGTCTGGCGATATTATTCTTATTATTTTTGCTGAAGTACTTATAAAAAATATCCAACTTATAAAACATACCAGTATTTAAACAATATATATTATATTTATTCAAATTGTAATGTCACTATTATGTTTATATTATATACAAAATTATTATCATTTGTAAAATAAAATATATCTAACTTCCATAAATATGTTTTGTCTATTGTTTGGGTACATTCATATATTTATTACTAAAATTACGCCCATCTGATACGGGGAAAGGTTTAGCTCACTAAAGAACTTCACTCTGCACTAACTAAAGAAAAGAGTTACGTATAAAACAAAATACTTATTTGGCATTTTAATAATTCAGAATCCTGAACATCTTAAGCCACAAAAAAATACATGTGACCTTGAGCTACATTGAATACCATTTCACATTTTTTAAATTACCAACAACTAAATCAAAACAATGTGCTCATGAGGGCGTGTTTTTTTAAAGTGCCTCGCGTTGATTCTGTCCAAATGATAGCGAATGCAAGTAATCTAAGTCCCGATATACTAGGCTATGTTAACACCTCATAAACAATGATAGAATGTTCACATACAATAGACAAATGAGAATTAATGATTGATGAGTATTTCAGCATCTACTCAAAATAATGCCTTGAACATCTGGAATGTTAATTTCACGTTTTATTTTAATTCTATTATAGTACTTTTACGTTCCCGTTTTAAATCGTAATATCTCTATTATTTAACTATAAATATATTTATTTATTACGATGGAGTGACATAGTGCAAAAGAGTTTAGTATAAAAAAATAAAAAACTGTCATTTATTTTGTCACAATTAAACAATTTCAATATATAAAATACGAGTACATTTTATTTATATGAAGCTCTTTTTAACTATTGCAAGTAATTCTATGTATAATATAGATTGTAGTCGTTAATTTTCTATAAATAATGTACTTACATCATAAAGCTAGATAAATATTTTGTATTTAAACCGGCACTGTTTATTAAGTAGGAATATAATTACTTATTTCATTAATTGATTATCTTATATTTTATTAGAGTGCGGCTGGAGTCAGATCTAAAATTTCGTTAGTTTTTATAGGTAAAAACTATTTACCAATAAAGTAATATATTTTAAACAATAAGTTAACATATAATAATAAGAATTTTATTGTACTTAAGTAGTTTTAAGGCAACATAGATAGCTACATTTTTGTAAATTAAAAAGAATACAACAACGGACCATCCGCGAATAAGCGCAATATGACAGAATGAATGAGTTGAGTCAAATGGATCATTCTAACTAGTTGAGAAAAATAATGGATCATTCTAAGTAGTTGAGTTAAATAATGTATCATTCTGAGTACTTATTTATACTCAATAGGTATCACCTTGCGGCGGAACGCGACTGAAAAACTCGGATAATGGTCCCTTAGGTCTGGGAATATGGAACTTTATTTTAAAGGAGGGCTAAATTAAATTTGAGATATAGCTTCCCTTATAGTGTTTTGAATAATTAAGGAGAAATGAGAATTGAAAAAAAAAAATGCCGAGTTAATGCTATGTATGAAACTGTTGGGACGTCAGTTTTGTTTCAGATTTTATGTTACCGTTGAATAAAATTTTTATGTAACCGTTTTTATCATAGCGAAAAATCATTTGTTTTTTATTATCTTATCCATCAGTGAGGTACCGTTCTTAGGGTGGTGAACACAATTTACAATAATGTGGCTATCTTGGTGTTCATAAATATTTGAGCAAAAAAAACAAAACAGTAAGTAGTTGTAAATAATATTTTGTAATAATCTAATCGCGTAATCACTATAAACCGAAGTATCTCTTTAGAAATAAAATTTCTTTGAATTATAGTTTATGATTAGATAATATGTTTGTACATAGTTAAAATACTTATTAATATTATAATGTAAAACTTTGTATGGTTCATAATAAAATAAAATGTAATCACTAAATTAAGAGAAAACCAGTCATAATAATATGTAAGTTAATATTATACTAACTATAAAATAAGCCTTAAAGGCTTTAGGTTAATTTAATTGTAGGGCCTAGGACGGCAAACAAAGCAGCAAAACCAAAGATGATTTATAGTTTGCGAGGGTTGAACGATCGAAAGTATGTCTCTTATAGGTAAATGGATTCATTATAATAAAAAATGTCCGTATTTTGCTCTCCATTACGTTCAGTAATATTTAAAAAGTAACGCAGTTTGCAGTAAAACATTATGGGATTGACATCGAGAAAAAAAAAAGAAAAAGTATTAACATAGCTAATATTTTTTTATTTTTGTTGTAATTAGTAATAAAGCAATCAGTTCTGTTAAACATCACATATTAAATATAGAACATAATTTGCAATTTATGATGCATTTCGAAATTTTGACGAGTGTTATTTTGCGGTGGGCTGTGACTGATGTGAGCGCTTACGCAGATAGAATTTTTCCTAAACAGACGGTGTAAACGTTCTATTGTACATCCATTTAAAGTGCTACTCAAATTGTCACTGTGCAAGCCCTTGTGTTTTGAGTACCACTTAATATATTGCTATCTAACAACACATTTTGCTATAATATCTATTGTAGTTTAAATAATAGACGCAGTACATTACTTACTATTTCGCGGTGAAGAATCAAATTTATATATTTGACCACTATTATTTTTTTCCATACTCAGAATGATTACCTACTTTTTATTTGCATTATCTTAGTTAACACAAAATGCAACAAGATTTAACGATGGTTCAAGAGACCTCTTCACTCGGAATATCAAAATGGTAAAAGGATAAATTAATTTACAGACGCTGCGTTACTACAACCTATCATTGTAAGAACAACTCCCGCAATGAATTATTTTGCTAGCGATATTCTGGCTCGGCCACTGAAAAGTAATTCTAAAATTCCGGCAAATAAAAAAAAAATACTGCCATAGATTGTAATCGAACGTAAAAAAAAATAAAGAATTCGAATGATTCTTAAAATAAAATTGAAAAATCCTAAGCAATAATATGTTAAATTTAGTTTGCTACAGATTCACTTGTTCCTTATTATTATTACATAAATGCTTTATATGTCTTATGAATTACTTTATGTATTTAACCTCGTTTATTATGTAGTTACCTTATTAATAATCCGTAATAATAATTTTGTAGGTTTCGCATGTAAACGAAAAGACGCTTTGAGATGGTGCCAGCGTATCGGCCGGCATGTCAATTATTTTACTGTTAATAAAAAATGTTTATTTATATTATTATATTTTCTAATAAAATATGTTATTGCATTGTGTATTGTGTGTCAGATAATATGTTGGATAAAAATTTAAAAAATGTATTGAAATTAATAATAAGGGCTATACTTTTTGTAAAGCATACATCTTTCATCCCTCGTTGTATTTTAGTATTAATCTCGTAGTATTAACGATAGCTGATAGTGTAGTTACTTGGGAAGCGTTCTGTGGATTTAGTAAGTAGTATGAGAAAAGTAATTATTTATTGTTTTTTTTTTTATAATAATTATGTGCTTAAGACAAAACATTTAAAAAAATACGAATATTAATTAAATTTAGTTTACCTGTTCTTAATATGTATCCAAGTTAGGCAACTTGCACCCGTTTCATTTTGATATAACATTTTGTTAATATTATTTTATGACTCACCTTGCACGCACAACATACAAGAGTAAGAAAGAACATTGACGTTTAATAATTCTTAATATGTTTTTATAGTTAATAATTAATGTACTATTTTATATTAAAATATTTATAATTCATATTAATTATTTAAGTTATTCTATGATAAAGATTTTAGTTGTTTTAGTCGTATCAACTGCGTACACTTGATACGCTGAGAATTAAACTGTACTTAAACATCTATAAGCAGTGCTTAAGTTCCAGGGAGTAACCGAAACCCATGCCATGTAAACCTTGACTATTAAAAAAAACATAGTTACGTGCTGAACTCATCTACGATCAAACAATGTATTTCATCAGACAGGGCACTAACGAGAAAAAAAAATATTGGGCATGCCTTTTAATAAAACAACGCAATTGGGCCTATAGCCGCCCTCCAATATCTACCATTGACGATTTTACTCATGCCAAAATAGGGAGGGAATACCGTGCGAACGGTAATCGAATAGGTTTACTGGTCTTTCGATAACACATATAACATCTCTATCCTTATGTCATTTTTAACGATATTGTGAATGCTGTTTATTTTTTCCTTCTATAATGCTTATACAATCTTCAGTGTTATATAAGCTAAATAGTATATAAGGTGTACATAACCATACAATGAATGGCTTAAATACGAACGATCGGAACCAGTGGGCATTTTCTACGTAAAACGTAGCAATTAGCGATACATCTTTTTAGTCTAGTTATAATTTAAGATGTCCTGCAAACATGTACTCTTAAGAGGAAAATAGTAGCTGTAAATAATATTTGTGGTGGCATTAATGGATATATATTTATATAGTTAGTATGTATATTTATATAGTTATATATAACTTACCTTACCTTATAAAGTGTAACGATAATAATGTATAAATATGTTAAGGTGTACAACAGTAAGTTATAAGAGTCACATTCCCACAAAAATTACTAAAATTTTTAAAATGACACTACCGATATACATCTTAAAATATTTTACACTATTATAGTTGCTCCTGAAATACGTGTATGTTTTGTAATATAGCTTAAAAAATCCTTGAAACTTAAATATTTTCATGAGAGCTTAAATATTTTCACAAAAGTTTTGCTTTGCGCAGTACTATATTACGTTTGATATAGTTATACAACGTCTATAAATTCAGGGGTAAATATATAATCTATTGCTTATTATTGTGACCAAATTTCTATAAAATTAGTTAGTCGCACATCTTCGACACAAGAATGCAATTATTGTTAAAAGTTAAACAGCAATTCAGGTTAAAATCACTAAGTGATTGCTTGCTAGCATTTTTTGTTTTTGTTTTTGACCAACATATTTTTTTACTCGATATGTGTATATCCGTTAATTTGCTTGTTATGCTAACTACGATGTGATTATAGAAAATATTTTATTACTGATGACTTAAATACAAAATTGAACAAGCGATAGGTCTTAGAATGTTGTAAAGAATATTATGGCGTAAATGAGGTTATAACAGAATTATTTTATTGGTGTTTTTCCAAAGAGCGATGAACGATCATGAATGATTAAATAATGTAATAAAATAAAGCATTCTTAATACTGCACGGTACTTAATGCTCGTAAAGAATTATGTCGTTACTTTTTTACAAATTAAAATCATTCTTAAGTCTTCGTCAAAAGGATATCTTTTTCTTTTTCTACATTACCTCTTCTCTTGGACTTATTCTATGATTTATTATTCTACCTTTCCACAATTGTACTATGCTCAACTAAAATATATATTACTATGTTGGACAACTTATTTTTTTTCATTGTTAATACTAAACATTGTTATTAATTTGAATTTATTAAGTTTCGGAAAATAGGAAACGATATCCAGTGTAAAAACCAGTAACCAATGATAAATATTTTCAATCATGATCGTCATCGAAATATAATGTTTTAATAAAGTAATCTTATCAGTGTCATCGGAGTTTTATTATCATCATCCCTGTACTTATTAATAATTATATTATAATAATATCGCCAGGCGAACACACCAAGTATACGGTCCCACATTAAGCAACGCTTGTATTATGGGTACCGTACATTAGACTGAGTGTGAACTCAGTATATAATACTTATATAGATAATTAACATCCATGACTCGGGTACGAACATTCATGCTCATCACACAAAGTGTTTCCCTACCGGGATTCGAACCCAGGATCGTCAACGCAGAAGTCAGGGTCACTAATCACTTAGCTAATCAGGTCGTCAATAATATCTCATATAATATCTCTAGACGAACCCACAGACTTAAGCTACGCTGAAGGACGTAAAGGACTGAGGGTGAACTTACTATAGAATTACTTTATTAAAAAAGTATTAAACATTAAGGCAAACTAAAGCGCTTATCATGCAAAGTTTACCACTATCGGGATTCGAACCCGGGACCCTCGTAAAGAAGGCAAGAAAGCAGGGTCAGTACCGATTTTGCCAATTGTTTCGTATAAATAAGTAGGTTGGAATTGTACTCAACAAACATTGAAATAAAAAAAATCTTGATCTGAAGTGAAGTTTATTTTGAAGAAAAATGCAGACTTGAGATAATATTTGAAAAGATAAATATGGTAAACATCGCTATTGTGACATTATCTATTATCAAAATAAATAAAAAAACAGGATGATGTGGTTACTCAGATTCAAATTTACAGCCTTATAAAGTGATTACATCTTGTATACTTATACATTTACGCGATTATATCCTGAATTACATTGACAAAACGTCGATAACTGTTTAATTCGCTGATCATTGTTAATAGGTACAGTTTATTATACAAAGTCGTGCATCTACAGTTTGTCTAGACACGAATACATTTTTGCAATTAATAAAATGAAGTAACATTTAAGTAATTTAAAGCTTAAAAGAATTTCATTCAAGTTCATTCAGTCCAAACGTTATGGAACATCGGTAATTTACAAATAATATATAGGTATTCTAACACAATATACACATATTTTAATCTTTCAATTTATAAATTAATGATATTTTAAATTTACAATTACTGGCTTAGGAAGTATGTTATTACTATTTCAATTTATAAACAACAGTGTAACAATTAAACACATTTAATAAAATAGTTTAATGTTTACACTTTTATAAAATATAAAACATAAGGAGCAACACGGAGGCGAAATGCAATGGCAAGAACTTCTACAGCCTACCGCAAAATGAACTATGAATTACGATTAAAATCTCTTCTGGTTTCTTCTTACCCTGGCCTAACTAATAACTACGATAAGTACATCATCAATGCCCTTTAACCAACTGTAAATACAAACCTCAAAATTTATATAAACTTCAACTTTTTTACCATGGCATTTCTAATAATTTTTCAGAAGCAGAGTACTAACAATGTCATTGTAATTTGACGAAGACTTTTCATACACTTGGGCATAAAATATGCATGCATTTAATTTATACGCCCCCTATGTATAAACGGATATATGATGTAAGCAACTGTACTAAGTGCATATAAATAAACAAACACATATATGTATGTCTTGAAAGCAAACAGAGATCATAAGATTTTATACAGAGTTATTATATTATCTAACGATACTTTATTGCGATAAATACATTTACATATACAGCGCAATACACACCTGAGCTGATAACTCAGTTGGTAATGTAACCCTGCCTTCTAGGGGACAAACTTTATATAATGAGCACGAATGTTTGTACCCGAGTCATGGATTTTTAATATCTTTATCAGTATTATATACTGAATTCGCCCCCAGTTCATTGTACGGTACCCATAATACAAGCGTTGCTTGGTGTCGGACCGTATTGTTGGAGTGTTCGTCTGGCGATATTAATTATTATTATTATACTACATACTCACATTTTATTTCGAGATAACGAGACGAATCTACAAGATTACCTTAGTTAAGCGTATATTCTGTTTTAGCAATATCTTTATTATTATGACATGAAATAAATAACGCGTCTTACATGACGCGATCTTGCGATGTGATCCTCTAATCCTACATTATAATACCATGTGACTCACCGAAATGCCTTAAACTGTTCATCGACAAACTACAACTAGTATCACACATTTCTGCAACGTTGAAACTTACAAGTTTATATTTCCGACACGATTCACACCAGAGTTTTGAAACAAATATTTAATCGATCCGAAGGCCACCGCTATTCTAACAACTAGCTAATTAGTATCGCTACGAACAATTAAAGCTTTTCCGACTTGCAGCCGAAGCCGTTTTATTACAATGTAATAAATGGGCATCCAATCTATGCATCACATTACGTCATTCGCATTGACGTATGAGAGCACGGCGTCTCAATTTATTTGATCAGTTTAAACAGTCTGTGCACTGCACTGGGCCGATGGAAGACGACGGTAATGATCCTCAGCGTCCGAGCTCCTGCCGCGAGCTCCTGACGAACGCTACCTACCCTCGGGGCTTCTTACGAACGCACGGGAGGGTCGCGAGGCTCGACATTCCCCTATATCACTGGAGGGTAACCCATAACATCAGCGTCAATTCACTGCCACCGGTAAACACTTGCACTGTTTGACCTTCTGTAGTCGCTTGCGCCGGACAGGCGGGTTCTGGCCGGGACACCGCAGCGTCACCGTTATCCACGTGAACTTCTTGGGCCTGCAGAAGGAGCACGACTTGAAAGCCGGCTGCGGCCGGTCGTTGTTGTTGTTATCGCGACGCCGCGGCCCCTTCGGTATGTAAAACGAATTGCACTGCCCGTAACAGAACTTGTTTATCACTGTTGTAGGTAAACAGCCCGGCTCTCGGATTTTTTGCACTAACGGCTCAGTTTTACACCAGTCCTCTTTGAGGTAGTCCTTCTTCGTAACGACAAGCGCGTTCTTCGATGATTTAAGTATCTTTCGGAAATCTACTCCGGGTGGTAATTCAGTGGAGTCCTCCTGTTCTGACACGGAGACCACCATGCCGGTCTCGGAGCTGCCGTCACCAAGTTCATTTCGTTGGACGAAAGTGGTGGAGGATGCCGTAGCCTCCTCGGCTCGCCGTCGCTCGGCGAGAAACTTTTCCACTTGCTGGGTGTTGATAATGTCCAGGATAGAGTCAGTAGGTGTGAATGGCTTTCTACCGCCGACGCCGGCGCCGGAGCAGACGCCGCAAGTCGCCAGAAGCGCCGCAGTGGCGAGCCAAATGTGAGATTTCAATAAGTTCTCCATCTGCAACAATAAATTAAATTAAATTTTACAATATATGGAGAATAAGGTCGCGGTAATATTAAATACCGTAGGCTTCGTTGGAGCGGATGTCGTAGGCTAAACTCACGTTGTATCTAGAGATGGGCGACAACATCTCGTAGGCAGTGCGTCGGTGTAAAGTTGTACAGGGTCCGCGAGCGGCGCGCTATGTGCGTGCGCAGGGCCGGCCGGCGGAGCGGTAATGAGCGCAAGCGCGGCTCAATGGACAACACTCAATGAACGCGAGAGATGAGTCACGCGCCGTGCCTCCGCCATAGAACCGTTACTACCAGCCGGGGAGCGCAGATGTGACATTACGCACATCTGGTTCGGATTAGTACCACAATGGAAGTATTTTCAAAGACCACCTTTCTTTGAGTGCAGTTCGCGATGTGCAGCTATTTGTAAACAATAAACCTCCGTCGCCGTCTTTAAGTCCTTTTTTTTCAGCAACCAGGGATTGAATGTTCACTAACAATAATTATTTAGACAAACAGGATAAGCTTAATCTTCGTATTGATTACTATATAATACTATACTAAGAAAGCATTAGTGATTTGAGCGTAGGCTGATCGGCTCGATGCACCGGTTAATTGTAGGTTCGATTTCGGTGTGGGGACATTTCAAAATGTATATTTTCGTAATTAGTCCTGGTCTCGGTGTTACTGGCATAACCCGTAATACAAGGACTGTTTAGTTTGGGCCATAAATTTGTCGTATTGCTCTGGCGACTATATATCCGTAATATTTTAAAAATCATGAATGAATTATAAAAGTGTAAGTACTTAAAAAGTTCCGTATTATACTTTTCTAAACCGCTTGGAAGCCTCTCAGAGGGCGTCATAATATAGGCAGAGTATCCTGTTGTTAAATTACGTGTCTTACGCGCAGGCCTTGGAGCGGGAGAGATTTTCTCACCTATAGCGCGACGCGAGGCGCCAGGCAAGCCACTCGCCGCCGGAGCGCCCGCGCCGGACATCTGTTGCCGATTGCAAATTGATGCTATAAACATCATCATTTTGAATAAACAATATATAATAGTAGAGTATAATACTAGAGTAAATAATAGAGTTGCACGTTTTGTTGCAAAGGTGATTCTTATTAAATCAGTTATCTCTACATTCACATATGACTGGTTACGTACAAGATATAAAATTTCTAAGGATTATTAGGATATATTTTTGTATTCGCAAGTAGTACATGTATTCAATATACTAGAACATAAACAGGCTGATATTTTTTTTTATCTATAACACGTTACGAAATATAGACTATTTTTTTATCACCTTTCAGTTCTAGTGTCCTCTCAGTACTTACTTTTTACTTCTAGTAACTTCTCAATACCCTTTAATCACAAAATTATTAAAAATCAAATGAATGAGTGAATGAAGATGTTTTATGTAGAGCTATAGATTGTTATAGCATTATGTAGAGCTATATATTACTATAACATTATGTAGAGCTTTAGATTACTATAGCATCATGTAAAGCTATAGACTACTAAAGTATTATATAGAGCTGTATATTTCTAAAGCTCTACATAATGCTTACCATTCCGCGCGCAGGTTTTGTACTTTTGTTCGGTGCGTTTCTCACCTACGATATTAGGCGCCACGGACGGCAAGCGCCAGGCAGATGGTACACATCTCAAATCAACGCGTTTCCGCCCATTTGTGCGTCCCACAATGGCCATAGAGACGTTGCGCTCTACCATCCAACCTTCTGCGAACTGTGGGCGACGGCGGTGGCGGCGTGTGGGCGCTCACCGTGTTTCCATTACGTTTTTAAAAATGTATATTTTGTAGAGAAAAGACCGGATTTGTTGTTTAATGTTTAAAGGAAGAACTTATTTTATGTATACTGAAATTAGTATGTTTGTGCCCGACCTTACCGGTCTTATGTACAGTTATAATTTTGTAAAACATTAAATTCCTAGAAACTGCAATGTTCGAATCCAATAAATCTGCCATCAAAACTTAAGTTACCCAAATGATACCATTGCAATAAATCAGTTTAAAAAATTATGCCGCTGACATTTTATTGATTTCTATAACTACAACTATAAGCACCATCGCAGCTTTGATTTATAAATCGAGGCGATCAATACATTATTAATACATTTGTAATTGTATAATTAGTACGAGGGATTTGTACATGAATATACATAATGTTAAATAAGTTATACCTACAAATAAATATATAAATAACATCAGATAAACCCTAGAGTCACATTTTTATTAAGTTACTTAGTTCATAAATATTTGTTCAGTAGACAATTTCGTTCATAGAGCCCTTGAGAACGTAAGTAATCGTACGACCTTTTTTTGGGAATTCAAGACGAATAATCGATTTGTATTTTATCACAGAAAGTATTGACTTGTTTGCCGAAGTGTTGACGGGTTGGTTTTCATACTCAATACAGGAATGGAACAGCGCAAAGAAAAACTCTTGTGCGTAGTACTATATAATTTTTTATAAAGTTATAAAAAATCTATAAATTCGGGGGGCAAGATTATAGGACAAGTACAAATTGTTAAACCTGCGGTCGGTCTTGCTTTTTTTAATTTCAAAATAAACATGAAATCTAAATCCCACACATCCTGAAACTTGGTTTGTTTCCAACAGTAAAACAAAACTTATTATTTATTTCGATAATCTACACAAATAAAGCAGTGTCTGCTTTATTTGTGTAGATTATCGAAATATTGATTTCAAAAAGGCCTCAAATTCTTTGGCGCAAGATGAGAATTTATTGCAAAAGGAAGTCCATTATGTATGTTAAGCTTTTTTTTTCTTCTATTACTACCGAGGCGCTTAACATACCTCGGCTGTGGAATTTCATTCATGCCATTCATTCATTCGTTTTGTTAACGCAGGGTTGTGTGAAAAAAATGAGGCCGTAATAGGCGTGGAGGCGACCCTTAGCGACATGCCGTCTACTTAAACCTGAGGTTATACATCGTGTTTTATTAAACAACATTTTTGGAATTTAATTTATTAATAAATATATTTTCTAAACGCGAACTGAAATTTTTAAACATAGTATCAGTCAAGTTTTACAAACGTTACGGATATTATAAAAATTGTTTTATAAGAAACGTCATTGTAAATAGATTGTAACTTTCTATGAATATTGGGGCTAGTTAATAAGTGAGATGAAAAAGTACAAATTATTACACTATTTTCTCATAAAAAAATATTAAAACAAAATTAAGTATCTAACATATCATAAAATATGTTGACAGAAATAATGAATGAGCACACTGACTCATAATCAGCACTGCTTATGGGTTTAACCATATATCTATTATAACACAAAATTTGGCTAATATAGGCTTTTCTTGTGGCTTTGCCAACCAATAATGGGAATATTCAATTATCCTATGATGACATAAACAGAGCATTAAGCAATCATTGACGCAAATAAAGGCACGGAATTACCCTAAATAACATTACTAACCCAGTTTAGTTCTTCTGCTGTTTTATACTCATTATTATATTTTCTACTTGCTAATAAAAATATTTCTTTATTAAAATATTCTTTTTTCTTCATTCCTAATAAAAATATTGTCAGACAAGATGCTGATCGCAGTTGTTGTAAAACAAAAACCTAACCAAATAATCGTAACAATCAGAGCAAATCACGACTTTTTTTTCCTGAAGTCCACTTATTTCTAAAATAGCAGGTTTTAGAAAAGAAAGTGGATTTTATCTTCGACTCATAGTTCATCTGATGCCTCATACTTACACTACATGCAACTTTTTTGTCCTCATGAATAACATCTATACGTCATCACGTTGCAATGTCCCTTTTCTTTTTGGAGTATAATGATTAAATAGTATATTTACAACAGGTATATACAAAGATAATTACATTAAAAAAATAAACAACTAAAAAATACTTATTGATAGAAAAAAAAATAGAAAAAAAACTTTGTGTCCCTATTGATTTCTTATATTTACGCGAATACTACACATTGAACAAAACTGAACGTGAAATGAAGTCGGTTAAAAATAAATAATACACGCGATAAAATCCGTAAGATTAGTTTTATTCAATTAATGTCCTTATTTATATTAATTAGCACCAATTAAACCTTAAAAACATGTATTACGGGTTATTATTGCGCAGTTAAAGCACATATGATTGCATGCTTTTATGCAGATGAGTCGCATTTCAATAAGTATAGTCGTAAATTAACTCCGCGCCGACGCGATGTCGACGAAATGATAAGTTGTCGGATTATTTATACAAGGCGATAATCTGTTATCGCCTTGTAAGGCAATACGTAAACACTTATATTCACACTCTTCCTAAATTATCATGTTAATGCAAATATTGTTTACTCACTTTGTAGAATACCGACGTATAATAATAAACCTAGTTTCAAAAGTAGGCACTTACGTAGGTATCATAAAATTAGTAAGACCTCTGAAATTCTCTGAAAGTCTCAGAATTAAATATATGAGAAATTGAATGATTTATTTACGGATTTTTTCCTTTGTTTTTATATTTATTCTGCTAAATCAAATATCATAAAAATCGGCCTCCTATTCTTGAATTCTAACACGACTTGGTTTATATATACCTATCTTTATATAAAAACAAATTTACAAAAACTATTAATTTGATCATGCTGTATACAAACTGGGTCTAAACGGCGGCGTAAAACACCTCTACATCTAAGAAGATCACGAAAGAACGCAACTTCTGGGAATAATCCCAACATTTAAACAATTTTAATGTTTCTATGTGATGTCATACATCAATATTGTCCAACCGTAATATTTTAGTACGGTCCCGGATGTTGTTGTAAATAATATGGGTAGGTATTAATAAGTATGACAAGTATAGGTAATTATGAAAACTGATAGTTCGTGTGGAGATTTTATTACTGTTTGTACTCGCGACAAGGTAGACCAACCACATCACTCATGACAACTGGAACACGTTGTAGGCAAACGACCGTGCTGTAGGGGAGTTTTTAACGGAGGCCTCCTATGTGCGGCAACGGACTAATCTCGGCAAATCGAAGTCGTGTTATTGCCCGCGAGTTCATCTATTTGACTTGTAGCGACCTCTTCAATCTCGCCATAAGATGGCGCTACAGACAGACATTCAGAACAAATGACAATTATCCATACAATCCTGAATCGCGCTATGAGAGTTTTCGGAGCACGTAATATGTATACAAGATCCCGACAATTACCGTCGGGGCATACCACCCGCCTGGCTGGAAGATCTTCCCTTTTCCGCTCAAGACTTTTATTTTTCAACTATTCCGACAAAATATTTCCATTATGATGTTTAAAGATTGATAAATTTTACCAAGAAAATATTTCCAGTTTTGAGGTAGGTAAGTTCTATTGTGGTTTGAATTCAAAAAAAATTACACTGAAAAACATGTTTGCTTACCATTAACAAAAATGTTGAGTACCAGTTACACAAATATTGTGACTTGCGAACTATGTGTTACTAGTAACAAGACTCGTACTTGCTATTTGCAAATCAGTTTTGTAAATAATAACCAAAGTTCTGTTAATTTTAACAACATTTTAGTTATCCCAAAAGTTCGGCTGATTAGTTATTCCAGGGTTAACGCTCTTATATTTCTAAATTAATTCTGAGCATATGCAATATACGTAACTTCACGATCACAGATCGCCCATGTTTACGACTAGGTACTTTCTATCTCGTTAAACTTTTCCCTAAGGCTCTGAGCTTGCATCACACATAACCGTAGACGCACTATGTAGGCGGGAATAAATAAATGAAGGTTGAAATGGTCCGTATATAGTTAAAATATAAAACTAATATTATTTTCTGCCGGTCAGCTCGGTCATCCAAAGTCTCTATTAAATACCAATGCTGGTCTTCTGTGTACCTTACCTTACGAGGGCAGCGGCAGGCTGTTTTCAATAAGTTAAGGTAGTTTTAAGATAAAAATACTTATAAATTAGCTATATGCATAATCGTTCTTCAATTATTTTAGCCATATGCTACAATCAATCAAAGTTTCTTTGGTTGTTGCCTGGGATCAAAAAGGCCGCATTCTCAAGAGTTAGGGTGGGGGAGGGCATAGCTAACTATCTGTTTTATCAATGCCCTACAGGGTATTTCCAAAAGGAGAGAATAAATTAAAGACTATTGAGTTAAAATTAATTTTAAGGATTTTATCTCGTTTATATTATGATTACTACGTTCCCGACGTTTCGGCTGCTTTACAGCAACCATGGTCCCGGAAGGACTGAGGTGGTTGACGTCCTAGTGTCATTGTTTGACCGGGGTACCCTCATATTTAGTTGTTGCTTGCGGTCCGATCTATGCAGAAAGAGCTCACAGTGTCTTGAGGTCTTGCAATGGTGCGCTTGGTTTTGGATTTAATAATATTTACGGATCCCAAGTCGGTGGTAGCACCCAGCCATCTTCCCTATTTAAATTAGGCCTGACACTATTGTTCACATTTGCTAGTTAACAGTTTTTTCATCTCGCCTCGGTAGGAACATTTATAAATACATCACAATTAAAAATACTACATACAATTAAAGGTTAAATATATAAAATTCTCGCATCCATTGTCCAAGATATATATATAACCTAAAGTTAATTTGTGCGAAGTTGTTAATTGCAACACTGCACTTTAATTAATTTCTTGGAGTCACCGGTTACATCATTGGTACATGTATCCGTGGTCTAAGTTTGAACTGAAATACACGCAGACGGCGTTGTATTGTGCTGGTCTAAATAAATCACATTTGTTCGGTGTAAGCGCCAGAATGCATTGCGAGAGAACCATTTAATCAGCGTGGAAGCGTTAAGGTGTGCACATATTAGTGCATCGTTATGTTCTAGTGTATGCATTAAAAATGAGGTCATGTTTGGAACCCTAAGCTTTACGTTATTATTTCACGCTATCGTTATGTATCACCCGCCTAATTTTGATTCGATTTTAAAAAAACATTTCAATTGCGAGACGTGAATTTTGTGATATACCGAGTGATTAAGACAGGTTATGCTAAGAAATGAATCTGAACTTCTTGAGCGTATTTATAATCATTATATAAACACAGAATTACGATACTTCAATTTAGTTTTTTTTTTTTTTTCACAAAAAACCACAATTGCCATTTTGTAGAGAACAAAATGTATGGTTTAAAACCGACATATAGGAATTCTAACTTCCCATAATGATTAAAAGTGCGCTAAAGAAACGCACGTTCGATGCTTAGTATAACCTTTCTATATCACCTGTATACTGACTATGGGGATACTAGTCCATCATAATACCTAGGATCGTATTCATGATCACAGAAGAAATATATGAAACGAAGACCCAGACGGAATCATAAATATGTTTATATTGAATAAGTATCTACATAATGTATGTAGAACAACATATTACATTCATGGATGGCGGGTCAGATCAGTTGCGCTGCATGTGCCTAGTGAATGTAGCGTCTCTATCTACTGCCGCCTTCCTACCTAGGCAAGTATGCTCCATCGTAGATCTCATCGTCACTTACCATCAGGTGAGATCGAGATCAAATACTTGCCTATAATGTAATAAAAAAAAAATACATTATTACAATGTATCTACCCCTATACTCATCTGTCGGCAATACACCATTCACAATCTAGGTGCTCTTCAATATTTTAACATATGGACATAGGCTTTTTTTCTGACTTTAGGCCACAAATCATGCTAGAATCCACAATTTATTCATAGCTACACACGGCAGAGCCGCTCGTGTCTGTACACAGCATTATCCTACCGCGACTGGGAGGCGCCGCGCCGTATTGTTGACCATCTATACATCAACTAAGTTTAATCGTCTCCAATCGCTTTGATCAGCGCTGAATCGGCGCCGGCGCACCGACGCTCGCACAAAAAACGGGAACACACATAAAGGTAGAGTTCCTCAAACGCCAGGTACGTTAATGCGAGCAGACGAATAAATCAAATCGGGGACTAACAACTTATGACATAAAATCCTTTATTATTCACACGGATGGAAATAAAAAAGTGTGGAGCGTGAATAGCTGGCTGCGCCGGCGCGCCACGCATCGAATAACTTTATAGGATTAAGAACACTTTTGATTTCTTTTTTGAATGGAACAATTAGACGGACGTGATAGGTGTGACAAAAAATATTTCAAAATAAGGATCGCGGCATTCCTGTGTTGGGTTGCTTGAAATATGTTTCTGGGAAATTGGATTTAGTTCGTGCACGAAAATATGTTTTTTTAGGCGCTTTCGGTTGACAGGTATTCAATACTACATAGTAAAGCTGGACTGTATATCACCATGAATGTCCTGACTGACTCAGTGCAAAACCCAAAACCGCCAAACTCAACATGCAAGCATGCTAAATTAGAACATAAAGGGTAAACAGGGAATGGTTACGAACAGTTTGGGTAAAGGTTACACCTAATGCCTATAATAAAATTATATCATGTATGTTGAAAGTTATGGGTTACAAATGTTGTTATATTTGAGCGCGCAATGTATCGTAAACCACGCGAATACAACTCAACGCTCCGCGCGATACCCGATTCGTGCGACTGACGAGCGCGCTCGAGCATATCTAGTTTTAATTTACATTCTAGATTTAGGTCTAAATTATTAATTATGTTTTTTATTAAAATCACGTTGAGATAGACTCCTATTATTATTACATGCTATAATAAATTTAAAAAATAACCAAAAATGCGTATGATCAATGAAAGATCGACGTAAAATTAAATCTCTGGGGTGTCCAGAATCATGAGTTGAATCCGTGGTATCAACTTTATGTTACGACGCCACTGACACCAAGTATTGAATGAAAATTAATAGAACATTATTACCACAGTATTACCAGAACAAACACTACTTCCACATTCGCCAAAAGGTACGCCAATGATATAGTTCAACCGAAAACAATAAATAATTAGATGTAATAAACACGACCTTATAAACACACCAATTGTATAGCCGCAAACTAAAGAATCCTTGTATTGTGGATTGGAGGCAAAAAAACGAAATTGGCCCAGGCGGTATGGGGTCGAGTCACCTTCGTCCGTAGGAGAATTAAGTACCCTCGAGATACCCTACACGTGACCCTGGGTGGTGCCAACCAGGTGACAACTCTACTGGTGGTAGGCTTCGGCCGTGGCTAGTCACCACCCACTGAACAAATCCATGTCGCCAAGCGGCCTAGCCGTGTTCCGGCATGATGTTCGGTGCTGCCATTCATGGATGGCAGGTCAGATCAGTTGCGCTGCATGTGCCTAGTGAATGTAGCGTCTCTATCTACTGCCGCCTTCCTACCTAGGCAAGTATGCTCCATCGTAGATCTCATCGTCACTTACCATCAGGTGAGATCGAGATCAAATACTTGCCTATAATGTAATAAAAAAAAAAGAAAAAAAAAAAGCCGGAAATTGAACTTGCAACGAACCCGTGAGCTGGGCGACCTAGACCGAGACCGAGCGGTCTATCATTTAAAACGAATAAATTGAGGTTAAGAAAATAGTAACGGTAACAGCCAGTTAAAAGCTATATAATAATAACATAACACACTTGTTGAAATAAAACAACATTTTCGGATGTTATCGCGTTTATTTTATGTTTTTACGTTGCGTTTTCGTTTTAAGAAATCAATATAACACACTTTTTTTCCTGGGAAATTCGATATGGTGAGACAGACGATAGTCTAGACGGGCGGTCATGCGCCTAATAAAAACTATACCTATCTATTATATTCGAGTGTATATAATATTTTATTTTTAGCAACGTGTGAACGTAGAATCAATTAGAACATAGATGGTAAAAATATACGATGACTAGCATCCAGTTCCTGGATTCGCTCTTGAAGATTAAATTTGTCTATTTTAGATTTTTCAAGAGTCTGTAGTATAATTGAGTTATTCTAGCTGTGCTATGTGCCTTCTCTGTGTACATTTGAGTCAATTTCCTGAATTTATTACTAAATACGATACAATACAATTTACTTGTAAAGAATGCTCTTAAGCTTTGGTTAAAGGTACCAGGAAGTTTTATGAATGTAAGTAAACGACATGTTTTTCCGAGATCTATCACGAACAGAAATGTAAGTCACACATGGTACCGTACGGTACGTTCATAACACCATGATATATATTATTATTCTGTCCTTAAAAAAAAAACTAATAATTGTTTATGTTGAAATAAAATAAGAATTATGTATAACAAAATAAAAAAATAATATTATAAATAAAATGCAAAAAAAATGTCGCTCATAAAAATGTTAATCAGTAGAATTTTTAAGTAAAAAATTGTTTGTCAACTGCAGATTTTTTTTTTATAAACCTACACACATTCCTTATTAACTGCCATAGAATGTAACTGTTATATTCAAATGTTCTATCATCCAAAACAAATGGTTGATTGTGTTAGGTAGTCGGATACAACGGTGTTTAATTCTTCTCGCGTTGGCCTGGCTGGCCTGCCAACGGGAAATCTATATAAACATAAGAATGGCTCGACAAATTTGGCAAATTTTGTTTAAAAAATATTTGTTATAAGGTCGCTAAGGAAAGAAATATCTAAAATGTTGTTCGGAAAATCGGGAAATTCGATAAAACCCGAAAATGCTTTTGTCTATGGATGTTTTTGTTACAACTTAAGGTTGAATTTCGAACGGTTTAAAATAACAGTAAATAAAAGTAGTTAATCCTGATCCAAATTAACCGTTTGTGTACAAACAATTTTTGTTTGAACACAAAGTTTTTGTTTGTGTACAAAGCCAATAATGAAATTTAACGATGACGTAAAACTATAACATATTTGTGTAACATAAAGCTATGAAATTTCACAATGACCATGAACCGCACGAATTGACGTAAACCATTGACAACATTATACCGCGCATATTAAACCATGTTAGTGGAATAGTAAACTGTTTTCAATCTTTAAACTTGACTTTTGTATTTTGTATTGTACGTAGGGAATAGATTCACATTTGTACTTGAATCTGAACTACGTGATAGTTTTTGTAATTTTGATGGCCTGATAAGCGCAGTTGGTTGTGACCCTGCTTTCTGTGCCGAGGGTCCCGGATTCGAATTCTGGTAGGGACAAACTTTGTGTGATGAGCACGAATGTTTGTACCCAAGTCATGGATGTTTAATATCTATATCAGGTATTATATATATTCTGGGTTCGCCCCTAGTCCATTGTACGGTACCCATAATACAAACGTTGCTTAATGTGGGACCCTATAGTTGGTGTATTCGTCTAGTGATATTTATTATTATTTATTCAATGGCTATTAATTCAAACAATGCTTATACAATACATAAATAATACAATTATGATTTTAAATAAATTCAAAGTCAAATCATTTACAAGGCTTACGGCGGCACTTACAAGTTGTCATTAAACGTTTTTTTCACAGCTCTCGAGTAGGTACACTTGCCATTTACGTACTGTCCTCGTGTAAATCGCGCATAAGCGACGTCACTTGTTTTTGGCTGCGTGATCCGTTACTGTTACTGAATCTAAACCGCATTTTTTTCCGAAAGTGGTCCTTGGGTAATTTAGTGTTGACGCATGTCGCGAAGAAGGCGAGTGCCGACGTCATCGATCTAATCCTGTACATGGCCCTCTAACGTCACTCTATATTATAAACTTAATATGCCAATGTGGCAGTATTTTCATTCACCGATTACCATTTATGTCCCAAAATAAAAATTAAGACAGCATAAAAAAAATATTGAAATAAAAGTTATTTTACAGATTTTATCGCGTTTATTTTATGTTTTTACGTTCCCGACCATGGTCACGGGAGGACAAAATATGTAAAATAAGTTTTATTTCAATGTGTAGTATTCGCGTAAATATCAGAAATCAATAAATAAATAAATATTTCAGATTAATTTAAAAAAGTGATACAAGGCTCCGCTCGCGTTGACTTTGACAATTAAATATAGTTAAGTCTCCACAGCTTTACAGATAGGGTAAGAGATTAATTCCATTATTATCATTGTCACTGGCATCATTATCATCAGGGGGTGGCAATCGCCCACATAATAGTGCTTATTATAAAACTTAAAAGACTAAAAACAGCGATTAAGAAATTAACTAAACAGTGCCTTTATTTTGTAGCCTATTGCAAATAAAAAAATCAGGTGTGATAGATAGACAGACATAGTCGCACCATAAGGGTTCCGTTTTTACCATTTCGGTACGGAACCCTAAAAACATGCGCGAAGATATCTATTTGAAATCACCATATAAATGGTACAGCCGTTTCCTCTCAAATTTTACCTCATTTGGATTATTTAAAATAAAAATTGACAAATTGCAGCTATGCTAGACTATAAAAAAAAATTAAATCCGGTAAATCATTCTTGAATGTTGCACAGTTAAACGTACAAATCTAAATTACCAGGAAAACCATTCTGAACCATTGGATGAAGTACCTACTTTAAAAGCAATGTTATATCACTTTGGAAATGCCAATATGAATACTCAAATGTGAAGTTGAAGTTGTTAGAAGCGCAGGTGACTCAAAAAGCCGCCATGAGATATATACTACTATAATTCAAAATCAGATTGATAAAAAATAGACCGAACAAAATTTTGCAGCCCCTAAATACTATGCCGATTTGGGTAGTTTACACAAATTACACACACTACCGAACCTTGCCGACTGGGTCAGTTTAACTGCGTTGCGTTAACCGACAAAACATGAAATTACGTCAATTATGTCAACACACTGAAGAGGTATTTATTTACTGATAGGATGTTCATATGAACACACAATAATAATTCACATTGTTTATCATTAAAATTTCCAAAATGTTTTTTTTTGGAAAATCATACAAAATTGACAAAATGTTCAATAAAGTATCCACAGCTTTACTGATAGCGGTAGCGATTCATTACATTATCATCATCGCCACCAACACCATAATTATCATCAGTGGTACGCCCTTATCATTTTATAACAATATCAGTGGTAGGCACTTATCATTTCATAACAATAATATCATGAAGTACTCGACACTGACAAAAATTCTCTATTTCGCAGCCGAATCTAAAAAAAAGAATAACTAATAGTCTTTTTGTCACGTTCGAAATTCAAAAAACCATTTCCACTCATAAGGATACAAAGGACTTTTGCGAGCAGATTTCGAACAATATAGACAGCCTATCCGAGCTAGTGAGATGGATGACAATATTATTTGTCGTACGAGCGTCTTGGTATCTACATAATGAGTGCCTGCCGTCGCCCCAGCACGCATTAATCCATTAACTGAACTCTTGTAATTGCACATATAATTTGTACCCTGGTGCCCGTTAACACACAAAGTGTCATTATGTCACGGTATTTAAGGTTAGATTTGCATAGCAAATGATAGACGCGTGGCGTTCTTTCATAATAAATCCTGAGTGTTCCGATGCTATATAAATTAATGGAAAACTAAACACTGAATACATCGGTTAACTAATTTTGTCAGGCTGCAGTGGCTCCAGTGCGATATTTTTACATAGTGTAAGCGTGTCTATTTTGCTCACACAACAGATTTCACAGTAAGAGTAACAGAGATAGTGAGATTTCTTGATACACGACTTAAAAGTAATAATATAATAACTATACGGTCCTACACTAAGCAACGCTTGTGAACTGTGTTCCGTACAATATATTGAGGGCGATCCATGACTCGGATACAAGCATTTATTCTCATCACACATTATTTGTCCCTACCAGGATACGAACTCGGTACCCTCGACGCAGAAGGCAGAGTCACTACCAACAAAGCTAATCAGTTCATGCAATATATTATATAGCTGTTGCCCGCGACTTCGTCCGCGTGGTATTTAATAAAGACAACCGTTGACAACAGCCTGCTCGCCCATTCTGAGCCCGCGGGACGCATTGCAGGTTGTTGCTATCAAACTTAATCAGGCGCTTCGCTGCAACATTGGTTTTAATTTTTTTTCGTGAGATCCTATTTTTTTTTCTAAAATAAAAGTAGCCTAAGTTACTCCTTGTTACATCAGCTATCTGCCAGTGAAAGTCCCGTCAAAATCGGTCCAGCCATTTCAGAGATTACCCGGAACAAACAGACAGACAGACAAAAATTTTAAAAAATGTTGTTCTGGTATAGGTACCGTTTATACATCCAAATGCACTTAGTAAAAAGCGGTTATTTTAATATTACACTCCAATTTTATTTATATGTATAGATTTAATTGTTGCGGCTTCATAAGTAGCTCTACCTTTCCAGTACTGTGTTCTATCAACACAAGGGCTACCAACATAAGGCTCAAAATAGCCGAATTTGCCGCCATTAGTGTTTAATATTAGTCTGCATTAGCCATTTTCCACATCTAACGTGCTTGAAGCGTACACGCATCGTTCTCAAAATCACTGTTTAATCAATCCTTGACAGTTGGCAAACCCGAACGAACATCTAACTGCGTCTTTCAAACCCAGTATTATCCTACCACCTAGATACATACTTAGGGCCAAGGCCGTAGCCAGAAATACATTTTCGAGATGGTCGAGTTCTGGACCAGACACAATAATAACTTAATTATAAAATAAGCATTAGGGTGGAGTGTTTTTATTTTTTTTCTAATTTGGTTTTGGGCCACTGCGGGATGGATGCTCTATGTTAATGCGATATTAAGTCACTATGACAGAATCAATGTATTATGAGTAGAAATACTGCCCCAAGGGACTTGAAGTTTGGAAAAAATGACAAAAATTGACTTTAGTTCGTCAAGGAATAAAAGTACTTTTATTAAATAAAAACGACTTTGTTATTATTTTAATACACAAAAAAGTAATTAAAAACAAAATTACATAAAATAATCAGCTACAAAGAGCTTACATTGAATTGAAAGATAACGAAATTTTACCCAATTTTGTAATGTTTATTTGACTCGAATATGGGCATTATTCGGCATGACTCCAATTTATTTCTTATATATCCTTAACGTCGTTCTGGGCTAGAGACAGCAGAACATGATTCCGTTATTAACTTTATACATGTTTCTGTAGCTTGCGTGTGACAAGGTATGCGCTGGAAGTCCAAAAATATCGTAGCATTTAAGCTATTGAGGTCCAAAATGGCTTCGGAAATGACGGCAGTTGATATTTGCATGGTGAGTGGTGGTTCCAAAATCACTTTCCAGTCGATCAAGTCCGTGTAGTCCTTTGCTTCGAAACTAGACGATCGCACTTGAAACATCCTTCTAGGTGTGAACGCCGATCTCTCCCGAATCTTCAGAATACGTCTCAGAGCGAGTTCTTTTATGTGCCGTCTTTCATCGTATAGCATTGCTATCATTATGTTTTTACGGTGGCCAAAATAGCCATTCGGTTGAATAACTGGATCCACTACCATCTTTAAGTTTTCAGGCAGATAACGAGACATCTTAATGGTCTCAAATCGTGTTGCGCTCCATTAATACAATAAGGTTGGGCCTTTATCTAAAACCATATCGGCGCGTACACTTTGATCACAAACTCAGCTAAAACCACAAGATTTTCTGATGGCATGAAGTAGAAACATACACCCTTAGAATCCTGTTGGCTGTTTCAATTCTGGGAAAATCAGTCACTCACGTATCCAGCGTGAGTGACAGATTTTCCCAGGTTTGCGTTTGGCTAAGCTTGGGCTGCAATAACCGTCGTTGATCGCACGAAAAATCTCTAGCAAATATAGCTGGTCGGTGCTAAGGTCTTCTCGAGATTTCGTTATATTTGGTAACATGCATTCGATTGCATGAAAAGTTGTGACAGGGAGAAATTCGCAGTTGTTCAGACTCCGTCCCACCTTGCCGCTAAAACTTTTTGGTCCTGATGTAGTCCTATTGTAGCCATTGAAGTGAATGTTGTAGCTTGCCTTCAAGTAACCGGATAATACCCGATTTATAGCCGGTATTCACAGCACAGCAGCAGCACAACAGCAGTTCTATCACAGCTGATTGCCATAATTTTCTTTAAAACCATATCAACCGGGGAAATCTACGAAAATGGTCTCGCTCAAGTATAATATTTTGGCGCGTTATTATGGTATATCTTATAATTTTAGGATATTATCATGTTGAATTTGTCCTTGACTGTTGTTTTAAATGAATTGAAGTTGATAATTTATATGTCGTATGATTAAAAAGTGACAAGTAAAAATCCACGTTTTTAGTTTTTTCTGAAATTTTCAATGGCTCGGGGGCAGTATTTCTAAAACTATAACCCTAGTCCATATTTGGTATTATTAATCAGTAGGCCTTAGAGCATCCATTCCGCACTGGCCCGAAAGGAAATTTGAAAAATTTTTTTTTTCATACATCCGCGCTCCACCCTAATAAGCATACGTATATAAGAGTATATTATAATCATCACACTAATGTTATAAATGTGAAAGTTTGGATGGATGAATGTTCGTTACTCAATCACGCCAGAACGGCTGAAGGGATCCGGATGAAATTTGGCACAGAGATAGATTATAGTCTGGAATAGCACATAGGGTACTTTTCATCCCAGTAAAATGTATGGTTGCCGTGGGATGGATTTGTTTTAATTGTTTTTATAGGTTTATAGGTGGGTTTATCGACGTACCGCGGGCGGAGCCGCTGGAAAAAGCTAGTACGAAATAAATGATTTGACTTTGACTTAATAACAGAATAAAATGTTTGCTTGCGGATTCTTATCACGCGAATTGGTTGTTTGGGCTTCGTTCTCGGTCCGATGTGAACGTTCATTACCAGTGCAGTGCTCGCCGCGATAAGTACGATGGCCGCGAACTACAAAAACGATCCAGCCGTCGCGAATTTCGTCGAGTATTTAAGAATACCGAGCGTACATCCGAATGTCAACTACGGTGAGTTTTTAACAAACGAATTATGCTCACGCTACTAACGGGGCAATCACTGCCTGTCCACTTAAAGGTTATTTTTGCATGACAATTATTTAGTTCTAGCGTCGCGATTAGCCGCGAAACTATTGGTATACCGTTAATATATTTTTTTATATAACAATTTTACTTACTTAATTTTAATTAACTATCATCGATAAAGTGCATCACAATGAAAATAAAAAAAAAACACTTCGTTTCAAGGAAATAAACAATATTATATTATTTACAGACGACTGCGTAGCTTTTCTAAAAAAACAAGCTGATGGACTGGGCCTCGCCGTGAATGTCTATGAATTAGTACCGCGGAAACCGATAGTTGTATTGACATGGCCGGGGAAAGAACCTTCATTACCATCGATTTTATTAAACTCTCATATGGATGTCGTACCAGTATTTGAGGTGAGTATGATAAAACATCACAAATACGTACATAGATAACGTATCTTGATACGATAAATATATCTAAATAGATTGAAAGAAATTAATTGTTTGATTATTGTTTGCATTTAAACATTGCAGAAAGATATTACACAACTACTTATCTATTACATTTAATAAGTACAGTAATTAAAATTAATTTTAAAAACTCATCATGTATGTTGTCCTCCAAGGGGCAAGCAAAGGGGCACTGCAGTTTACCTTTTGCTCATAGTATTTGGTCCCAATGTAATAGGAACCAGCCTATTGCCATTACACCACGCACACTGAATGCGAGGGGAGTTGGAGCCATATTCCACCTTGCTATCCCAGTTAAGATTGGCGAGCTTTGCACGGCTTCTAGAAGATGTACAGGTTTCCTCATGATGTTTGCCTATACAGTACAGCAAGAGCTAAACACTATAGAAACTTATAGTGGAGTGATTTTTATGGCTGTGCTCCCTGTACGTATAAAGAGTGGGATTATGCATTGAGGAGCATAAAGCCTACAATATTAGCGGATAGTACAAACTTGATACTTTGTTCAGCGTAGTTACTACGTGACGTAGTTTATACTGTAGCATGCTGACGGTACCATTTCGATGAGCCGCATTTATACTGAAATGCCCGGTAAACATTTATATTCCAGAATAGTTGGACATACCCCCCATTTAGTGGTCATATCGACGAAGAAGGAAAGATTTTCGCACGCGGCTCCCAGGATATGAAATGCGTTGGGATCCAATATCTTGAGGCCATAAGAATACTAAAACAATCTGGGAGACAGTTGAGAAGAACTTTGCACGTTTCTTTTGTGCCCGGTAAGGTTAGCCACGTTGGTAGAACGCTTGCCTTGGTATCCAGCATCCCAGGTTAAAACCCACCTACGGGATTTCTGGATTTCATGTGTGAATCTTACTTGCAACCATGATTATCATTTGCTAAACGGTGAAGGAAAACATCGTCATGAAGCGTGCAGGGCCGAGAGAACCCCTCGGAAAACGTTTGACGTCCGCCAACCCGCACTGGGCCAGCGTAATGGACTATGGCCTAATCCCACTCACATTGATAGAAGGTCCGTGCCCAAAAGTGGAACATTAAAAAGAGCAGCTATTATTATTATACTAAGACATTAATGAAGTAGCTTGTCATCAATACGCTATTAAATACTTGACACTGGAAAAGTACCTAGAAATTAATAATTCGTCTCATTCAATTTTATTTCATTTCGTAAAGAAAGAAGAAAATATATAATTGTAATAACCTATTTTTACTGGTTCATAGATGTCAATAGTTTGTTTTTTTTTCTATCGCAGATGAGGAAATTGCTACAGACGATGGCATGAAAAAGTTTGTGCTGAGTAAAGAATTCAAAGACCTCAACGTTGGTTTTGCTTTAGACGAAGGAATGGCGAATCCTGGTGAAGAATTTATTTTGTTCAATGGTGAAAGAAGTGCTTGGCGTAAGTATTTTATATGAATTATTTAAATTCATACAACTCCACTACCTCCCCAAGAAATAGTACGCTGATTTGCTATTTTCATAAAAAAAAACCATAAAGAAGATACTACTTTTTTTTGCCAGAAATACACGTGCACTGTACCGGCCAACCCGGTCATGGCTCATTACTGCTACCAAATACAGCTGGTGAGAAGGTGCGTCATTAATATTGCGCTAAT
Source organism: Pheosia gnoma (assembly GCA_905404115.1). NCBI lineage: Eukaryota > Metazoa > Arthropoda > Insecta > Lepidoptera > Notodontidae > Pheosia > Pheosia gnoma. Next base: position 2,330,334 of record FR989901.1, on the reverse strand, counting down.
TATATTTTTACACAAGGCACTTATTGATTTCTTATATTTACGCGAATGCTATACATTGAAATAATGCTAATTTAAAGATTTGCGTAGTTCGGACCGCAAACACCAGCTAAATATGAGGGTACCCCGGTTTAAACTATGACTCTAGTACGTCAACCACCGCAGTCCTCCCGTGACCATGGTTGTTGTAAGGCAGCCGAAACGTCGGGAACGTAAAAAACATAATATAAACGCGATAAAATCCTTAAATTAGTTATATATCAACAAGGCACTTATGTATGTGACTTTTATTATTAATTTTAATAATTTTGAATAAAGCTATGACATAAATAACCAGAAAAATAGCTAATTGCATTTTGAATTGAGGCCTTTGTTCCTAAATAAGTGGACTTTAATTTCGCAGCTAAGATGCATCATAGATAAATTCATGGATTTGAGAGCGGAACAAAAGAAGATCTTGGAGAACAATTCTAAGATGACTATTGGTGATGTGACCACAATTAATTTAACCCAAGTACATGTAAGTAACCACTACTTACTTACTTAGCTTACTACTTAGCTAACTTACTTAGTTGTTATGACTGTGCTTTCTATGCATTCTGTAATATAACATAGTTGTGTAAGTTTTATTATTATTTATTCAGTGTCATTTACTTTTAATTTTCAAACTGTCCACTAAGTTAGCGTGTGGTAAGCGGGCTGAAGTATGTTGAAATTGAAACTGAATCTGTAAATAGCATTAAAACTGTAATTAATTTACTTTTTCACGTCTTACGTGATATTTATTAATAACTAGCTGCGCCCCGCGGTGTTACCCGCGCAAATAATTTTTTTTTAATTTTCTTTAAATTTTACCGGGATAAAAAGTAGCCTATGTGCTATTCCAGACTATAATCTATCTCTGCGCCAAATTTCATATAGATCCGTTCAGGCGTTCTGGCGTGATTGAGTAACAAACATCCATCCATCCAAACTTTCTCATTTATAATATTAGTGGGATTTTTCAGGGTGGTGTACAATCCAACGTTGTTCCCGAAAAGTTAACAGCTGTTTTTGATATACGGTTGGCGGTAACAGTTGACCACGTGAAGTTTGAGAAGATGGTAACTAGCATTGTCCTTATTTATCTATATAAATTTAGTCTATGCAATTTAAATTTGCATAGTTACAGTCACTCTCATAAATTGACGTGTCATAACCAATTTACATAATTAAAATAATAACTACATCTCAAGCCCACGAACCGAAGTGCGAGACATTCAAAATTCGACTTAAATATCAATTTTATTGTATTGATAAGGGCGAGTCTATATCTTCTGGAATACACGCGTGTTTTCATTTGTTTTTTTATTAAGCCTTTTGACTATCAATAAATTACCTTTGGTGGAATTTGCACCTTCCAACCCATATCATCACTTCGGTTATTATTTCATTGAAATTTTTCGTAATATATTTTAGATAAATCAATGGATTGAGGAAGCGGGTGACGGAATAACTATTGAGTTTGAACAGAAACACGCTTGCGTGAAAGTTACTAAAATAGATGCCACCAACCCGTACTGGGTCGCGTTCAAAGGAGCCGCCGATGAACTGTAAGTGTAGATACTTATTCAAGAATCAAAAGCATTAACTTTGTAATAAAAATCCTCAAAATTCTAATCCTCAAATGTTTATGTATGTGTTTGTGTGTATGGGTACCTATGTATAAACATAGAATTACATATGTGTGTGTAGTGATAAGTACACACGTCATATTTGGTTTGAAGTGCTTCGTCCTTACAAATTGTTACCCGATCTCTTAAATTTTCTTCTCTCAAAAATCTGGTTTTTTTTTCACAGAAATCTCAGGCTGGACTGCAGAATCTTCCCCGCCGGTACAGACAGCAGATACATCAGAAACGCCGGAATACCAGCCCTTGGTTTTTCACCAATGAACCATACCCCGGTCCTTCTGCACGACCACGATGAATACCTCAAAGCTGATATATTTTTGAAGGGCATCGATATTTACGTGAACCTCCTTACTGCTGTTGCTAACGTTTAAACCGGTTGTGCAAATACCATTATTATTTAAATTGAAATAAAACTAATTTTACGGATTTTATCGCGTTTATATTATGTTTTTACGTTTCCGACGTTTCTGCGTAGATCGGACCGCAGGCAACAACTAATCACATAAAGTTTGTCCCTACCAGGATTCGAACCCGGGACCCGCAACACAGAAAGCCGTGTCACTACCCACTGACCTAAGCAGGACGTCTCATTAGATGTTTGGTCAGTAGAGCGAAAATTGTATTACCAAATGTCAAATTACGCAAGCAGGTCCGCAAACAAAGCTTATATGTGCGTGACATCCACCTACGTAAAACTTAACAGGCTCTGTGCACACCAAGAAAAACCGATAAAACCGATAAAACGGGTCCTATTAAATAGCGCTTCGTAACAAATTGATGCACCTACTCACCGTGTCGTAATCCACACTGTTTACCTACCCGTATATTATGATATCCAACCAAGCCTGTGTTAAAACCGGTAAACTGCTGAGCAATATAACAACCGTAAAAAGTGGTCAAATATTTATATCCTCAAAATTAACCATTCACTTTTTATAGGTCTTACAATTGCATGATTCTATTAGGCCATTCAAGTGGTTCCGCTAGGGCCACTGCTGTAAAATTTATGAAATGATGTATGGTTTTTGATTTATTTGTACCAAGTACCGGAAGACGTAGTGTAGGACGGCCCCCCACAAGGCGGACCGATGATATCACACGTGTAGCAGAAAGCCGATGGATGCGAGTGGCGGAGGACCGTGATGTGTGGAAATGATTGGCGGAGACCTATGTCCAGTGGACGTGTTTCGGCTGACAGATAGAAGTAAATTGTATGAGGTTGGGGTTTGGGGAGTAAAGGAGAGAACGGAGCCAAACATCTATCCGACCCAAGCCAACCCCCCTCCCCCCTGGCGCTAGAGGTTCGTCAGAATAGCTGGCGGCGGTGGCCTAGGCCACCGTGGTGCTCCCTGCTAGACAACAGAAGGGGCTCTGGCGACCGAGATATGACGGGATAACTATCAACCTAGCCGGAAAACCAACTGGAAGAGGTATCAGTAACCTTGGGGCCTAAATAGACACCTAAAAGACCATGTGTAGAAATGTCCAATTCGACAAATCATATATGGTCACGATCCTCATTAGCGAGGGAACAACAAAGAAGATGAATAAATTGTATGAGAATCTATGATTTATAATAATCTTGTATTACCACTTTTTTATATACCCATTGAAAGTGTATAGACCAAGCGTTTGTAAGCACCGACTAGCCGCGCCCGCGCAGGTATAAATCGCCATCCATCAGACGCGGGCGCATGGGATCGCAGTTAAACGCGATAACTGATAATCGCATAAACACAGTGACTCATCGAGACGAATGGATGTATTGATGTCGATGTGCTACTAATGTGAGGGGCACTGGCTCCATTGTACACACTTCCGATTTGTATTTTATAACCACCGTCATGCCTGTAATCTCCGAAGGGGTAAGCAGAGGTGCAGGGAACCCTAATACACTCGCCGCTAACTTCTTCTGATGCCATCTCATATAGGTCGGCGATCATCATGGTTATTCTAGCTTTAGACACGTTTGCCTGAAATAGGAACCTGGTACTCCGCCCAAAGCAGTCTCTTAGGTTTTTCAACCAGGATCTCTCGACGACTAGAATCTCGGAGGTCTTTGGTAGTCTACGGGCGATGATAATACTAATTAACTAGAGATATTGCTCTTATATTATTATTTACTCACTGAAACTGAACGAGAATACAAAATTCCGAACATCTAGTCGGGTGGATATCATCAGAGCGCTACAGACCACGAAAAAATTAAACCAAATGCCGCTACCAAAATGTTTAAGCACAGAATACCTTGCCTTTCAGCGATCAGTTTATAGGTAAACAAAATATTCATAATTACGCTGTGGCAGTATTTTTTTGTTCAACTATAAAAGCAGATAAAAAAAAATGAAAACCGCGTTCAAAAACGTATAGTGGTTTTTGAGATAAGCCCAGTTATGCAGATAGACAGATGTGCGGCAGTGATTTCCTTTATACAATGAGGTAAGTTATAGTAATAGTATTGTCGTGGTACAATGGACTCAGTCATCAGTCGGACGTCATAACGCGCAGTCAAATTTGGCAGGAGAGCTGCTGTTATCAGAACGTGCCTGCCGGATTTATAGCCGGCCGGCTACATTTCAAACGCACCCGTTAGCGGCTATACACTGTACAATATAATGGGTATCAACGCGCCAAGTCACTGGCGCGGTAGACAGAAATGAGCAAAAGTTTTGGTCATTGGAATAAAACTATTTAAATAAAACTATTTTTAAGGATTCTATCGCGTTTATATTTTATTTTTCCACCTTCCTTAAAAACCACAATCCTTAAAAATAGTTTTATTTCAATGTGTAGTATTCGCGTAAATATTAGATATCAATACAAGAAATAAAACTATTTTTTTCGGATTTTATCGCGTTTTTTTATGTTTTTACGTTCCTAACGTTTCGGCTGCTTTACAGCAACCATGGTCACGGGAGGACTGAGGTTTGACGTCCTAGTGTCATAGTTTCCACTGGGGTACCCTTATATTTAGTTGTTACTTGCGGTCCGATCTACGCAGAAAGTGCTCACAGTGTCTTGAGGTCTTGAAATGGTGCGCTTGGTTTTGGATTTAATGATATTAATTACTGGATCCCAAGATTTTGATCATGTTGCTTATCAAGTTGCCCACGGTACGTGAATTTGTCATCGATTAGAATCTAATTCGACCGAGGGTTCGAATACCGGTACGAGCAAACTTTGTGTGCCTAAGATAATATGTTTTACTATAGTACTATTACATAGGTACCTAGCAAGGCATCAAGGAAATCCCAATGTGTGTGTGTATAATCAATAATAGGACCCATCATTCACAAAGGAATATTTTAAACATCCTATTGAGGATTTCTTCGAAGTTTTATATTATTATCAACTTTAAATATAACGTGTAATAGTTCAATTTATAAATAATCTAGACATTGTTATATAACATTGATTGACTGACTTAATTCAATATTGAGGTAAAATGCAACTGTTAACTAAATAATATACTATCACGCCCGTTTTCCATGAAGGAGTAAGCAGAGGTGCACTGTAGACCACCCACATTTTGCCAAACGTATTAGGTGTCCTTAGTATCTACCTCTTGCATCTCTTTTCTCCATAGGCGGCATTTTAAACCATCCCTAAGAATTTAATGGTGTACATAACAAATTTAATATAATGATTCCAATTCTTTAAATATTAACATAGCTTTGGTTCTTGCAATAGCCATAAATGAAGACTGCATTTAACTGATTATTAATTCTCGCCTTACTATACAGGTTGCATCAAATAAAATGAGCAAATATGGAGCCTCAGCGCATGCCGAATTCATACACGGACAAGCGAAGAGCCACCATATTTATGATGTGACCTGTTATTTTGGGTAGATAATGTATACATAGTTAGGTGCTATGGCTACTAATACAGAACTGTTTCCGTAAAGGGGCCAAAGACACGATTTGTTAACTCTAATCCCATCCCACTAATATTATAAATGTGAAAGTTTGGATGGATGGATGTTTGTTACTCAATCACGCCAGAACGGCTGAACAGATCTTGATGAAATTTGGCACAGATATAGATTATAGTGTGGCACATAGGCTACTTTTTATCGGTTATAGCTGGGTTTATTGAGGTACCGCGGGCGAAGCCGCTGGAAACAGCTAGTATATAATAGTTAAGTGAGAGGCCGGTATCGATACAGGTATCGTTATACAATCGATCAGATAAATCGATTGCGACACATCTGTCATTCAAATCCACCGCTGAATGGTGCGGCGCGTTTGTGGCACGGCGAGTTTTTGTTCAATGAAGTCATACCTCATAATACCGTCCTCGTTAAGGCGCGTGCGTCGCTAATAGCTATACTTTGTTTTATTACACGTAATAAGTATTTGTTATTGTGACATAATAGTCTAGCTGCACTTCTTCTTCATCTTCATCTTCATTCGAAGTACAAAAATTAGATCCCTTTTTTCTGGACACACTTTCGTCCAACCTTAAAACTAGAATCAGTTCTTATAGATGTGAAACGTCAATATCTTGGGTATATATACTGCTAGGATTCAAACCCGGGATACTGCACAAAAAGCATGCACTACAAACCACTCACCAGTAGCAAGTACTACCAGCTAAGCCAATCCATTCATCAAAATATAGTATGTACAATTGTATCCTCCTCTTTCCGGCAGACATTTTATTTAGGATTATCTTATATGACCTTCTCTTATTTTCAATTTCGTTCTCATTCCATTTTTGACCAACATATCTATACAAATAAATAAAATTGGAGTGTCTGTTTGTAATATTAAAATAACCGCTTTCTACTAAGTGCATTTGGATGTATACACAGTACATATATATCAAAACAACATTTTTTTAAATTTTTGTCTGTCTGTCTGTTTGTTCCGGTTAATCTCTGAAATGGCTGGACCAGATACCTGATGTAATAAGGAGTAACTTAGGCTACTTTTATTTTAGAAACCCCCCCCCCAACCCCCGCCAACGACATAATATCACAAAGGCTACGGGTCGCGCGGGTTCAGAACGCGCGAGTGGGCTATTGCTAACGGTTGTGTCCTTATTAAATACCACGCGGACGAAGTCGCGGGTAACAGCTAGTCTACCATAAAAGTTCCCAAATAATGGTTCGCCTTAAATAAATACAAGTTTAGTCTGCCACAGTTACCAGATAGCAGTCAATAATATAATTACCGGTTGATCTCAGATAAGGTGCGCGTGAGTATCTGTCACACCGCTGATCGCGTCGCCACCACACTTAGCAAATACTTGCGACCAATCGCCATTTATTATTGCGGCGTTGGAACATTTTTCTTCTAATGTTATCGCTAGATACTACTTACCTACAGGGAGTTTTTGTGACGGTCTTGGATTCGTTGAGACTGGAATGGAGTAAAGACGCAAAAATAAAGATTTAGGATGACATTAACGGCATTATCTTTTGTAGAGCATATAGATGTATGCAAGTTAATAACAATAGTTTTTGGTCTACAAAACTCAATGTGGATTACCCAGAATATTTTTTCAAATCAAATATACTTTGAAAATAGTAGATAGGAGGAATATATCTTCATCTCTTCTTCTTTAATTTAAGAGCACTTATCGGTGCAGCATCCATGTCAGTTCACTTGTGCTACTCCCTCGATCCTTCTCTGTTCAAAGCCGTTTTCTTTACCTCCCTATTCGACGTAACATTTATGTTATTCTTTATTTTCTAATACATAGCTTATCGTTGGTCTCCCTCTACCCCGCTTTCCTTCTGTCTTTTCTTCCATGATGTTGTTAATGAATCTGCCATGTCTTAATATGTGGCCTATCATCTTTCCCTGCAGAACATATCTTATCTCAACAAATAGCAGATGAATCTAAAATCCACTTGTCATTCATTTATCCCCCACGCTACACTCGTCATTATTTAGTAAATCAATAGTAAACAGTTAGAAATGATCGAAATCACACGAACAGTTTGTGCTAAGTTATACGTAACATCGATTCTAATAGGAACGCAGAGCAAGATTATCACAATTTGTGAATAGCTCTTACTTCGTGAGGTAGCACCTCTAAAAGTCGTGAGACACATTCAGCACAATAGCGCCATAAATTTAATATAGATACACTACTTCAAGCCTGTGCTCACCCCATAGAACCATAATACAGAATTCAATGATACCTACTGGCAGAACCCATCAAATGTTTATATTGATTTCTTATATTTCTTAGAAATAAAACTTATTTTAAGGATTTGGTTGCTGTAAAGCAGCTGAAACGTCGGGAACGAAAAAACACAGAAAATAAACGCGATGCAATCCTTAATATAAGTTTAATTTCAATTTGGAATTTAGTCTAGTTCCCCAACTGATTTTGTATATGTGGCAAATTCTTTGCATATACGGTAGATAAGTCTAACTCCAACCCTATTTCAAGTCTCCCAATGTTCAATCATTGCTGTCTTCTTTCTTTCTCTAAAGAACCTTGCTCCATTTGTCCATTTGGAATAGATACATCTCAACAGTAATAAAAGACCTAGGTTGGTAACAAAATTACATTGTACTATCAAGACTGGTTTTCCCAAGTCAGTCGCCTTTTAGTCGGGCAATATATGCGCAGGAAGAACGAATTAAAGTAATAAAAACATTTACATGCAAAAGCGACGCCTCCGCGAGATAACGCATGCGGTAAATTGCTGTCTTACCTCAACTCTGCAAAATGCGTGATGAATTGGAATTATCGACCCACTGCACACCGCAGCTACGATTCCGCCTACTTCCACAACTAAATGGAACGTATTCAATGGTTCATTATCACAAGACTAACTCTCATTTAAGACTACCCATGGACACATTAATATGATTTTGCTGACTATTGCTGACTATTATTTTTTCGCCTTAAGTAGTCATCTAGATAGATAGATGACTATTTTAGGCGAAAAAATAATAATGACGGAGTGTCGCCAACAAAAAATTGAAGCAGGAAAACCAAGCCGATTTGTTGAGTACATGCGGATTCTCAAATATTTCGTATACGTATTTCGTATAATATGACGATGAAGATGATGTAGATGAAATGAATCCCGTACCCCTATCAGTAAATCTGTGGGTGGATACTTTACTTAAAAAAAACCGATATCTTGACAGAACTTAAAAAGTCACATGATGGTTAATATCCCACTAATATAACACATTGTATATCAAAGAAACACATTTTTCGAAAAAAAAAAAACAACTTCACGGTTCAAATTCCCGCCAAAAAGTCCTTGTAGACGGTAATACCATAGTCCATTTACATTCCACTAATAAGTCTCTGTTCTATTCAAAGATAACATAGGTAGGTGTCTTCTTATCCAACATTTTCAATTCCCGGTCTCAACATTGATCGAACCATTTTAGGTGTGACATCATAGCATTGTTTTTACCATAAATGACGACATATTAAATTAACACGTGTACGTTATTTAAAAGAGAGCACACGTTACTTTTTTTCTGGGGGATTTTTTTGTTAATGTTTTTTCGATACGATAATTTGAACGTCGCAAAAATAATAATCAAACTTATCTGTATTATGATTATGAGTCAACACTCGGAATACTACTGGATATTAAAAGTGCTTTAGTTTTTGTCAGTAACTTCGTTCGTTTTTGGCATATAACAATAATGTGAGGTAGTTTTAATTTAACTCGATGAGTTAAATTAGTTACTAGTTAGTTACTAGTTACTGCAGTAACTGCAGTACTGCTTAGGTGTGTTCAAACGCGGTCTCATTTGTGTGTAGTTTTTCTCACATATAATATTTAAACACCAATGTTTTTGTTTATCTGCTAATCATATAGTTACTTTGACAGGTTTAATTAGATCCTCAGAGGTAAAATATTGATTTATGTAAAGTTACAATCCCATTCATGTTTTTTAAAGCGTGTTTTCTTAATTTTATGAATTAATGGAATAAAATGTAGGCGATGTAACGATTAATAAAATAAATCAAATTGTAGTTCATAATGACTATGAATGCCAAGTTCGTGGCTTTTGAGAACATTTATAAAAAAAAGAGTAGATAAGTACCTACATTTTAAGTAATAATTAGTCGACTGAAAACATAATAAATCTATATAAAAGTAGGTATAACTTTAACTAATCCTTAAAAGGAACACATTAATACTGGGTTTTATTTTCAGGTATCACGATGTGGTATTTCAGAATTTTGCTTACGTTTTATGAATCAAAGAATACAAGAAGTTTATCGATTTAGCTCTACCAAAATAGCCGCGTAACTTGGGATGGAACAACAAGAACACGTCCGATCACTCGTCCGTATTTTTGGATATCAAACATTATTGTGCGGTTCGCGTATTATGCAGTACGAGTACCTACTAGAGCAGGGGTTCCCAAACTTATTTTGTCTACTGCCCACTTTGAGAACGAATTATTTTTTAGCGCGCCTATTTTTTCACCTACTTAAAAACCACCATAACTTCAAATTAAATTAATTATTGTAAGCCTCTACACAACGCCCCCATTTTTTTCGCGGATTGCTATAGGTATACATATTTATTCCCGACGACGTGTTCAATTTCAAGTATGTATTGTTTTTTTGTCAATAGAGTATATTCACTCTAGTACTAGCATTTTCAAGGACGGTACGTCAAGTGCGGGATTATTCGTAAGCTAACCGTATACTTTATATTCTACCGTATTTAGACATTTTGTATGGAGAATGGAATGTTTTAAATACCGTCCGCTAGAGGCGCTTTTCAATACTCCATACACAATGTCTAAATACGGTAGACTATAAAGCATACAGTTAGCTCGCACTTGAAGTGCAGAAGTGCTTTGAGATACCATTGCTGATTGACGTTAATATATATAATTATAATTATGAGGGACGGAGTAAATACTCTTTTATAAAAAATAGAAAATTACGGAAAAATAATGAAGGCCCTACATATTTTTTTTTAATATTATTGTATCTAGTCCGTCTATACCGCAGAACATTTGTATCCTAGATCTCAAGATACACGTACATGAATGGTGCATTTACTGAACTACAAAACAAACCCAATTGTGAATGTCACAAGTAAAATTCCATTGAACCACGTAATAGTCACCTGAGGCGTTCTTGTCTCAACACTAGCCGTTAATTTTATTCGTTATTAATTGTGGTGCGGCGTGCATAAATACCGCAAATTTATGTGTTTCAACTTGACAGATACACAGACGCGATACGTGTCCGGACACTCCCGCTGACCCTTCAAACGATCAACCACTGCTGGTAAATAGGCTACTCGTTTACATAAATACTGGTCCTCTTACAATAATAATTGGGCCGTATATTGTTATATTAATTATAGTTACATAATAAATAATAATACCAGCCCTTTTTAATGCCCCACTGCCGGGCACGGGCCTCCCCTCAATTTGAGGAGGATTAGGCCATAGTCCAACACGCTGCCCCGGTGCGGGTTGGCGGACTTCACACATCTTGCGAGGGGTTCTCTCAGACATGCAAGTTTCCTCACGATGTTTTTCTTCACCGTTTAGCAAGTGATAATCGTGGTTGCAAATGAGAATCTCACATGAAATCCAGAAATCCCAGAGGTGCGAGCCGGGGTTTGAACCTGCGATCCTCGTTACTAAGGCAAGCGTTCTACCAACTTTGCTATCACTGCATTTAATCAAAACAAAAAAAAAAAACCTCCAGACAAACACACAATTTATGGTCTATATCTCAAATAGGCATAGACAAATATACTAATTCCTGGTTACCACAATTCACGATGCAGTTGAGAAGACAAACGTGTGAACTTGACTGTTTGTCGAGAACTCGGATTTGTTTTTTTGTCAATGCGGGTTCGATTCCTACCTGGGGAAATTCGGAAAATATATTTTTATAATTTGCTCTAGTTTAGGTGTACGTGTGATCATCTCGAATGCCTCGCCTGATAGCCAAAAAGTTAATAGTCGAAAAATCATTATTAAACTAGGATATTATATATATAGGATATTATATAACTTTTTCGAACGTCGTTCATGGGGGCCGACGGAACCCTTGCGCTTGGGTCCCCCGGGGCACTACCCCTCCTAACCCTACGGTAGCTTCGCCACTGGGTCAAGACGAACTGTTCGGTTGTACATATCAAATTTATCAATTAGTTATAAGGATGCCTCTGAAAGATATCTAAAACATAGGAAATTTCCAATCGGATCGTTTCAGTTACATATCGAATATTAAAATAAAACTAATTTTAAGGATTTTATCGCGTTTATATTCTGTTTTTTACGTTCCCGACGTTTTGGCCGGACGGGACCTCCCGTGAACATGGTTGCTGCAAAGCAGTCGAAACGTCGGGAACGTAAAAAACATAATATAAACGCGATAAAATCCTTAAAACTAGTTTTATTTTAATGTGTAGTATTCGCGTAAATATAAGAAATCAATATACATATCGAATAGTTCAGAATCCATCCGCGGGACCGTCTGAAGCACGGATCATAAAATAATTATAATCAGAACTATAACTATGCGTAGTATATAATTTTGTACAACCAAACCTTCAATCAAATTCCACCATCCGATAAATCAAGTTCCGAACCATGATTATGATATACGCGGTCATGATCTCATTGGCGCTTATCTGTATCGGTTATCTATTCACGACAATGGATAGGTGACTAGACATGTTGGCACACGAGTAAAAAAACCCTACAGAGACCAAGCTACATACAAGCAACCTGCGGCCAAATACCGCGCCAATGTTTGCGTGAGCTCCCACCGACAGGTTTATGGACTTTACGCCGGCGGCGTAGAAACCGGCTTGCGCCGGCTGAGTTGCGTATTATTGTTAGGGATGCAGGGCGCTGTTTATTTATTATATAAGACGTTTAAGTGTAGAGAGGATTCAACAAGACTTATGTTTCAACTGTCTTGGTAGAACCAAGTCTTTTTTTTGCTTTCATATTGGGTCAAAAAGTGGCAACAAATGTCTTACGTAATAAATGAACAGCCCTTAGGTTGCGTACTTGTGAGTGGTCTCGCAGCAGGCTGTTTGTATGACGCTTGGTCTCTGTAGGGATTTTTTAATCGTGTGATATTGGGTAATGATTAAAATCGAATCACAATCAGTCATTCAGGCGATGAATGCCGGCGGCTGTGACGTCACAAATGGCAATTGCCAAGTTTGCGGTTATAAGGTGGTTTGGTACATGTACGGTTTTAATTTGAAAGTGTTTCCGGTTATTTGACCGTGCAATACATCCAGATTTTTTTCTGGACACTTTTTACAATCAAAGATCTAGCCCCGAACCTGGATTGGCTGCAAATAGGGCACTAGACGACGGTATGAATATACTTATCTGTATTAAACATTCAAAACTTAGTTACACACATTCGAGATTATCACACAAACATTGCCCCTACCGAGATTCAAAGCTGGAAATCTCGGCAGAGGAAGCGGGACTACCACGAAAAACTTATTAATTTTGTTTGATAGCATTTAATTATATACGTTATTGAACAATTATCTGCAATACCATTGCAAAAAGATTTAAACTTCTATGAGTTTAGGGGTCAAAATTGCCTGAACAAATCGTCCCGTTTATAAGATTCCGCATGATTTACGGTTCAGTAGGTATAGATGTGACGTTAAGGTCATCAGAGGTTACAGCTGCCGTTGTTATATTACAATGGAATTGAATCGTTGGTTGTGAGGATTCAAACCATACAAACCGAACCGTGAATTAGGAGCGATATTCAATTCAAATCAGAAACAACTCTACATTTCCAAATCTCAATCTTCTGCTAATATAAACAGTGGTATTATTTAAAAAAAATAGCATTTAGCTAGATTACCTATTTATGGGTTGTAATTAACAAAACAAAGTTAGCACCGAAATGTATCTACATTTTATGTCACAAACTTGACAACCATTTACCATTTATTTTATTTAAGTAGACATAATCGATTGATTTATTTACAACGATTAAGTTTGTGGTCGAGCGAGACCATTGGTACGCTTTGCATGACTTAATAAAACGAATATCTGAAGAAACGAATACAAATTATAATATAACGAAATTAAATACATATTAAAATTTGTATATTATAATCCGTCATGTGTCCGGCTAAAGAACTGCAGCGAAACCGGCTCAAAGTCTAGCCAAGGTGTCATAAAAAGTTAATAAGGTAGAAATAAGAGACTTATAGAATTTAGTCTTATTTGAAGAGAGGGAAATGTAACAAAACCGGAGTAAAACGTAAGTTCCAAAAGTTAAACCTTAACGAACGGCGCAACTTGGCACCCAATTACCTACAGGTTTGGGTGCCAAGTTGTGCAGTTCGCAGAGGTTTAAGAGTTCCAAAAGTTAAACCTCAACGAACGGCACAACTTGGCACCTAATTACCTACAGATTTGGGTGCCAAGTTCTGCAGTTCGCAGAGGCTTAAGAGTTCCAAAAGTTAAACCTCAACGAACGGCACAACTTAGCACCCAATTACCTACAGATTTGGGTGCCAAGTTGTGCAGTTCGTAGAGGTTTAAGTCTTTATTCTTGTGGATTCTACAAGGCAAGTCGAGAAGGTGGCGCAGATGCTCAGCAACCTCTCATATATCTGTGTCAGCAACCCTTAGTGAGCCACAACAAAATCGTCCCAGACGATGCAGCCTCCTCGGAGAGGGCACTTTGCCCTCTATGGGGGGGCGTTTGATTCATACGGACCAAATGGATAGAAGAAATATGCACAAGTATTTACTTTAATCATATTTTACACACAGCGACGTATCTCGCATACCTGCTATTTAATCTGTGCCTACGTCCAACATAATTCACACTTACGCTGTCACCAAAATGCTTTGTATTCTAAATATGGCGGTCCATATAAAAAAGCGATACAATTGATACAAATAACCGCCTCACATTTTTGACTATTGGCATAGCGCCAATAATGAAATGTTACCTTACGTGTTACATTTGTGTTTGTCGTTAAATATTTACCATTATAGATATTATTATGAACATTGCACGTGCATGCTAAATACTAATGATTACAATCCGTTAGCGTGTTTTGTGTGTTATACTTAAATATTAAGTCATAAATATAATGTTATCTGTGCAAAAAGAGTTTGTCTATGTTTCGGAAAAAAAAGATTGGATACGTTTTGCAGGGAGTAATTTAGAGCCGAACCTTGACATTGTTAATAGGTATTACCTAAATAGGATAGAGGTATAAAAAAACTTTCTGCAGTTCGATAATAAGTAGGGGTTTATTTTTCATTGGAGATGAGTGAAACCAAATGAAAGCCTATAGCTTAAATGATTACAACAGAGGATAAACATAGGTTACGCGACGCGACTATATACTCTATGACGTCAAACAAATCGTGATCAGTTACGGCAAATTGACATGAAATAATGTTGCAATTAGTGTGACTGGCATTCACAGATAAAACTGGAAAATACCACATAGCAAGTATTGTTTATCTCTGTGGTATAATTATCCTTCAACGATATTAATGTATTGAGGTAAATAAGTGTTTGTTGTAGGCAGATACAAATTTTATTGTTTTTACATAAGACCGTCGAATTTGTACTGTGCAAAATTTATAATTATTAGTGTGCAGTGAAGATAATTTATTAAGATTTTATTATTTATCTCAGAGATAGGGTCGGTGCACACCGAGCGAGTGTCGGCGAAGGACCTTTATTCGCGCTTGGCCGCACTTCGCGCCACAATTGCGGTTGTGCGCAGTGGCGCTCGTCAGCCGAGCCTATGACAAAGAGAGTAGAGCTGTCATTTAATTGTTATCCAATATTTTGTAGCCGCTCCCGGATTCTGTGAAATATTTTCGCAAAGGAGAATTTGATACTGCAATTTACAAATTATCATTCTCGTCCCGCACGCAAAATGCATACATCGTTCCGTAGGTATATGAGAAACCTTTCGAGCCCCTCTCCGTCCGCTCCTTTGAAGTCTCTATCTATTATCCCACATTGATAATCACATCGGTATCAAACTGGACAGTTCATAGATGATAAATGTGCATATGTTAGTTATTAAGTTCCCTCTTACCGGACGGTAGATTTGACTAAACTTTTAACAATAATTACACTATTATTTTACACGCCCGGTTACATAATCATCTTAGAAACCGTATCGCCATGTCGGTCGCGTTTGATGTTCTCGTTGGCCACACACATTACGTCACCTGGCTATTGACACTCGTTTGGATTGTATGACGAACTTTGATGGCAAAACAATATCGGTAGTATATGTGTCGAGAGCATCCATTACGATTGCAAATACTTTGAAATTACGAAGAATTATTCTTCAAGTGTGTATATAGCTTAATAATCTTTTGGATTTGCAACTTAGTGACATATCTTATTTAATTCCTGCTTTGTTTTATTTTTAAATTCAACTAGGAATACTTCTATAATACTGTAGCGACCACTTCAACTGCACCACAAGCTACACAGATGGCGCTGCAGACGCATTGACAATAATAGACAATTCTAATCGCAATCCTGAATCACGCTATAAGAGTTTTCGAAGCAAGTAACATATATACAAGATCCCTATAATAACCGTCGGGGCATAGCGGCCGCCCCGCCAAGCATACCACCCGCCTGGCTGGAAGATCTTCCCTTTTCCACTAACATTCTAAATGAACGATCTTGGCCAAAATATCCTTACTACGTATTTATTAGCAATCTTTTTAACCATAATTATTGTTTTAATTAAACATCTCTGTATTTGATCATGGCGTCATTATATCGTTGGAGCATACACAGAAATATTTAGCTTACACTACGTAAGTTACGTCAACCACTTGTATAATTGTTTCTTTGAATATATCATTTCTTTCTTGTAATAAATTGAGTGTACAAATTATTATTAGGCCGTGCACTATAAATCTAAATCATTTGAGGCAAACCAAGCAGAAATGCGAAGAAGACGAATGTCAGTCACTTATGAAAAAAATAAGCGTATATTTATTTCTTTTTTTAATTACTTAACTAATTACGTAGCGTATGCTAAGTGTGTTGGGTTAATAATTACTTTAGACAGCCAGTGCCAACACATGACAAAATGTCACATCATTATAATGAATCATTATTTCAATAACGATTCAACTGTACAAATAAACGTAACAGCTATTTTTAATTATTGGGTAAATTATTATATTGTCCGAAGTTATGTAATTAAAAATACCTATTAAAATGAAGGTGCCCAGTAGGTATTTAGGGTACCAACATGTCAATGAACATTATACTCCACATTATCGTGCGTAAAACAGAAAACCACATTTGTCATTATTACAAAAGTTACGTTAACTCGACGCGTTAACTATATTATTTCAGTCATCGTAAAGGACGTTTTCCTTCCTGGGGGAAATTACTCTCGTGGTTTACGATTGGCGTCATCCCGTTAGCTGCTTCGTCACAAGCCCAATGATCGATTAATTGACGACTCGCAAATATTAATCATTATTGCAAATATTAAAGATTATACCTACTTATCAAAATAAAGTACAAACAAAATGTTGCACTAAATGTACTTATCTACGTTTTCTGCTGTTACAACTAAGACACCGCCGAAATTCTAAGAGAAAACTAGCTTGCAATGCCGCTGCAAGTGGTGGCAATCAATGAAACGCCATTGCATCTAACCGTGGGCTGAAAAGAGATGCAACATTACGGGATTGAGATAATTAAAGGTCAATTAATCTGTCAAACTACATCCATAAAATCCATTTTAATGCAACGATTTGAGAGCGTTCACAGTCAGAATCGTATGGTAACAATAAAGAATACATAAATAATCTGCTTGTATTAATTATCAAGGCAATATCGTTTACGGCCACAGATTTTATGACTAGAGCGAGAGCACTTGTTCTTTTAATAATTATGTTTATTGAAATGAGACAATAATAGTTGAAAGCTAGATTGGCATGGCGCCGGCTGTGCATGAGCTTTACACAATAATTTTATATTATGATTTAAAGCACCCGACTATTACTTCGTAATGCTTGATTTGAAGGATAATTAGCGAAGCTAGATATAGCCAACATAGCGGTATTTGGAAATCTATTGTGGACACTTTAGGTGAATACTTGTTACTTGTATTTGCAACGGTGCACGTCTAAACCGAGCATAGCTCTGCATGCAACTGTTTACAATTCAAAGCTAAAAGCTATTTCTAATCTATTGATTTGACAGAATATAACAGGGCACTTAAATTTTTGGCGCCAACTAAATGCCATTTGTCTATACCACCTGTCAAATTCTGCGCGCCATTTGACGTCTGTTGTATCGATTTGAATAAAGAACTATTTGGCCGTGATTTTGACAGTTAAATTAAAACTGTTGAAATATTCGCATTGGTAATGTTACATCACAATATTATTTTTTTAAAGTAAAGCTAGACATTGTATGATATGTTTGTTTTTGTTACACTTTTTTTCTGATATTAAATGTATGCAATCGTCTGTAACAGTTAGATAAATGGTTCTATAATAAATAATAGTAAAAGTTTAAAGGCTGGTGCCTTGAATTCTTGCGGTACTTAAGAATATAATCGAATTGTGAAGTTTGTTTTCTTTACGCCAAATGGAAACAACTATGCTTGTATGTATATTGTATGTTGTAATTTATTGCCGGGTTCGATAATTTAAATATCTCTTGTTAACTGAAATAAATAGATACATCCACTTAACTAAATATCAATGCATTTTACGGTTGATTGATCCAAATAAAGTCCAAACTACCTACCAAATTGGGTAATTTGGTAGGAAATATATAATTAAGTAGTACGTCATTAATTCTAGACTTTTAAGTATAGGAAAGCTAAGATTATCAGTGGGTAGTAACACGTAAGATTGGACGTATGTTTTGAACTATTCAATATTGCCATAGTTCAAGTCAAATCATTTATTTCGTATAGGCCTACGGGGGCACTTCCAAATTGTCATTAACATTTTTTTTTCTTAACTCATAAACCGGATCGGAAAGCGACTTCAACTGAGAAGATCCGGCGAGGAACCCAGCGGGCTTGTCTTATTTTAATTATTTTTTTAATAGCCGTTTATTACAAAAAAAGTATTAAGCTCCAGTGTGTTGCCATGCTTATGACATATTTTAGTTTTCACGATTGCCTTGAACTTACTAATGGGAAAATCTCGGATTGCTTTAGGAAGTTTATTGTAGTACCTAAGCTACTTGAGAAATTGAAGATTGATGATAAGCACTGAAGCGGTCCATTTGACCACCCAGCCTCCATACGGCGTTGTTGGTAATGACATCACGATCATGTTAGCATACCTCTTTAACTGCAATGCGTTAATCTATTCGACAATATTGCGGATTTCCTTAAAAGTTTAAATTATGCACCAAAAGTTTGTTTATGACATTGGCATATTGTTATGTTCGAAGGTGCTCCCCGTGAAAAATATGTCACTTATCAAGTATATACCTACTTATTCAATATTCTTACCTATTTTTTTTTTATTTATCCTAATAGGTACTGGACCATAATGTAGAGGACCATAATGTAAGGCTAAAATCCTTCTTCCTCAAATCCCTTTCTAATTTTAATAAAAAAAAACTAATAATAATTTTCATAATTAGGTAATGTTTTATACAATATAATAATTTAAGTTTATGTAATTGACTTTTTTTATCATTTAGCAATTTTAGCTTGATACAGGTTTCTAGTCCTAGGTTCGTTTCCCGGGTCATGCAAATAACGCAACGCAAAATGTAAGTCCCGGCATTGTGTAAACTCAAAACAGATACTTAAATAAGGCTCAAATTACAATCTAAGTATGAAATCAAAATATATGACCAACGCTTACCTTAGCAATCATAAATTGTCACTTCTTATTCATATGACACATTATAACAATTCAACACAAAATTACTTTAAAAATAATAACACAATAACACCAGCTATAAAAAAAATGTAGGGACGAGTACTCCGCAAGAGGGCGCAGCGGTGTTTGCCGTACCGTTCGTCTCTCACCCAATTTCCTGAAACTTTCAGTGTATTTGGGATTACAGCATCTTATAGATAAGAACAACGACCCACTGTCATTGTGTGTGTGTGTGTGTGTGTGTATGTGTCAGCATGTTTTTTTTGTAAAACTATCGTTAGTCGATAAAACGTTTATGAGACCATTATTTGGGGGCGGACATAAGCTCTAAAGCTTTTGTCCATTTATTTGTATGATGTATATTATAAATTTAAAAACCAAAATATTTATGGGTATAATCCCTAGGTATTATTTTATGTACATGTACTTATAACCAATTTTGTCTCTACAAAAAATACAACCGAATTGAGAACCTCCTCCTTTTTGAAGTCGGTTAATAAGGATATGATTTAAAAAAATCGATACAATATGTTTTCTTTTTTATTTCATGTTGACAGGGAATCCGTCTAAGGATAGACTTTTGGAAAAAATATGTTCGGTACAGAGGCCGAATCCATCATGTTTTATTTATTGTCTGTCTATCCGCCTGTGTGTCTGTCTATCTGTTTGCGCATCATGGGAAAACTACTAAACGGATTTTTATAAAATTTATTTTAAATAAGCCGGTTCTAAAGATAGGATACTTTTTATACGACATAATAAATTGGATCACGCAGGAAAATAACTACATATATCTCGGATTACATCATAGGTTTAATTAAGCTTGTCATGGCGATAGCTTACATAAGTACCGAATAGGATAATTTCCACGATCTATTGTTTATCCCAGGAGATGGAAGAGTTTATGAGTTATAGCCAAACAGCTCAAGCGCACGTCACAGCCGGTCTCATATAGAGATAGCTGGCTATTTTCCTGAAATACCTATAATAATATAGAGATGTTCCAAATTACTTAGGAGTACGAATTACTGTGGCTGCAAACTCTTCCGTACTTACATCGGGACTGTAATAATTGTTAAAATTATAATAGCAGTGCATTAACCAAGTCGGTTGCTGCATGATTTGATCTGTCCCGGTTTGGTCCCGGTGCACCTTGTTTATGCGATCAGTTATCTATTTTAGTGCGCAAGCGCCGGCCGAGACTGATGATTGTACTTATTGCGTGTTTATCTCCTTAACTGCGATATTTCAGCGCCTATTAGCTGCGTCTTTTGTAAGGTGTTGCCAGATAAAAAGGTTTACCGAGAAATATAGGTACTTACTTATTTGGTTTCGCATTTTTATTGAACATTTCGCTTAGGTATCCTTTCTGGTTCGGTTGGAATACAATCTCACTGTTTCATCAACTTCTGACATAAAATACCTAATCATTTTAATGATCCATTACTCGGATGTGTGGAGATGAATTTAGTGGAAAATTGTAGAACAGAACAACGACACTTACTTACTAATCTTCTGTGTACACACTATTAATTCAGAATAAAAAATAATTTATTGGATTTGCATGATTCAAGTTGGCAACCCCGGTCGGTCTGGCTGCGAGGCGCCGCCGGCTGCGCCCGCGCTCCTCGGCCCACGTGCGCGCCGGCGCCCGCGCCGCCCGCCAAATTATGTAACACAACAACGCATTAGTCCACAAACAATGGCGCCTCCTAGATCGTCTTATCAGCACTACAATTACTATAAAACGTTCAGCTTTGATCGTTTATTACAAACTAGAAACTCGGGTCCATCCCGCTGAAATCTATCTATTACCGGGACTACAAGCTATCCCAGATAATGGTCTATAGTCTTTTAAGCTACCTCACACTATTTTACAAAGTCCGCCATCGCAAACCGCGCTAATTTTAATTATTACAGATTGTATCGCTTGTGATGTGATAAGGTATATATTCAGATATAATAGGAATAGTTAGGAAACACCTATGAACTATAGTGGACAAGACTACCTACTTAGGAACTATGCACATAGAAAATAGGTATCTATTGCTTTGCATAATGTTTCGCAACAAGTTGCGTACGTTAGGGTACGAGTGCCCTAATCGATGCGGATGTTTCGTCTGCTATTCAACTCACAAACAAATCGTTAAATTCATCGTTTCGTCTCGTAAACTAACAATATGAGCTCCATTATGATTTCACATGATCTCAAAATCTCCCTGAATGATTTTTTATTAACGTACCTGTCAACTTAGGTACCATTATACTTTACCGGCCGCCGCTGGGGAGTCCTCATACCCCTCTCGTCCGCCCGGGGCATGAGGGGATGCGTAACGCATTTCCACATGTAAAAAAAAAAAAGAAGTTACCATTATACTTCGTCACAGTAGTATGCCATGTGCGATCCTGTGACGTCCCAATTCAAGGCGGTGAAGGCGGACCGCTAGGTCGATGACTAGTCGAGGGTCATTGGAGGGTTCTCTTTCCCTCATTTGTTTAATCAACATTCGATTCCGTATCGTGAATGTGTCGAGTTGAACGTTCGCACGGTGCTTTCTCTATTTTTACCCTGACCGCAAAATATCATCTCCAACGCTAGCGTCTCGGCGTACCTGGACGGGTTTAAGCTGTAAGGCCCAAGGTAATACCTACAGGATATTATGTTTATTAGAGCAGAGCCCTATGTCTGCTATCACAATCGTTTCATAATCGAACAGCAACCGCATAGTAACTGTCACTTTTGACAGATACCCCATACATTTATCTGTTGTTATACAGTATCACGATACTTGAATCACGATCCGGATCGCAGTATCATTATCTAATAGTGGAGTCCTAGTAATTCTTGCAACACTGTCAAAACTGCCGCAATATGGACTGTTTTTTGCGACTATTATGTCGCGAAATTTATAGTAGATAGTTTAAACGAATCAATTGAGTATTACAAAATAAACCAATACACGATACATTAAAATGTAAATGAATGCATAATACCTACTGCATAACATCGTCCCCGGTCGCGTCTGTCTGAGGGAACCGTATTAAATGGTTTGCGGTATGACGTGCGGATAGGGTTGCCAAACTCGATGGCTCAATTTTTAAACCCCTGAAAATTAGTGATTTCAGTCTCTAGTTTGTAATGTGACCTTACACAGTCATGTCAAAATGTAAACAAACATTTACTTATAGAAAAAATGTAATATCAAAATTCTTTATAATGAAATGTATAAAGAATTTCGATCACTCTATCGATATGCGATATTGTCAGAACTCGTGCTAGCCCTATCTTGTAATAGCTATTGTAAAAAGTATTTCCAAGATAACTCTTAAAAGAAACGTGTCCAAGCAAATTACGGAACACGGCAACCCTGTAGACGCGCATCAATGCGAGGCGTCATGCGAAAATTTCACTGCCTATAAACCCCCTATAAGTGCCACTCTTGTGGTGCACGCAAATATAGTAACTACCTACCTACAATTAAATATACCACAGACGTCATAACACACACATATACAGAAATAAAAAACACTATTAGGATATTGGACGTGCATAACGTGACGATACACGTGTCTGAAATACTTTTCTCTAAAAAAATAGTATCACGCCTGTATCCCTTGAAGGGTATTAATAGGTACTTAGGTCCATATGTAACATAATCATAACTCCCAAGTAATGATTGTGGGAGTTATTTTTTTAACGGTTCAGTGTGTAACGGTTTATTGTATTCCATAGTTTGTTTAGTTGGCTTTTATAGCGTTCAAGGTCATCTTTATTGCCTTTAGTGCCTTATTAATTGGTTAATAAGGTTATTATAAAAAAATCTGTAACGTTTCTAAACGAATGTTTTGAAAGAATCGTCTGGATTATTCCGGACTTTCATGTACAACTTGTCACCATGAGTCGAAAATCTTATTAATCCTGGAGCCATCCAAGACTTTATTATTCTCTTTGAACGTCTGATACGAATGTTATTTGCGTGAGAGTTTATAATAGAACACAGTTTGTACATGAAAGCCTCAGCAGCTTCCGATGGCAAGTTTTTTCAGCGAGATCCCACCTTAAAGTATTTCGTAACTTATGTTCTATGGCATCCATGTCAAGTTTCTGCTTTGTACTCTTTGTCTGCTTAGGGACTTTCTTCTTTATACCGCCCAACTGTAGGTCGTGGTCTCTAATCGCAGAGGACTTCACGAGTCAACGAACTGAAAAAAAATGTCAAGACACGCGTCTCCTCGAGTGGGTTTGTCAATACCTGGCCTGAACCTTAAATGAGCTTGAAGAAAAAGATATTTCGAGCAGGATTCTGAATGAATTGTATTTACGTTTATATCTCCAGTAATAACTTAGCATGAGCTTTGAATCATGAGTCTATTGCTACTGATACAGGCGTATTTCAGAAGTACGATAGAGATCGGTATATACCTAGAAGTGTTATTAATTTGGGTATATTTACTTGCAAGGACTTCATGCAACCACTTGCGTCATTAATAATTGGAGACCAACAATATCTGACGTAAATTACAACGCCACTTGCGCGGTTGATACGGTAATTTGAATAATAAGTTTTTTTTATTATTTACAATTCAGTTGAACGACACTCATTGACACTCATTGAATCGTCTATATATATATTTTACTCGTCTGCCAAAAACGAATCAAGTGTGCATCATGCATACCTACCTTTTATCCTACAGCCAGAAGCTAACACAATTTGCATGACTTTCTTTAGTGTAATATTAATCAGGATGATGGAGAAACGGTACACTTGCACGTAGGCTTCCTAAGCGGATTTGTAATCATCATCTGAATGCAGAATTTCCATAAGCATTTTTTTTAATATGCGTATAAAAATTCACAATTGTCATTTTGTTGGGAACAACATTTATTTTTTAAAATCGACCTCTCCGCACATTCTGACGTCAGATAATGATAACAAATGCGCTTACGGAGCGTAGGATCAAGGGTTATTATACCATGTCTGAATCAGGCTGTACAAAAATAATGCTGAATTTTTCTGAACAACAACATCTGTACAAATTATAATGAACATGCATGATAAAATTATCCCTCTCTATGGTCGGTCCCTCATGTCTGAGGATCGCGATCATCGTTGGATAGTCCACACTTGGATCGAACGATTAGCCTCCAGCGGTCTCTGTTCATGGCGCTTCTGACCACCGAGCCGAATTCATCATATTTGGTTGAAGATGAGTCCTTTACTTGATCGGTCCATCTCGTTGGGGACCGTCCTAGAGCTCTCTTGCCCTCGGTGTTCCCAACTACGATCAGCTTTTTGAGGTTCTCATCTCCTTGATAAAATTATAAGAATATCCTGATAAAATTATAAGAATTCCTATATTGATCAGGGAACCATAAGGACGCCTGCGCAGGACCATCTGCAACAATTTTGTAAACCGCACACAACGTACTGGGTGCACATCTGTACGACAATGAGCTCATCCGTCTCTGTCGGCGGTCGCAGATCAAAAAAGTGACAGTAGTACACCCACCCGCCCAATACGGAAACTGCACAGTGGACAGGGAACGCAGTAGTACAACGGATAATTAAAAAAGAAATCGAAGGCAAGTATGAACGTTGATGTCTTTTTGTCGAACGATGAACGAAACGATACATATCGAAAAATAAGACGGTCCGAAAACATCCACCGCATAAAAGAGCCGGGAAGTATATTATGTAGGTTTAATATACTTACTTGTAACTGTAATATCTGTCAGGGCCGTAGCCAGTTATTCACTTCGGGGGGCGGTCTACCTAGGTACCAGAGACAATATGCAAGAACAACGTACTTCGGGAAGGATAGAGCTCTGGGCCAGAGACAATAAGCGACAACAACGCGAAAAGAGTCTAAAATATTATAGATCGTAGCTATCTATAAAACGTTGTATTAGCTAAGGCATTTCAGGGGATTTTGAACCTCCAAACCCCACCTCCTGCCTACGGCCTTGATATTTGTCCCAATGGCAACGTACCTTTGGGTACTCAACTCATACAAACGTATGCTCCTCTATCATTTCCCTAATCAAGCATCGATCAATATTTGCGTAATAGAGACATTACCTAGGAGATTATGATAAGTGTTATAGATATTCTGTCAGTACGTCAAGTGCGAGATTATTCGTAAGCTAACTGTATAGTATTGATTTCTTATATTTACGCGAATATTACACATTGAAATGAAACTAATTTTACGGATAACTAATTTCTGCGTAGATCGGACCACGAGTAACAATTAAATATGAGGGTACCCCGTCTCAAACTATGACACCAGGACGTCAACCACCACAGTCCTCCCGTGACCATGGTTGCTGTAAAGCAGCCGAAACGTCGGGAACGTAAAATCAAAATAAAAACGTGATATAATCCGTAAAATTAGTTTCATTCTAACTGTATAGTTTATTGTCTACCGTATTTAGTCATTTTATATGGATAATTAACAACGCCTCTAGCGAACGGTATTTAAAACTTTCAATTCTCCATTTAAAGTGACTAAATACGGTAGACTATAAAGTATACGGTTGGCTTACGAATCATCTCGCACTTGACCTACTGAAATGAAAAAAGCTTTTCTAAGTGAATTTTGAAAACACACAACGAAATGAATTCACTGCTCACCAACTATATCGTTTCGCATACTTTTAAATACAATTGTATTTTCGTTATTGGGGGCTCAAGGGCCCAGGCCCCAGAGGATCAGCCGCTCATGCATATTCAGCGGAATGTCACATTAGCATCGCTGACATCGCCGAATGATTTGTGGCATGACGTAATTAAGTTACGTAGGATGGTAACGATTGATGAAAACGGTGTAGATATGCTATTTTAATTGAAAGTTTACAGGTAGGTCCCTGCATAGGTGATTAGCGGAATAGGGAAGATCTTCTAGCCAGGCGGGTGGTGGTGCCTGGCGGGGCGGCCGCTATGCCACATCGGTTATTATTGGGATCTTGTATATATTATTACGTGCTCCGAAAACTCTCATAGCGCGATGCAGGATTGTATGGAGAAATGTCAATTATTATTCTGTATGTCGTCTGCAACGCCATCTGTGTAGCTGATCACGCGGTTGAAGTGGTCACTTCGGTACTTATGATATTTATTGCTATATTATATCAACACATATTTTGGATGCACCTAAGTACGTAGGTCCCTAACTACTCCAAATTCTGATTCGTGGTTCCCAACTAGATAGGTTAGTAATTACAATCTAAAATATTGCTTTTTCTGAATACCTAAGTACAATATGGCAGATACGACTTGTCGTTTTAATTACCACGTATAATATCAATTAAAACTTGTACTAAACTAACCTTCGTACGTAGATAGATGTAACAAAGAAAACATGAATTGTTTATAATTAACGACCAAACTTTCAATGTAAAAACAAAAATGTCTTAGAGATAAGATAACCCAACTATATCTAGCTAGCTAAAACTACCTACAAAGTGGTTTTAAAAGTAGGTATTTCGATCTGCGTCTAGATTAAATGGGGAAACGTAAGTACTTGCCGTCTCTCGTCTTCCATCAAAACGTAGGCAATGTTCCAAATTTTATAGACAACAAACTTGGATTGTAACAAAAGTAAGGGTCGCTCTCACACCAAAACGAACAGTATTGAGTATTTTTTATTTTTTTTCTAATCCTTATCTACTTACTCATAGGTAGCACGATCAGTAGCTTCAGCCAGGCTGTAATAAACAACACAAAATGTAACCAATGAATTATTTTTCCTAAGAATATACAAATCTGATAAGTAATCTGTGAGAATAAGGTAAGAGAGCCAGAAAAAAATGGGGGCGTTGTGTAGATGCTTACAATAATTAATTTAATTTGAAGTTATAGTGATTTTTAAGTAGGTGAAAAAATAGGGGCGCTAAAAAATAAATCATTCTCAAACTGGGCAGTAGACAAAATAAGTTTGGGAACCCCTGCTCTAGACGAACTGATTTGGTTCGGCCCGTGCAAAGTTTGATCGTCAATTAAAACTATTACGATACGGTGTGAGTAGACGCCGTATGAGACGGCGTCGCGACGTCGCCAGGTGAAATACGGCGGGCGCCGGCGACAGACGCGCGACGCGACGCGACGCTTTGTAAACATCCGCACCACACAAATTGTTGATGTTAGACACGGATATTTTACGAAATGAAAGCATTGAATTAAAGATTACATTTTACGCGACATTTCCAAAAGTCAATGTACCTACTTACTGATCTAATGGTTAATTAAAAGATCTTCCTGCCATTGCAGCCAACGCCCAGTGCTATTATAAATTGCTTAAAACGTCTATAAATATGGGGGCTCGCAGCTTATGCGTAGGTATCTGTGAATGTAATATTTTTGGAAAAAAATAAGCAGAATCCACCATTTTTTATGTTTTATCGGGCTTATCACCCCTGATCGCGTACCACTGAAAAACTACTTCCGGCTGAAACTTGGCATGGTCCACGGTGATAGCTCGTATCCGTGATTGGTATGGTATTATCTCGGATAATCAATAGGTTTCCACGGAATTACCGAAAATGGTATCTCAAAACATTGTTTATGGTAATAGCTTGTATGCGGACCGACTTTTGTAAAGCAAATGTAGACACGCCATTTTCATTTCTTCATGTCACATCCATTATTTTATTTATAATGTGTATTTATTGAATTTAATATTGCTATTAATTACTTGACACTGGCAAAATACCCGCTAAGTTGCGGGTGAGGCCATATTCATATCCATTTTATTTCATCGGATTTCATTTCGTAAAGAAAGAAGAAGAAAGCAAATGTAAGGATAACTTTAATTATTATTTTTTCATGAGGTACTTATCCATACTTCTTAGGCAAATATTTATAAATAAAACCACAAAATGTAAAAAGGTAATAATTTATATACTGCTAAACTTACAACACTAAAGCTCCAAATATTGGAAACGCATCACTAGCCTTATTCATTTTGTACCTAAACCTATTTAGCTGACCGCTAGCGACGACTGCGCCACTCGACCGACTAGAAACACTACTTATCGTCCTAGGTGCATTCTGTTTTACCACTAAAGTTCTACAATTCTTAATTTTTATTCTAATACACCGGTCACATTTGAATTTAGTCGGTTCGAAGACTAATTCTCTATGGATGCCGCTCCGTAGGCTCGTGTTGGCTGGCGCGAGCCGTAGCTTTGGCCTTTTCATCACAGGCCGCAGAGGTATATACGAGAATTCATCGTCCAATGTCTTCTCAGAGTTTGTGTTTTCGTTTGGAATTTTATCTGAAAAGAAAAAAAAAATAACGGTGTAACATTTTTTGCACACATTACTAAACTGGCTTCCTAATTTAAATGTATCTGAGCTAGTTTTAATTTAACTTAACGAGTTAAGAATAGTAAGTTAAGTATTATTACTCTGTATCGTGACCATGACGAACTTATTAGCACAGTTAGTAATGACCTTGCTTTCTGTGCCGAGAGTCCCGGGTCAGATCCCGGTAGGGGCAAACTTTGAGTGATGAGGATGTTTGATATCTATATAAGAATTATATATTGGTATTGCACGCAGTCTATTCGACAGTAACCGTAACACTAGCCTAGCTTAGTTTGGTACCGTACAGTTGGTGATCGTCTGGCGATATTATTATTATAGTACAGCCTGCTTACAAAGCGTTGATGTTCCTGGAAATATATACCAACATTACCAATGTCTTTTTTTATTCCTGTATTACCATATCAAAACGTACCAAAATGAGCAATCTGTAATAGCCATCCATTATCAATTATTACTACCCAGTCAATCCTATCCTATTTTCAAAAGGCTTTTAAAGCATATGTTATGGTATTACCTGTGATGGGAAATAGCAACCGTCGGGGCATTATGGAGTCCCCGAGCATCTCGTAAAGCGTGTAGTCAGTCATCACGTAGTCCTCAAGGTACGTCGTGGGTTCGGATCTGAGTAGGCACGTCGACACATCCTGGACATAAAACATTTTGTTTTAAATACACTAAGTAATATGTAAGTGATAGGCAGGTTGGTATAACGCTTGCCTCGGTAACGAGGCACGCAAGTTCAAACCCCGGCTCGGATCTCTGACATTTCTGAATTTCATGTGCGAATTATATTTTCAACTATGATACAACAACTTTGTACGGTACCCATTATACAAGGGTTGCTTTAATTTGGGACAGATTTTTTTTTAATTTTTGAGTTTAATATTATTATTACTCACGAGTATGGTCTCCGTAAGGTCCGGCTGCGTGTGCGGCCTGTGTCCGGCGTGCAGGCAGTCGTCGATGTGGTCCAGGTGGTCCGCGAGGCACTCCACCAGCGCGCGGCGCCCGAGCGCCATCACGCACTTGATCATCGGCGCCGTAAGCCGCTCCTTCGTGCCTTGAGCGAGGTAGTCGAACAGTATGCCCTTTCCTGGAACATGGGGGGACTTAACGTAACATCTATACAATGTAGGCATGTTGGAGACATGCTTATAGGAATCTCGCGACTGATTTAACTGCATTATCAGATTTTTGTAAAAATAATTTTCCTAGCACTGAATAGAAACTGATGATTTTGAAAAAAAACACCACAACACAAACAAAAAAAAGGATTTATTTAAAAAATAGCTTTATTTTTATATATTGATTAAAACTGAATTTAGGTGGGTCAAAATACTGTATATCAAAATCCACAAGGCTTTTACTGAAAATTGGCCGTTCATGGCATACATATCAAATTTATTTTTATCCCCGAAAATGGAAATTGATTTTGTTGGGATAAACAAATGCTAAAGACCAAGCGAACAAAGTCACAAGCATTGCTTTTAAAATAAGTTTTTTTTCTTAATATTTGAAATGCATAGTTTAGTTACCTATTGTGATGAAGGAAGGCCAGGTCCGCGTTATTTTAGTGAGTATAGCAACCATCTTCTCGGCCAGGGAGCCATTGCCCAGTATATTTGACACCATCACGGGAAACAGTCTTTGGAACTGAAATAACAATAATAAAATACCTAAACCTAGTTCTCGAAAGTCGTGCGAGGTCCACTAAAGCGCTCTAGGCCTGCGTGTGCGCAGGTGGATTACATCTCCCTCGCATTGAGGGGTGGCCCGTGTCCAGCAGTAGGAACTTAAAAAGGGCTACTAAAAATAATAATAATATCGCAAGACGAAAACACAAACTAAAAAAAACACACAAACGGCTTCAAACTAAATAATTAATAATTTTATCGCGCAATGGACTGGGGCAAATTACAGTACACATTAGCTAGCTGTCTCGCCGAAATTCGTACCGCCTCAGAATCAAATTTTAGTGATTTTTTTCCCATGTCTTAAAAGTTATTCTGTTATTCGAGGGGGAGACAAATTCTAAAAATCAAAGATCATAAAAGACGGCTGACTCGGCAAACGTTGTTTTGCCATATACATTATTTCTAGGATTTTTTTATAGTTAAATATTTGCGATTATAAATTGAGACATAAACTATCCCATCTTTCAAGTTGGATAAAACTGCACACAGTGTGCAAAATTATATTTAAATCGGTTTTGTAGTTTAGGAGTCCATAGCGGGCAAACATCGTGACACGTAATTTACACATATTAAGATTAAACATTCATGACTCCTGCACGTCTTTTGAAAGCCGTGTGAAGAGCGCGGGGCGGAGGGGGGGGGTGTATCTGGTGGTGGTAAAAATATACCTGTTGCTGTATATTGGTGTCCAAGCTGCAGGGGTTGGAGCAGAGCGCGTCCACCATGTCCAGCACGTTCGACTGCAGCGGCTTCTTGGCGGGCACGTTCAGCGCGTTCAGATTGTCGTCGTTGAGCACCAGCACGGCCAGGTTGAAGAGATTCGGGAATATCGGCCCGATGCGGGTGTTCCTCGTCAGATCTTCCACTGCCACTTCTTTCGGCTTCCGTCTTAGATTTAGTATTGCTGAAAATGGAATAAGTAAGAAAATTGATACTTAAATACTAATGTCACCCCATATCTCGTTCTGATTCTGATTGTGCCTCCTTTCTGTTACGAGGTAAACTGCTATCTGAGACAATCGGATAAAATAAAATTAAAGCTCGCCAGGATGCGGAGTGAAGTCGGCAAACTGGCGCGTGCGTACGTTTTATAACATACTACTAAGGAGCCCTCTACCTGGACATAAAATAAAATATGGTAGATTTGGATTTGGTAATCACTTTAGTGTAATGGATTGAAAATGCGATTCCATTATATTATTGGGTAGAACGAGACCAACCGAAGCATCCTTCTTATTAAAAAATATGGCGACACTGTCTTGGTATTTTGCCAGTGTCAAGTATGAGATATTATATATAGCTGTTTCTCAAATCCCAGTGAGTTATTTAAAAATAACGCTTTAAGAATTTGCAGGCCACTAAAGATGTTTATAGTTTACCGACATCCTTACAAGGGAGGATCGTGCGGACATTGTCATCAGTCATTTGCCTCGCTGTCAGTCCGCGAGGCATCCCGCGTGGCAGTCTAGGAGGCTTCGCAGTCGATCAGGATCCAGCAATTAATTAGCTACCCCTAAAGCACACCCCATCACATCATGCACATCCCGTGCACATCATGGCGATATTAATATTTATTACATATAATTTAACTCACCTCTGGCAACTTTAGTATAATAATTCTGTAAATTAACACTAATGTTGCTAGTATTATTCAGACTCTTGTCATCAGTGATCCATTCTACTGAAACTGTGGGGACTGTCGAGAACACACAGCTCTGTGCAGTGAGCGCAAACTCTGTTATGTTCAGTAGGTTATCCTGTAACAATGACGCATATTATGTGGACTGCCTTTATGGGAGCTATATCATTTTGATGGGTGGATCACTGCTATTTTTAGTATACACCATAGATACTATTTTGTCATTAGAATATAAGGCAGACTTGACACAGAACACAGACTTGACAAAGAACACAGACTTACCGTTTGACAGCAGAGTTTTTCATCACCAAAAGTAGCGTACTGCGAAGCACTAGCACCAACCACAGGACTAGTGTCAGAGAGAGTGAGCACGATGTTCACATCCCAGCCATCGACGCGAGACTTCTTCATCATCTCACTATGCAGAGCAATGGTCTGCAAATAATATTATGCATTTGTGGCTATTTAGACTAACCTCCAGAAGTTATACATTCTACAACTTTATCAAACGCCATATTTCTTTACAATACACACGTAATTGCTTAGATGTTTGTTTGAGAATTTGGTACAATTTATAAAGTCACTGACATAATCTGAGAAAATAACATGTGAGATGGTTTGTACACCTAGGCAGGACAAATTATACCAAACAAATGTGGATGTATGGAAACAGGGTTCACTCAAAGGTTGAACTAAAACTAAATCAGATTGGTATAATCTATAGCACCCTTAATGCAGTGTATGGGCTAAAGATCATATGTAATATAGTAAGAAATAATCCATTTCACCCTTTCAAACTGTGTCATAAAATTACAGGTCTTTCTTATATTAGACTGGTTCAATATATTCTCGGTTCAGTGAAGTGATCTTTTTCCGATTTATACTTAATGGTCTTCATAAATTTTGTTTCAGATGGTCAACTCACACTAATAGTTTGACGTAGTTTATAGCTGACATCTTCGGCAAGGTTGGTAGCTGCTTCAGCATTGAGCTCGGCGCCTATCTGTTCAGCCATGCATTGTATGGAGTCAGCACCAATCCCCGCAAACTTGCCTTGTGATGAGCTGCCATCCTAGAAACATTCACAGAACTCTAGGCCAATGAGACTCCAAATATGACATCAAAATGATCTTATCATTTTGATTCAAGTAGGTATATTATCATTATACAGTGTTACCCATAAATAGTACTTACCAACTACATTTAAACAGATATCTGTATAGTGTCAGGGACCCTAACTAATAAACCACCCCTCCACCCACTGAAGCAGACCCTCACTATTGAAAATTTAACTGGATTATCACCAGCAGCAGCAGATAGGGTCTAAAGATAAATACAAATGAAATAAAAATTGCTATAGCCCTCAATAATAGGCCTAACCTGCCAGATTATTTGTCTGTAAGTACATAAGAAGGGTGTCACTTCTGCAACTAACATTATTCTTAATTCAGATAGTATTTTTATTCCATGTATGGATAGGGCCCTACTATTATAACCTATTATTATTGTTAGAATTCCTATTTACCTTTTCTGTGAGTGGCGGTGTGTCACACTGACTGGAACCACCAGATTCCGATGCGACCGACTTATTTCTATCACGTTCTCTGCTACTATTCGACTTTTTCGTATGACTTTTATTGCTGGACAGTGAGTTAGACATTTTTACGATTAACTGACGCCTAAAACTATTTACAGCATTGTATCTTCAATAATAACTGTATATGTGTTATATTAGTAATGTTTTCTTATATAAACGAATGGGATAAAACACTCAATCTGGTAAACAAACAAAAAGTCGAACAAGTCCACAAACGATGCTAGAATTTTAACAAAATAATTTTATAGATATAAATTGACATATCTTAATTCTTTAGACTTTGACATGACAACTGACAGAATGATGTATTTAACGAACTTCAAAATTGCTTGAAAATCAGCCAATACATAGCCATAACATAACATGAGGTATCACGCCATTTTCATATCATCATCTCACAACCATTATTTTATTTATAATGTGTATTTATTGAATGCGTTATTGCTATTAATTACTAGACATTAGCAAAATACTCGCTAAGCTGTTGGTGAGGCCATATTCATATCCATTTTATTTCATCGCATTTCATTTCGTAAAGAAAGAAGAAGAAGAAGTAACTTTAGTAAAGGCAATAAAAGTTGACAGAGAATAAATAAATATCAATCATAGACTTCGATCATATATGTAGATCATAGAGCTATTTAAATAAACTACAAGTGCATGAAGCATCATGGAACGACGCATTAGAGATGTACTTTTGGGGTTTAGCGACCTCTCAACCACACCACACGCTACACAGACGGTGCTGCAGGCGACGTTTCAGAAAAAAATGCCGATTCTTCATAAAATACTGAAACGCTCTATGACTGTTTTCAGTGCACTTAAGATATATACAAGCCCCCGACAGCAACTGTTGGGGCAAAGCGGCCGCCCCGCCAGGCACATCACCCGCCTGGCTGGGAGATCTCCATCTACCGACAAAGGGGAATTTTTGCCCCCTAAAGGAATTTGTGTTTCGGTTTTAAGTTGTACACGGCCGTAGCAAACCGTTGCGTCAAAGCAGTATTACAATGCGTGAGAGTGAAAAAAGCGATGAGAAATATTATTTCTTTTACTGGGATACTCTATGAATTTTTCTTTTTATTATAGATGTTATTACGGAATTTCAAAACCCGTCCAAGTTTTAATAAATATGAGAGTCATTTAAAAAGTAGTCTTATGAAATCAATCTCATCATCACACTAATATTATAAATGTGAAAGTTTGGATGGATGGATGTTTGTTACTCAATCACGCCAGAACGGCTGAACGGATCTGGATGAAATTTGGCACAGATAGATTATGGGGGAAGCTCAGGGTCAGGGCGCGAAATTCAAAATGTCAATGGTTTTTATTTTTTTACTTTGGACTTTAATTTGGACATCTTTACGATGTAATTTAGTGTTTTGCGATATTAGCATTCTGCATTGGATGTCTCGATGTATTAAGTTTGCTTAAAAAAGAACCTAATCCGATACAATACCATAAGGTTTGTAAAAACCGCTACTTTTACTAACTTAATGGTGTTGTATCGCTTTAGGTATTTTTTAAGCAAACTTAATACATCGAGACAGTTTTCGTAAAAAAATAAAAACCATTGACATTTTGAATTTCGCGCCCTGACCCTGAGCTTCCACCTTATAGTCTGGAATAGCACATAGACTACTTTTTATCCCGGTAAAAAGGACATACTTTTTAATCGCGGGTAACACCGCGGGGTGCAGCTAGTATGCAATAAATAAAAGACAATTCAATTTCATATTTTTGTTTATATTCTCATAAGTAAAAAGAGCATGTGGACATATTTATTGGGTAGGTACCGTCTATAATATTAGACGACACAATGATCCAAAATTAATAGCAATGGAGTTTGCTGAAGGCACACAGTTCCAGGTTTTGCGTATTTACGACCACAACAACCGCAAGTATTAAATCTTTAAATCTTTCATTATGTACATACAAAAACGTATTCACAAGCGCTACATGTTCACCTAAACAATATCTCCCGACAAACTTTTATTATATATATATTATATTACATTATTTTCGATATTTTCTGTACAAGAGGTTATTGCATTATTTTTTAATAAAAACGAATAAATTTAAATTAAACGATGTTTGCAATAAAATCATTACGTAGGTACTTAAATCTACGTTTTACAAATATTGGCATAAAATAAAAATAAAATATCTATGTTCATAATTATGAGGCACGTTACGATGAACTTATTATGTCAACATACATAACACGGAAGTTTCGTTTCTCTTAAAATTATGAATAAAATAAATCTGACATAAAAATATTATACTATAATGTACCATCTCTTACATTACAAAAATATTTCAAACATGGCAAGTAGGTCTACAAGGTACTTAAGAGGGCGCCGTAGTTATAAATAACAAGTTCAAAGTCACTCCGAGCAAATTCACTTTGTATAATAGTCAGAGGGTATCAGCTAGTAGATTTAGCTCTGCAGCTAGACCCCCTAGGGTCATAGCGTAATAATATATCCTTGAAGTCTAACCATAGGCTATGTAATAGTAGAAGCACTGTCGAAATGGGACCAGTAGTTCTGCCGTGATGCTCGAACGAAAAATACATACAAGAATTCTATAAACGCTTGTTTTAGATTATTTTAAATATCTTCATGGTATAGACAGCTCACTCGTGGTTTTATAAAATTATAGATTACCAAAACACTATAAAATAAATATCGTTATGAATGGCGTTGCCACAGGGAATAAAAGTACATTGACCAATGTTTGTACTATGATAGTGTAAAGCGAATTCGTTCGATCTTCTTTGTAAACCTCAGATAAGGTTATCGACGGCACGAGTACATCTTCAAATACATTAAACATGTCTCAATCAATTTACAATGGGATTGCAGAGTTTTTAGAGAAGACAAGTACATTGCAATACCATTGTAAGTGGACGATATTTTTCTATAGATTTGGAGGTATGACTATAAAGTAATTTCCTATTTTTATATCCCGAAAAATGTGTCCTTGTAAACCTGAATAGTAATTTTCGTCTGAGACGAAAATTTCTATTGTTTACTACTAGGAGACGGGTCGTCTCCTTGAATGAAGACACAGCCTCGACCAACGATTAAATAACGTAATAATAAGGAGATTATGTCGTGATAAAATATAACACTTGCCAAGTTTGACGAGTTGGGTTTGCGGCGCGGGGCGGGCGATGTTTAGTACTTAAGACTCCCAAAACCGTATAGAGAATAAGGCTTGTCGTGAGGTCAGTCCGAGTCGCTGCCGGACTCGGACAGGCAGAGATCATCGTTGAGCACGTCACTGGGTAGCGCTGGATTGGGGGCGCTCGCATTACCTGAAAGAAAGAAGTAGCAAATAGAAGTCTTACACCCAAATACCTAGTACTAAAGGCTTATTTGCGGGAAATTTAAGTCCAACCATGTCAATAATATGTATTTCTTAATCTGTTTTAATCTAAACAGTTAAGTTGGTAGCACAGGGGGGATTTAACAAACTCATTTCCAGACAACATACTGATGTGCCAGTGCAATTTTTCATTTTAAATCCCACTAATATTTTAAATGTGAAAGTTTGGATGGATGGATGTTTGGTACTCAATTTGGCACAGAGTTAAATTATAGTCTGGAAAAACACATAGGCTACTTTTTATCGGGGAAAAAGTATGGTCCCCGTGGGATAGATTCGTTTAAATTTTTCATAGAGCAAAGGATCTACATGATTTTTTGCATAAGTAGTGGTATTTTTAAATTTTTTATCCCAGAAAATGCACATGGGTACAAAAAAGGACACCTTCACCGAGTCACCTTCGTCCGTAGGAGAATTAAGTGCCCTCGAGATACCCTACACGTGACCCTGGGTGGTGCCAACCAGGTGACAACTCTACTGGTGGTAGGCTTCGGCCGTGGCTAGTCACCACCCACTGAACAAAGCCATGTCGCCAAGCGGCCTAGCCGTGTTCCGGCATGATGTTCGGTGTTGCCATTCATGGATGGCGGGTCAGATCAGCTGCGCTGCATGTGCCTAGTGAATGTAGCGTCTCTTATCTACTGCCGCCTTCCTACCTAGGCAAGTATGCTCCATCGTAGATCTCATCGTCACTTACCATCAGGTGAGATCGAGATCAAATACTTGCCTATAATGTAATAAAAAAAAAAAAAAAAAAAAAATAGAGGACATACTTTTTAATCGCGGGGCGCAGCTAGTTATTAATATTTAGTGGCTGGTCGTTTCACTATTTGAATGAATGAATGCAAACTGACCGTTGGTAAGAGCCGGCGGTGCGCTGGAGTGGTTATCGTTGTCGTCGCTGTCGCTGCCGCTGTCCGAGTCGCTCCCGCTCTCGCTCGACGAGCTGGACGAGCTGTCGTCGTGCTGCGTTTGCTATATACAAATACGTTACATTAAAATCAATATGCAGTAAAGGGACAATGAGATTTTACTCACGGCAAATAGTTCGTTTTAATTACAGTTTTGCCTTTATAATTATAACGTCCGGGCAACACCTGCACCTAATACCGTCAATTAACGCATTTTTCGACATTAAATACCTACATATTATGTCGCTGAATGCGTTAATTAACGCAGGTGTAGCAGGAGCGATACGTTAATTACACAGAGCGTTGCGGTATATCGACAAGAATCGACAAGAAAGTCCGCTGTAGGACTTTTTGGCGGGAACAATGGCATATTATTTTGTAGCCGATTGCAAACTTTTAAAAAGTAGAAGTCTGCCTTATGTATATGCGTAGCTCACCATGGCAGGTTGCGGCAGGTGCGTGTTGTGCAGCGCGCGGTCGGGCGGCGGCGCGGGCCGCTCGCGCTCGCTCGCGTACACCGGCCGCTCCGGCGCGCGCGCCGCGTACCCGTTGTGCGGCGCGTGCTGCGGCGCGTGCGGCGCGTGCGATGCGTGTTGCGGTACGAGCGGCGCGTGCGGCGCTGGCGCGTGCGGCACGTGCGGGGCCGGCGCGTGCTGCGCCTGCGGTGCGGGCGCGTGCGCAGCAGCCAGCGAGTCGTCCAGCCCGATCATTGGCAGGGACGCCAGTGTGCTGTTGCCGCCGCCAGCCCAACTAGAATACAAACATGTTCAAAAGCCATTTTAATTATCGTCGCTGCGCCTGCAAAATCCGCTATGGATAAAAACCCAACTTTTCAGGAGAAGCAAAAAACTGTTTTTTTTTTAAACTGTTAATACCATTTTAAAACTTAGTATGCAGAAAATTAGACTTTATGTGAAGACATCCAGGAATGTACATTTTTGGCTGTTTATTACGATATTCCAGGTGCTAGAATTTTTTTAAGTGAATTTCGGCACATATCGGGTTTTTTTTGGGTCGTAAATACCGCTATCTAACTTTTCGACACATGACGCATTTATGCTTCTACTAAGTAATTAGCATTTTTGTGCTTCCTAGACCACTTAGCGGATTTATCAAACTATTTTAAAATGATAAGATAGGTTTAATACACTTTAAAGTATTTATTACGCTTAATTAGAAAAATAATTAACAAAATTAAATCAAAAGACAATGAAATACTGGTATATCTTAAACTGCTAAGCTTTTCTAGGTAGATATAATATTAATATTATACGTTTAAATTGGTATTAATTAACTGATATTTCTTAAGAGTTAACTCAAAAGAAACATGTTTACACATACATACTTATCAATAAACTGAAAAATAATAAGTAATACATCAAAACAATATTCCTAAATTCATATCTTATAGTTATAGTTAATAGTATACTGATGCACATCAGTCTGGCAAAGCTCGCCCTTGGTTTCGAGCCAAATGCAGACGTGCGGAGGTACTGAAGCATGAGGCTTACTTATCTTGGGCTGAAGCTCGAAACCTGCCGACCTGCCCTGCCTCCACTTATTAAGCCAGACAGATCACTAGCTCACACTGCTACAGAGAAAGCAAACTTGTTTGCATCTCTTTTCGCGGAGTCTTCGCGTCTCGATACTTCTGGTGAACTACCTCCGAATTTACCACGTTGTGAGGCGTCTATGCCAGAAATTCGCATTCGTCAGACTGAGGTACGGAAAACACTGCGGAATCTTGACGTGAACAAGGCTGGTGGCCCTGACGGCATACCAGCAATAGTCCTTAAGACATGTGCGCCTGAACTAGTACTCCTGTGCTAACACGCTTATACCGTCTCTCGCTTCAAACTGGACAAGTACCAAAGGCGTGGAAGCTTGCTAACGTACAACCTGTACCCAAAAAGGGTAGTCGTGCTGACCCCGTCAACTACAGGCCCATCTCGGTCACTTCTATACTCTGCAAGAGTATGGAACGTTTACTGAACTGTAGGCTCCTGGCATACCTAGAAAAGAACGACCTTCTCAGTGACCGACAATATGGCTTTCTCCGGAATCAGTCTACTGGTGATCTTATAGTGTATGCCACCCATATCTGGGGCGAGGCCATTGAAAGGAACGGAGACGCGATGGCCGTCTCTCTTGACATTTCGAAAGCCTTTGACGGAGTCTGGCACGACAGCCTTCTTAGCAAGCTTCCAACCTATGATATATCGGCAGGCCTATGCGTTTGGATATCAGATTTTCTGAGGGAAGTCGATACGAGTTGTCGTAAACGGCTCCACATCCAACGAATTGGCAATTAATGGCGGGGTACCTCAGGGGTCCGTTCTCTCTGCTACTCTTTTCTTGCTGCATATAAACTACCTGCTTAGACCCGGTATCTTTGGGTATGTAGATGACAGCACAGTATCAGAGAGATACATGTCCGACGCACGTGCCGGAGCAGCGCTGACACAGTCCAATCGAGAGACCATGGTCGATAGCTTGAATTTCTCCTTGCAGGCAGTTTCCGAATGGGGCGATGCCAACTTGGTCAAATTCAATGCTTCCAAGACCCAAGCGTGTCTGTTCTCCGCGAAACGGAGTCCATTTCACCTGACTCCGACTTTCCGGAATGTATCTGTGCCCGTGAGGGACCATCTAGAGCTACTGGGTGTAACTCTCAGTTCCAAGCTCAATTTCGGTTCCTTCATTGAGTCCAAAGCCAAACTAGCTGCTATGAAGTTGGGCATCCTGGGGAAGGTCAGGCGGTATTTCACGCCGGGACAGCTTCTAAATGTATACCAAGCTCAAGTCCGATCGTGCATGGAATACTGCAGCAATCTTTGGGATGGGTCTGCTAAGTATCAGCTGGAGGCTTTGGACTCCATAGACAGGCGGGCTAGAAAGCTCATTGGCAACGAGACCCTAGTGCAGGCC
Organism: Pheosia gnoma; assembly: GCA_905404115.1. Taxonomy (NCBI): domain Eukaryota; kingdom Metazoa; phylum Arthropoda; class Insecta; order Lepidoptera; family Notodontidae; genus Pheosia; species Pheosia gnoma. The sequence continues at coordinate 2,289,327 of FR989901.1, read as the reverse complement.
AAGCTACAGAGCCTGGAACACCGACGTAGGATTGCCAGCCTATCAGTCTTCTACAGAATACATTTCGGAGAGTATGCGATGGAATTACATGAATTAATTCCCCCAACTCCATTCTATCGTCGGTCGACAAGACGCACGGACAAGTGTCATCCGTATACACTGTTGACATTCCTTCGGTACGTACTAAGCGTTTTGCTTCTACTTTCATCGTGCGAACTGCCAAGGAATGGAACACGCTACCGGAGTCTTTGTTGACTTCAATCTGGGTGTAGATCTGTGGCTTGTGTCAATCTGTGGGTCGCTTAGTAGGTAGTTAGGTGCCTAGTATAAAGACGTCATTAACTTTTCAAGCGCCAATAATGAGATACAATTATTTACAGAGGCAGGCAAACAACTAGAGAAATTTGGAGCACTTGCACAGTGATCAACTTATTATTCTATCTATCAGCCGATATACACGTCCACTGCTGGACATAGGCCTCCCCCAACGGCTTCCACACATCACGGTCCTCCGCCACTCGCATCCACCGGCTTCCTGCGACGCGTGTGATGTCATCAGTCCACCTTGTGGGGGGCCGTCCTACACTTCGTCTTCCGATTTGTGGTCGCCATTCTAGAACCTTTCTGCCCCAACGGCCATCGGTTCTGCGAGCAATGTGCCCTGCCCACTGCCACTTCAACTTGGCAATTCTTTGAGCTATGTCGGTTACTCCAATTCGTCTAGGGATCTCTTCATTTCCGATTCTATAACGTAGCGAAACCCCGAGCATAGCTCTCTCCATTGCTCGTTGAGCGACCTTGGGCCTTCTTATGCGGCCCATAGTCAGCGACCACGTCTCGGCACCATAATATGTCATCACTGGCAGCACACATTGGTTGTAAACCTTTGTCTTCAGACACTGAGGTAATTTGGACGAGAAGATATCACGCAATTTCCCGAACGCTGCCCATCCGAGTTGGATTCGACAACTTATTATTACGTAACACAAATAGGGTACTTACATTAATTACGCCAAACTAGTTTTTTTGTAAATTGATGCACTAATAACACCTGGTAAACATTGCACCACATGCCACGTGCTGTTTCTCCTGTTTGATAAACCCGCTATGTGTAATTTCAAAGCGCAATACTAAGAGAGGCGCTATGGAACAAAAATACGCTATGTGTCACTTTCACACATAGAGGGTTTTTCAAGTCAGTTTTTGGCCAAAATTACATAGCTGATTTTTCTATCTTCTTAACCAAATGAGTTATTAGAAAACGGATTTTACAGGCGCACGTGGCTTGATAAGTACTATAAACTAGCATCAAAAACCGATTTTCACAAAAAAATACATAGCGGATTTTGCAGGCGCAGCGACGTTATGTAAGATACGAATTGTTAACCTCTTATCTTAAATATGAAATTCGGTTCAAAGTTAGGATAAGAGCAAATTGTAATTATACTATGTATTCAGGGCACAGGGGTGACTTTTTCATGTGTCTGTGGATGGCCAAATTCGAAAGTATAGGGTACTTATAAGAATTAAGTCCTCCGAAGTAATGACCCGAGTCAAACTAAAGAAAGTGCAAGTTTTTTTTTAGAAAGTACTGCTATATTTTCATACATTGATTAAACCTTAACCAATAATCAATTATTAATCAATTGTTCAATATTGATCATTCGAAAATCGAATGTCAACTAGAATTACTTATAGCTTCGGATTTATCGATTCGCGCCCACTTGAACAAATAATCCTGTATACATGTATATTAATTAGACGGCCTGATTAGCGCAGTTGTAGTGACTCTGCTTTCTGCGCCGAGGGTCCCGGGTTCGAATCCTGGTAGGCACACAAGCTTTGTGTGATGAGCACGAATGTCTGTACCCGAGTCATGGATGTTTAATATGTATATAAGTATTATATACCGAATTCGCCCTCAGTCCATTGTACGGTACCCATAACACAAGCGTTAAGCTTAAAGTGGGACCGTATAGTGGGTGTTCGTATGGCGATATTTATTTATTTATTTATATTAGTGTGAGTGTGGGCAGGTGTTGGTATACTTACGGCGCGGCTTGCGGCGGCGAGGTGCGCACGCGCGGCGGCGAGCGCACCATGCCGGTCTTGCCCGCGCCGGCGCCGGCGCCGCCGCCCGTGCCTGCGCCCGCGCACGCGCCGCCGTACCGCGCCTGCGGGCTCGGCGCGCCCGTGCCCGCGCCCGCTGGACACACACCAACAACATCATTAACTACGGATACCTGATATAATCAATTAATAGCATCTATCCATACACCAAATAACATTTGATCTTGGAATTGAAAAGAAAAGAATAATCCTTAGCGACCGCCGATATAAATATACATACGAGAGTGGGCGCTCGAGACGATCACTGTGTTCCCCTGAACTGTGGTTCCGGAACCACAACTTGTTCAGGCTCCCGCCACATACAAAGGTGTCTACACATATGAAGGTGTCCGCTTTGTACTTAGCAAATTTCAATGTGATTCTGATGGTATGGCTACACCTGCGCCTAATGCCGTTAAATAACGCGCTAATTGATACAAAATGTTGGTATTTTATGTCGCTCATCGCGATAATTAACGGAGTTAGGCGCAAGTGTGGCCATACCATCACAATGACATTGAAGTTTGCGAAGTACAGAGCGGACACCTTTATAGAAACCGTGCGTTTGGTATAACTTTGATGACCCGATTAGCGCAGTGATAGTGACTCTGCTATCTGCGCCGAGGGTCCCGGGTTCGAATCCTGGTAGGGACAAGCTTTGTGTGATGAGCACGAATGTTTGTACCCGAGTCATGGATGTTTAATATGTATATAAGTATTATATACTGAGTTCGCCCTCAGTCCATTGTACTGTACCCATAACACAAGCGTTGCTTAATGTGGGACCGTACAGTTGGTGTGTTCGAATGGCGATATTTATTATTATTATAACTATGTTACCTGTATTGGGATTGGTCCGCCGGTTGGTGGCGACGCGCGTGCGCGAGGTGGAGCGCTGCGTTGTATTTGTGAATTCCGTCGTCACCGGCGTCAGCGGCCGCGGCTTCTGCGCAGTCTCCTGCCTAACAAAAAATAACAGACCATAACGTACATTATGATTCTTTATTTAAAAAAAAAAACTACCACCTAGTCCATTAACGGAGCCTATGCTAAGACCAGTCTGGCTTAATGGGCATTTGATGGTGGAATCAAATAATAAAATCGCATTCGAAAAATGGATGTGGGTTTCGTACAAGAAATAACGCTCCGTTGTGAATTCGTTTGCTATAATACCTAAAGTATTAAAGATGATTTCCATTTACTTTTATGTAAATAACCATCGTTCGCGATAAAATGGCGGATCCCTGAACTCAGGCATTTTCCGAAGTATAGGTTTCATTAAATAACTTAACAGACCAAATATTTAAAAAAAAATATATGCTGAGAGTTAGTAGGATATGTGTAGTCTATAAAAAAACTAAGATTGATTTTATACAACTTGCTCTATTAGGGTCCATAGTTCCGCGTGCATTGTTCTTTGATGTTTCAGATTCCCCCTAGGAGCATATACAACATTTCTACCTTCGTTTTTTTTATTAATACCATCGGTAACATTTTTAAAAATAAAAGCATGGACAGCATCTGTTAATTATTCCTTGATTATTTCTTATGTCCACAGAAACTGTGAACTGAAAGTTGTACTAGGCGTCCATCACTCGTCAATCCTACCGCAATATATACCTACAGCGCGCGGTACCCCAAGGCTGTTATGCCCTGATCAGCAACAACCTTGCAAGAGATAGAGTTACGCGATAAAAAGAGGCGCTTAGTTACGTATTAATGATTTTGAAAACGCGGTTTGAAGGGCACTTTCTTGTGTTGTAGCAAGAGCGTCTTTTCAGAGTGAATTATCTGGCCATAAGATCGATTAGTTAAATTGCGGTTGTACCTTGTCTTTTTAACTTGTATATTACTTGAGAGCTTCTCGAGTGTGATCTCCCCGGTGACCCTGTCGATGATAAGCACACACTCCTTCGTGTACGGCCTCTGGTTGCCTTTGAATACAGTCTGTGGAACCCCGGCGCCATCTGCCGTAAAAACAATTGTGTTTAATGAGGCTTAGGAGTAAATGGGCTACATTTTTATGTTAGTTTGGTGAAGGTATGTCGGATTCTTGGTTTAAAACTGAAACCCCTGTAGTATAGTAAGTCTATAATAATTCTATTTCTTTGACCATATAACTCACCCAAATGTGGGACCGTGACAGTCACTTGATTATTTGTGCCAACATCCACAGACGCCATTTTGTTAACATCAACTGACGCTGGTTTGAAGTCATCTGAAAGGTTTCATTTTGATAATGAAATTAACTGATAATAATATTCTTCTTCCTTGACTTTTACATTTTTAAATTGTTTATTGGGGTTGGCTTCGAGTTACCCTAAGGCTGATATCACACTAGCGATTGTGTAGTGTGTGAGTTCCCCGAAAATATAGGCAATTTTATTGCTTTAGGAATACGATTTCAAACGGAACAATGAAGCGGCGCTGATTACTAATCTAGGCATTTTTTTAAATTAATCCATATCTTGGATTTCGAATAATAATCTCTCTAGAAGTTTATAGAATAGGTGTAGTCTAAAAAAAAAATATTCTGTATGCCTCTTATAATGGCGGTTCATTGATCTGTGAGCATTGTCCTTTGATAGCTGTTACTGACATCATATCACCATTAGAATTTTTTTTTAAAAATTACAAAAAATTAAAAAATATGTTAGAAAAGTAAACAAGTACATAAATAGTCAGATGTTTTAAATTATGTGCCTACTAACTCAGACAAAAAAAAAGTCTATCTCTGTGCCTGTACAATTTGTTTTCACTATGGGATATGGTTAGACTCTAGTAGGTAGGTAGTAGGTGTACATATGATGGTAGGTATATCATTACGCGATTACTATCCGGCCTCAAGATCCAGAGAGAAATCAATGGTTGCGTCAGCAGAGCCACATACAAAGCTAGCTTGTAATAAAATTGTATAAATATTTGTCCAATGTGTACTTACATTTAATTGTGTGGTACTGGGAGGCCTTGTTGTTGGTGAAACTAGCCCCCAACTTTAGTTCTCTCACATCATTCAGGTTGTGCCTATCTGCCATTATGAACTGCCGATTATGCCATATATGATTATTTCCTAGAAAACAAGTATAAAAATAGTATTGAACATATTAATATGAAACCCTTTATAGTGAAAACCATTGTAATGAAAACCTGTTTATTAACTAAATATGACATATTTTACTGGGCTGGGTGGGTTATTAACTGACTTCTCTTTCTAACACAACTCACACATTCATCCACTGTGAATAACGTAAAATATACCAACCAAAATTTTTGTAAAAAAAATTGACACAACATACCTATTTATTAGTTTAAAAAGCAACTGTAATCATTAACTAGATTCAAAACCAACACTTGAAATGGTTTTCAACATCTATTATTCAAGATAGGTACAGAAGTTAAATAAATGGTTTCTCTATAATTTCGATCCCAAATCTGTAAAGGATGATCTATTAATAAAAATGAGGCCCTCCTTATGGTTCCTTAATATAAATAAATAAATAATAACAATGAAAATTATACTTTCTAAGAATGTTAATAATTCAATACTGACCCCCAACTTATAGAAATACTGGTGGGGCCATCCATGGGTAGTTTGTGGGTTAACCCAACTGTTGTGGTCATAGTCCACTACCCAGTCAGCAACCCATATTTGGTCTAAAAAGTGTTACTAAAATCCAGTCCCGATTTTGATATGAAGATGTCCTTCATTTTTAAAGACTACTTTTATCTTTATTCATAATATTTATAGCTATTGTTATGGAGAATTTATCTACTGTCACAACAGCAATAACATTAATTAATTTGGATACAATGTTGCTAAAACAATATTGATAAATGTATTGAGTACTCAATATAATGCAATAATTAATGATATTGGCAATTTTATTTGGCTTCTACTACTCATGATTAGACATAAATAACAAAGATATCAATTAATTAAAACCCTCAAGTGTATCAAAACTGTAAATTGCATTGTGTGACTAATAAATAGATTTATTTTATATATGCTAACATTTCCACTTTTGAGCTTGTTCAAATATTGAATCAAAGTGTATACTGACATTATAAATACATACTTGATGGTAATTTAAAAGTTAATACACAGACAAGGTACCTACTATGCATACGTATCGCTACATTCACTAGCACAGCTGACTATCTAGGTCTAAAATTTTTTGGTCACAACACAAATTTTATTGTACAGATTATTAAAATGAACTATTTCACTTCTATAAAGTAACGTACCGCTCAAACATTAAAAATATAAACTTATTCATAACAAAAACTAGTAAAAGAAAGTTCAAATAGATAAAATATGGCAAACAAATTCTAAAGACCAAAATGATACCCCTTACCTTTGATTGATCCTCCACTGGTGTTATATGAAGCTCATCTATGTTTCAGGAATAAAGGTCATCGTCAGTACAGTTTTCAGGCGCTCCCGTTGGATAATAATTTCATGGAGGTTTCGATAAAGTAATTAAATAGTCCAATAAAGTAAGATACGGACTATTCCTTCGACCTAGTTCCCATGACGTTTAAAATTAGAGACGGACCACTGTCGTGAATATTAAAACAATCACAATAGTAGAGTAGGAGCTCCTTACTAATTCTATTTTGTATTATTATTTTATTACTATAGATTCATTCCAACTTTCAACGTTAGAATCAGGGATAGCAAAATACACTTAAATATTTGATTGAAAAAAAAAATATAATTGTTTTGCAAATGGAGTTTAACAAATGTAAATTATTCTGTAACGTAATAATTTTATAAATTATAGAAGCACTTCAAACTCAGACATATTAGCCACTCAAAGGCTATATGGAATAAAATAAAATACATTCAATTTATATTCCTAAAAAAATACAATTCTAAAAAGTATCGACTATGATCAATCTGCCAGTCATCACTATATGACACGCTCATTTGACAAGTTGATGGACTGTCTGTCTGACTCTGACATTTTGTTCGTTCGACCCAGTGTTGCCAGTATGGGTATTTTTTTCGCAATTCTGGGTAAAAATTTTGGCTCTGGAGAAATTTTGGAGACATGAAATTCTTGGAGAAAAATTTGGAGAAAAAAAAAATACCATGGAGAATTTTGGGTAATTTTTAGTTTCAGTGGGATTACCTGTAGGATGACCACAACGCATGTTACGAACGCACGCGTTAAACCATCTCGCTCAGTGGGGATACGTAACGTAAAAAAAAAAAAAAAAGGTCATTCCGCTGCTTCAGTTTGGAAATTAGAACAGTATTTCAAGGAAAAAATAAGAAAAAGGCAAAAAGCTAAGCCGATATTATTAACTTTTTGCCTTTGGGTAAAACTCAAGCAAATTGTATCATTTTGGAGAAAAATAATTTCAAATTTGGGTATAAATAGAAAATCACATCTGGCAACACTGGTTCGACCATCAGTCAGTCAGTCCATCGATTGTTTTTATTGCGGTGTTATTTCGTTGCTATAGTTATAGTTATTAATTTACATCAATCATGACAAAAAACTCAATAACTTTAGACGTGGATCCAACAATCATGGAAAATAATATGCGAATCATTAAGGTAGGCCGTGTTTTTTATTTTCAGTATGTTAATTGCATACCTTACCTAGCTGGCTAGTCACCTATTGTAATTTCCATTTAGGAAAATCCAGTTGAAGAGGAGTTCAACAAACTTCTAGCTTCAGTTGATCCCGTGCCATCCAAGCTTGTTAAACCAACACCAGGTAAATTATTTTCAGTAAGTATTTTAATTTATTGTTTTTTTATAACGAAAACATGCTGATTTTATTATTTGAATTTTTACAGGTTTCTGTGTCAAAACATTCACAAAACCCGACAACAAGAAAGTTTTCGTCAACATATGCCAAACAGACGCCATTCCGTGTCCAAGAGACATAACAAATGATGAGTTGATGCAAATACTTAGCTCTGAAGACCCATCAAGTTATCGAGTTCCAATGAGCATTGGCGAGGGGAGAACGGAACAAGATAAGTCCGGAGCTCCTGCTACAGTTTACGACGTCGCCATCAACCCAGAATTCTTTAAGAAAATAGAAAAAGATGATTTATTCCAAACATTCTTTCTTACTGTGGTTTTCGAAGGCTTGCAGGACAAGTATCAATTTGAGTTAGATATGTTAAAATACACTATATTGAAAAATAGAAAGTCTTTTGGGACACTGCAGTCTCATAGGATCCAAATTAGGGATATAAAGACCTGTGAGAGTAAAGTTAAGGCACCCTTGATTGAGGAACTGGATGAAAAGCCTTCCGTCCAAGTGTCTCAAAATATTACTCAGACTACAAAGAAGGAAATAGTGTACAGATTGAGACGTGAGCCTCCTACTGGAGAGATTGACTATTTATTGGTGGAGTTTAAAATACCCTCATCTGTGAGTATAACATAAATAGACAAAATGTATAGAAATATCAGAAACTCTATTCATGGAATATATAAATACACATTATATTAAATGTACATAGATATTACATTGTAAATTAGTATGTAAGCTTTTAGAACACTATGATCTGGAAATTAAACCGAGGCATTATTATATGCTGTACTACCATGTTTAGCTCAGAAATACAATACATAACAGGTTTTCTGTACATAAGTACTCCAATTGCTCCAGCATATCGATGGATGGCATGAAGCTATGTTTTTTTTTTTTATTACATTATAGGCAAGTATTTGATCTTAATCTCACCTGATGGTAAGTGATGATGAGATCTACAATGGAGCTTATGTGGTCATCTCATTTCATTAACTTGTCCACAGCTGGAGTTAAGAGACTTGAATCTAGAAGTAGGTGAAGACCGGCTGGTACTGGATTCCAAGGGTGTTTATGACCCAGTGGACTTCTTCCTACCTTGCAGTGTCAACCAGGATGTTATTGATGCGCAGTTGAATAGAAATAATGACGTAAGTTTATAATATCTTTCGTATCCACTGGTAGATAGGCCTTTTCTTATACAAGAGTTTGGTTTCAGCTGCACTTGGTAGTTCATAAAAAAAACGATTGATTTATTACCCGACTAATTAGAAACTTAAAAATAAATAAAGAATTGGTTGTAAAATATATAGTAAAACTGAAAATTTTATTGATGTTTCAGATGCTGTTGGTGAAGATGCCTGTAATTCATTAGATTCCTACAATAATATAATGTTAATTGATTCCATAATAAAAGAAAGTCAAGACTGTCAGTATTGCATTTATTTTAATAATTTTTATTACAAGCTAGTTACTTATTATAAAATGAATAATCAAGCCTAGGGAAGGTTTTGTATCTTTCTTAGATATTTGGTTAATGTATACTAAATACTAATTCATAGTTAATCCAACCGAATAGTTCTGTAATCGAGATTCAGAGTCATAAGATCAAAAAACTATGAAGTAAGTATGTTTGTACTTTTCATATCATATAATAATCGGCATAACATCTAATAATATCACAAATTCACTTACGAGCGAGGAAATGAGATTGCCCATCATAAAACACTTACATTTCAGAACATACTTATATACTATATCATACTGCTATGATGCTTTCTCGGTTTTGAGACATGAAACACAACTGTTGAGTTTATCCGACGAACAAGTTACATATAGCTTATCCAGAACATTATTTGGACACTGAAACAGACCCTTAGTAATATAAAATTGATAGACTAGCTCCTTCTCATCTCAGGGAGTCAGTGTCTGCAGCGGGGGCAGCGGCTTAGATCTCGGCAGGTGGCGTAAGTACGCCTCGTTAAACAATAACAAAGTTTTTGTGCCGTTTGCCGTAAAGACATTAGCCCCATGGAGTCATAGCGCCAAAGACTATCAACAAATTATCACCTAGGTTGATTGTTGACAGTTGACAGGAGGGCTGGCTCTTTGTCTCGCTGAGTTCAGCTTTTTGTTAATCTAATATAGCATTAAACGGTAACAATTATATGATTCAAAGATTTGCCTATAGGTTCTGTTAACTAGATTACTTAAAATATATTATGTATCCTAGAATCACTGCCATTCTATGTACCCAGCATTGAGGCGTAAAAAATAAAAAACTTAAATGCCAACATTGTGATGATTCGAGTAGGCCTCAGATATTTTTACCTATAATTGCAATATCTACTAAAACTCATCGTGTTTTATATCAAAAGTTTTTCTCGGTGAATCGAAGCCGGCTAGGCTAGCATCATACTTTATCAGATGTGGTCTTATTTCCTGCAGCATGGCCGCGTGGTCCGCGACTTGTATGTTCACGACGGTGCTAAATCTTTGGTTAATGTTTCTGTTGAGGTAGAGTTTGAGTGAAGGGTAGCTCATCACTTGTTCGTGCTGGCACAGGCTGCGCTCGGTCGCGCAATTTACTTTGCCGAGTTGTACAGCGTTATGGAGCAACTGAAAATTATATAGGTAACTATACATATATGGTGTAATAATAATAGTTGTAAATATTTTACGGGGTACGTCGGGAGGTTATAAAGATGTCATTCCCATAAAATCAATCATATAATTTGTTTAATAACACATTAGTAAGAAGTGTAACATACCGGTGAAACGGTATTGCCTCGATTTCTTCAAGGATGATTTTTGTTTTGATAAAACTTGATTGATATAACCTTGTAAACTCTTTAAAATATTTTACATGTTTTTTGTTACACCTCACATTATTATGCATGTAATCCTCGATAGGGTAGACAAAGTTTTACTGTGGTGCACCCGCGCATCGCCGATGGCTGTTGTTCCCAATGTAATAGAGGGCGAGGGCACACTCCATCAATGCACGCTACGCTACGCTACTACGCTACGCTGCTACGGGGAAGTCCACCACAGGCCCGGTTTAACGAAATTTTCGGGGTCGAGTCACCTTCGTCCGTAGGAGAATTAAGTACCCTCGAGATACCCTACACGTGACCCTGGGTGGTGCCAACCAGGTGACAACTCTACTGGTGGTAGGCTTCGGCCGTGGCTAGTCACCACCCACTGAACAAAGCCATGTCGCCAAGCGGCCTAGCCGTGTTCCGGCATGATGTTCGGTGCTGCCATTCATGGATGGCGGGTCAGATCAGTTGCGCTGCATGTGCCTAGTGAATGTAGCGTCTCTATCTACTGCCGCCTTCCTACCTAGGCAAGTATGCTCCATCGTAGATCTCATCGTCACCATCAGGTGAGATCGAGATCAAATACTTGCCTATAATGTAATAAAAAAAAAAATAAAAAAAAAAAACATGGCTTTCGGATTCTTGCAGCATCCATCACGACGTGTGCCTACACCATCCAGCAAGTGATGATCATTATTGAAAATGTGAACCATCTGAAAGCCGGCTGTTGACAGAGCGAGCGTTCAACCTACTTCGCTATTACTAAATACTACGATCAGAGTATGTAACTATAATATTCCTGATTTTTTTTTCGGAATTAATAAGATATCTTACTACTTACAATGCCGGTTATAGCGAAGTCTGCGTACATTTCATGGCATCTGTAACACCTCGGCGAATGGAAGTATACCAGCCAAGGTTTCTTGCCACTGAAATATTATTGGTGAGGTTAAAAACTATACGAAAAGTTTTTAATATTATTTATACTGTCTTGAACACCGAGAACTCTAACGCTCATTTTGACGAGCGAGTTCATAAGTTGTATATGTCAAGGCACATATTAAATATTCATTCTTACAAACAGATATTTCACTCCACAAAGATATTAAAGTAAATAGCGACAACTACCATCAGCTCGCACTTAAAAACAAAATCTTGCAGGATTCTCTAATTGTAAATGGAATCCCATATCGGTTTCCGCTATACCAGGAGTTCCCAAACTTATTTTGTCTACCCACTTTGAGAACGAATTATTTTTTAGCGGTCCCATTTTTTCACCTACTTAAAAACCACTATAACTTCAAATTAAATTAATTATTGTAAGCCTCTACACAACGCCCCCATTTTTTTCTGGGTCTCTTACCGCCCCCTTTAGGCCTGCAGCGCCCACAAGGGGGCGTTATCGCCCACTTTAGGAAAGGCTGCGTTATACGAACAGATTCTTACTGGATTTTAATAAATATTGTAACTGGAATCCGATCAATTCATAATTACCTGGTTAGGTTCAACTCCTCGGCTATGACGGTCTTCGAGAATGAGTGCCAGTTGAGCTTGGTGACCGAGTCGTCGATGTACTCAAGCGCCCATTCCAACATGAACGGCGCTTCCGACAACTGTTGTAAACTGACACTGCGAAAAAAGTGTTTCAATTCTTTAGAAACTTCAAACAGTAAATCCATATATAAATGTTGACGATAAAAAGGCGGAAACACTATATACGGGAAAAAAATAATCGTTGGGGAAACGGCAAAACTACTATATATAATGTGGCCAGTACGTCAAGTGCGAGATTATTCGTATTCTAACTGTATACTTTATAGTCTACCGTACTTACACATTTTGTGTGGAGAATTGAATGTTTTAAATATCGTCCGCTAGAGGCGCTTTTCAATTCTCCATACAAAATGTCTAAATACGGTAGACTATAAAGTATACAGTTAGCTCACACTTCACGTGCTGGTGATAGCTATAACCCAGGTGATTATTAACGATATTTTAATCCAGCAAACCCAATTAGTTTGACAGGTTCCCACGAAATAGTTCAAAACTGTTGTGTAATACCAAGAAATTCATTTTCTCATACATTTGATACTGAGGCGGTACGAAGTTCGCCGGGACAGCTAGTTTCATTATAATTTCATCACGTGTAATTATGACAATTATCAAGAAATACTCGACACCGGCTTGACAAGGCTCTGGCTCTCTTTTGTAGCCGATTGTCAACTAAATAAAGGAGAATTATGTAAACACACCTGTAATGTCGTCCAGAGGCGATGGGGTAGAGGCGCGCGGTGGGCGCCCGGATGTTGGTGCAGAAGCCGGCCGTGTTGCCCGCGCAGTTCAACACGCCCACGCGCACGAAAGCTAGCCGCCGCAGCTGTGACGTCACACATTAACATATACTATTCTTCTTCTTTCTATACCAAATGAGATGCGATGAAATAAAATGGATATGAATATGGCCTCACCCGCAACTTAGCGGGTATTTTGCCAATGACAAGTAATTAATAGCAATAACACCTTCAATAAATACACATTATAAATTAAATAATGGATGTGACATGATGATATGAAAATGGCGTGACCTTCAACATATACTATTGGGGCCGGCGATGATGGCATACTCTGACAAGTGACAATTGCAATGCAATTCCCATTCGATTAGAAGTCGATTTTAATACGATTTTAATGAGACGTAATGGAATGGCAATGGTATGCTAATAGTCACTTGACAATTTCAGTATGGAAAATCTGTCAAGTTACAATTGCAATGCAATTCCCATTCGATTAGAGTTAACTATACTCATTTGAGTTAAGCTGAACTGAAAACCGTCCGATATGTCACCTACTGACTTAGAACTTAACATAAAGACGATGGTTTTACATTTGAGGAGAATGACAAAACATCCGATTGCTTGAGGCTGGCTAGACCTAGTGAGCTATCTATGAAAAGTTTATTTTGAATTTATTCATCATACTTAGATATACTTTTTAATCGCTGGTCAACAGGCATACTAGACTGAAACTGTAAATTAGAAATTCTAACCGATACTGATGCAAGCCCCCTTTTTATATTAACGGATGACAGTTCCAAAATATTCGATCAGGGAAAAACGGTGTATCCGTCTCGGGAAGATTTGGGGTCGAGTCACCTTCGTCCGTAGGAGAATTAAGTACCCTCGAGATACCCTACACGTGACCCTGGGTGGTGCCAACCAGGTGACAACTCTACTGGTGGTAGGCTTCGGCCGTGGCTAGTCACCACCCACTGAACAAAGCCATGTCGCCAAGCGGCCTAGCCGTGTTCCGGCATGATGTTCGGTGCTGCCATTCATGGAAGGCGGGTCAGATCAGTTGCGCTGCATGTGCCTCTATCTACTGCCGCCTTCCTACCTAGGCAAGTATGCTCCATCGTAGATCTCATCGTCACTTACCATCAGGTGTGATCGAGATCAAATACTTGCCTATAATGTAATAATAAAAATAATAAGATTTGGATTCCGATTCCATTATCGAATGATTAGTTAAATGAACCCCAATGGAAGAAGGATAATGTAGTAACCTTCTTGGCGACGATCATCCACTCGTGCGCAAGCTGGTCGCAGGCCGCGCCGCACTGCGCCGGCAGGAAGGCCACGAGCCACGCGTGCTCGCGGTTGGACGCGTCCAGGATGTCCAGCACTTGCTGCTCGCTCAGATCCATATCTGGGGGCATTGTGGGAATAAACATTATTTATAGGGAGTACTAATGCTTGCCTGTACTTATTTATAGGGAGTCCAAATCCTTGCCTGTACTTATTTATAGGGAGTCCAAATGCTTGCCTGTACTTAGTATTTAAAAAAAAATAAACATACAATTTTAGAAATACAGACTGCAAAAACACTTCACTCGGGAGAGAAAAACCAGCTCTAGTGTGCGTAGAGGTGACTATTTTAATCATAGTAAAATATTAGATGGCGGAGCATCCCATTAATGGACTTTTTTTACGTATTTGCTTACCTAGGTAATCATTAATGTTAACTCTGAGTTCCTTTCAGATTTATTTCAAATTATTTTTAAATAAATCGATTTGTTTATAAATAGTCCGAAAATAAGCAGAATCGTGTATAGAGTCATTATAGTTTTAATCATTGCCAATGATTTCCACTGCATCCTGTTTACAATGCAACTACATTAATAAGGTCTGTCGCAGACGGGATGCCGAACCCGAAAAATAAAATAATAATATACTGTACCCCACCTAATTTGTGTGTTCTTTGTTTTAATAAATGTCGGCTATAGTACCATTGGTAGTTATTAAGCCATCTTATCTTGACGGCCTGATTAGCTCAGTTGGTAGTGACCCTGCCTTCTGACCCGAGGGTCCCGGGTTCGAATCCTGGTAGGGAAAAACTTTGTGTGATGAGCATGAATGTTTGTATCCAAGTCACGGATGTTTAATATCTATATAAGTATTATATACTGGGTTCGCCCTCAGTCCATTGCACAATACCCATAATACAAGCGTTGCTTAGTGTGGGACCATATAGTTGGTGTGTGTATATTATATTATCTCACTATCCCACTAATCCCACTAATAATATAAATGTGAAAGTTTGAATGGATGGATGGATGTTTGTTACTCAATCACGCCAGAACCGCGGAAGGGATCTGGATGAAATTTGGCACAGAGATAGATTATAGTCTGGAATAGCACATAGGCTACTTTTTATCCCGGTAAAAAGGACATACTTTTTAATGACGGGTATCACCGCGGGGCGCAGCTAGTATAATATATTATCTCACCGGCGCTGTGCTGCAGCAGCTGCACGAACTCGACGAGCTTGTGCTCGTAGTCGCGCGCGGCGTAGTGGTGGCGCCGCGCGCCGCGCTGCACCAGCACCGCGGGCCGGCCGCCCGCCACGCGCCGGCAGTGCTGCTCCGTGGATAATGTGCACGACATTATGCCGAACTACATACATAAAAGCACAGATAAAATATATGACGCAAAAATAATCAGGTCCATCGGGTTAAAGGGAGCGTTCAAGTATTACGTAACGAATTTGGGGGGGGGGTCTTCTGAAACGTTACGATGCGTTATATGGGCGGGAGGGGTGGTTTGAACTGCGAGTTACGTAACATTGTTTTAACCCTTCAAAACGGTCGCGTAGAGATTTTTTTTCTAAAAATTAAATTCGACCATATTAGCGACTTTCCAGTACTTTACGCCACATCATTGTGACTTACAGGTAAAAATTATCACTTGGCGGTGGTTACGTAACGCTTTACCTAATATATAAGGATCACTTATTATTAAAATAAATCGAATTAATAAGAATTTTAATATGGTTCTCTCAAATGTTTGCAAGTTGTTTTGTGAATACCCACGAAGTTTTCTGTGGCATTGCAACGCATGCCGCGCTACTCACCAGTTTTTAGTAATAATAAAATAGGATTGGTCGCTATAAACTATAATATCAAACCACAGATCACGAGAGATATGCCGTGCGGTTCAAAATGTATGGGAACTCGCTGTCTCCGTTTTGTTCCCGACCACTCGCCACAAAACACATGCAATTACATAAAACCAACCAATACGAAGTCTCACACACACACGCGTGCCAATAATTCGGTGCGTGCTGCGTCGTCGCCGCATACAGCGGCCGTACCAAGCGACGCACCAGTTTATTCAAAGTATCGTTAGACGATCTATCCATTGCCTCGTACATTCACTCAGTAGCGAACATAGGTGGTACTTAAAGAGCCATGTATTTTGTACAAAAATAAAAAAGTCGTTGTGCTACATGAAAACTAAAATAACATAATAAAGGCATTAAATATTTTTTGATTTGTTGTTTTTAATGATTTTAAAGACGAATAAATAAAATACTTAATACTGGCTGGTGAAATGAGATTCCATCTTTCGCGTAGTTCACTTTGCTGCTAGTATTTTTGCACACAACCACGGAATAACACGGCATTTAAAAAAAAAGTTAGAGCTCCGATACCGACGTGCAGTTGCAGTCGACTGACGGCGAAAACTCTATGTTAGCCTAATTTTGGCTAAATGTGAGCGCAAGCCCACCGCTTTCATAACATATCTCCTCTAATATATCTGTGTTGCAAACATTACTGACTGTGAATAATTTTTAGACACAACTCTAAAATTTGCCAAAGTACAGATATTTCATTACAAAGAGCACAAATCAAAGGCAGCGCGTGTGAACAAGGGAGAAAGAGCACAATCCCACTTTCTACCCACTACATGCTTTTACCAAACATTAAACAGCGAAAAATTAGGTTTGGAAAAATATGTTGTGTAAAAACATTGTCAAGAAAGAAGATTATTGCACATTATTTTTATAACACATATACTAAATACAACAGTGATTTTTAAGTAATTAAATGGAAACCTTTTGGTATTTTGTAATAATTTGCCTGACCCACTTACACTGACATCTTCAGAATCAATAAAGTGTTCGCTGGCGCGAGCGAAGGGCTCCACGATGTGCGTCCATTGCGAGTCGTGGGGAGCCACCAGCAGCACCCAAACACCCACATCTGCAGTGAGCGAGAACTGATCAATTTGTTGGTGTATCCATTTATCTCACTAATATTATAAATTTGAAAGTTTGGATGGATGGATGTTTGTTACTCAATCACGCCAGAACGACTGAACGGATCTGGATGAAATTTGGCACAGAGATAGATTATAGTCTGGAATAGAACATAGGCTACTACCCGATAAAATGTATGGTTCCCGTGGGATAGATTTGTTTTAATTGTTCATAGAGCAAAGGATCGACATGATTTTTTGCATAGGAAGTGGTAGTTTAGGGGTCAGAAAATGACATAGGCATCGACATACTTTTTAATCGCGGGTAACAACGCGGGGCGCAGCTAGTTCATAATATATGTTTTTTTGTTATTTATTTGTAAAAGACACTCAAATAACAGTGCACAGATACATAAAATAGAAATATAGTGATCGTCTAGACAGTGTGAGCTATATAAAGTAGGTGCATACAACACTGTTTTAAATTATTGATTTCTTATATTTACGCGAATACTACACATTGACATAAAACTAATTTTACGGATTTTATCGCGTTTATATAATGTTTTTTACGTTCCCGACGTTTCGTGTGTGTGTGTGAGTGAGTGAGAGAGAGAGAGAGAGAGAGAGAGAGAGAGAGAGAGAGAGAGAGAGAGAGAGAGAGAGAGAGAGAGAAAGCGATTCGCTCGCACTGATCGGATCAGTCTGGGGGCTTTGAGTTCTGAAATTGTTGAAATAGACCCTCCACTAACCTCCGTCAAGTATCCTATTGAGATCCGACGCCGACAATGTGTGTAGCCTCGTGGCCGAGCTGGCCGTGGCTATGAAGTCGCGCGCGTGCGCGTGCGGGTGCGCGCGCTGGTAGGCGCCGCCGCGCTTCAGCACGCCCCACGCCGGCGCCGGCGCCGCGCCCACGTGCAGCGACGCGCACAGCTCGCCCCAGCGCTCGCACTCGATCTCGCCTGATCACAACAATGACAAAAAAACATAAAAAACACACAATGCAGCGAATAGAACAACATTGACACGTCTAAATATAAATAATAACAAAAAAATAATTTGAGTTTTTAAATTATTTTCGTTGAATGAATGTGTTATTTCAGAAATGATTCCAATTAAATAAGCGTTATATCTAAAAAATATGTAACGAAACTTTGTTGCCCATTTCCTCAATGTTTACAAATTGTATCATATCCCCTTCATCCATCAATCCATCCAAAAAAAATAAGTCTACATTTGTTTTTGTACAAATTTCTCAGTCAATAGGCAAGTGTTCTACCAACTTGGCTATCAATGCTTGTATTACCAGTATTCTATTCATTTGTAATACCAGTATATAAATACTCACCAAAGTGCATATGCGGAAACGCGATCCTCATCTGATGCAGTAGCAGTCTGTCGTCACCATCAGAAGAGAAATACAACACCCACGGAGTGCGCGCGCCGCTGCGCAACTTATTTCTTATTTCCTACAAACATGTCACAGTTAGGTTTTATTACACCGCTTTGTATGTTACATGAATACATCAGTATGTTAAAAACTTACCCCCGAATTTATAGTCGTGCTGTAACTTTTTCAAACGTCATATAATACTGCGCAAAACAAAACTGTTGTGTGCAGTACAATATGGCATTTGATAAAGTTATAGAACGTTTATAAATTTGGGGGTTGATATCATTCTGCCGTGCAACCGCTAAACCACCGATTTTGGCTTTTCGACGGAACCGTGATCAGTGTAACTCTTATGTCTCTACGACTTCTAGAAATTTCTTAAATTAAATGTCATAAGGGGCAATCAATAATTGTAACTTTTTATATAAATTCGTTTACTGCAAAGAATATTATAAAAATTAAAATGCAGTAAAAGGTCTTATTATGGCGTTTTATGGCCAAATTTGAATGGGTGCCTAAAATGCAGTAGGAAAAAAATATACCACAATTTGATTTCATTTAAAGTTCTATAGGTTTTTTCATTTTTTTCAAGTCCACGTTTTTTCACAGCTTACGGCGGTTTAGCGTTTGCATGGACGGATTATCATCACTGATAGTTGCACGAAATTAATCTACATTAGCGATATAATCATAAAACCCGGTTTAACGGTACAAGTCTAGTAATATCACGATATTACTGGATTAATTTAGTAAGATAATTGTCGACTGACCACAATGAGAGGAGTGCGGGTTGCAGAAGAACCAGAACATTGGGGTCCAGACTGCTTAAGGGCTAACTCGCGAATTCAGGGAAGCACGACTTAGCTGTTTAAGGTTGGCAGGGAATGGCATGAAACCTCCTACATACCTTCAATTTCTCGGGTTCAATAAGATCAATCCTGGGCAGTGCATCGACAATTTCCTTCAGTATTTCCTTCTCGTCTGTTGCCTCGATCTCCTTGGCGATCTTGTTGTATTTGAACACTACCGTAGTGTAGTCATCGCTCGCTAGCTTGCTGCGGAGATCATCATCGTCCACTATCGCGACTGTTGCTATACCTTTCTGTAAAATATAATAATAATATTGACAGACGGAACACACCAACTGTAGGGGCCCAAAAGTAAAATGGCCTGGGGGCAACTCCAGTATATAATTATGATATAAATAGCGGTTAGACGACCATAACTCAGGTACAAACCATTAAATTATATAGAACATAATTTTTTTATGATATAATGTGAAGTATTTTTATATAGTTAAAAACATATCAGACGATTTTGAAACCTATAAGAATTTGGTAAAATCAGGTGGTTAGGAGACTTTGGTTGTGTGCTCTTTCTCTGCCACACACATACTAACTTATGGCTGTGATGGCAAGGCCCTGCAGTTTTGTACTGATTTTTTGTCTGAATCTTTTTGGATTATTTATTTTTATCTTTTTATAATTGTAAATATTTATATAGTCACCAAATGATATGAAATCCTTGTTAGAGTGCCCCTATCGATCCTGTTGGAGCCCAGGACATACGCAAACGGTTGCTCTATGCTTCTGAGCCGGGTCACAATGGGCATGTAGATCTCGCTCTTTAGGTACATCATCAGGAACTCGTCGAGAGCCTCCAATGTTCGCTCGCCACGGTAGTACACGTAGTTGCCTTGTTTGCCCTTAAACAATATACCATATCCATTAGTTGTTGAAATATATGTCTTATATTTTGTGCACGCTTGTATAGTAGCTATAAGGGTCTCGCTACAAATCAATCCTGTCCTAGACTGTTTGTTTGTCTATGCCCAGAATAAAAACTAAATACTTACATTAGGATAGAAAAGTAAAGACGGGTAGCTGCCTATCCTCATGTTGTTGTAACAAAATGAATTGTGATATTTGCAATTGACAGCACCAACTTTTACCTGGAATAAAATAAAGTAAAACATTAGACATTCTTCAATTATAAAACTGTGTCGAAGCATGACCTACTGGGTTATTTGGATATCTCTGAATCCATAACAAGTGTTTTTGATTTTTTGTCCGTAGTTCTCTTTATTTGGGCATTATGGAAATACTATTGTACTAATTTTACTATTGTATGTATAGTTTATGGTTACGGTAATAGTAATTACAATTTATCTTAGATTTTAAATTCTATGAAGTTAAGTGGTAGGTATTTACTTACAATCCCTTTATACATTTCAGCCAATTTCTTCCAATGATCTGCAATATTTTGACATGGTGGACAAAACGGTGAATAGAAATTTATGAAATGGAACCCATCCTTTAAGTAATTGTCTGAAATAAATTAAAATCTGTTAGACATAAATAAATAAAAATAATGGAGAATAAAGTTAGGTAAGTAATTACCAAATTGGTAGGTTTTTAATTATATTTTGTGTTTATTCTAAAGTGCACCATTAGATTGGTAACACTTGAAATGAAATTTGAATTTGTATTGCTTTTGAAAGGATTTGCTGCAACTCATTTGGGGAGTTAGGAAAAGCTACTATGACCGAACCTATGTTGGGGGAAATTAGGAAAAGTAACTATGACCGAACGAACCTACATTGAGGATAAATCTGTGGCTGATAGTGGGTCAATGTTTTTACTTACAAAAGTTGCTACCAGAGAGTGTATCCACAAATGGGTCATCATGGTACAGTCCGTTATAGAATATGTTGTCATACTCAGTTTGGGAACGATAGTCATACTTCCTTGAGTATGTGTGTGTTCCATAAAGATCATACTTGTGCCTCTTATCTGGATCCTTTAGGGTCTCATAGGCTTCTGTTATTTTTAAAAACTTCTCCTGTTTTTCTTCATTCTATAAATAACAAAAATGCTGCTTAGGCCAACAAAAAAAGCATTAAACTAACCCCCATTTTTACAGAAGTTTACAATAATACATGGTATGGATGGGACACACATTTATTTTCTAAATAAAATTTAGTCCATAGTACTTATTAATTTTAAAAATACTTACCGGATTTTTATCCGGATGAAATTTTACAGCCAGCTTCTTGTAAGCTTGCCTGATCTCTTGAGCTGTAGCCTTTTTAGCAACTCCCAAGATCTCGTAATAAGTAACATCGGTTAGGTTAACCGCACCGAACAGCAAACAGCTTATTATTACAAGTTTTAACCTACAAAATAAATTATATAATTTATTACTATATTAAACTTTCTTAATTTTTCGGTAGGACCTTGTAAAAGTTGTATACATGTACGTACATTTCAAAAGTTGTCGGTACCTTAGCGGTGTTCGATTTTTACACTGAAAGTAACTGGGCCTCGGTGATTTTAGATTAATTAATCATCTGGTTAGTAGGCAATAGGCGATAACACAATTTACACAAGATAAACCAGACTGTTTACTTTTTGTGTAGGAGTAAGTAAAGTATGCTGAACCATGAACAGTGAACGAACTTCCTTTCTTTTCTCTCTTGAAACACATCGAGAAATAGGTAATAATATCAAAGTTCAAACAAAACTATATCTATAGAACTTATTGTGTTTATTATTTTCACTTTACTTTTATTTGCTCTAATATTCTGGTAATTTTAACTGGATGTCCCCGTATCGCCAAAGCCCAGACGAAAGCAGTGTTGCAAACTTCTAATCATAAATACACAGATAATTTTCTTAAAAAAAGGAGAATCACATTTTAGCTTCTTTTAGCCCACAAAGTATAGTATTGTACATTTTTGTGTCACTAAAGAGACACAATAATGTACAATACTACCTCATCCATCCTAAAAAAAATAATCTTATTGTAAGTAAGTATTATTTTAAAAGGGCAGGGGGGCAGGGGGCCGGCAGGGGAACTTCTGCTGCCTACCACTACGTAACTATAAATAAATCGTGACCGAAAAATAACACACATTTAGAAGATATTTTAAAGGATAATACCTAAGCTAAAATGCGTGGGAAGCTAGCGCAATTTGTTCTAGACTTCAACTCGATTTTTATCCACCTTTAACGACTGACTTAATATTATTGATAAAAGTCGTAATATTTCCGAATTCTCAAAAGTACTTGCATAAAATATTGGCAAAAATCAAGTTTAATAAAACACGACCATACCAAAAATGAAATCGCCTTAAACTCCAGTAGAGTTTGCATCACTGGACCAAAACACAGAAATCACAGAGAACCTTGTAAATATTCGACAAAAAAATATGGAGAGAGAGAGAGAGCTCTCAGTTCCCTATAGATCTTAGGCACAGAGTACCGTGTATATACTAGATCCTAGGTCCATCCCCCAGGATCACAGATCACCTTGTATCCCAAGATGTCATAAGATGAGAAGTGGAGCGGGAAGTATTGAGGGCTAGCCATCTAGTCGCGGCCTAGATTTATACTTAACACTGGCAAAATAACTTAGATTTAGACGCCATTTTGTTTAAGATAAGAAAGAGGAAAGGCGGGAACTGTAAAAGTGGAAAGGCGCGCTTTTTAATATTTTTTCTGGAAAATTTAAAATTTAATGTATATATTGTAAGAATTTGTATATTTTGGTGTAAATTGTTGTACAAATATAATTAGTATTGGTTAGTGTAAAGGAAATTCCCCAAGATGGGGAAAAAAAGACGGCGGAAGGAAGATTCGCCTCTTCCAGACCCGGACCCGGACCTGCAGCAGCTAAACTCGGTCTCTGAATCCTCAGATTCGGAGTCATTGAAGTCGGCGTTGCCCGATACTCCGAAACCAAAAGCCGACAAATATGCTATTTACAAAGTCCCAGGCTATTCGCGGCAGTATCCTGAAGATTCAAGGAAAACTGAATTCATTGTGTTTTTATCGCATAAAGTTGAGGACAGTACATTTAGTGATAGAGACCGTATGGCTCTTTCCAAAGGGTTGCGGGAGCATGGCGTTTCGGGCGTCATGCACCTTAAATCAATTAATAAATATAAGGTGGGCATAACATTTGACCTGCCCAATAATGCGAATATGTTCTTAAAAAATAAAAAACTGTTGGACCAATTGTCCCTTAAAGCTGCTATACCAGCTGGCGACACCGAAGTGACTGGAGTGCTCACATCTGTTCCAGTGGACATGTCTAATAATCAAATATTCTCATTAATTGGTAGTTCCAAGAACGTGATCCAGGTGAGGCGCTTCATGCGCAGAGTGCGAGGTGACGGTGGCGCCGCCTTCGTACCCACGCAGGCAGTCGCGGTAACCTTTGCCTCCACTAACCTTCCCGACTATGTATATCTCGACTCTTGGCGACATGAGGTGAGTAAGTACATACCTCCAGTGAAGCAGTGCCTCAAATGTATGCGGTATGGGCATATTGCCAAGTTTTGTCGTAACGCCGAGGTATGCTCTGTATGTACAGAAAACCATAATTATAGAAGCTGTCAAATCAATCCTAAGGATGCCAAATGCGCCAATTGTCAGGGCAATCATATTGCCATATCATCAGCATGTCCAGTTAAAAAACAAAAAGTTGAAGAAAATAAAATCAAGTCCGGAACTGCTACATTTTCGGACTTGTTTGACGTCAAAGCATTTCCAACATTAACTGCACGTACACTTGATACTCAAGTAAATAATCTCATGAAATCTGACACTTTCATCAATATTTTAATAGAAACTATTACCAAAATTATTAGTAATAAGGATGTACCAGTCAACTCAGTATCTATTCGAGATACCCTTAAGAAAACTCTCAGTAATAAATTACCCAATACTTCATAATGGATTTGTTAAACATATTACAGTGGAATGCCCAAAGTCTAAACAGTAACAAACATATATTCATTAATTATCTCTATACTCATAACATACATATTGCAATCATATCTGAAACATGGTTCAAAGCTCATCAACAATTTAAAATTAGAAATTACAATATTGAACGTAATGATTGTGGAAACAATCATAATGGAGTAGCTATAATAATACATAAAAGTATTGCATACTCAAAAATTAACACATATTTTGATAATTCATTGCAAAACATTTGTGTCAGAATTACAGTGAATAATAAAGAGTTTTGTATTGTCAGTTTTTACAGTCCTGCAAATTGTAATCCAGCCTTTAACAAAGCTAAATTTGAATCCTTGGTAAAGTCAATTCCCAGTCCATTTATATTCGCAGGGGACTTCAACGCCCACCATACTTCCTGGGGTTGTGGTTCTGACTCTCCTCGGGGTAGGGAAGTTTTGGAGGTCATCGATGACAATAATTTAGTTCTGCTCAATGATGGTCAAGTAACAACAATCGGTTCATTAACATGGCGTCCAAATGCATTAGATTTGTCCTTGGTTTCTTCATCACTGGCACTTCACTGTGAATGGTCAGTTCTTGATAGTCCTCTTGGAACTAGTTATCATCTTCCTGTAATAATTAAAGTATTAGTTAACAATAACAGCGACAATGAGGATATAAATTACTGTAATAGTAAACATTTACCCATCTACCCAAACTACAAATGGGTGGATTGGAAAAAGTTCAATAATTGTGTAGATGCTCTAATAGATAATTTTGAACTGGATCTTTTAAGTCCTCACAATACATATCTACTTTTTTGTAAAATTTTGCTCACAGCAGCTGAAAAATCAGTTCCTAATTTTAATTCCAGTCACTCCAAGAACATTAGTCAGTCATGTCAAAGGAACTTTGGTAAAAGACCTTCCCTTCCATGGTGGAATCAAAAATGCTCAGACGCTGTTTTGAATTTCAAAGAAGCATATTTAAAGTTTAAAGATGACCCAACAGAAGAAAGTTATTTGGAATTTAAAAGAACTCGAGCTCTTAAAAAACTCATTTTGAAAAGGGAAAGGCAAAATAGTTGGAAATCTCTTTGTGAAAGTTTTAATCGTTGTACTTCTATGTCGGTTATATGGAAATTTATGCGTAAATTTAATAAAACATACATTCCTAATAGTAATGGAAATGATGCATGGATTTCAGATTTTCTAATGAAATATACCCCAGATTTTGTGTCTTCGAGTCCTAATATACTTAGTACTAATAATGTAAACTCTGGTAATAGTTTTCTTCTCAGTCCATTTACAATCAATGAATTAATATCTGCCATTTCTTCAAGAAGGGATACTGCCTTTGGTCTCGATGGAATACCATACATCTTTTTTAAGAAATTAAACAGTAAGATCTTGGTAATTTTTCTAAGTGTGTTGAATTTACTTTGGGAAAAGAACATTATACCCCAAGAATGGAAGACAGATTGTTTGGTACCAATTTTAAAGCCTAATAAACATAAACAATGTCCCGATTCCTACCGCCCAATAGCACTTACCTCATGTGTAGGAAAGATATTTGAACAATTGGTAAAGCAACGTTTAGAGTTTTATGTGGAACAAAACAATATTTTACCTTCTAATCAATTCGGTTTTCGCAGAAATCGTTCAGCTAGGGAAAGTATTTGTCAATTGCAGCTTGATATTCATAATTCATTAGGAGCAAACAATCATATGATTGCTGTTTTCTTCGATATTGCTGGTGCTTTTAACAGTGTAAATATTGATATTCTTTGTCATGAATTGGTACTAGTAGGAATACCTGAAAAAATAATGAATTGGATAAAAAATTTCTTAAGTAGTAGAGAAGTTTTCGCTAAATATAATAGACACCTCTATGGCCCCAGACTTTCATCAAAAGGAGTCTGTCAAGGTGGCATTTTATCACCATTACTTTTCATACTATATATTCGGCGTTTAAATCTAATATTAGGTTCAAATGTTAAAAACCTTCAATTTGCAGATGATTTGGTAGTTTATGTGTCAGGAAAAAATCTACTTCAAGTAGTTGAAATTGTCAATGATGCATTAGCAAAGTTACATAAATATTTCTCTTACCTAGATCTTGAGGTCAATCCATCAAAGTCTAAAGTTGTTGTTTTTGGGAAACGGTGTTCTAATCCCCCTATTGTTCTTTATAATCATTCTCCTTTAACTATTGCAATGGATGTAAAGTTTTTGGGTGTTTTATTCTCCCATAATTTATCCTGGAATAATTATATAAAACATATAAATAATAAAGCTAACAAAGCTTTTAATGTATTAAAATCGTTGTCCGGCTCATACTGGGGTGCAGACCCAAAAATTCTGTTAACATTGTACAAATCATTAGTTCGTAGTCACTTTGAATATGGTTTTTTTTGTTTTGCTGCAGATGTAAAATTTGTAAATAGTTTAAATGTTTTTCAAAACAAATGTCTGCGTTTAATTACTGGGGCATTCAGAAGCACTCCTATAAATGCAATGCAGATTGAATGTAACCTCCCGCCAATCGGCATTCGTTTTGTTTATTTAAAAGAAAGGTTTCTTCTAAAACTTCACAGTGTTTCTAATAATAGTCTCATTAGCAATTTATCTATTACACATTCTCAGACATTCTCCAGACCATTATATATGTTACAGGGATTTCGAAATTTCTTAGATTTTCTTCAAAATTTAAATATTTATCAATCAAATCATATTTTACCTTGTTATGAAGGATCATTTACTAGCAAATTTCCAGCAATGAATATAATTATTAACAATAAGTTGTCAATTAAAGAAGATGTATATGCTATGTTGGCAGAGTGGTCTGATCATCAATTTGTTTATACAGATGGTTCTAAAAATGATAGTGCTGTGTCTTATGCCATATTTGAACCCACTTTAAATAGAGGTGTAGGTCACAAAATTGATAAAAATGCAAGTATTTTTACTGCTGAGGCTGTTGCTATCTTGAGTGCTATGAGACACATTAAAAATCATAATCGAGGACACACCAAATGGGTTGTGGTAAGTGATAGCATGAGTGTATTAAAAAACTTAGCAAATAATAAATTACATGCTAACACTAACTACATAATTTATTTTATAAAACAGTTATGGATGGAATTATCAGATGCAAATATTCATGTTAATTTTTTGTGGGTGCCTTCACATATAGGTGTTGAGGGAAATGAAAAAGCAGACTATCTAGCTAATACTATAGTTAAATTTTCAGATGTTATCCCTGATAATAACAGTGATACAAATGTCTCAATACCATTCACAGATGCTGTAAGTCTTTTAAAACAACGAATGTGTCAATCATGGGGAACACATTCATATCATTGTACACAGGTGGAAAATAAAGGTACCTGGTATGCCTCATTAGATGTTCAGATCAATTCCACACCATGGTTTTGTAAGAGTAACACTTTCTTGAATAGAAAGTTTTACGCAACTATTTGTCGTATGCGATTTGGTCATTGTCGATTGAATTATCATCTTCATCGTCTTAAAATGGTTGATTCCTCTAATTGTGATTACTGTCAATCACAAAACATCCAATCATTGAATCATATTTTCTTCGAGTGTCCATCTTTCAACATTCAGCGCCTTGTGTTGATAGATGACCTTCTACAAACTTATAATGAACCTGAACTGGTCCCGCGGTGCATTCAGGAGTTGCTTATGAATGTCTCAACTTTTGGGTATTTGTACAAATTTATAATAAGTACTGTAAATGAGATTTAGAATAAGTAAGATAAGGCTATGCTATTGTACATAATCTTTGTGTAATATAAATACTTAGTATAAAATGACCTAAACAGATGCTGAGCGATATCGTAACCTACAATCAATTCATTTATTCTATCAAATTGATAGATAAAATTTGACTATGACTATAAAAGACGAGGAAACTGACATTATATTCAAGGACATGACGTAAGAGAAAACTAAAGGATACTCTGAGGAAAAATATAAAACTGTAGAATTTACAGGATTTGGATTGTCATAAATGATTTTACACGAATGAAATTAATTGTTATATTATTACATTTATGAAAACCAACTACGTAAGACGAGGCGGTATGGTCATAATGACTTTAGCCTGTTCGAAGGAGCGAATTTAACAAAAAAAAAAAAAAAAAAAAATTAAGATAAGAAAATACTTTCCAATACCTATATACAACTGTAGGAACTATATACAAGTTACTCTCCAGAAGGTACTTTGCTCTTAGATCCAAGTGATTATATACTCTTTGCTTAGATCTTAGCACAGTAAATAGGTCTTGAATCGTAATCTCTATGTCGGCATTATCTTGACGAAAACGAGAATTGCCTCCTCTGATTCTAAAAAGGGGTTATATTCTTCTAGCTCTATTTTTGCTCTGACGTAGGTATAACTTATGGCTATCCTTGCTTTGGTGTTTATATTAGGCGTTATAGGTGTTGTAGCTTTTCATACAAGACTTTTACTCTGTGCTAAAATATAAATAAATAAAATCTAAAATATATACCTTTACTAACCTACTTCAATTCTACAGAGACGAACAGACGAACACATCAACAGTGCAATGCCAAACTAGGTAAGCAACGATTACATTATTTTGGGTGGAGGTGAGCCGGTATTGAATTACTCATTATTTTATAGTAATTTATCATCCATGCGGGTACTAAGATTCATGCTTATCTCAAAAGTTTACCCGTTAGGGGATTCAAACTAGGTATCCACGATCCAGTAAACAGGTTCTCTCCCAACAGCTGTTAGTGCCAATCAAAAGGTAAACTGAAATAAAAGGAGCCATTTTCTTACTTTTTATAATATTTATTTTTTGTAAATATCATACAAACATGTATACATCCATCACTTATTTCCCAAAAAGGCTAAGTCCATTGCCATACAAAGAGAATCAACGCCCGGTGATAACTTATTATAATCGATATCGATATTATAATCGAGAGACTTCCAGGACTACAACGAGTCCATGCACGAGTCAATGAGTCCAAATCTGCAAGGCTCGCTCGCACGGTCGCTATAATCGCAATACTGTCCGTTAGAGGCGCTTTTCAAAAGTGGATGTACTCGTTTTCAGCTTACTAAAAACTCGCGCTCGAAGCTCTGGACTTTTTTTTTGTTTTTTAGGAATCTAGTCTAGTCTAGTCAATGTTACAATCATTATTATTCTCAGACTTCAAAAATATGTTCAGGGAAAATGGGTATGTAGGTCCCATCTTCCCTGAAAACATTGTAGGTACCTACCTATAATGTTTTCAGGGAAGATTCTTCCATACCTAATTACATAATTATAACCTACCTAAGTAATTAACTATGTGACCTTAGCAGTCATTTAGTAAAATAATATCAAGTATAGAAAGTACCTACCTACTTATTTAGAAACAAAAATATATTAAGTATCTAATATGTATGTTTAGTAACTATACCCTAAGTACAGTCGCCAGGGAAAAATCATTAACCAAGTCTAAAGATCACTGTCTAATTAGGTAGGTACCTACCTATTTGCTTGGTAATAATAAATAATAAAAAAACAGTTTATAACTAACTGGTCACTTAGAGCGAACTAAGTATTCCACTTTATCCATGATTAAGTATGTACCTGATATACCTACTTCAATAGAGAAACACAGCTTATCACAGGATAATGACCCATCCTATTAATAGGATAGGAACCTAATTACATGCACAATAGTTTTAAAATATACTAACTAACACCTGCTTACTCTAATAATAATAAAACCAGGATCATAGATCAACCATATTTGATAAAAAAATAAGGCAAGTTATATGGCTATGAATAAAATCTACTAATGTAAAACCTGCAAAGCTACCTGGGCCCCAAGTCCCATATCCCATACAATATCTGTCAAAAGTGACAGTTACTATGCGGTTGCTGTTCGATTATGAATGGTCTCCCCCCCCCGTGACTTCCAAAACTCACACCCCCTCCACTCTTATCCGCACCGACGCGTGTGATATCATAAGGCACCTTCAACTCTTAAGTACTTATCTCCTAATAGTGTGTGTGGTGTATGGCTAATATAAAATATCGTGCGCAATCAAATGCATTTTTAAAAGCATACATTAACGAAACGTAGAAATAAATAACTACATTCGCGCACTGAATAAGTAATAAAAACTTGTAGGCATGCATGGTATAATAATATACTAAGCCAAGTATACCTACCTTTCCTGTGACAGCTAGGTTACATGACGTGATTGACCCTAGATTGATCTTCGACCAATTCACGGGGATTTTTTTTTGGAGGTTTTAATTAAAGGCAACACTGTGCATTGGGCCATCGTTGGAAGAAAATGGAGAGTACCTAGCGTAGCATATTATCATACCATGCTTGGGGGTAAGTACGGAAGGTACCCACTAAATAATTATTCTGGTACGGTCAACGGTAAGAGTGTGGTCCGGCGCGCTAACCCGCTGCTAGTATATAGTCAACATAAAATAATTCTGAAAAAAACTGTCAAGAAATAATCTATGAACTAATCTACTTAAGTGATATCAACCGCTTTGCGAAGTTATAGCCGAGGCTGTCGCTTAGGTAAGTATACAGGGTGTAAGGGGCATGGTAACGAAAACTTTGGGTAAAGATTACACTTAATGTCTTTTTGCGGCAAAGGGAAGATCTTCCAGCCAGGAGGGTGGTAAGTGGTGCCTGGCGGGGCGGCCACTATGCCCCGACGGTTATTGTCGGGATCTTGTATATATGTTACTTGCTCCGAAAACTCTTATAGCGCGATTCAGGATCGTGATGAGAATTGTCTATTGTTCTGAATGCGTCTGCAGCGCCATCTGTGTAGCTTGTGATGCTGTTGAAGTGGTCGCTACAGTCCAATAAAATGAAAGCAAACATTTATGTCGAAAATCATGGGTTACAAATGTTGTAATGTTTAAGTGCGCAATATATAGTAAACCACGCGATCACAACACAACGCTTTGCATGATAGCCGGCGCGTGCTAGTGACGACCGCGTGCGAGCGTATCAAGTTTTAATTTACATTGCAGTTTTAGGTCTAAATTAGTAATTATGTTTTTTTTGGATAAAATCATGTTGAGATAGACTTCTATTACGATGTCATGCTAATACCAATTTAAGAATACTGAACAAAAAAAAATTAAATCATGAGAAGATCGACGCAAATTCCAACACTAGGGGTGAATCATGAGCTCAATCCATGGCAACCCTTTTCGTTACAAAGTCACTTACACCCTGAATACAATTCCATTTTAATACCCATACTCCAAAAATCATCCCTTCTCCAAAAAATACAAGATAATATAATATCTCTACTGATGTCGTTTCAATAGAATTATTTATTATTCTTACGGCCTAATACTCAATCGCTACTCAACATATCTTTAATAAGAATGCATCGAATGAGCTGCCCTCTTTGAGTTGCGTTTGAGTATTATTCGGTGGTTATATTTAGTACCAAATTCCAAATACCTATCTCACAACGATATTAATTATCTAGATCGTTTCACACCTCGCTTCAGAGTGAAGTACGCAATTATCCGAACAACAATTATTTCAACTATGAGAATAATTATATTCGTCCAGAAATTGTCCGGCTTGAAGCTGAACTGTTTGAGTAGCTCGTTGGGATGCCTGAAACAAAGAAAAAAAATGTAAGCTGTTGAGCTCGCTGATAGCTTACCGCATTGTGTTGTGGGTACCTAATAGCTGCAACCTTAACAGTAGAGGCCTCAGGTTACTTATTATGTAACTTATTATACGGGGGGTTACTTATTATATGGGGGGGGGGGGGGGGTTCAAACTACCCGAAATCCCTTAGACAGCCCACCGTTTTACACATAGGTACTTACAAATCTCTCTGGTCCAGCCCCCCCCCCCCCCCCCCCCCCCTCCCCGAAGTTAATTCTTGGCCACGGCCTTGTAAACAGGTAAGGTATTATCACCATCAACAGTAATTCGTGTAACCTAAAAGTTCAGGCAGTATTGTTCGCTATAGTACCAACCTTCGTATTCATGTAGTAGTATCAAGGCTTTTAAAACGTGTAGTACGGTTCATCAGACACTTTTGGTGTTGAATATACTTTTAAGTGTATCCTTACCTCAAATGACAGTAGTCCACAGTGTTCGGACACAGGAGCGGCTGCCGTCCATACGAGTACAGGGCCAGCACCAGCGCCTCGTACGCGAACCTCAGGAACGAGATGTACGAGACCACGCGCATCGCGGGGCTCATGTGCGCGAACAGCACGAAGAAGCCGGCGTACACTATCATCGCGCACGTGCATATTGCGCCGAAGAACGTGCCATTCTGATGGAGAGAGTGACACTCACATTAATATTCCTCTATTTAACCCTTGGTACTATCAAGGCCAGCTATTCATCGTGTAAATTGGGCACGAAAAATAGTTCGGCTTGGTAGGTGGTACGTCCTATTTTGTCGTGCCCAATAAACAATTGGGCAATAACGGTATTGAAGCATAGTGGTGTACCTACGTAGTGCTATGGTTGGTTGAAGGTTTGACTCACTCTTGGATAGACTTCGAAAACCTTTAATCTTTTGGTGATTTTTCCAATTTAAAATTGTGTGGCCATTAAAATTACTAGGTATACTTGATTAAAATAAATGCGACCATCAGCTATTACCAAATTGATTATGAAATTACCATGGCATGGGAGACAATTTCGATCGGGGGGGGGGGGGGGGGGGTAAGATTTGACCTATATTTCAGAATAAAAAAGAAATTGGTAGGTATGTAAGCACAGTAGGTAGTAGGTCATGTAGGTACTTCTGTCGTGAATAGGGGGGGGGGGGGGCACACAAATGCCCCCCTGTATTATACTAATCACGATTATTCCTTATATAAAACTACCTTTTTCGCGCGGCTCTACGATACCATACCAACATCTAGTATATGAGCTGAAATCTGCAACACCATGATTGACATCTTTTGTTTCCTTGTTTGGGATTCATTTGTTAATCTGTATTTTTTTTTATATTGATTTCTTATATTTACGCGAATACTACACATTGAAATAAAACTAATTTTACGAATTTTATCGCGTTTTTATTACGTTCTTTACGTTCCAGATGGACGTTTCGGCTGCTTTACAGCAACCATGGTCACCTCAGTCCTCCCGTGACCATGGTTATTGGTTGCTGTAAAGCAGCCGAAACGTCGGGAACGTAAAGAACATAATAAAAACGCGATAAAATTCGTAAAATTTGTTTTTTTTTTGTTATTTTGTACTAACCAGTTTATTACACAAACAAAATGTAAAATATCTATTCCAAAGGCCGTTTACTTATACATAATGCGTACGTGATAATGATCGGTTAGGTCAAAGATACCATTTGCAGGTCATCACTGCTGTCAGTTCATTTGTAACACTGACTGACATGTATTTGATAGCAGCCGTACTTCGAGTGCGAGTTTATTCGTAAGCGAAACTTTTACTGCATAGTTTGCGTATTTGTCTTTTTGTATTAAAGTTTGTACATGTCTCCAAACTCGCACACAACCTACAGGCGTTTTCGATACGAATAGCCAGTTATTAATTACTCATTTTGACATTTTGATAGCTCTCATAAAGTCCACAATCATAGCTATGTAACAAAATACTTTTTTTTTTAATACTCCTCATAGTGTTATTGAGGCAACAGAAAAAAACAAACATATTTAAGCTCGATTTTTTCGGAAGGTCCCGCCAAGCAACGTGCTATGCTAACGACGGCAGTATTTATAAACTTCAACATGTATACGTATAATATTTTACTTACAATAGGGTTGACACATGTGCCTATGACGTTGCCAATGGCGTCGGCAAGCAGCGACACGTTGGAGAGCGCCAGCACGAACATCAGGAACCGCGGGAGCTCCGCCGGCTGGCCCGACATGAAGTACGCGGGCACGGAGAATACCACGCTGTATAGCACCTGTTGGTACGTACATTCAGAAAAAAAATACGTTCAGAACTTTCTAGTATGTGCGTCCCGGCCCCCGGGGGTACAGGAATCAGGGTCACTACCATCTGTGCCAGTAATAATATAAATTAGCCGTTTTAATTCTCCACGGGCGGATCCAGGCTCAGATCAGATTTCGTAAAAGGGGGGCAAATTTGTTTGGCCGGAGCAATTCCATTTGCGGCGGGGGGGGGGGGGGGGGGGCATTGTATCCGCCCCTAGGCACAGGACTCCCGCCAATCCGAGAGAGATCGAACCATAGTCTACCGTCTACCAAGTTGGCCCAGAACGTGCTGGCAGAAATCACACGCCATTCGAGGGTTTCTCTCAGACATGCAAATATTAAATGGTTAGAAGTTTACCTGTAACGGCATACCGGTCACCATTACAGCGGCGTAGTACGTCTTCAAATTGTACCAATTGTTGAAGTTCTCTTTCTTTAGCACAGACATTTCAGCGGGAACTGAAACCAAAAGATGGGTGCATTATAATAATAATTACACTTACATAATATTAATCATACATAACGACCATCGGGGGTAAAATTAAATAAATAAACAGGTAGGTACTTGAAGTTATAAAAAGTAGGTATAGTCCACTGTGACGTGACAAAATTTGTGATTTAATAATAAATACGTTCCTATAATAAGGTGTAAAAATATTTTTTTAATCGACTACTTAAGTATATTTACGTGATCAGTATGACCTACTCGTTAACCTTTTCAAATTATTCTACATAATAATTATTGTTACATCTTATATAGATTTTGTCTCATTCTATCTAATGAGTTAAGAAAGAGACTGAGCGACATAATCCGTGAGATAAGCCTGGTTTTGTCACGCCTGCTAGCTCTGCTCCCGCGCGGCCAGTGGGTACCTACATTCTGTACGAAGTGGTACTATTACGTATTCTGTGACTTAATTGCGTTCTTGCAATCTCTTTTATCTACGCGACAGGTCATTGTGAACTGGCTAATTGAATCCGCTCGCGTGTAATTAGCTGCAGACGAACCAGTTTAAAATAATGACAGCTATTAAGTAAATCTAGCTATATAAGCGGCCATGGTCAGCTTGCTTATATAGCCGTGGCTGTGCCACAGCTATTATAACAATCATAGTGTTATCTTCTAGTCAGTTAGAATCTAGATTAGCGGTACATTACTTCGGAGTTTCGGATCCAGAGTATAAGCCAGTGAACATATTTTATTTGGTCAATGATAGGTAAAACGCTGGAGCTAAAATTAACCCAACCTAACTTGCCAGAGCAGGGCTAACAATAACATTTTTATCAATACAATTTGAAATGGATATTTTTATTTAGAGTACCTTTTTTAAAAAAAAGACAAGCCCGCTGACTTTCTTACCGGATCTTGATAGTTGTCCGATCCGGCGGCTGTTTAATAAATGAAGGCTGCATTACAGACCCAATAGGTAATGAAGATTTCATCTTCGGGTGATAACATCCAAGGAATTTCAAATGCAATCTTGCATTAATCGCGTTTTGTTGCAGTGGGCAGCTAGCTAACTCTTTATGTTTTCATTAAGAACGCTAATTAGCAACATGCCGCTGGAAATTACGGAGATCTTGATGAGACAAACACTGTTGCATTTCAATGTGAATTTCCCGATTTTAGAATTAAAGTGCATATTGCAATTGCATAAAGAATAAGTGCGCGTTTATCCATACTTAATACTTAGTGCGGCATTTATTTTACGGTAAATCGTCTATAAATGAAAATATACTCGTAATATGCATAATGTAAGTAAAGCAAAAAGTTTATGTAATCAATTAATAACTTTTAAATAAGTATATAAATTACTAGCTGTCCCGGCGAACTTCGTACCGCCTCAGAATCAAATGTATGAGAAAATGAATTTATTGGTATTTTAAACAAATCTATCCCACGGGAATCATACATTTTACCGGGATAAAAAGTAGCATATGTGCTATTCCAGACTATAATCTATCTCTGTGCCAAATTTCATCCAGATCCGTTCAGCCGTTCTGGCGTGAAAGAGTAACAAACATCCATCCATCCATCCAAACTTTCACATTTATAATATTATATTAGTATAGATGTAAACTTATCTATAGTTATATCCAACAGATCCTAACGAAAAATTATTTCTGTTGCAAACACGATTTCATTGAATAATATTATCATGGTTACTATGGTTACGACGATTATGTCTTTGACATTATTGAATGCTCTTTTGTTTTATCATCTAGTCATTTTCTAAACAATGCAAATAATTATTACCTATAAGTAATATTCTTTCTGTTTTCACAGTGTTATTCATAGATAATGGTGTTATTGATCATGGTTATACAAATTAATCTACTCAGTGCCTTCTAGTTTCCCTGGTATGAAATAGGAAATATATCCCACCATGAGAATCGAATACGAAAAGAAATATCTATTCGAAGGTCGTTACTTACACCCGGGCACCTCATCTCCATTGGCTACTTTGAATTAGTGCCCAGGGTCCCGAGATCCATGGGGCCCCCTAGTTCCTGCCAGATCACCAACAGATAACCGATAGTCGATAGTGAACAGGTACCTTCTAGCCAAGTATGCTCCATCGTATATCTCATCGCCACTTACCATCAGGTGAGATCGAGATCAAATACTTGCCTATAATGTAATACTTTTTTTTAATCAGACGAAGTTTTGCTTAGGTCAAGCTAATGTTATGCTTACACTTGAGAACTGCGGGCATGATCGAAGTGTAGCAGAGGTAGACGCTGCAGACCAGGAGGAAGCCCATGTTGCTGAAGATCCTTGAGGGATCGTTGCCCATCTGGTAGTACAGCAGCCCTAGGAGCACGCCGATCATCAAGTGCAGGAACACCTTTAGATGCGTCACTGTCTGCGGACAACCAGACATGGCATATTTCTAATCGTGTAATAATAATACCAGCCCTTTTTAATGTCCCACTGCTGGACACGGGCCTACCCTCAATTCAAGGGGGATTAGGCCATAGTCCACCACGCTGGCCCAGTGCGGGTTGGCGGACTTCACACATTTTTCGTGGCGTTCTCTCAGATATGCAGGTTTCCTCACGATGTTTTCCTTCACCGTTTAGTAAGTGATAATCGTGGTTGAAAAGGATATTCGCACATGAAATCCAGAAATCCCAGAGGTGCGAGACGGGAGGTTTGAACCTGCGATCCTCGTTACCGAGGCAAGCGTTCTACTAACATGGCTATCACTGGTTTTTCTAATCGTGTATTACGACAGAATTTAAAATTTGGCATGGTTAGTTTAAATCCTGGTCATATAGGGCCACATTTTTATTTAGATTACGCTGTTGGGAGTTTCTGGAAAGTATCATTAATTTCCATTGTGTTGTAGAGCATCCCAACATTGAGATTCAGATGGCTCGTATGAGCAGCCCCCAAACATGCTTGTCAGGTAGGTTATAGGTTCAGGCTTCAGGTAGGTAAGTAGGTACTAGCTATGTTTACTATAATGACCGAGCAAGCGATTTCCTAGTATTTTTTCGAAGACCTAATTTATTTGCTTGGATAAACTGTGTGATGAGCACGAGTGTTTGTACCCGTGTCATGGATGTTTAATATTTATATAAGTATGTAAGTAGTATGGTGGGTTCGCCACCAGTCTAATGTACGGTACCCATAATGAAAGCGTTGCTTAGTGTGGGACTGTAGCTATAGTTGGTGTGTTCGTGTGGCGATATTTATATTTATTTACCCAATCTCTATATTGTTGCAAGAGGCATCTTCTCAACAGTATCCCGAATCTGTAGAGCTCTCGTGGTGGGCTTACAATGATGGTGGTCTTCCCGCAGGAGAAGGCCTCATTCTTTCTGCTGGTGAGGGGTAGGGGCACGGTCTTCTCCCCCCGCTCGTTCCGTGAACACTTCTCCGCTAGAAACTCGTTAAAATTGCCGTATTCCCCGTTTGCTATCTCCAGAACTGTAAAAGATGACATTTGATTATTTTTTCATCGTCGTTTTAACGTTATCATTAAAAAAAACCCATTTGTTTATAGGAATATTATGAAAATAAAAATAAAACTAAACCCATTAAGTTTTTTTTCATCTATGTTATTTATTTTAGGAATAACAAGTTGTATTGTAGCAGTGATAGCGCAGTTGGCAGAACGCTCACCTTGATAACAAGGGTCGCAGGTTCGCTGTGATGTCTGGATTTAATGCTTGAATCTCATTTTCGACCAAGAGCGCTAATGATTAGGTCATATTGATCACGTGTAGGTAGATATACTATATTAATATATCTATAGAGGCAAATTTGATTAGTTTGTAAGTTTAGATTACGGGGTAATCTTCGGAACCTACTGACCCGATTCTAAAAATATTTCTCTGATAGAAAGCTACTCATGCTTAAGTAATATGTTCTATCGAATTATCGGAGGGTGGAGCCGCATGCAGTGACTAGTTTTAAGATAAATGTGTATTTTTTTAAACAGTAAGAGCTGTTATTATTACTTACAGTGTCAATAACGACTCAAAGTTACATATTTGTAGTATATAGTAGCGATATTCAGTTGTTCACAAGCCATAACCCTTCTTCTTCGCGCTAGCAATTTGCACCATTAGTTACAATCGAATTATCTATAATAGGTAATTTTGTACTGGTTGGGTAGATTACATGCTTGTATTTCAATAAGTCACATAAATACATAATTGACCCTTACATTGCGTGTTAATAATGAGTATGAGTATGTAACAAGGTAATAAATGTGTAATAGAAGTAATTACAGCATGATTACAGGTCAAAGAATAAAAAAACAGATTCTTCTCGTTCCGCGTAGCGTAAGTATGCAATAGATAAGTATTTTTATTCTATTAACATTACTATCAATTATTCTATTACCTCATTATAATTTACAGCTTTAATATTTATATATATATATATATATAAAAGGCCCTGTCCCGACTCACTGATAGACAACGCACAGCTCAAAACGCTGGATGTAGAGACGTGAAATTTGGACTGTAGCCTCCTTTTATGACGTAGGCATCCACTACAAAGGGATTTTTGGAAATTCGCACCCTAAGGGTCCAGATAAAGGGATAAAAGATTGTATGGGAAAAAATATTCCGTGGATCGAGTAGCATGAAACTTTGCGAAATCACTCAATATAAGAATTAATCAAAACCTGTTCAATTAAATCCCAAAAGAAGACTCGGATTCGTAATGGGGTCCTAAAGTGTGTATGGAGAATAACTATTAAATAGTGCTACATAACTCAAATTTGGTAAAAATAATCCAAAACCTAAATGATTGGACGTGTTGTTTTCAGTTTACTAGAAATCCATTCAGCAAGCAACGTTTGGCCGTACGCTCCGTACAGACTGTAATTTATTAAATGTCCAATAATTTGATATATTACTTTGGGAATGTTATCATTATAACCTACTGCTGGCCCTGTTCAAATATTTTACACTGTTATTGGTACGCCTTATATATATACAGGTTTTTTTAAATTGGGCATGGATGGCCTTATTGAAAATATATATATATTAAGAGTCTAGAGGCTGATTTCGATGACAACTAAAACTGCATCATTTGGTTTTTGAAAAAATAGATTCCCCAGCCGGGAATTGAACCCGTTGATATGTTTGATCGGTCTTAAAGGGTACTTTAGTAACGCAGTGTAACCAGGGTCAACTTTTAACAAGTGATAATTACTTATGATTTACTTTTCTACACGGACCAAGTCGCGGGCAACGGCGAGTAACTATACAGAATTATTCAGAAAGGGTATAAGTACTAAATCTTGAACCTGCGTTAGTGCATTTATAATCATTACGTGCTATCAGAATTTCGATGTGTCAGTTTAAAAACATAAATTTTGTTACCAACAAATTGCCAATTGTGATTTTTTGTGAGTATTTTTTTTAATTGACGTATCGAATCCCTAACTAAGTCACGTGCATATATACTTAATATCATCTGATACCTACAATTGTACACTGAATGCTTGGATAATCAGACGAACAAAAAGTCAGCGAGTCGTGGATGTGATGCCGTGTCGCCCATAAATAAGTGCAAAACAAATTATGTGACCAACGAGCCATAAGTGTGAACTTATTTTTTCCTTATAACTCTTATTTGATGTGTGCAAACACATTCACGTTTATTTGATTGTATTGCTTTACACAATATGTACCTGTCTATACAAACATAATATATGGTAAGATTGTAATGTAGTCAAATATTTTTTCGGAAAAAAAAAAACATGGTTTATTTTCGATATAGAGGTCGAATCTGTTATTCATTGGATTTTTGGTTAGTCTCACTGAACACACTCCACGGGTAAACTACTGATTATATCCCGATATATGCAGCAAGTAGATAGTAACAAGACTTCTTTTTAGATGTACCTTGTACTCAAAATTGGCAAAGGTGACAACTTTATATAATTACCAAGCCAAATTATACTATACTTTTAATCCCAAACATGAAAGAATTGGTCAATAATACCAGGAATATTAAAAAGACTAAAGTCCACGCGAAAAACGCCGCGGACGCAGATAACTTCTATAAAAGTATATAAAATACTTTGTGTTGCCAACTATATATGGTAATAATTTATTAGATGGCATGCTAATAACCTCTAAACAATAAAAACAAGGCACAAACATATTCAGCAAACTTTAAAATATTCAACGAATAATATTAGATTTTTTTCTTTTCGTTTGTGCAGGGACACACTGTATAATTAGTAGATATAAATAAACACGTACTGTAATCGGCGGGATTGTGGTACTTAGGGCATTGTAGACCTACTGACGCTAAGAAGGATACTGTGTTCTCACTCGGCCCGTTGTAGATGCACAACCCGTCTGCCAATATGTAGACCTGGACATAAACAAACAGTATTTTGCACAAGGGATTAACCAAAGACTATAATGAAAATTTAAAAAAATAAAACATTGGACAAGTCTCTTTGTCATGATTAATACCCTAATTGTATGTAAATCGGCTATTCTAGGAATCTAGTGAAGGACAGGCCATGTAGGTTATCTACTCTGCTGCACAGCTGTTAGTAGGTATAGGCTAAAATTCATAGAATTTTATTATAATAAGTAGGTTGTTGCCTTATCTATATTCTTTACCCACGTATATAAAAAGACCATTGTAATTATTAAATATGCTAAAGACAGCGTATCGCCAAGTAGATTAACAAAAAATAACCTTAATTTAGTCGCCTGATCTTCACGATTGCAATCTTAATGTGCGAGCAAACTAAGTATAAAACCCGTTGAATACTACATATTTAAAAAACTCTACTTTTTTTCTCGAGAAATAGAGACGTTCCTGCGAGTTAGTAAAAAAGACTAATGTCCACTCGTACCATGTTGGGGGGGCAGTTATTTGGATTATAGTTGTAGTGAATCGTGAATAGTCAAGTTTTTCTGGAACTTCTGCCAGTTTCATGTTCTTCGTGCTTACCTGATCGAATATCGAATAAATTGATGCAGGGGGCTGGTGGATAGTGCATACGATGGTGCGACCATTGCGCGCTAACTCTTTCAGCATTTGCATACACTGAGCCGATGTCCTGCTGTCCAATCCTCTGAAAACATTAAGAACGTGTTATATCTGTAGAATAATCTACACTTAAAATATTATAATTTATTCTAGTGTATTACGTATATAAAGTACTTCAAAACCAGTCCGGTATGTGTCCAGTAGGTGTTTTAGCAAGGTTTTAATAAGTAACATTTATCAAACTTGGCGAGGGACATTTCCGTGTTCCGATCAGTGAATAAATTGGGAACGTAGACTATCATATAAAAAAATGATATCATACCCGCTTCCAATTTTAATCCCCGACGCAACGCATTAGGGGTTTTATATTTCACTCCTATTTACGTCGACCCTTTTATGTATCTGTTGCATTGTAACTCCGAAACGGATGGACCGATTTGATTTTTATCCGTGTTATTTAGTGTTATTAGTTATTTTATCCGACCATTCGTGGTTTATAACCATGATAAAATCGGTGAAATCGTTGTTCTTTTACTGGAACCGTGAGATAGGTTTTAGCCCGCAAGATGTTTGATGGAAATTTGTTAAGTGGTACCTGAGGTTAGTCTTACACCACAGAGTGCAGACATGTCAGCCGATGTATTTATATTACACAGTGGACAACACAGAAACTTGGCGCCCGCTTTTAATAATTCATTATAATATAAGTACCTAAGTAATTTTAATTCGATAGAAATTAGTTGGGAAGCGCTGTACGAACGTAACTGAGGTAAGCAACGGTATCAATGAACCTACTACGTACTAGCTCTCGAAACAATCACTGTGTTCCACTGTACTGAAGTTCCGGAAACACCTTGTTCAGACATAATGACATTGACACTTGCGAGGTGTGGAGCGGAGCTTGACTTATGCAAAATAATTAAATTACGCAACCGAATACTGATGTTATAGTTGAATAATAGGGAACAATAACTACTCAATTATTATCATATTGCAAAAACGTACGATTATTATAATTAAAACAGTTTTTTCTGCACATGGGCAAGTCCAATATAGACTCGCCAGCGTAAACAAGACGGTGTATGACTATCTATCTCGTTACCCTTTGAGCATTTTACAAAATGGCCTGAGCCAGAAACCTGCTGCGCTGCATTTTATGGTACCAATACAACATCATTTTACATTTATGCTATATCAGGTTTTGCGTCAGAGTGACCAATCCTTAAGGCCTCAGCCACGAATTTAGCGGGCAGCGGGGGGGCCGCAGCGGCGGGCGCGCCGCTGCATGCCGCGCCGCGCGCCGCTGTTTTCGAGATCCGGTCCATTTGATTTTACGCATAAGATCCTGCCGCTCCCGCGCCGCGCCCGCCGCCGCCGCCCCGCCCCGCTGCCCGCTAAATTCGAGCCTGAGGTCTTACGCTCATGGCATGAATGCGTCGTTTTTTAGACTCATAAAAATCAAGTTAGATTGACAAAATATTCGTTAGTGTTATTTTTGCCTAAATGAAAAACAAAAATGATTTTGATTGTGTTTGATAATTGAAAAAATTATATATCTATACATATAAATAAAATTGGAGTGTCTGTTTGTAATATTAAAATACCCGTTTTTTACTAAGTGCATTCGGATGTATACACGGTACCTATACCAAAACAATTTTTTTACAATTTTTGTCTTTCTGTCGGTCTGTCTATCTGTCTGTCTGTCTGTCTGTTTGTTCCGGCTAATCTCTGAAATGGCTGGACCGATTTTGACGGGACTTTCACCTGCAGATAGCTGATGTAACAAGGAGTAACTTAGACTACTTTTATTTTAGATAAAAAAATAGGATGCCACGAAAAAAAATTAAAACCAATCTTGCAGCGCTGCGCCTGATTAAGTTTGATAGCAACAACCTGCAATGCGTCTCGCGGGCTCAGAACGCGCGAGCGGGCTGTTACCAACGGTTTTGTCTTTGTTAAATACCACGCGGACGAAGTCGCGGGTAACAGCTAGTCTTAAATAAAATGATATATCAAGACAACGCTCCGCGCGATAGGCAACCCGTGCGAGTGGCGCATGCGCTCGAGCATTACGAGTTTTTATTTAAATTCCAGTTTTATGCCTAAATTAGCAATTATGATTTTTTTTAATCACATTAAGATCGACAACATAATGATCTTATGCTGGACGATACCACATACACCCTGTATAATAGTGTTATAATGTCAAAACCTGTAATTTGAAGCAATATCATCTAGCAGGTACTTACCTATTTATTCAAATATACTGTGGCGTCAATTAAAAAAAAATCAGTAGGTAGTAGGTAATTAATTGGCAATTTTTTTTCGATAATGTTTCTATAAATTAATAATTGATCCGGTAGTTATTCCGTGATGCTCGGATAAACCGACGCAGATGAACATTCTAGAAATGCTTGTTTTGGATTCAGAGGTGTCCATTGCGCCATTATATTTTATACATACTTCAATGTAACAGTACTTGCCGGTATAGTATTAAAAAGTATTCTTAAACAGATATAGAAATTACAGAGTACTAACGTGGTAGGTTCATCAAGGAACAAAACGGGAGGGTTGTCGATCAGCTCCACCGCAATGGAAAGCCTTTTCTTCTGGCCCCCGGATAGGTGCCCGCATCTCGTGTTCTCGGTACCCGCCAACCCTAATGTCCGCAGTATTTCGTTAATCTGAAACAAAAAATGTTAGTTTATCGTTTTAAATTACAAAACATTA
Source organism: Pheosia gnoma (assembly GCA_905404115.1). Classification (NCBI taxonomy): domain Eukaryota; kingdom Metazoa; phylum Arthropoda; class Insecta; order Lepidoptera; family Notodontidae; genus Pheosia; species Pheosia gnoma. The sequence continues at coordinate 2,244,733 of FR989901.1, read as the reverse complement.
AATGTAAATTACAAAAGATTAAATATGTAATTTTTTTTTATTGTTAATTCCTTTTAGTTGAATTGCTCAAAGTGGCCTTTTCAAGACTCCTAATCTGCGCAGTTGGTAGTGACTCTGCTTTCTGTGCCGAGGGACCCAAACTCGAATCCTGGTAGCGAAAAACTTTATAAAAAATAATAATGGAACTTCGTTCCATCCGGGTGTCCCGAGACCCCTTTCAAGTTTTTTTATATACTGAGTTTGCCCCCAGTCCATTGTACGGTACCTATTATTATAGGTACCGTACAATGGACAAGCATTGCTTAGTGTGTGTGGGATAGTATAGTTGGCGTGTTTGTCTGCCAATATTATTTATTCGTTCAAAATTTAATATGGCCTGTCTGGCGACATCAAAAATAAGATTTGCAAGGTACCGTACTATCTAAATATTCACCTCCTACTTGTAGATGTTTTAGTCAGATTACAAAGACTTTACAAAGCATATATAGAAAAAAGTGCTGTGTAACGACATTGTAGGGAAATATACGAGATCTTTCTATAAATATAGTGGTAAGTATTTGCAGTAATAATAGTAAGAATCAATGTCAAATTTAAGGAAAACTACGTTAGAATTAAATTTTGCTTTAATCTTACCTACGGTCACATAATACACTAAGATACCAACAAAAAACCACCATCCTGTTAATATATTTAGACACATTCAGACGCTAATTGGAATGCCAGGAAAACTGGCTTTTGAAATAGCTCAAGCTAGTTTTGAGTTGTTTTAAGCGTATCTGAATTTTAATTATATACAATATTATAACATTACTTGTTTGTAGATTTTGAAAGCACTAATGTTTAAAAAGAATCTAGATTCGCTGTGACTTCTAATTGTACCGAAAGCGAAAGAACACTGGCTGGCGCAATGAACTCTGTAGGTCGAGTGCAAGTTGATTCGTATAAGCTAATCGTAGGTATTCTATTTGTTCACTTTGTATAGATAATTTATCGTTTTAGGACCCCCAGATTTGGAATTTACCGTTGATCTTATTGTTTCTTTCTTTTTCTTTTTTTTTTAGAATGGAAATCGGGTTATATATGCGTATAGCGCGGAGCGTTGTCTTGTGATCGTGTGGTTTACGATGCATTGCGCGCTCAAAAAATACCACATTTGTAAAATTATTTCTATAATTTTATTATAAGCATGTATCAATTAACCAAGACTTTAGTACATACTGTATTATATGTTAAGAAAATTGTCCTCCACCTGTAGGTTACTTGTGAGAGGTCACTCACCACGCGAAGCTTAAGTTTCTCCGTAAGGGTGTTTCCCAGCTTCATGTCGGCGGCAAACTTCATCAGCTCAGCCACTGTGAACAGTGGGTTCAGTCGGTCGTCTTGCAGGATGTAGCAGGACTTCTTCCTGTACGCCTTCAGCGATCGCAGAGAGCTTTGATCATTCTCAAGCTTGCATACACTGTCGCCTCCTCGTATTTCACCCGTCACTCCTTGTGTGCTAGAAGAACGTAATGAAAAAAAGTAAATATCGGATATGAGTAATGTTTTAGTGAATAACTACAGCATGTGCCAACAACTCCGTACGAGTGAAGTTCCATTTTTTTTTCGGGATGCCCTTTAATTATCCGGGACATAAATTATCGAAGATATTGAGGTTATACAAATATAATTTTGAAGTAAATATGAAACGATTGGATGACGAAGGTAAATATTGTATTTATTACTTTTTATATACCCACAAAGATGAATTATTTATAACATAAAAACTGGTTTGAATGTTGATTAATGATATTCCATTGATATAAAGTAAAAAAAAAGGTTTTTTCCAAATTCAAAAAACTCAATTCAGAATTTATATCCAAGTATATAAATAATATAATAAGACTAATTTGGTACTGTCAGTCATTGAATAGCATTGGAAAAAAATATTGGATAACTTATTCATAGATAGATATTAGTACGATAAAAAATGATGACATAATACCAGTGAAGATACTCACGAGAAGCCGGTGAGTGCATTCATCAGGGATGACTTGCCCGCACCTGATGGTCCCATTACAGCGGTCAATTGTCCTGACTTGAACAGCCCTGATACACCCTTGAGGATGGTCTTCTTAGCTAGAACAATAATTTTATATCAATTCTGTTAGATCCTAGAACCAGACTATATAACTTAATTTAATAGTTAAGGATGGGCAATACGCAATACTGTTTTGGAAAGAGGAGGTACTACCTTGATATTTTATATAAGTAGTGATAGCCAAGTTGAACGCTTGCCTTGGAAGCAAGGTGTGCAGGTTCGTATCCCGGCTCGTCACGAATGAAATTTTCGGATTTTAATGAACAAACATCGTTTTGAATGATTATCAATTGAGATAAAACTAATTTTACGGATTTTATCGCGTTTATTTTATGTTTTTTACGGACCCGACGTTTCTACGTGACATATTTAGTGCGACGTGTCGGGAACGTAAAAAACATAAAGTAATGTGTAGTATTCGCGTAAATATAAGAAATCAATATGATTATCAATTGCTGTATGGTGACGGCAAACATCGTTAGAAAACCTGCATGTGTGACATATGTTTGCCAAACCACACGTGCCAGGAGGCGGACTATAATCTATGTACTCTTCATATTGTGGAGCGTGATGTTGTATTTTTTTGTTTTATGAAATAACTAGCTGTTGCCCGCGACTTCGTCCGCGTGGTATTTAACAAAGACTCAACCGTTGGCAACAGCCTGCTCGCGTTCTGATCCCGCGGGACGCATTGCAGATTGTTGCTATCAAACTTAATCAGGCGCAGCGCTGCAACATTGGTTTTAATTTGTTTTAGAGAGATCTTATTTTTTTTTTCTAAAATAAAAGTATCCTAAGTTACTCCTTGTTACATCAGCTATCTGCCAGTGAAAGTCCCGTCAAAATCGGTCCAGCCATTTCAGAGATTACCCGGAACAAACAGACAGACAGACAGACAGACAGACAGACAGACAGACGGACAGACAGACAGACAGACAAAAATTGTAAAAAATGTTGTTTCGGTATAGGTAACGTGTATACATCCAAATGATCTTAGTAAAAAGCGGTTATTTTAATATTACAAACAGACAGTCCAATTTTATTTATATGTATAGATTTCCATTCAATATATGAATTACAATGTTATGTAGTGGTACACGAAATCTACAAATGTGCTAGCTTTCAGAGATTCTCTGAATAAAATGACTATGCCGTCGAACGGACGAACTGACGGACGAGGCGAAACTATAGGGGGAGTTTGTCTACAGAACCCTAGAAAAATAAAAAACGGCAATCGTTGCATCGAAATATCACGCCAGCAATGTCAAACACAAAGTTCATCGGTAGAAGAATTAGAATTTACAAATAACTGCACAAACTGGAATATAAGTTTTATATAAGTACCTAAATTAATATTTTGTTTCTTAATTATTATTTTTATTGCTTCCTCGCAAATTGGACAATATAACTATACAAGTCCCGGCCCAAATGGCAATTTGAATAACTGACTCGTTTGGTTGGTTACAAAGTATTTCAATATTACTCGGCCGACGATAGCTTTACGTACTATTTTGGCCTTTATGAATAAAAATAATGTTTTTTTTCAACCTTGATAATGAGTAACACAGACCAAAATTACTAGTTTTTGCACTGGTCGTTATCTAAGCGCCCAAAGACAAGAGCACAAACGTTGTCAGATTTTTTTTAAATAGTCTCAATGTCACGTCTTGGTAGGACCCCGTTTCCCTGAAGTGACTAAGGCAAAACAAACATAATATACCTAATAGTGTTACGTGATGATAGCAAATCTTGATTTAAGATTAAGCATACGGCCACCGCTACTTTGATCATATTTCTTAGCCTAACATACTTCCCTAACTAGTTTGTTTTTATACATATAGTTTTTTATGCCAATTACCTAGGTACCATAAATAAAAATGTTATCATAAATCCTGTAATATTTTTTAAGTGCAGACTATAAAAACTATTTTGGGTAATAACGTTAATCTTATAAAAACTATGTTAATTCTTGACAAGTGAGTGGATTAAAACACTGTTATTACAAAAAAGGTCAAGTGCGCCTCGAGTCACGCAAAAAGTACGGCTCCGTAGCCATTGTCAATAACAAAAATTTTGCGTAGGTGCCTAGGTAGACTGAAGGCTTTAATAACTTACAATAAATAATATAGTTGGCTGATTTCTGTTTGTCTCCATTGTGTTTTTTAAGCAGTGACGCAGGATTAAAGTGCGTTGTACACGGTTCTTATCATTTGGGCCGAAAATGTGCGTGCGATTATCATAGGCGATAATCTTCAGATGATTAGCCCATTTACATTCAAGCAAAAAACAAAATCTCGCCATCGCGGTTGTTAGCATTAAATGAGCCAAAGTACCTACAAGTTGATACTTGCTTGCACTTGACTTGTGTAAGTAAACACGATCTCGTAATTCTCGTATGATATTTTCTGAAGATAATGCGAGTGTCGTTTGTTTTGTTTGAACCGATTTAAAAGGTAAATCTTTCATGCGAGTTTTGCTGTGCGTATTAGGGGTATTGTTACCACTCAAAAATCATTAAAATTTGTATTTGCTTAAAACATGAAGTCGTCACTTGCAAGAACGAAACAAAAGTTTAATCTTCTTCGGGACTGAACGTGGGGCAACAAATGTTGTTCCGAGTTAATGTGGTACGATTCCATAGGCAAAGTATATTTTTTATATATACGATATACTAGCCATGTATATTCGATGTAAGTACATTTGAAAATTAGGAAAGTTCTGTGACTAATACAAAAACTCGTAAAACAATATTCTCGCATTTGAGTTTTGTTTACCACAAGAAGTCTAATATTTACAGGTTAGGCGATTATCGCTCTTCTACTACATATTATAAGCTTACATAATCCAACTTTTATATATCCTTTCGATAATTGATTTTCGAGTTCAGAAACTCACTCAGTGAAGGGCGGAACGGCGTACAGAAGCTAACCGTAGTCTACGTATTTAGACACATTTTATGGAGAATTGTGTGAATGTGTGAATTGTGTGAATTGTTCGCGTGGTATTTTCTGAGCCCGCGGGACGCATTGCATTAATCAGGCGCAGCGCTGCAACATTGGTTTTAATTTGTTTTCGTTTTTTTCCTAAAATAAAAGTAGCCTAAGTTACTCCTTGTTACATCAGCTATCTGCCAGTGAAAGTCCTATCAAAATCGGTCCAGCCATTTCAGAGATTAGCCGGAACAAACAGACAGACAGACAAAAATTCAAAATAATGTTGTTTTGGTATAGGTACCGTGTATACATCCAAATGCACTTAGTAAAAAGCGGTTATTTTAATATTACAAACAGACACTCCAATTTTATTTATTTGTATAGATTTAATGTTATAAATACTGTCCGCTGAAGGCGCTGTTCAATTTGCCATACAATGTGCCTAAATACGTAAACTATACAGTAAGCTTACGAATAATCTCGCACTTGACGTACTGGACGCGTGTTTGCATTAACTTGGATGATGATCAAGTTGACCCTTAATTTTTGTGATAATTTTCATTCTAATTATGTATAAGGTACGTTCTAGTATGCTAGAAATATATTTTGAATAATGCTACGGTACCCTAGTTATAATGCATATTTCATTGATGATGAATTAATATGAACACGATACTTATTGAATTCAAATAAATTGATCAAATAATTTTATTGCACTTTTTATGTCTTAATTCTATGATAGTTTTTTATACCTAACTAAAAATTATGTAACAACTTATTTGCTTTGAGTAGGCGTTCATGGAGTTTGCACTGTCATTATAAACTTTTTGTCTAACTTATGTGCATGCATCGTATTTAAAAACATACACCATCACGCCTGTATTCCCTAGAGGGTAGGCAGTGGCGCACTGCTGTGCACCCACGTTTCGACGATGGTATTTTAGTCCCAATGTAATAGGGGGCGAGCTTATTGCCATATACCAGGCACACAAACATCGTGTTATTTTAAAATGCTTATAAATGTTTTGTAGGTGTCATAATACATTGTCCCACTAATATTATAAATATGAATGTTTGGATGGATGGATGGATTGATGATTGTTACTCAATCACGCCAGAACGGCTGAACGGATCTGGATGAAATTTGGCACAAAGATAGATTATAGTCTGGAATAGCACATAGGCTTTTTATCCCAGTAAAATGGGGGTCTTCGTCGTTTCACACCACAAGCGATTGGCACCATGGTGTGAAACGACGAAGTGTACTCTTTGAAGGCGCTGTTTCACACCATGGTGTGAATCAGCCAATGCTTTTTTAGACTTCGTCGTTTCGCACCGTGGTGTGAATCAACCCAGGACTCTTTTTGGCTTCGTCGTTTCGCACCAATGACATTTTGCTATTATTTATTCAATAAAATATAAGCATGCACAAAAGTCGTTCATGGAATTATTTATTTATTTATTCATCCATTCATAATCTGGCACCTAGGGAAGCCAGAATTATGTATAAATTAATGATCAGAGATGATAGTGAATTCTGAATCACTTGAATTATGTATAGATAAGATCATGTAGTGCAGCACCGTAATTAATATTGTACTAAAGACTTAGTTTTGATATTCGAGACAACAACACGTATATAATAATAATTAACCCAATAAAATCAATAAATTCAAGATAACATGTGCCCGTAAAAATGCATACATATGGGGACGCTCTAAAATTCTCAGGTAAAGTAATCCCTTTCGTGAAAAGTCACTCGTCAAATCTATACATATAAATAAAATTGGAGTGTCTGTTTGTAATATTGAAATAACCGCTTTTTACTAAGTGCATTTGGATGTATACACGGTACCTATACCAAAACAACATTTTTTACAATTTTTGTCTGTCTGTCTTGTCTTCAGCCGCATTTTGTGGCGAAAGCCAAAAACTTGGGTCTTGTCACATTTGCTGCCGAACTACAGCTCAGCCTGTGATTTTCAATTATTACTTTAATTATGTAAGCATAATAGTAATATGGTAAAAATCTACCTGTGATATTTTCTAATTAGTTATAAGTAAAAGGGTAATAGACCCCCCCCCGGCCCCATCTGTGATTATTTATCGTTTACATTTTTACTATTTACGCTCTTTTATACCTGTAAGTAAAAATAATGCAATTATTTTGATTCGTATTAATACATTGAAATAAAACTAATCTTAAGGATTTTATCGCGGTTTATTTTTTTATTTTACGTTCAAAGCAGCCGAAACGTCGGGAACGTAAAATAAAAAAATAAACCGCGATAAAATCCTTAAGATTAGTTTTATTTCAATGTGTAGTATTCGCGTAAATATAAGAAATCAATATTCGTATTAATACTTTATCCAATAACAAAAAAGCTAAGTTATATACCTATTTTGTATTTTACTGCACTATTCATTTTATCCAATAACAGTTTTCTACCCGTCTGTACAAAAACACACTATATTTTCAAACTTTTGATATTGGTGCGAAACGACGAAGCCAAAAAGAGTCCTGGGTTGATTCACACCACGGTGCGAAACGACGAAGTCTAAAAAAGCATTGGCTGATTCACACCATGGTGTGAAACAGCGCCTTCAAAGAGTACACTTCGTCGTTTCACACCATGGTGCGAATCGCTTGTGGTGTGAAACGACGAAGACCCCGTAAAATGTATGGTTCCCGTGGGATAGCATACAGGAACCGTGCATTTGCAAAAGGGCATAGAGGAAAAGGACATACTTTTTAATCGCGGGTAACACCGCGGGGCGCAGCTAGTATGTATATATATAATATATATATATATCATCTCATAATATATTATATCATAATATATTATGAGAGTAGATACTACTTCATAAGCTGGGCTTGGATAATAAGGAAATAAATTTAGACCTTATGTTGTCATGAAGTGGGTACGTACCTATGTCAATGCAAGTTTGTATGTGCCGCATTTCTTTACTTATCTAAGTATTTAGGTAAGCAAAGGAAGGGACCAAGGAAAATTGCGGGCTCTCAAGCCGACAAATTGCCTATCGTGTTTCAAGTTTTATATTTATAAATAAGTTGTATGGAAAAATTTTGCACAAAAAAATAAATTTATGTTACGACTCACGAGTCATGATCAACATAAGCAGTTAATTACCTTTTAACCGGCGGCGTGCTATTTATATATAAGGCTCAAACAAGAAATTGCGTACACGTTTCGCTCAAGAAAGAACTCGAAGCTCTGTGGCTCAAGTACGATCTTTTTATGTAACGTTACGTTAGCGTACGCGTCTTCCGTCTGGCTCACACCGATAGGTGTGAGCTAGACCATAGTCGATAGTCGATAGTCATCGAAAGATGACTTTACGATTACATTCGGTATTCCTTTCTTACCCTACGGATTCAGTATAGTGCAGTGGGTCGAGTACGAGTTTATCCGTTGGCTAACCATATACCTTGAAGTCTACTTATTTGTTCACTTAAACGATGGAATATTATAAATACTTACTACACAAGTTTGCCATGAAAAAATACAAATACCCAGACAGATAGTCTGGTTTTGTTTGTCTGGTTGTAAACAACCGGCTGGTCTTTCGTCGGGGTCGTTCGGTGAGGTCACGGCACGGTTCGGTAATAGACTTTATAATCATAGGTAGTTATTCTCCATTAGGTCCATATGTTATGTTGGCATCAAATATGTTTTTAATGAATGAAATTGAATGTCAAGATATAGTAAATTACGAGACTCTAACTATGGTAGAGTTACATAATTTATGAGAAAGGGAAGACCGCTTTTTTCTATTTTTTTTGTATTCAGAGCAATTTATTTTGCCATCTAGATTAAAGTTAGAATAATAGGGTATAGACCGGTTTGTGTAGGACCAACCGGTCGGTACAGAAGTATGACTGGTTAAGACCAACTTCCAACACGAAAAAAATATTTAAAATAGGCATTTATAGCTATTCTATCAAAACGAGTGCTTCCACTCCAACTACACTTGCACGATTGTTATTTCCAATGAAGGTTATTATGTGCTTAGGTATAATTTAGAAGCACTCGTAATGGTAAGTACGGCCGACTGGTTATTGAGTAGCTAGGAAGGAAGGCTTGTCTATCAAGACTATTCGACTTTATTGTACATGTCTATTAGAATTGATTTGACAATCTTTACGTGTATTAGATCATTAACAACAAATGATGGCACTAATGACAGCTGTAGCAATTATTGATTTCTTATATGTACGCGAATATTATACATTGAAATAAAGCTAATTTTACAGATTTCATCGCGTGTATATTATGTTTTTACGTTTCGGCAGCTTTACAGCAACCATGGTCACGGAGGACACGGGAGTGTAACATAATATAGACGCGATAAAATCTGTATTTTTTTATTTTATGCTTTTGCTTCGAGTTCATTCTTCGAATAAAATTATACGTAGTTAAGTGGTAACTATATATTTTACTGTTTTATTCTAGTAGTAGTAGAATCAGAATCAGAATCAGAATATTTTTTATTCACGTAGACCATTATTGTACAGTACTTATGAATCGTCAAGTTACAAAAATATTATGCTACTGCTTTACCACCCGTTCGGAATGCCGTTCCTATGGAGAAGAACGGGCAAGAAACTCCATGGTTGCTCTTTTTTTAAAATAGATCTTTTACATTTTTGAGCAATACATTGTTATAGGTATGTGAGAACAATGTAGGTAGAGAAAAAGTGTTGTATCGGAGAGAAGAGATAAGTTTAGTGCACATAGTGAATACCATTTTATAAAGTGAAGTATCACGGTGACACCTGAAAACATATTTGGGTACCTAATTCAGAATATACTAAAATACTTAACATTTATACATGCAAATGGCATGTGTAGGGAACGTAGATTGTAATATAATTTGAATTACACATTTAAAAAAAAAATAGTTTTACGTCCGATTTTAAACATAGCTCGAGGAATAAAAAATATAACAATAATTAGCCTTAGTGAACGTTACTAGGTACCATGATTGATTACCATCAACCATTATGTACTTAAAAAGTAAAAAAATAAAATCATTAGCAATCATTATTATAATACCAACAAAATAGAATATTCAGCATTATTAATTACCCTTTCCAAGAATGTTAGAATAAAACAAAATGTCTAACGACATAATGGAATGTAGGTTCTTAAAAGGGTTAAACGATAGATTTTTAAAATAATCATAATGCAGAGCTAATAGAGCTTCGTGGGCTTTAGACTCCCCTAACCCTATCAATATGTAAAGTATACTTATACTGGCAAATGATGAGACCTCTTAGCAGAATTTGAATAAGTCGAGTTTCACTATATTATTTCATAAGTTGCTACTATAAAACCTGTCATAAAATTTCATGACTCGTAAAAAGTTGTGAAATATCAGTGTATAAATTGAATAATAGATTTGTATTAACATAAACTGCTGTAATGAACGTATAATGGACAGATAACAGACGAAAAATCAAAATAAAAAGGATATATGTTTTAAACCTAGTTCGAAAGATGGAATTATTCATGTCAATATTAATAAACTCGCAATAACTCGTATGCGGAATAACCTCGACATAAACTATCTTTTAAATGCTATTTCAACCTCGACCCTAGTTTTAGCACACTGACTTCCGAGTTTTAATTAATCTGAGCGTGTTTAATTTTAAAAAAAACCTGGGAATGTACGTCGGTATACCTCTTTCTTTGAAAGATTACCCAATTGAGGTTATTGTCGGTTCTCTTCAGTGGTGGAACCGACCCACCCGTGGTAGGTTCTGACTATTCATAAGTGCTTTTCTGGAAGAAATGTTTTTTTTTTGTTTTTGGGTCTGATTTAAATGGTTATCGAACCTTGATACTGATGTCTGTTATTCGACATATTTTGGAAATGGCAAAACTGAAACTTTACCAAGGTTTAGTTGATCAATTTGAAAATTTGAAAAGTTTATACCTAATAGGTGGTTAAACTTCCGCAAGTTTATTACTTTTTTAAATAGTATATTACATATAATTATCTACGGTTCGAGCTCGACGGTCAACTGTCTCCTTGATTTGGGGCTTCCTGTTTTGAAATTGAATGGTTTTAAATATAGATAAAGAATTTAATATCTAGTGTAATCGAATCAACATATCTAAAACGTTTTCATAAACATGTAACTCGGTGACGATTTACTATCATTATAACTGTGCTAAACATCTGGTTTACCATTATAATGGTCAACACCTTGATGATATGATATACCTGATGTGGTCACTGCATAACCTAGCGGAGATGAATTAAGTTTTAAGACTTTCCAAAAAATCCTTATTTACTGTTCGCGAAGAATGGTGTATCTACACATTTATTTATTCGAGCTCAACACTGAGTCATATTTTATTAAAAAAACACCACTTATTTTTTTCTTTCTTAATTCATTTATTTTCATATTATGTACGTTAGTAAACATATTACATTAATAAAATTAGTATGTAAAGTACTGCACTTTTGCAGTATAGGTATGATTTTTGTGCCGGAAATACTATAGACTGTGGCCTATAGACTATAGACTGTGGGGTGGTGACAGTAAAAAAGAATAAATAATGTCTGAACATCCAAAAACATCTCCTGGACGGGTAGTCTGCAAGGAATAGAAGACGCAGATAAGTCCCAATTAGCTTTCCATATTCCTGCAGTAGTTCCTCCACCTGCTGAGGTCTATTAGCTGTTTATGCTATCATTTTCCGCAGTTGACCCCAGCAGGTGGCTATCATAACATTAAAATTCTCAAAAAGGGCTTCTACGTGTTGGACCCTGCATGTCCCTGCTCAAGCCTTCAAAAGGTTTGGGTATAACCTGTGTGGATAGATAGCGATAATAAAAATATAATGTAAGTACCTATAAAAATAATTCCACATACAATGTCGTAGGAAGGTACTGAAGGTCAATAACCGCAAGTTCAATGACTTGCTACAGCTTCATATTTTAGTTCCAATTTAACGGTGTTTGGCATATAATTTTACCCGACTGCGCATGAAGGAGGGTAATGTTTTTCGAGTGTATGTATATCTAGGTATTTCTTTGGTACGCTCTACAACATAAACGGCTTGGTGGATTTTTACATAATATGATGTGTCACATATTCATTTCTTAAAATCTGTAAAATAAGTTTTATTCCAATATGAGGTGTCGTGAGATTCGACTTCATTGTGGGAGTGTCATAGAGTATATATTTTTACAAATAGCGTCTGCAAATGAAAAGAGGGGGGGATATTTTTCTCAAACAATTAGGTATCAAATGAATTTCGAAATTAGATTAGAAGATGTAGGTATATATATATATATAGTACCTCCACCTTCTTGGCGGGAAGTTGAACCGTGATGTTATCAATTTTGTTTTATTTTCCATAATAAGATAACAAGGGTATAAAATATACTTTTTTTTTATATCTTGAATATTCGAAATCAAAAATACTTAATTAAATCAATTAAAAAACACATGTGAGGCAATTAAAAGAAAAAATAATGATAATAAGTGTTTTTAGAATACCTTGCGGAGCCGCGGGCAAAAGCCAAGTTTTATATAATTACATTTTGTGGACCTATCATTATTTTGTCATCCAGATAATAGGCGTTTCCTGCAATTAGGTGGTAATTGGCGTGTCAACCGGTTTTTTGTTGTCCCCGTAACCTGTAGTTATACCATAACAATACAGACAGTGGTCACGGGCCAGTACCTATAGCCAGTGCCGTATTATAAGATTTGGCGACCCGGGGCTGCGAACAAGCCTATGAGGCTGGGAGGCATAAATTAACAAAAGATAGGTAATGAATTTGAAATTAACCAAAAGCTGAGGGCGAGGAGTGGCCCACGCCGCCCCTGGCAAACTAGTACTATAATAAATCTTAGATTAATATCCAAACCATTGCGACTACCCAACTGGCATGCTAGTTAACCACCCAGCTTCCGAATGTCATACAATCAAATTTGCCAAAGTGCTGTTGTAAGCACTTTGGGGAAACTGCATTGCACACCCACCGTGCACATACCCTGTATACTTGTATATACAGAATGTAACATCGAGATGGGGTCAGTATGGGGAACCCCGAAACTATAAAATATAACTTTCCCTAACAACAGCTAACTAGCACCATTAGAAACTTAATACCTCAAAAAAAATCCTCTCTTTAAAGTCGACGACATGGTTCCTTAAAACATATTTGTCTATCTCTTATAGTCGCGGACTTACCCATACTGACCCATTTCGGAGTTATATCCTGATTAATCATGATTAAAAATGCCATTAGCACCTAAAATCCGAAAATAACTCAAGAGGTGCGAGACAAACCTTCACACATGCTTATCAAACAAATCGTTCGACAAGTTTGATTAGAACAGCATATTACCAAAATAACACTTTGCACGGTGGAACGTTCAAATCTTGATCTTCCTTATTTGCTAAAATGGTCTCCGTATCAAGGACCCCCTTCTCCCTCCCTATTTTAATGTTCTCCCAATGTAATTAGGGCTAGTTCTTGAATCTATATTATTGCTAGTCCATGACCAAATGCACTTCATAAGTATAATCAATTCGCTTTGCGTCTTAAACACCATTATTACTAAGGTATTATCGCGAGCCAGTTTGCTGGGTCGATCACGTTGCTGATATACATTGACAATGACCGACTTGAATGAGTTCAAGTGTACACTACGTGGTATGCTAGCGAGCACGCCACTTTACTTTACTAGTTGATTAGTAGCATATAATGTTGTACCAAGTTCACTAATCAAAAAAATCACAGATTCTTCTGAACAGTTTTCAGCTGCATAATTTAACTTACCAAGTACAGGATGCCCGTTGAATATTTTTATTCGTGTGTGTATAAAATATATAGTGATAATACACTTCTATAAATAGCAAAACATCAGCCCTACAGTCCTAGCCTATGTATAAAATGGCTGTAAATAGTTTACAGACGGACACAGCAAAACTATAAGCCCCCGAATCATACCTTACGACAAGTATCGTATCGACCGAATCAGTTATTATTTGCCCATTATGATTATGAGATATCTTTTTGGGGGTAGCCGAAGTGAAAGGTTATCAATTTTGTTTTACCTTGTGAAAAATGTGTTTCTTTGAAATATAATGAGTAATTTTGGTGGAAAATTAATCATTATGTGTTCATAAACGTGCACGAATGTAGGAAAATAAAACTAAATAGTAAAACATGACATTTCCAGTTCTCCCAAGAAGTCCGATAATTTGTCAGTAAAGTATCCTCAACTGTACTGATAGGGATAGGGCGGTTTATTAGGCCTATTCTATGGATTACGCCTGCATAGAATATCCCATGATATTTATAATAAAAAAAACATTCCACTTGACGTTGAAAAAATGCCAACCCTAAGGTGGGAAAAGCGTTGATTATGAAATTTACTCCGTAAAAGCACAACGAGTGGTCGATTCGAACCGTCCGCTAATTCGGTTATTTAGGACGGCTCTGAAAATTCAAATCGAACCGATTCGATTACTTATCGAATATTTCTGAATCGACCCCTTGTTGGTTTAACTAGATACGCAACAATGTGAAACAAGTATAATCATTTAAATTATCGTGCTTTTTAAACATAATGTATTACTAACTAAGGTGCATAAGGACAACGACTGAATTAGAAAGGAATCGTGTCTCCATGCATCTTATATGGTTTTCTGACAGCAGGATTGGTCTGTATGAATTGAATAGGTACTAGTGTCCGCAGACATGCATGAAGTCAGCAATAACAATGCAATCAGCAATCAAATTCATAGGAGTTATATTACTGTTAGCGGTTCCTATCGAATTGTATTAAAAATATATGCACGAGGAACCGAGGGTAGATTTAATTAATTAATAAGAATAAAATCACATGGAAACATGTAATTACACAACGAACAAACTCAATTCTTCAATATTTGAATCCAACATAAATAACTCAAATTTAACAATTCCAACGAGCTATAACACGTCTTATCGCTACAAAATTCGGAGAGCAAATGAGCGCGATGTCGGGGCTCGCGCGCGTTATATAGGCGCGAAGGCGCGATCTGTCAAACAGTGTTGCCATATCGCTAATACGGCCTCTCCTGACAAATGGTCGTCCTCGAACATGTCTTCATTGCTTGGCAGTCTTCATTGCTCGGCTAGTGGGCTCAGGAAGCTTCCGGGAGAATGCAGTCTTCAATGCCAGCCGGATGCGACGTTTGTTGAACCCCGTCGTCCATCTCCAGTGTGAGTGCTCGTGAGTAACTGGCTCTCGCAGCTAGAGAAACTGGTAGATGGATCAGCCGCAAGGGCTTCGCCTTCAGCTGAAAGTAGAAAATAAGGAATATCAATATCTTCCCTATAACTTACTTCAGGATATACGCTGAAAATTCGTATATCCCGAGGCGAGAATCATCTCGAAGACATGACCCAGTTAACATGTCTTGACGCATCAGACATGACTCAGTTGACATGCCTACACCGGCGGAAAATAAACTCAACACCACAGACATGGCCCAGTTATCATGTCTCTCCTCTTCTTCTAAGTCGTGACGCTCAGGTCAGAGCGGTTGTGGTCGTGGTCGTCATGCATTGGTTCTGGGATTGATGTTGCTCGCCTCACGATGTCTCGCCATCTCTCCCCGATGGATGCCATCCTGGTTTACTCATGCAAGGGGCCGCCAATGGCAGACAATCTGGTCGGTCCATCGCATGTGCGACCTTCCACCTTCCACTCTGCCTTGTACAACCAACCGCTCTATGGAGTCATTTTCTCGAAAGACTCTCCGAAAGACTTCTAAAGACCAACGTGCGCACTAGCCGAATTTTAGTGGCTTTGGTGATGCTCCTGTTTTTCCATATTCCCCTTAGCCTATCCATTGAGGATCATGTCTACACTGGCGGAGAATAAACTCGTTACCACAGACATGGCCCTGTTATCATGTCTACTTTGGGGGAGACTAAACTCGACACCACAGACATGGCCCTGTTATCATGTCTACACTGGCGGAGACTAAACTCGACACCACAGACATGGCCCAGTTATCATGTCTTCACTGGCAGAGAATTAACTCGACACCACAGACATGGTCTAGTTATCATGTCTACACTGGCAGAGACTAAACTCGACACCACAGACATGGCCCTGTTATCATGTCTACACTGGCGGAGACTAAACTCGACACCACAGACATGGCCCTGTTATCATGTCTACACAAATGGACACAACGTAACAGACATGACCCAGTTAACATGTCTGCTACACGGCTTATAATTTTTTCGCTCAGTTAATTTAGGTGCGTTATTCAGTCGGTTACAATAATTGCCAAAGTTTCGAACTCGTACGAATGATATCGTGGCTCGACACCTTGAGTTGTTTTGTTGAAATAAGCCACAACCCGTCTTTTACTGTACCCATGCACCTGAATGAGAACTGCACCACAACCGACTGAGCTCGCGTCCGTGTGCAGCTCCATTGGCAATAGTCGATCGAAAACAGCAAGTATAGGTTCATTTGTAAGGAGTTCAATTATATACCTCCGAGAATTTTCCTATTCGTGTCTCCATTCGAATTTAACGTTACTTTGCATTAACCTAGCTATGGGTACGGTTCTAGATGCATAAGTGGATATGTATCTACGGAAGTATCCTGCCAAACCAAGAAACTATCTGACCTCCCATACGTCAGTGGGTACTGGTGAAACTACTAGGGTTTTGATTTTACACTTGCTCGGTCTAACCTGACCCATTAAAATCGTACGACCTAAATATTCCACTTCCGTGGCTACAAAAGTACAAGGCGATCAATATGGTCTTCCATCAGCGGTAATGGATAGCGATCCATAACAGTGATCGCATGTAGTGCACGATAGTCGACACACATACGACCCTTATCGTCCTTTTTCTTTACAAGAATAATTGAGCTGGCATAGGGAGATTCCCCGAGAGAGATTAAAACAAATAGGTGTTCCACTCATTAACTCAAAAATGCATATGACCAGTCGCTACCGCTATCCACGCAGTGCCAACGATTAGAAACTACTCAAATTCATTAAATGTAGTAGTATTAATTCGTGATTGATCATCTAAGTTAATGGGGAACACACTGCGATCACTATTCAATGTCGACCTAGGAATTCCATTAATTCGTTGTTCATTGTTTGCACGAATGTATTGCACATCGTCATGGTTTAAGACATCGGTCCCAACAAGTACAGGTACATTCATACATTTATGAGTAACACAACTAGTACACTCAATATTTTGGTCACCCATACCACTTAAAACTTGATATGTGGGTAGTTGTGTATATTCAAAATATTTAAGTACAGATTTTGAAATTAGCGACACTGATCAAAATTAGAAATATAATAATGGGTTGATCTGACCTTAGTCAACGCGCTCAGTGCGCCAATGAGGCGGTCGGTGACATCCAACGAAGTCGAAGTACTTGCGTGCGATTCACCGATGGTGCCATCATTCGATCTAGCAGTAACTGGTAGTGGCGCGGGCAGGCGCCACGATAGTACGTTCTGCCGACGATACCTCGCCGACTCGTTGCTTGTTGCGGGTAGACTGCTATTTTCAAGCGCGTCAATGCGCGCTAGAATTATGCTGAGCTGGTCTTGAAGATCTTCTGCAACACTGTTTTGACCACGCCTATTCCTAGCACTACTTCCGAGTGAATGGTCGATCAGCCATGATCAAACACATTTAAAATTTCACTTAAAACTCAATCCAAGCTATCTAATCAACTAATGATTATTTTTCGCTTGCGACCAGAGCAGATGTAGGCTACAGGAGCCTATCCCACTTCTGATGTTAGCGGTTCCTATCGAATTGTATTAAAAATATATGCACGAGGAACCGAGGGTAGATTTAATTAATTAATAAGAATAAAATCACATGGAAACATGTAATTACACAACGAACAAACTCAATTCTTCAATATTTGAATCCAACATAAATAACTCAAATTTAACAATTCCAACGAGCTATAACACGTCTTATCGCTACAAAATTCGGAGAGCAAATGAGCGCGATGTCGGGGCTCGCGCGCGTTATATAGGCGCGAAGGCGCGATCTGTCAAACAGTGTTGCCATATCGCTAATATTACATTTACAATGGCATTGCAAAGTATTTTCAGAAGAGAAGTGCTGAACCTTATCAGTTGAGGCTACGTCTCGATCCGGCGGAAAAACAAAAGCTATTTAACCTATGTTAAGTGCCCCGACAGTCTGGTATGGCGATAATTATCGTTATTATTATTATGTAATTAAGTATACGTATAATAGCATTCAATTATACCTATGAATCAAAAATGAAGTTGTTATCTTGCTTTGTAAATTTAGGTATCTTATAAATAGATAAAATGTTACACCACAATATTCCTCCATTTTTTTTCTATGCAGTGCGAAACACTTCATTTATTTCGTTTAGTTATTATTACCTACTTAATCTGCAATGAATGATAATGATTCTTTAATTAATCATTATTGCTAAATTGCGTAATGCAATCATAGCGTAGTGTAGTTTATTTTTTATTTCGATGCTGATATTTCTTTATTATAATAACTGGATACTACATCACATATTGTTTATAATAGCACGCAAAGTTGCGCATAAGTTTTGTAATAAATCCGTGACAGAATTATATAAATTATACGTAAAACGAGGCGCAACGCCATTATGAAACAGAATGGGAAACATTGCGTGTTGTCTAAATACAAAATGTATGCTAGCTAACTGAGTATGATCTCATATTATACGTTCTGTTGGTTGGTACCCTATGTATGTACTATGTTCAGTTAAATGTGCTATGTTTAAGAAAGGAGAAGGTTCACTTTTGTTTAATACCAATCCCTATAGGACATGAAAAGTAGGGGTTACAAAATTGTGAAATAATAATAATCTCATGTCAATATATAATTACCACTTGCTAAACGGTAGAGGAAATATCGCCTGTCTGAGGGCACCCCTCGAAAGACGTGTGATGTCCGCCAAACCGCACTGGGTCAGCGTGGTGGATTATGCCCTGATCGCCGTCGTATTGAGGGGAAGCCCGTGCCGTGTCGTTATTATTCTTGAATCCCTGCTCAGTGCTCATTTATAAGGAAGAAAGCGTGTTTTGTAACTTTGGCTCTGGTACTCGCGAATAGTAGGATAAGCAGGAACTTCTAATGTCATTAAGGGGATTGTGCTTGAAGAACAGAACTGGATATTTGGTACCGTCATAGGTTCATGAGAGTTCGAATGGGCTGCACAGCGCGTGGTAATCTCAGAGCTATCTTTTACCGGTTTGATTAATTATTCATAGAGTTCGCGGTGAAATGGCAAACTGCCAGATATTTGCGCCAGAACACACCGAATTATTAGAATATCTTTAGCAATCATTTTTTATTTTATAATATAATGTATTCAATAATACCTGCCTTGTTTCTAGTCACATTATTTGAACAATATATTTTTTTTAAGTGTGATGACGTCATTATCATTTCTAACAATTTATTTGCCGTTAATTCGCAGGTGAAAAGGCAGAACTGTCATTTTGTGTTCTCTTAATTGACGTCTGTAACTTTTGTTTATATCTTAAGTAATGCAAGTATTATTTAATACAAGCAATTACACAAAGCCATAACTAGTGAGAATGGCCGTAGTCATCGTTCGAGGGCAAATCGTCAATCGAATTTAATCAAAATTAAAAAGCCCCCGACAACGAAACAATTTATAAAATGTAAAAAATAATACCTATATTTGTTTATTCGTTTGCAAATGTTTATTGATCCTTAATGGCGTCTCGGGGACCGCTAATTTAGTCACTCTTTTTAATTCACAGCGCGGTTCCCAACTTCATTAAGGATAATCATTTGCAAACGAATAAACACATACTATTTATAAAATTTGATTTTTGGGCGGGTTTTTTTTAAATTATTAATTGCATTTTATGTTATAATTTTTAAACTTCAACATGATTCCATCCAACCCATCAGCCCCCTATCAGCGTTATACTCCACGAGACCTATCGAATGAGTCCAAACTTAGTGGGCCTACGATTAATATAGCAGAGTTCCTGAGGCCACCTTCCTGCTCAATCATGAGGTGGTCACGTGATGTATATGCCAAATTCAAACCAATTCAATAAGCTCAAAAATTATACATCTGCTGTAAGTTTTCGAGGAGTTAAGCAGTCTGCAGACAGTTCTGATAGCAGCATCAGTTCAGTTTTGCATTATTTCAGTGACATCTAACTTATAGAGTGTGCCAAATTTCATGTCGATCGGGTGAGTACAAGTAGAGTAATTAACCCATTGTATGAGAAATCACTACATCGACTTGGGAAAGAGCTGATGATCTTGGAACAGCTTAACCTATTGACACCAAAGACAGCTAAGCACCATCCCGATTTAAATCAGCTTTAGAATAAAAAAAACTGCGTTGAAATCCGTCCACGCATTTGGGTGCTACGATGCCACGGGTAGACAGACAGACAGACAGACAGACATAGGCCTCAAACTTATAAAGCCGCGAAACGTGCGTTAGGGATTAAAAATATTCGTAATCAGATGGTGGAAGTATGATGGAAGTCTTATCTTTAATAAAGCCAACCAATATGATTAAGGCGATTAAAATGCGGTAAACATTAAAATAACACTTGATAACCTTTCGGTAAGTAGGTATACCTGCCAAAAGTCAATAACCTTATTAAGAACCTATAAAATGTAAGCACATATTTATTTGCGCAAAAGCACAGTTAGTCAACACACATTATTTATTTAAACATCTACCTAGTTAATTTCATCATTCATTCATCGTATAATTACATCGATGGTACAAAAAACTAAACTGTCGATAAATAAATAAATTTCGTCAGACGGACACACTAACGTTACCGTCCCAAACTAAACAAAGACTGTATTATGGGTGGAGCTATGTATAATTAAATACTTAAACAGATATTAATAATGTAAATGACTCGGATACAAACATTCGTGCTGAGCATATTAAGTTTGCCCCTACCGGAATAAGAATCCGCGAACGTTTAGAAATCATGTTTACTACCAATAGTGCTAATCGGGCGTCAAATAATGATGATAAGTTGTGATCTTACAATTTTTTAAGTACCTATTACTTATATTTTACCTTTTTTTCGTCGCCGACGCCTGCAAGTACTACTGGTCCATGAAAACCCCAATAAAGGGCAACCTTCCCATTTGTCTTAACCTCTAATATATCTGTGGTCTTAACACAAACTGGTTGACATGGGTGTTATACCTGTTCTTTACCTACAGTGCTCAAATGCAGTCTTTGACCGAAGCTCAGAAGTCCAAACTCAAGGTTTTCCAAAGGGCAAGGAAACACAGATTCAGAATACCGCAAAAAGATCCAAACCGGTACTGTCAATGTCAAAAGGAATGTGGCGATGTCTGAAGATGGACGTCGTTTCCGAAGCAGGCCTAGGCGTCATGACCGAGATGCACTCTCAAAGGATCGGTCAGAGAAGACCGTGTCAGGTACGCATGGAAGGTTATGGTAAGGGGAACTTTATATTGTCTTGCTGTGGGAACACAAAGGTAATAAAAATACAAATGAAAACAAAGTTATATTTTTGCGTTGATGCTAAAATATTATAACTTGCTTTAACAGGTAGATACTTGCCGTGTTCAAAAATGATTATGAGTACATATAATTAGTATTATTTTAATTTACTTGATAAAATCATACTAGGAGTCGACATGAATGTAACCTTGCGCATGACTCATGAATGAATCCTAAAAGTATATTTCAACATAAACCCATCGACACAAAGGAACTCTTGGACAAAAAGCTAAAACCATACATGGTAAGTTCGCATCAAACAATGACATTTTATGGAAACGAGCCAGAAATTTGTGCTTGTGCATTATACTGTACCACTGGAGGTAAAGATCCTTACATCACCTCTTCAGATTTTTTTGTGGCTATCAGCCCTTTTTAATGTCCCACTGTTACGCTTGCGCCTCCCCTCAATGCAAGGGGGATTAGGTCACAGTCCGCGCGCTGGCCCATTGCGGGTTGGCGGACATCACAGGTCATTCGAGGAGTGCTCTCAGACATGCAGGTTTCACCGTTCTACTAATCATTAAATGAAAGGTTGTACAGAAATGCCGCGAGAGATTATTATGTTAGCAACAACACGGTCTGAACCTGGTCTAGTCCAAAGTGCATGTAAACTAGTTCAGGACGATAGACGACGACTCGTCTTACGATTACCGCTAGTAGGTACATTACGCTGGTATTATATACTCATACCCACTTAATAATACAATAATAAATAACAAAGCATTTTCCCATCAAATGTGATTGTTTCTATGTTATAATAGTTAAATCAATCACAAAATCAAAGATCATAAAACTCGGGTCACCGTTCTTGAGTTATAAATAGTGTTCCGTCGAGCTTCGTGCCGCCTCAGAATCAAATGTATGAGAAAATGAATTATTATTATTATTTTAGTGATTTTTTCCCATGTTTAAATAGTTATTCTGCTAATCGGGGCGGAGACAAATTCAACAAAAAAAAAATACAACCGAATTGAGAACCTCCTCCTTTTTGAAGTCGGTTAATAATCAAAGATCATAAATATCGGCCCACTCTTTCTTGAGTTATAAATGGTGTAACTAACACAACTTTGTTTGATGTATATATATATAGGTACCGATATATCGAGCGTTTTTATCAACTGGGCTATGACCTCCACTCTACGGTTTAATGTAGTCTATTGATTATTTAAATAAATATGGAGCAGATAGAGATTCGACGTGGTATAATAGGCCTTGCCCTTAGCCAAGTTCAAGCCCGTATTGGCTTTTACACTAAAACATAATAAATAGGTAATGTTTATAATTTGAGGATCCTGATCCGAGTCTGAAAAAATATTTTACTGTAAGTTATTTTATTGATTTTTATTTCTGTATACATGCAATCGTAATTTTTGTACATCAAGTTGGCGAAAAATATGCTCATTACGAAACTTTGGCCATATTAAGACCTACTACATAACGCATCGGTAGGCTATAAAGGTCACATTCCCGAAAAACAAAACAAATTAAATGAAATTTAAAAAATAACTCCGCTACGCATATGTGCGCAGTGAAACTGTACTGACTTGCTTTCTCGAAGAAAAAATCAAACACTGTTTACACATGTATTTACCTACTTGTTAGCCCCTTTAAATATTTTACAATATTTTTGTGACACCTTATACATAGTTATTCAGAATGGGTATACTATGTTTTGAACCTGTGCCCTTCTTTAGCGGATTTGTAATCATTATTTAGAGTTACAATTTCTAAGATTTAATCTTAAAAAGAAAATTTTGTTCGCAAAATATCTCACTTGTCATTTCGTTGGGTACAACATTATTTTTTAAAATCGACCTATCGAAATTCTGTATTATACTTTTTCAGAATCGACTTGGAAGCCAAAAAAATTGGTAAATTAAATTGATAATGTGGACAGATCATAGATGTACCTATTAGATGATTTAAGATCATCTAATAGGTAAATCAACAATGATTTCTTATTTATAGATGCGGCGGAAACTTATAAATCAGATCAACCTTCTAGTCCATTCCGATTCGTGCGTCCGGTGTAACCAGATTTTTTTTATTAAACTGAATCTATAATTTAGATTCTGCGTTGACGTCAGTCGTCTAAAACTAATAATCATTTTATTAACCGACTTCAAAAAAAAGGAGGAGGTTCTCAATTCGGTTGTATTTTTTTTTTTTTTTTTTTTTTTTTTTTTTTTTTTTTTTATGTTTGTTACCTCATATCTCCGTCATTTATGAACCGATTTGGAAAATTATTTTTTTATATGAAAGGATATGTTTACAGATTGGTCCCATTTTTTTCAAAAAAATGTTCTGATGATGGGATCCATGAGGAATTGAGAGAACTCCTCAAATTTTATAGGCATACCGATAGCAATTTTGGTATTTTCATCAAGAAGTCAAGCATTTGCATTCAGAAAGTATCATTTGCTGAAGTGGAAGTGATGAAGAAGGCCACAAATGGCCAGCGGAACTTGTCAGTGATACGTATTTCACGGGTTGCGCCAAGATAATCTCGATTATTGGTATACCTATTATCCAGTAAAAAGATTGATTTACAAATCTTTTTAGTGACAAAGAATAGTAAATATATGCACTAAAAAGTTTAAAATAAAAAACTTTTTAACAAAATAAAAACCGTCTTCAAAAAACTAAAAAGCAAAAAATAATCTAATCTTGAAATCTACCTTGTCTAACCACATCAAATATTTAACTAATCTGAAGTCGGTGCCAAATAAACAACCGACGAAGAATAACAAAAGTATACTCAGTAACGAGATGCGCGGACCAATTTGTAGGTATAGTCTTTGGCGCAGACCGGCAATACTCGACTCAGTTGTTAGTTTGGCACCGACTTCAGATTAGTTAAATATTTGATGTGGTTAGACAAGGTAGATTTCAAGATTAGATTATTTTTTGCTTTTTAGTTTTTTGAAGACGGTTTTTATTTTGTTAAAAAGTTTTTTATATATTATCATTTTTCCGTGTTCTGTTTGGTTTATCGTTATTTAAATTAGTCACGACTGAACAATCAAACTGTCAAATGGTGTTTTTGTTATTAATCATTGACATGGCTTTATACGCCAGGCCATGTTATAATCATGTCTAATTTATCTTTAAAATATATATTGACACTTTCTTAAATATATCCAGTGCCCCGTTTCACCAACGTCCCATCAAATTATCGTATACGGTTAGCTTACGAATAATCTCATACTTGACGTAATGGTGGGATTTATAAGCACCATTTGAAAAACAATCGAACTTCGTACGGGCCGCTACTTGGTGCTCAGTACCAAATCCGCTCGCCTAGAGAGTAGTCAGCGCACAATATGGTACGGACTTGGTATGGAGCAGGCCAGTGCCAAGGTCCAGTCCGTAGCAAAATTCGATGGCCTGTTCCAATTTAATAGGGGGCGGACTACAGTAGGTACTTACGAACCCTCAAATGTGACAAAATGTTATGCTACAAATTTACAGCTCGTTCGGAATTCCGTTTCTATGGAGGAGAAAGGGCAAGATACTCGATGAACGTGGAAAGCGCAATTTGTGTTAAGAAAGTACATACCGACTTAATTGAAAAATGTAAAGATAAAATGCACGCAGCCCCGCGTGTGACGAATACAACATGTACGTGTAGACGGACCTTATTGAAATCAAAACATAATGAATAGGTGCCTTTATTACCTATATTTGGTACCTGTGCAGTGTCTGCAATTGGCCTGGATCAGAACCGGTTGGATATAAAAAAACGAGGCGAACTCGTGGTAGATGCTTCGATGCACTTGGGTGCTGCCAACGGTACCGTACATTTTATAAATACCTCTCATACATACCTTCTTACTTTAAAAAATATATGTCTTGTCTAACATTATAATTATTGATTTCTTATATTTACGCGAATACTACACATTTAAAACAAGTTTTATAGCCTTTTTTTTTACGTTCCCATGGTTGCCGTAAAGCAGCCGAGACGTCGGGAACGTATAAACATAAAATAAACGCGGTAAAATTCGTAATATTAGTTTAATTTCAATTATAATTGTTGTCTTTTTAGTGCTTATTTTTTCCAACATAAGTAGATACCTACAAATAATAAAAACTATATGTGTACGTACTCATTGGACTTAATATAAAAATAAATAAAAGAAATTGCTCATAAAGAATACACAAAGAACAAAGTCACCATTGTCATTTTATGGGCAGTATTTTTTTTTTATTGATCTGTCGTAATTGTGACTTCAGATAATGATTACAAATGCGCATGCTCAAAAGGTTACTACCATTTTAGGTCACGCTGTATATGTAGACATACTTAAGTTATATTTTTTTTTTATTTATTTATTAAGCGTCAAATTTCAAAGAGAAATTAAATAAGAAAAACTATGGTGACACTGGGCAATGGTATTTAAAAATCATGAGAGTCCAACATTTTGTGCGAAATTGTAATTGGGTTAAATATATAACCTTCTATATGGATGATATAATTAATTATTATTCAAGTGTTATCAAATACGGGGGCGGGCCACTTGTCAAATAAAACTTAAATTACCCTACGATAACTACGGAACCCAACACTATTCGTAGTCTGGTACATGCTTGACCACGCACTGTTTTTAATATGTACCAGTAAAGTCTTGGCTAGTTTATGTTTTAAGATCTAGTTTGTACCTACCTGTGTAACATTCAGTCCGACGCGTTTTAATGCGCGGTAAAAAAGAAGTCGTGCGAACAAGCTCTTAAGTTCCACTTACTTCGTGAGGTGATGCCTGCGGAGACGGTCAGCGTTATATTACTGAACTCGATGTCTACAGGGCTCGGCTGCGGCATGTTCACTTGTAGAGTCCTGCATTCATGATGCTCTATACCGCTCATCTTCTGCCCCAAACCTTGGATCATTGCTAACGCCTTCGCCATTAGCACAGTTTTACTTTATAATTCACACCACTACACAAATCTATATAAAAATATATAGAATGATTAATTAATTTAATTTGAAATTCGAATGTATTCGAATTTGCCTTCAAATATACCTGGCCAGTATCCGTACGAACAAAGCAGACACGCAGTTATATTAACGAATATAATTTTAAATTTGGAACAGTGTAATACATTTGTTGACAAAAAAAATATCTAAACTACTTATCACAGACTACTTATTTATTTGTCATAACGTGTCGTCGTCGGCGTTATCTATGCGTTCGATATTCGTGTGTATCCGTCGGTGTGCGAATCCACGCGAGGTCGCCACTATACTGCGGGTGTTTTCATGTTTGCTTCAATTCGTTCGAGGCAAAAATACGCGACAATGATTCTGTTTATTTAATTAAACTATACTTAATGCATTAATTAGTAAACCCGTTGCTGTTAGTGTTCGATTCGATTACTGAAACGTAATTGCATACCGGCTTGCAATCGTTATTAGTGGAGACTTTAGCAACATATTCGTAAGTATACAGAGTGATTCAGAAAGGGTTTACTAACCTTTGAACCTGCGCTTCGTTAGCGCATCTGTTATCATTATGTAATGTCAAACAAATTCGTTATCTCGGTTTTAAAAATATTTTTTGTTCTCAACAATATTACTACTGTAATATTATATGGCCATATTATTTTAAAGACGCAAAATTTTAAAGGTATGTATGCCCTTTCTGAATCACAGTGTATTTTAATCTACGGACGTGTAATCGTTGTTTTGTGAGTAATCTCGTAATTAAGTAGTACTTGTTTCAGTTGCTTTAAACTACGTTCAATACACCAGGGGTGTGCTGTGTATGTGTGCTGTGTGCATACATTTTACACATAGGTATTTTTTAACCGACCATACCTAACAGGCCTACCTAATAACCTACAAGCTACCTAATAAAAAAACCCTCTTCAAAAACTGAAAAGCAAAAAAAAAAAATTGAACCCAAAAATCTAGGTACCTTATCTAACTAAATCAAATATGTAACGAATGTTGATTCAGTGCCAAATAAACAACTGAGTCTAGTGTTGCCGGTCCGCGCCAAAGACTATACCTACAAATTGGTCCGCGCATCTTGTTACTAAGTATAGGTTTGTTATTTGGCACCGACCTCACATTCGTTACATATTTAGTTTACTTAGATAAGGTAGATTTTTAGATTCGATAATTTTTAGCTTTTTAGGTTTTTGAAGACGGATTTTTTTTTCAAAATATTTTAAATTTTTATTGCAATAAGTTATATATGCTTACTATTTTTGTCACTGAAGAGAATTAATATTATTATTTTTACTGTATAATAGGTATAACATCATCGCGAGGGAAACAAAGATTCAAAGAAATCAAGATAAAACTAAATGTACCGCATCACCGATTGTACATAAACGTGATCTGTTAGACGTATTGCTGACTGTCTATCTACTACGTTACAAACATTCTACACTATTTTTAGTTCTAATATTTTTGAGCCTGACTACCTACCTACTACGTTACAAACATTCTACACTGTTTTTAGACCTTATATTTTTGAGGCTGACTGTACTTTCCTACGAGACGTTACAAATATTCTACACTGTTTTTAGACCATATATTTTTAAGGCTGACTGTAACCTACTACGTTACAAATATTCTACACTGTTTTTAGACCATATATTTTTAAGGCTGACTGTAACCTACTACGTTACAATTATTCTACACTGTTTTAGACCTATTATTTTTGAGGCTGACTGTACCTCCCTACGACGTTACAAATATTCTACACTATTTTTAGCCCTTATAGTGTGAAGGTTGTCTATACCTACCTACTATGTTTCACTTTAGCGAACGATATCGTGTAAAGTAGCACCGACTGAAAACTTAGCGTGACTACCGACCGAAGGCCAACGGCTACCGGACGATCGATATAACAATTTGTACTTTGCTACTTGAGATGATACACTACAATATAAGTAGTCAGTATCTGTAGTATATATACAATATTATGAATAGGTAAGTCCGTAAGTTTAGATGTAGGGTTATCTCCGGAACTACTGGGCCGTTTCTGTAAATTCTTTCACAGATAGAAAACTAATTATCCCTGAGTGCCGAGAGTAGAAGCTGGTACTTACCGCTGGCTGGTATACGTTTTATATTTCATTCTTTTTATTATTTATTTAATATATGTCTATATATCTGTTACAGGAGGCTTAACACAAGTTTTGAAAACCGTTTTGAATTTTATACATTTCATGTATAAAATCTCATATAAAATGACCAATATTATTCTAATGTCTCCGAAATGCCTTACATAGATATACTTACGAGGAGAATAAATCCAAGAGCAAAGCAGTTTGTCTGTTTGTACAACCATCACTCAGAATTTACTGATTCGATACCAATGAGGCCGTTACTGATAGCAAATGGTTGGACTTAAAAATACAATAGCTAATATCATTGTGGAAAAAACGATTTGAAGGTCGAAAGTGGTTGACCGAGGTACCCAGGGTGTTCCCAGCGTGGCCGAATCCATGCTGGGGGGTGAGGAGGCCTGGTCGGCGCTCGCCTCCTTCTGCGAGGAAGTGATGTCGCAGAAGGAGGCAGCGGAGCGTGCGCGGGAGGACGACCCTCTCGCAGCGCCGCTCCGTAGGCGAAGAAGAGGTGGGAGAAGGCGACGGTACGATCGTCGTTTTCCCCCGCCTGGTGGTGAATAGCGGGAGACGGGCGCGGGGGCGCCTTCTCCCGCACTGCACTATTCACCACCCCCGTCGGGTGGGAATGGCCGAGCACTCGCGGTCGTTCCCAGGCCCCTCCCTTTTACAGGGAGGGGCGTGAAGGCCCCGCTGTAAAGGCGGGCGGTCGTCGGCGGGGGACTGGATGTAAAGGCTCTGCCGGTTTCCCAGTCCCCCTCCCCATAGACGATGCGGTAGTGCCGGGGGGGTTTTAGCCGGTAGGAGTCCGGCATAACCCGTGCCGCGCCCCCGCGCGGTCGGGTATCCATGAGGATTTCCCCCCCGAAAACAAAAAAAAAAAAAAAAAAAAAAAAAAAAGGTACCCAGGGTGCGCCGAACGTGGAAACGAAGACCACTTGGCGCACCAAGTAGCCGTGACGGATCTTCGCTTGTGCCTAGAGACTTATTAGAGCAATGACGTTGATTTAAAACAGTGACAGGTGCTATTTCATCAGTAACAACAATTCATCAGCAATGCTTCCATCGGTTGATAAAGTTGATGATTAATCTTTGTTATAACATTATTAACACTGGCTGACTTATAGATATGCATAGCCTATAGGTACTGGTGGACGTACAAACATGAAATTTTGCAAAGTGGCACGTAGGTGGGCAATGAGGGATTATTGAAAATACGACTCCCTAAGGAAGTCAAATGGGTTTTTTCAAGGTTATAATCAGGCACTCTAATATGCGCATTGAGTGGCAGGAAGTTGGTTGTTAGGGTTTTAACTGTATTTGGTGGTGTGGAAGGTCGACGAGTATTTTTTGAACTTTTAATTTTCAAAGAGTTTTTGTTTATTTGGATAATGATCTTATTGGAATATGCTCGTCTCATGGAATTGAGGTTGACGGGGCTTATCCATGCTGATGGTCCAGATCCTTGACTTTCAGTATCTAAGCACCATTTATCTCTATATTGAACTTGACCAAAAGCAAGGATAAACAAATCTATAATAAGTCAAAAGATATGCTTATGAGCCGAAAATGTATTTAAATGGCATTTAGATAATCATAAAAATAGAACAAAAACCCTTTGGGAAGCAACGGGTCAAAAAAATATTAATAATAGGTAAGCTTTATCTTTGGAAAACGATGTTATTTTTTTGTATATTTTATCTGAGTATGTATAGTAGCGCCCTCTTGGTAAACTGTAAGGCATTTAATCATTATGTTGTCAAGTTAATAATAAACATGTTTGTACCATAAAACATAGATGTCACTGTTGAATCCAATCCAAAAAATGCGTTTTATCTTAGAATCCAAAATACCTATACAAACATTGCGGGTACATTCGTCTACGGTCCCGTCATTTCCAGAATGCAATTTCAGGAATTTTCAGGATGTTGTACTGTCATGTGACGCAAATTCCGCTAATGATAAAACATTACCTACCAAGGTACGTATGTTTATCTATGTATGTACTTAGTAGCTACAATATTCAACGTATAGTAGGTAAGGTAGGTAGGTAGTAGGTAAGTACCTACCTAATTGACTCAATGCAAAACCTGAAACGGGTTGCTTAGAATTAATAATAGAATCTGTTGTGCTATTTTAAATTATAAGTTGTTTTTTTGCAATAAATAAGTTGCCAATAGAATAAGAATCGTCTAGATTCTAGACGATTCTTACATATATTCGTAGGTTACTTTTACAATACTAAGGGTATTTGGATCATTCGGCATATCAACCGAATATTCGGCCGAATACCGAACATATAAGACTGTACCGAATAATGAAGATTTACCGAATATACGGCGCAAACATTCGTGCTCATCACACAAAGTTTACCCCACCGGCATTGGAACCCGGGAGCCACAGTACGAAAAGCAGGGCCACTATCAGCGACCCGGTTAGATTGGCCTTTTGAGGCCATATAGAGACCTTTTGAGATAATTATTAGTTCTAACTCTTTACTGTACTTATTAGCTGGATGAGGTTTCTAATATTGGTGTTTATTCATGCCCAATAACTAGGTATCACATTTTCGGAAGATACACATCTTTGTCTCCACGCATACTAACCTAAAGCAACGCATGCGCAATGACAATAAAGGGCATTGTTTACAAACTCGCACGCACACATATAGAGCGTACAACATAACATTTACAAATTAACGTGCAATGATACGAAACGCGTGCAATTATTTAGCGGCTACGGACAAAGGGTTCCGATAGTCCACTGACTACTTGGGGTCGGCGCGCGCGCATTCGAACGCGCGACGCACTGAAGCGCGCACGCGCGGACATTAAAATTCTCAGTGTTAACTCCAAAGATGATGCTCGCCGGAGCCCAGATAGTTGATAAGAACAGTGTAACGTATTCGTCAAATGCTGAGCAGCAGACGGTTCCGGCGGCGGCTGGGCCCTCAGGGGTCCAAGTCACGCAGGGGCTGGCGATGGCCCCAAAGAAAGAGGCTGTGGATATCCACTTCACAAACATCACGTGCACTGTGAATCTTGGGATCACTAAAGGTACCTAATTTACTCTTACTTAGAAAGTGGTTATGCTGGAGATTTCGCTTGTCTTTCCTTCATTCATTATAAACTTTCCCGGAAAATTCCTGACATTAGGTAGCAATAGATAAGGTAAATAAAATATCAAGTTCTCAGTTTATGAGTTGGACAGGTTTGTTTACCAAACTTCGTACTTAAATTAAAAAAAAATATTATTTATAAGTCGTAACATAATATTTACAAATCTAGGTATAAATAATGTAAAACAAAGCTGGGTTAACTAACCCAGCTTTGTTTTACTTTATGGTGTAACTACACCATTTACAACTCTAGAACGGGAAATGAGCTGATTTTATTGATCTTTTATTTTTTTAATTTGTCTCCGTCCCGAAATAGCAGAATTAAAACATGAGAAAAATTCACTAACATAATATGAATATGAGGCGGTACGAAGTTCTCCGGGACAGCTAGTTTTGTATAAATGCAATATCGTCCATCATCAATACGATATATCGCGGCAAAATAATCACAATGTCTGTATTTAGAAATAGTAGGAGGCTCTACATTACATTGATCGCTGTAAAAAATTAAAAAATGTCCAAATAGTATAAAGGAATAACTTGAGAAAAATGAGAAGTATTTTTTAAAGAGCTATGATCTGTTTACATGAAGATACCAGCGCTCTGTCTTCGTATAAACCGAGCATAAAGATTTTTTTGTGTATTTACAAACATTTTCTCTGCTTTGAAAGTACTAACGAGGTGCTGACGTATAAGATTGAAAACAGTGATAATAGGTGTACTGACGGGATGTATTTTTGTCTCGTGAACCTTAATCAATGAAAGGTTACGAACGTGCTCCAGTTTTACGCTACAATGCAATTCAATTAACACACATGACGTTATAAGCGATGCTTCAAGAGTTGCTATCATCACTTTCACTACTATCTATCTATACTAATATTATAAATGTGAAAGTTTGGATGGATGGATGGATGGATGGATGGATGTTTGTTACTCTTTCACGCCAGAACGGCTGAACGGATCTGGATGAAATTTGGCACAGAGATAGATTATAGTCTGGAATAGCACATAGGCTACTTTTTATCCCGGTAAAGTGTATGGTTCCCGTGGGATAGATGTTTTAATTTTTCATACTTTTTATCGCGGGTAACACCGCCGGGCGCAGCTAGTGTACTATAATTTCGAAATAAATAATATTTGTCGTCAATAATTTAGATCAATATAAATCCAACGCATCATTCGAATCATTGTTATAAACTTTTATTATAACGACATCTTTAGCCCTATTACAAGATACCATAAATCACAATTATCACCAGTTAAACTACACAGGCCTGTGACCTAGTTTGTGTCTAGCTGTTTATGAAAACGTTAATAAGATATTGATACCAAGTCGGGCTACCACTTAGACATGTGAAAAATATGATCGTGATAGAGTCATCTATCCAATATAGAGCCATTCTTTGGCCATTTTACAGTATTTGGGGGTGTAAATTTAGAGAGCTAATATGGTCAACTCTCTTATATGCCTGTAGCGATCTCTTCAAACTCCCCACAAGCTACACAGATAGTGCTGCAGATGCATTCAGAACAATAGACAATTCTCAATACAATCCTGAATCGCGCTATGAGAGTTATATAAGTGTCTTTTATAGTCAACTAATTACTGAATGCCTTAGCTTTTCACCACAATTACTAATCTTTTCATATTTAGTTGATTTATTAATAATAAGAAAATATTTAAGCATTACTTGAAGATAACATAAAATGAACCAGGTAGGTACTATGTTATGCCTAATCTTAGGTATGACCACACATCGGACTTTACCCGTACGTTCCATCGATACGGCATACCGAGTGTAAGCACAAATAATAGTTATAAAGTCATCTACGATTATGTCATTGGTAACACGATAATGGATATCGATACGCCTTAATCTTTCATGCAATATTATGTATGACTTATGCACGTTGCAAAATAAATCGCTGTATCGCCCACATGATCCATCTACTTACAATCTGTGCCATATAGCAAACCAGTACTGATAGCAATTAATAATTTATACATTAAAAGCGAGATATTTTCTTAGTAGCTGCTATATTTTTCACAATCTGTAAGGTATACCGTTAATTTACCGATACTGTTTACGAAAGACAACATCCAAACGTAAGCTAAATATTTGCAAAGATAGCATGTTCTGGTTTTTATTTTATATTGATAGTGGGCGTAAGTCAACATTTTAAATAAAAAATTATATAATACTAGCTTTTTGAAAGTCCCACTGGTGGGTACGGGCCAATCTAGAGGGGGAATACAGACCATAAATAAGTACAATGCTCTCATCTCAAAATTTTCTCTCTAATCTCTATAGAAAATTTACAGCCTTAAAAGTCGAGATTAATAATAAATTATATCTTTAAGTTCCGGAAGTTCCTCGTTTAGTGACCTATAGTATAATTTATAGGTACCTATATAATGTATCATATCTAACCAACGACTTGCTAACAATGCCAACACGAAATATATTTTATCCTACTTATCTCATTATCAACACTCTGTTAAATAATCCTGCTTACCGAAAGCCTTGCTACGTGCAGGTCGGTTTAGCACACTAAGGATTCGCTTCTGAAGAATATATACCGGAAATTTAAATAAAAAACATTAAAAATCAATAATTGGCTATAATTATTTTTTATTGTCAGTGTAATAAGTATAACATTATATAAATTGCAGAGCTACGAGAGTAGTTTAATTTTTGTATCCGGCATTGATCGGTGGGTGAGTAGAATAGAATTTTAATGGCCCCAAAAAACGACAGCTTGGCAAGAAAAAATACGTAAAATATATATGTATTTGTACTCTGCTTGAAAATATTTTTTAAACATACCTCAATACGGTATCTACGTAAAAAGAAACTAACTCAAACTCAAGTCCAGTCAAATCAAACAAATATCGACGGGACTTTGGTTTTGAGTGGTTTCATAGGTTGCCCACCGAACGAAATTGTTCATTGCAGACATGGGGCATTTTATTGTATCAATTTATTGCAAATACCACAACTCTGACAGTACGTTTATATACGTATACGTTATTTGCAAGCGAATGATTATTAACAAATATTGTCCAATGAAAATCGATTAGAATCACTAACATCTTATCGAGAACTGCAGAGCCACAAAGCCACTTCACCTTGACTCGATTCTATATAACGATCGTTTATGATTGAATACGTTTTTTGCGTCCCATTTGTTGATTTAAATTTTTGAAGTAAGTAATTAAAAACATACTTTAAAACTTTATGCATAGACGAGTTTGTGATCGAATGAGGATGCCCTTATTATGTTGCGCCTTATATGAGGTTATGGACCTGACCTTTGGCATATATTTATGGCACAAAAACCTTACACGTCCCGGCAAACTTCGCACCGCCACAGAATCAAATGTATGGGACAATAAAATTAATCACCTTTATTAATTTTATCATAGTATTTTTTCCCATGTTTGAATAGTTATTCTGTAATTCGGGGCGGAGACAAATTCATAAAAACAAATATCATAAAAATCGGCCCACCCGTTCTTGTGTTATAAATGGTGCAACTAACATGACTTTGTTTTATACATATAGATATATTTCGTAGGTATATTCCATCAACAACCGGCTTTATTGTTATTCCGATACTAGAAACACATCATGAAGTTATATTAAAACCTGTTAGCAAAGCAAGTTCACGATCAAATGACAACATTATCAGTCTATTTCTAATGACTTGCCCGCTACCGTAATAACTTTTTCTTTTTAATTTAAATTGCTAAAATGCGGTATTTTTTAAATTGTTCGGAAAAAAGTGTTTGGGTAAAATAAGGTCATGGTCAGCATTGTGGGTAAGCAGTAAACAATGTCCATAACATGCCCAAGGCAGGGGTCTGTGGAAACCTAAATGGGGGGGTGGGGTTGCCCAGCACTTGGACAAACAATAGACCTAGAGACCTAGAGAATAGAGAGGTAGTATTGGTTCCATTTACTGGGTACACAGAACCTCAAGTCTACTAACTCAATTGACGCGTAATTCAATCGGAATGACATCGTTATTGTCCTAAATCTTGTTAAAAGTAACAATTACGTTGTTTTTTTTTTATAAAAGTGTGCTAGCTAGTGCTACTTATAATCTGTATCAGCGTACAAGGATTTTGTTTCATAAGTTACAAGACCCTGACAGATTTATAATTTCGCAAACTAGGTATCTGAGGATTAAAACAATGTTATCAAATTTTATCATAGCATGGATATAAGAGATTTATACCTAGGTGCGCGGATACCAAAACGAAACGAAACACCTTTTATTTCGACATTATATTTTTATCGGTACAGATTAGTGAATAATAATAATATGTACCGCGCAATTGAAAGAATGTGAGGAAATTTGATCTGTGACCCAAATCGTGTTTTTTTTTTTAATTACATTATAGGCAAGTATTTGATCTCGATCTCACCGGCAAGTGACGATGAGATCTACGATGGAGCATACTTACCTAGGTAGGAAGGCGGCAGTAGATAGAGACGCTACATTCACTAGGCACATGCAGCGCAACTGATCTGACCCGCCATCCATGAATGGCAGCACCGAACATCATGCCGGAACACGGGTAGGCCGCTTGGCGACATGGCTTTGTTCAGTGGGTGGTGACTAACCACGGCCGAAGCCTACCACCAGTAAAGTATGTTCTAAGTATATTATCGAATATATTTTTTTTACTAAATATTACACGTGTGATTGTAAAGCCTTCGATCTAATTAGCGCTGTTAGCAGTGGCCATGATTTCAATGCCGAGGGTCCCGGTTTCGAATCTTGTTAAAGACAAACTTTGTGTGATGAGCAGCACCAGCTTGGTGGAATATGGCCTAATCCCCCTCGCATTGAGGTGAGGCGCGTGCCCAGCAGTGGGACATTAAAATGGCTGGTATTATATTATATATTATTATTATATTATATATGTACGTGAAATAGGTGTACAGCAGTACAACTGCCTACCCCTTCAGTAATACAGATGTGATGGATGATGCCCAAGTTATCGCTTATGAAATTGCCCGGATGGGCAAAGTTGGCTTCGCAATGTAATATGACCTTCACGGTAATTGTCAATGCCAATCATAAAATCGCTTCGTCATCGTTACGCATATTAATGAGTTAACCAAAGATCTAAACATTTAGGTATTTACCTAGTACGCGTGTACTCCAGCAATCCCGGATATGCGATACAAGTTATCGATATCATCGTGCAAGTTGTATCGAGACTCTTGATAACGTTGTCACTCCGCTAATGGCGGTCAGGGAAAAGGTACCGGTTACAAACTTTATGCATCGACAATTATATAAAGCTTAACAATAATAGTGTTCAATATTTTTAAGGGCTACACTGGTAGGCTATAGAGGTCCCGTTCTTGACAAAAAAAAAACCAAATTATTTGAAATTTTTAAAAATAACGACGACGAAATGCGCGGTAAAACTCTACTGGCTTACTTTCCCACAGAAAAATCAAACACGTATAATTTATACACAAACGTTACCTTTGTCACCTACTTGTTTTCCCCTTATTATTAAAATTAAATATTTACACTATTTTTTTAAACATTTGGATATTGATTTCTATTACATTCTTCTTTAAAGTAAGTTTTGAGGACTGAGCCGCCAACACAATTTGACGATTCAGTTAAAATAAAAAAAAATGTCTTTTTATTAGATTTATTTGATAAATTTGTAGTAACTGCAGAATTTATGGATGATTAACAATGTAGTAAGCAGTCTATCGATGCTTCAACTCAAACTATTTAAAAACGAATTTTTTTTGGAAGAAGCATACATTTATAACAATCTCTTGCAAAGGCACGGACCATCCCACAGGACCATCCTATACCCTTCCAATAAGAACAGATTTACGAAATTGATAACATCCTACTATTTTGAAGGGGGCAATACAAAAACTGGACAAGTCAATTGGGTTGAATGAACTGATCGCTTGTACACACAAATTGTATAGTTAGCAGCTAGTTACCATACACCAGCGGATCATTATATAAAACCTATTATAAATATCGATGGAACAGAATGGAGATTGCAATATCGTGAATTTGTTCATGCCATGTCTTTATCTTACTCTATTGGGCCCAGGGGCGGCCTGCTCCGATAACAGATACGGTCCTAGCGAATTATCAATTAGTCTATATTTGTGTCACACTATAAATCCTTGTCCAACGATGTCCGGTAGCGAACTCTACCAATATTTCAAGGATTATTTCAATATAATTAATAGAACTAGGCGATACTTAGCGGAAATCCATTGTTAACCTATGGGGAAAGAGGCCTCTTTCCCCATAGGTATTATTTCAACTGAATCGTGCAATGTAGAGCAGTCATAAAACATCAACGTAGCTACTAGGTACCGCCCTATGTGTTGCCTGAACGAGGCAAAGGATTCCCACGAGGCCGCGAGGCCGGTCATTAAGGAGCCGGTTCGTGATGGTAAACACATCCGTTAGAAATCTCATTAGCACATACCAGATTAATTAGATATTTGTCTTTGAACTTAATAACCTCTGATAAGATGTTTGTTGATGCCTTATCAATGCTGAGTAAATAAATAGAAATGGTTGTTATACGACCTAATGGGCTAGGAAATAATGATGTTATGGAATGATTAAAAGGTTACGAATGATGTTAATACGGAAGTATTGTTTTATTTGTAATCACTCTGTTAACAGACCGACTAATAATAGAACCACTGGCAAAGTAAACTACACTTTTGACAGCTTTTGTTTGAGAAGACTGGCTAACGTCCGGGCCGCAACTGCGACTAATGGGCGATAATTAATCGACATGAAACATCAATATTTGATGTCAATATTTGCGATAATTGCGCATTATGCACAGGTGTAGCAGGAGCATAAGGTGTCAATTAAGATGCTATTGCCATTCCATGATATACGCGGGTAACAGCTAGTTCAATGTAAATGAGAATAAAATAAATATCTCATGGTGGCTGTGTTATAATTTTATTATAATATAATTCATTTAAAGTCTTTATTCCCATTGTTCGTTATTTAGGAAGTGACATTAAGTGTCTTGATAGTATGTATGTGGTATGCACGCCACGTTGCCAGTTTACGAATTACCTGTGTGACCTTATATTTTTTCAAACAACGTTTGTTTATAAAAAAAGGCGATGACTTGTTTTAATAATAACACAATTTTATAAATTTGACACATTACACAAGTAGATACATATTTTTGTAAATATTATTCGTTGACAGCATTATAACAAATTATGTATCGGCTGTCTATCTATCTACATGTATAATACAAAGTCGTGTTAGTTACACCATTTACAACACAAGAACGGGTGGGCCTACTTTTATGACTTTTTGAATTTATCCCCCCCCCCCCGAATAGCAAGATAACAATTAAAACATAGTAAAAATCACAAAAAAAAATATAATAATAAAGATAATTCATTTTCTCATACATTTGGTTCTGAGGCGGAACGAAGTCCGCCTGGCGGCTAGTTACATATCACTTTAACTATAGTACAGATTGACGCGATTATCAGAACACTGATATACAATAACAAGTTAAAGTCACCTAGAGCGCTTAAAGGAATTTGAATTATAATACCCAAGGGTTAAAGTGCTCAATCGCATTCATTTGTCTAATGTTTATGTGTTGGTACAGGTCAAGGATTGCGGTCCACTGACTACATGCTAAAGTCCAATGTAATTATGATTAAACCGGTTTGCAATGGAAAATCTTGATTAATTTATAATCCCGGAACATGATTACGTAACTAAAATGAGGTAGATTCACACAAGACTCTCAATGTTAATAATGGGTAACTAATAACATCGGATTTTAGAAAAATAAATTGGATTGACAAAATGATTTTGGAATCTGTTGCCGTGAATTAGAATCAGAATATTTTTGGTCATGTAAGCATTAGCATTAGCAAGTCATTACAGTCTAGGCAGGATTGTAGCCTGAGCTGAAGGAGAGGGCGTAATGGAACTGAGATTGATGACCAAATGCTAACAAGTGTCATACGACGTTTTAAACACGGTTTTACAATAATACAATCTGAAAAAAAACACAGTATAGTAAGATACATATTTGAGCACAGATCACGAGAGATATGCCGTGCGGTTCAAAATGTATGGGAACTCGCTGTCTCCGTTTTGTCCCCACCACTCGCCACAAAACACATGCAATTACATAAAACCAACCAATACGAAGTCTCACACACACACGCGTGCCAATAATTCGGTGCGTGCTGCGTCGTCGCCGCATGAAGCGGCCGTACCACGCGACGCACCAGTTTATTCAAAGTATCGTTAGACGATCTATCCATTGCCTCGTACATTCACTCAGTAGCGAACACAGGTGGTACTTAAAGAGCCATGTATTTTGTACAAAAATAAAAAAGTCGTTGTGCTACATGAAAACTAAAATAACATAATAAAGGCATTAAATATTTTTTGATTTGTTGTTTTTAATGATTTTAAAGACCAATAAATAAAATACTTAATACTGGCTGGTGAAATGAGATTCCATCTTTCGCGTAGTTCACTTTGCTGCTAGTATTTTAGCACACAACCACGGAATAACACGGCATTTTAAAAAAAAGTTAGAGCTCCGATACCGACGTGCAGTTGCAGTCGACTGACGGCGAAAACTCTATGTTAGCGTAATTTTGGCTAAAGGTGAGCGCAAGCCCACCGCTTTCATAACATATCTCCTCTAATATATCTGTGTATTTGAGAAATATTGCCACCGA
This sequence comes from Pheosia gnoma, assembly GCA_905404115.1. Classification (NCBI taxonomy): domain Eukaryota; kingdom Metazoa; phylum Arthropoda; class Insecta; order Lepidoptera; family Notodontidae; genus Pheosia; species Pheosia gnoma. The sequence goes on along the minus strand of FR989901.1, from coordinate 2,204,145 downwards.
ACAAAAATGCCGCCCGGGTATTTTTTCGCGCTCCGGTTGAAAGAGAGGCACAGATAACAAAGCCATTAAAAACCTTATATGAAAATTTTATGAATTTTATGAATTAAGTAACAAATATATTTTGCAAATATATTTGTTACAAAAAACAATTGTAGAAATAAAATGCTATATTTTAACTTTTTTTAACAAAAATAGTGAACAAGTTTTTAGGCATGAAACCTCTGTGCCAACATAAAAAAAACAGGTTTGAAACACTAGTGCGGAAATATAAGCTGAAATGCACGCAGTTTCATTATGAACCCAAGATCGGTTCGATAAGAGCCATTTTACCAGCAAGTGAGTTGAAAAAATATTACACACTTACCTAGATCGTTTTACTAGATTACTCTACCAAAAATAACCTCAGTAACACTTATTTTTTTAATAAGTTAAGAGGAAAGAGGTTTTACCCGTCCGCAGTAATTTCTTGAATCAGGATTATAAAATAAAAACTGTGAACAAAGTCCAAAGCGTGGTTGCGTCATCAAATAATAACTTAACTAAGGTCGAAAACATGTAATCATGTATTGATTTGTAGACAAATAAGAATTTATATAAACAAGGCGTTAATTGGTCAATTAATCTTTTACATTCCATCTTTTGGTACTGGTATACGAATAATAATATTTTCTATAGTCTTAAGGTAAGTAGGAAATGGGAAATATATAACGCATAGCGTCAATAGCCTAGTGGTTAGAACGCCCGCCCTCGCGATGCAAGAGCTTCGGGTTCGTTATTTTAATTTAATTTTAATCATGATTTCCGAGAGGACATGCCTAATAGAACAAGTAGTAATGTCATACTTAATCGCACATTACTAGTTATCTTAAAAAAAACACTTATTACTCAATACAGAGGTACATTTTCGATCACAGCTTATACAATTTATTTTCGCTTATTTTAATTTTTTAAGTTCTCAGAAAAAAACACTTATATCTATGGATGAAAATTAGAAACGGGGGCCTCATTACAGGTGTTCATGTCACAAAATCTGGGCACCAAGTCTGCTAACACTATCGATTCATAATCGAATAGCAACCGCATAGTAACTGTCACTTTTGACAGATACAGTATGGGATATCTGTCGAAAGGGACAGTTACTATGCGACTGATGTTCGATTATGAACCGATTGTGTTATCAGACTTGGGGCCCTGCATGCTAGTAACATGAGAGGTAACTTTATAATGCAAATGTGGGGCTCTTAATAAATAAGATAAATATATAATTTTCCATAATATTTTTAGTGCAGATTTATGCCTTGCAAGTATGTAAAATACTTATGATAAGCTAATATGTTGTTGATGTAACTGGCCAGGGTTTTAAGGTCACACAGTATACCTATATGAATAGTATACTAATAAGACTGTCACAATATTACCTAATCTTTGCCGTATGTCAGTCGTCTCTCTACGCTGAATAGTTTTGCAACATAATAATAATTAGACGGACAAAATGAATAATTTATCTACGTCTTTAAGCGCATCAAAGAACTAGACGGATTTTGATGACATTTGCCATAATGATAGCTGAGCAAGCTAAGCGTATACATATATTATATAAACCAGGTATAATACTTATACCACTAAGGATATTTTTTGTTCCCCGGGTAGTCGAAAAACTGTATTGCATAATATTGGCACAACGAAGCCATATTAGTTTATGGCTACTAGTGAGTTATGTTTCGTATGACCTTAAAAACTTGTGGAGTCTGTAAGCCACTCGTTATATCGTACAATAAGTCTTTCCAAAGGTTTAAACTCCAGTATTAAGTTATTAATCACACCGGATGAACAATGGATGTATTCAGAGGTCGCTTGATGTCATTTAAGTTGCAAATAATCGCATTAAAACATCCATCCGCTGTGGACTTTGAACGAGTGATTAAGTAAGTATAGTGTAGGCATTAGAAGCCTAGTAACTAATTATTATTGCTAATGAGCATGCGGTTTTTATAGCATTACTATTAATGATCATGCATATTACAGAAACTTTTATGGGAAGCGCGCACAATAACACTCATCATAGATGCATCGCAATCGGATGAAAGTAACGCATACGGTACGAACAAAGAAACAATCGTGTGTGTATATATATGTCGAATCAATCTATACTAATCTACATTATTACTAGCTGTCCCGACGAACTTCGTACCGCCTCCAGATGTATGAGAAAATCTAAAAGAAAAAAAAATCGTCTATTCGGGGAGAAGACAAATTAAAAAATCAAAGATCATAAAAATCGGCCCACCCGTTCTTGAGTTATAAATGGTGTAACTAACACGACTTTGTTTTATATATGTAGAAGATTATAAAGATTCAAAGTTTGCGAGTATGAATGTAAGGTGTAATCTACGGATCTACTGATCGGATTCTGAAATTATTTCACTAATAGGAAGCTGCATTATCCCTGAGTGATGTTTCATCGAGGTACCGCGGGTAGATTCGCGGGCAGAAGCTAGTAATTTATGTGTTACTATACTAGCCGTGCCACACTTCGTAGCTACCGAGTTGGCGTAGCGTTTAGTTCTTTTGCCATCCCCTTTCCCGGCATAGTCAAAGTCAAATCATTTATTTCGTCATTTAAATAAATGAATTGTCATTTACATTTTTTTTCTTAACTCTACAACCGGATCGGAACGCGACCTCAACTGAGAAGATCCGGCGAGTAACTCAGCGGGCTTGTCATATGAAAGACGATTCGATACATTAATGTTTATGAAGGTTTACGGTGGGATCAAATACCATCAGTAAAATATGTCTGCACTAAAGCGCACCTCTGATTAGCTCTTCAGAGATTCGAGTCGCGCGAGTGCATATTTTATCTATGGACTTTAATTCGCCAAAAATCATTTGTTGTTTCGCAAGGACACGCATGGGTGTCGCAAGTTATGTTGTGGTCGACCCACATTGTTATCACTGTACTGCCTACTGTCCTGTCTTATCAGTGGTTATCCGCCGTCCATTCCCAGCCCAAATCAAACAATTATATCTTGCCTAGATACATTATAGGCATTGGACTTTGTACAGTGAAATCTATTGTTACTATAGACACAATATTTGTCGGCTGACTCATTTTCTTCATGCCGTATTACTTTTACAAAAATCTCGGGGAAAAAAATCAAATTTGTCTATATAGACATTTTATATTGATTTCCTATATTTATTTACTTAAAATAATTTAAGCCATTTTTTACACCTTGTGTAAGCCTATACAAGCATTTTAGTAAATTTTAATGTTATAAAATTTAATTAAAGATGTGAAGCGTAAATATATAACAACGAGATCTCGACCTGACAATGGGCTTACTCCGGTTCAACCAGTTTTTTTGTCATCACTATTTCTGAGAAACTAACTTTTGACGTCATAGTTTTGTAAATGTAGATACAAATATTGAGTTTTTTTCTTTACCAAGCAGTATTTTTTATTCAAGCCTATTTCCTAAGGATGTGAAAATAACTAATAAAGTAAGTACTGACTTCGAAATATAATTCGACTTTCAACGGTCAGCGACTCGCCAGTCGTGATCAATTCAACAATTGACTTTCGTATTTGAACTTTATGAATTTAAAATAAGTCTCATAATGGCATGATAACATCGTGAATCAACACATTGTTGCACAATATTCGATTGGCGAATAATATAATCTGTGGCGGGTGTCACTGACCTCGTGAGTCGTGACGTCACGCACAGCTGATACCTGCAATATAGGTCGTGGTATCGCTACCGCTGCCGGTGTCAGACCGTGATGACGTCACAAGTGTTCGCCTGCCTTTGCCGTTTTTCGAACAAAACTTTTTAAATAGATAGAAATACGAACCTAAAGGTATTAAAAGATAATAGTAAAACGGTACATATAGAAACGATATTTATCTGTATCGTAACTCAACAAAACGGATGGTTTTGTTGAGTTCGTCGTCGAAGTTCGTCTATTATCTATTGAATATCGCCAAATCCGCAAGCGTATAGTAAACCCTCTCTATGTCATCATTCTTTTGTTACTGAACTACAACAATTAAGAATCATCATTAAGTATACTTGTCAGAGACTAAATTCTGCTAATCTAGATGAACAAGATACATGCAAAAAATATGATAATTATCAACTCTCGGCCACAATGTTGACTGTGAGAGCACAAACACGTGCAGACACTCAGACAGACAGACAAAGGGACAGACGATCGCTCCGGCAGCGAGTATGCTAAACACCTTTGTTGAACGCTTTTGTTCCTACAACACGACGTGACGCATCATTTGTTTTCATACCTCTTCTGAAAACTTGCACGCGATAAACGTAAAGCTGGCGACAAATACCTAACAGGACGAGTCTGTAAGCCGCGGCTGAAAAGTCGCCGACTTATTTAAATTTGTACGTTAATTTAAAAAGTGTACGTTAAACACTGAACTATGCAAACTATTGGTCGTATAGCGGACGTTATGTTGAGGCGGCTCAATAACAACACACTTATAACATAATAAATAATAATTCCAGCCCTTTTTTTAATGTCCCACTGCTGGGCACGGGCCTCCCCTCAATGCGAGGGGGATTAGGCCATAGTCCACCATGCTGGCCCAGCGCGGGTTGGCGGATTTCACACATCTTTCGAGGGGTCCTTCAGACATGCAGGTTTCCTCACGATGTTTTCCTTCACCGTATAGCAAGTGATAATCATGGTTGAAAATGAGATTCGCACATGAAATCACAGAGGTGCGAGCCGGGGTTTGAACCTGCAATCCTCGTTACCGAGGCAAGCATTCCACCAACTTGACTATCACTTGGCTATCACAACACACTTATTGGATTTAAAACACAGTCCCGATTTCCACTAAAGCGCTGAGGAGAGGTGATGTGGAGGATTTCAAACAATCTAAAGGTTTATTCCGCATTGTATCTTTTTCTCTCCGCTTTGGTTCAAACCGGTCCTTAGCCACGGCTTACACACGCGTTCTGTAATGTATCACCATCTTAACAACTTCTTAAGCAAAACAAATTATGTTGAGGTATTTTATTATGGTTTAATTAAACACACTTGTTCGAAAGGCATGGCTGTGTATTTTTTCATAGTCTTATTATAGTTAATTAAGATCTGAACATCATCATCATCATCAAGAATTTTCAACATTTTTATACTGGGTACGCGATACGAACATAATTGTTAAAAAACTAATGAAAAAATAATGTTTATGCGTGGAGTCGTCGGCCGTTGCGCGAACAATAAACAATATCTTTATCGAACTTGCGTACTCGCATACCTATAGTAAGACACTATCATATTATATAGGTGCATAGTGATGTCTTTATTTTATTTTGTACATTAGTTATTTACAAAGATATCTACATGAAAAAAAAAACAAAAAACTAAAATATACTTATTAATAGGAAAATTAACAAAGTAAATAAAATAACCACATTGTTGTATAATAAAAATAAAATTATAGTGATTAACTGGCAGCATTATTTTGTTCTTAAATTACAAGTTCGTAAATGCTTGCGCAAAAATAATTACTCTGAGGTGGGCATGTAAATTACGTGCATTTATTTGTAATTTATCACACACTCAATTTTGCAGGATCCTGAGTACAAAAAATTCTGAAAATTCGTTTTTAAATTAATACTGCTAGGCTACAATTAGTGGAATTTAAATGTTCGATTAACACAATCCTAAATTATATTTTTTATCATAATAACCCTTGTGGGAAAATAATTTCGTGTTTACTACGGCTAGTAAAAATGAGTTGAGATTAGTATGAAGTCTGCTTAGCTGTGAATCTGGTGAGTTTCGAATACGGGTAGTTGCGAATTTGGTGGGTATTAGTTTTGCGATCTTGTAAGTTGCGTTGCGAAAGCCACATTTCTTGTGCCCAAATTCGCAAGCTCCTCGAGGGCCCTTGTCTTCATATACGGCGAAGGTTATCGCCACCGTGTGGAACAACACTCCATCAATTGCATCTCGGGTACACAACACGTTCTTAATCTCTGACGTCAGCAGGGGTTATTGGGGTGGAGGCGAGCCGCGGAACTCGACAGGACCATGTGGGTCAGGCTCGCGTTAATAAGTGCCTGTAAGATGTCACTCGAATCGAGGCGGATAGGTCATTTATGAACTTAATGAATACTTTATTTTTATACGACACACGTGTGAAAAATAATTATGAATCAGCTAATTAACTTTGAATTTGATCGTATGGAAAAGAAGATTAGGGAAGGCTAGGCTTATGCAGTAAGGCTAAGGCAGACAACGTGATAAACTCTAGGCTCAAATCTGATATCCAAATTAACTCACAATGGAATGACAGTGACGTTTTGTCAGCTTTTCCATAGAATATCTGTTAAAGTGTCAAATTTAATGCGATTGAAAAATTGGCTCTTATAGTAAACCTTTCAGAAGTCGCAATGCAATGTATATCAGGAAGTAACCAGTTTTCGAAAATTGTGTGAAGTTCGTCAACCCGCACTGCACCGACCGGCTTACGACTTGAATGGCAGAGAGAACCAAGGGGTTGGCGTTCATTCCTTATATATGTTTAACAAGCGGTCCCGGTCAACTTTGTACGTCCTCAGAATCAAATGTATGAGAAAATGAATCATCTTTTTTTTAGAATATTCCCCATGTTTTATTAGTTACTCTGGCATTCGGGGCGAGACAAATTCAACAAAAAATCGAAGGTCAAAACAATCGGCCCACCCGTTCTTGAGCTATAAATGGTGTTCCTAACACGACTTTATTGTATATACTATACAGATTATTTTATATTAGCTATGAATTGAATTAATGCTTCCCACAGCTACGTACTATTGCAATGTCCACTTTATTTTTTGCAAACATTTTATCGCACTTAATACACATATGAATATTGTTTCTAATGATTTTTTGCTTATTTGGTCAAAATAATGCTACAGTTGAAACAGACATAAAAAGGTCGACGAACTGCTGCTATCGCGAAACCTCGAACTTATTACGCAAAATAATGGCATACGTTACATTAACCCAATTTACATTTGAAATGATAAATTTCGTATGTTTTTAACGTATTTAGTATAGATAATACCTACCACGTAAACATTTTCACAGCCCTAATCGATAAAGACGAGCAAATATGTAATTAAACACATTCTCTTACACGCTACAAACTGTAACAATTAGATTATGAATTTATATTATCGTTGTTAACAACAAAGTGAACATTGTGGACAAATATCCACCTACTATAATGGATATACAGGCTGATTCAGAAATGGTATACTACACTTTAAAGCTGCGCATCTTTAACTAAATCGTAGCCATTATTTGACGACAGAATTTCGATATGACAATTTCGAAAATAAATTGCTTACAAAAAATGTCAGCTGGCATTTCATTGCGAAGAAAATATATTTTTTTTTTTAATCGACATATCGGAATTCTGCCTTCACAATTATTATAAATGCGCTAAAGAAGCACAGGTTCAAAGTTTAGTACACTCTTTCCATATCACCGCGTATAAACATGTAATCATGGTATAATAATATGCTACGCCAGGCATTCTCTTCCCTCCCGTGACAGCTAGGTCACGTGATTTACCAAAAGTTATGTCATCGGTTGTGGTGCTGTATTAATTGTACTGAAGATATCAATCAATGACAACACTGATCGTGACGTAGTCTTAGGCTATCGATCGTGAGGAGAGATAACCTGGCATAGCATATTATTATACTATGCATGTAATATTCTTACTGTTGTTAGGTACAACGAGATAGGTAGGAGTTGATTTCTGAAATTAATTTCGTGTGCACTACAGTTCAATTTATTTTTATGTAGACCTTTAAATGTCGTCTCTTTACAGGTCACAAACAGATCCTTCATGGGGTAAACGGCAGGCTTCGACCAAAACAGCTGATCGCCATCATGGGTCCGTCGGGAGCTGGCAAGTCCACGCTACTGGATGTGCTCTCAGGGTACCGGATCACTGGCATAGGGGGTGCGGTCTTCATCAACGGTCGGGGCAGGATCATGAGTAAGTATACACCGTAATACAAGTATAGTACCATATCTCATAATTTTTGGTACCGTCTCGTGGTGAATGGCTGGCGAAAATAAGGAAAAACATGGCCCCAAAAAAATAACACATCCCTAAAATGTAAAAAAAAAACAGTGGAAAAGTTGTTTCTCCAAAACGCTGAAAGCATAGCTAGCCTAGCTGACATTAAGATATTACTCTCACATAAGTATATAAAAAATAAGCATTTCACCAAAAGTCATCGTAAATAGTGATAAGTAACATTACTATTAATAACTAAATCTTATTTAAACATGACGAAAATAAAAGCAGAAAACTAACCTAAATAAAATACCTCCTTCAGGCCGCCATTGGCAAAAAGGCTGGCAGCATTTCTTCTATGGATAGCCAATCATAAATTATATTATAATCGCAACACTTATTGCTAAGCCTGGTTAGGAATAGGTGTAATAAAACGATTAGATTGCACGCATGCACGTGTGGTTTATCAGCGGCTAATTGCCGGGGTACGGGACCCGGATGCTGCCCATTAGATAACACTAAAGCTAGAACTAGATCAACATGATACTTGAAGATGCGGGTGAATCTCGATGCGGTATAATTAACTAACACTATAAAATCATTAGAAAGATCATTCAGGTTTTTACAAACCCGACGGAACCATGGATAAATAAATGGGTTGTATCATATTGACCCTTACCAGTGTCAGCCATGCTTAATATTTTTGTCAAATCCGGCCAGTTAATTTCGAGGTACAGTTTTTTTTTAAATGTGTCCCAGGAATCCCTTCCATAATGATAATTTTCTTTGAATTTTATTTTTAATAATGCTTATCACTTGCTGTACGGTTAAATCAAACATCGTGAGGAAACATGCACGGCTGTTGAAAGTCGTGTGAAGTTCACCAAACCGCGCTGGGACAGCGTCGCGGACAATGTCCTAAACCTTCTTCATATTGTGGAGGAATGTGCCCGGTATAATGCCAATAGGCTCGCCCCATATTATATTGGGACGTATTACCATCGGCGCAATGTGGGTGGACAGCAGTACACCTCTGCCTTCCCCTTCGGGGGACTACAGGGGGTGATCGTTTGTTGACTATATTGTTTACGTTTCAGAAAGATTCAAGAAGATGTCGTGCTATATACAGCAGGACGACCGACTACAAGGCCTGCTCACAGTCGGGGAGAACATGGCCCTGGCCGCCGACCTGAAGCTGCCCACCAAACTCGACAAATACGAGAAGGGAGAAGTGGTAAGGCAATTACTAGAGCCCCTATACTGCTAACACATTTGCTATTGGTTTATTATTTTTTCATAATCTTCTATTATTTACCGGTTTTGCCGGTACACAATTCAACAATTGTTTTGTAATTAAACGGCCATGACATCTTCAGACAAGTCTAGGTTTGTAGAGTCTGATTTGGTTTAGGTATTGAAGTTATCAGTGTTAGTAAAAAGTTATAATATCTTGCTAATGGATACAGGATGACTTTGAATAGTTTGCTCGTACTAAAACTACCGTAAGTGACAATTACGATGGCATTGTCGATCTATTGCGGGGCAATAGGGTTAGCAGACTTAGGCCTCATCATGTAGGTACCTACTTAAACTGTCAGGTAATTTATAACCCTAATAAACGACTGATTGCAGAAGACAAAGAAAATAATCAAAATTCTAATTAGGTACTAACCTATTGTTGTATACATCATGTGAAATTGCGATGTTACAACAGAACAACAATGTAACAGATACTGTCAATCAGTGTAGCGATGCAAATGAGGAATAAATACTTAACTATCTTATATAGCCGGCATTACAAACAAACTGTACTTCGTATTTTCTACAATAACATTGATAGACATACACAGCACGTTATGTTTGAACAAATAGCTGATGATTATACAGTGTGTTGTAGCACCTACTTAACATTGAAATACAATTAGCAAATTAGACTTCTCTTCGTGGTGTGTCAGGAAATAATTTGAATATTTATGAGAACAACAATGCAAGGTATTTGCTACTTATACGAGGCGATCTAATATTATGAGAGCAATTATCCAACTTAAAATGGTTTCTTTGAAAAGTTCGCAAATAAGAACAAGCAGTGGAATAGAAGTATTTATTTCCGATCCAAGTCTGTTATGTTAATCTATATAAATAAAAATTTTATGTTGTTCGTTGCTTATCTTGTAATGTTAATGTTCGTCATAGTCCGAATCAGGTTTGTAGGGAAATAAAAATGTAAAAAGTTGGCCGAAATATAAAAAAATCGGGAAATACTGAAAGAGTTTTTTTCTATTGGATTTGGACAGGACAACGTCTTTGGGGTCAGCACTTAAATATTTTTTTCTTTAGTACCTATTCTTATACAACTCCACCAAGACTCCACAGCCAGTCAACCGTTTAGAACGTAATAATTTGTATGCCAAATTGAGTTGTTTGTGCTTAACTTGCGATTCTCGAACGGGTTTTAAATGTTGATTTTATTGACTTTATGACTGAAGTGGATCCTATTGCTAAGATTGAATGACCACCATTGCGCATTGTCGCTTTATCAAGTCGTCATCGTAAAAATCTTTTTTTATGTGAGTTTATTGCAAGTTATACAATAAACTCAAATAAAAAAATCTAAATAAATAAATCAATAACAAGTTAAATGTCGTCCATTTTTTAAATACACTCAATGATAAAATGAACTTCCCTCTTATTCTTTGTTATCTTGACTCCAGATAGAACACATCCTCACAAACCTGGGGCTGTACGAGCAAATGAACTTCCCTCTTATTCTTTGTTATCTTGACTCCAGATAGAACACATCCTCACAAACCTGGGGCTGTACGAGCAAATGAACTTCCCTCTTATTCTTTGTTATCTTGACTCTAGATAGAAGACATCCTCACAAACCTGGGGCTGTACGAGCAAATGAACTTCCCTCTTATTCTTTGTTATGTTGACTCCAGATAGAAGACATCCTCACAAACCTGGGGCTGTACGAGCAAATGAACTTCCCTCTTATTCTTTGTTATGTTGACTCCAGATAGAAGACATCCTCACAAACCTGGGGCTGTACGAGCAAATGAACTTCCCTCTTATTCTTTGTTATGTTGACTCCAGATAGAAGACATCCTCACAAACCTGGGGCTGTACGAGCAAATGAACTTCCCTCTTATTCTTTGTTATCTTGACTCTAGATAGAAGACATCCTCACAAACCTGGGGCTGTACGAGCAAATGAACTTCCCTCTTATTCTTTGTTATCTTGACTCTAGATAGAAGACATCCTCACAAACCTGGGGCTGTACGAGCAAATGAACTTCCCTCTTATTCTTTGTTATGTTGACTCCAGATAGAAGACATCCTCACAAACCTGGGGCTGTACGAGCAAATGAACTTCCCTCTTATTCTTTGTTATGTTGACTCCAGATAGAAGACATCCTCACAAACCTGGGGCTGTACGAGCACATGAACACGCGCGCCGCGCAGCTCTCCGGAGGACAGAAGAAGAGGCTGTCGATAGCCCTGGAGCTCATTAACAACCCGCTTGTCATGTTCCTGGATGAACCAACCACGTGAGTAATATATAATTCCAGCCCTTTTTAATGTCCCACTGGTGGGCACGGGCCTCCCCTCAATGTGAGGGGGATTAGGCCATAGTCCACCACCCTGGCCCAGTGCGGGTTAGCGGACTTCACACATCTTTCGAGGGCTTCTCTCAGACATGCAGGTTTCCTCACGATGTTTTCCTTCACCGTTTAGCAAGTGATAATCATGGTTGAAACTGAGATTCGCACATGAAATGACAGAGGTGCGAGCCGGGGTTTGAACCTGCAATCCTCGTTACCGAGACAAGCGTTCTACCAACTTGGCTATATATAATATATATATAATATTACTAATATATAAGGTCTCTTACAAAATCCAAATTTATTCTGTCATTGATAACAGAATTGATAACATTTAAAATTCAATAAATAAATGTTGGTGAATTTAGCAAATTCTTTATTAATCTCTTTTAAGATAATCCTCTTGATAAAGTGGGGAAATACGTTTTCCAACAAGTTGTACGTAAATATGGCGACTCAATTTCTATATTAACTTGGTACTTCTAGATAAGTTTATTATCAGCTTTAATATCGAAAACCACCGCAACAAAAACAAAGAAGGAGTTCGATAAAGAAGTGGCAAAATATAGTTTACCTAGTCTTACATTGTTTTGTTAATCACTTACAATCTCATTACAAAGCAGTTGTCAGATTGAACGTGCTTTTAATGTTGTATGAAATGTTTCTATAAGTATACAGAACTAATAGGAACCTAGTATGGACTAAAGCAGTGATAGCCAAGTTGCCTCGGTAACGAGGATCGCAGGTTTAAACCCCGGCTTGCACCTCTGAGATTTCTGGATTTCATGTGCGAATCTCATTTTTAACCATGATTATCCACTTGCTAAACGGTGAAGGAAAACATCGCGAGGAAACCTGCATGTCTCAGAGAACCCCTTGAAAGACGTGTGAAGTCCGCCAACCCGCACTAGGCCAGCGTGGTGGACTATGGCCTAATCCCCCTAGCATTGAGGGGAGGCCCGTGCTCAACAGTGGGACATTAAAAAGGGCTGGTATTATATATGGACTAACTTAATCATTATATTGATTGGATACTGTTTACAACTTGACAATTAATAATTATATTAATTTATTTTCAGAGGTCTAGACAGTTCCTCATGCACACAAGTGGTCCAGCTGTGCCGCAGCCTGGCTCACCAGGGCCGCACCATCGTGTGCACCGTGCACCAGCCCTCGGCGTCCCTGTTCGCGCTGTTCGACCAGGTGTACGTGCTGGCGGCGGGCAAGTGCCTGTACCAGGGAACCACCACCAACTTGGTGCCCTACCTCTCGCAAGCGGGGGTGCCATGCCCCATGTACCACAATCCTGCTGACTATGGTGGGTTGTTCAATGATATTTTGTAGACGTATTTGCACACTTGTAGTAGGTAGTGACCCAGACTTCTGTACTGAGTGTTCCAGTTTCTAATCACGATAAGGGCAAGCTCTGTGTTATGAACACGAATGTTTGAACTCGTCGTAGATCCTTAATATTCTATCGGTATAACAAATTATATACTGGGATCGCCAATCCATTGTATGGTACCCATAACAGAAGCGTTGCTTAGTTTCGGACCGTACTGTTTGATGTGTTTGCCTGTTGGATAAAAAACGAAAATGGAAAGAAGGTTTCTTGCAGAGCTTTTTCTGCGACATAATATACTCTACTATCAACTGATAGATACCTGCCAAAATGTGGCCAAACACGGCGTATCAGAGACTCGCTGACAAAATACTGAATACCCATTGCTGAATCATTCATCGAGAAATTATATAAAGTCATATAGAAACGTGAGTGAATCAGCTTACCGAGCTATTGCCAACTTTTTCTATAATGTTTACCTTATTTTCCCCTTCAGTTATCGAACTAGCGTGCGGTGAATATGGTGCTGACAAAATCGATCTTCTCTGCACAAAATCGGAGAACGGGCGGGCGCTGGACTCGTTCAATGATCATGAGACCATACCCTCGATGGAAGCCCTCCGAAAGCAGTACCCTCTCAGCGTGCTAAGGGAAAGCGAACCTTCGGGATGCACAGAAGAGACATCCCAATCGAACCAGAGATCCGTGCTTATTAAGCGCGGATTTTTAAAGGCCAAACGAGATTCTGTAAGTGACATTTTTTTTTTTTGCGAATGTTAATTTTATCCAATTTGTAAACCGGTTTCCAAACTTCATTTAATAAGTAGAAACGATTAGCAGATTGTATTAGTAGTAGTAATTCATTTAACGACACTTTTCTCCCACAGACCATGACCCACCTCCGGCTTATTGTGAACGTACTTGTGGGTGTAATGCTGGGTAGCTTGTTCATCGACGCGGGGAACGAGGGGTCGCGGGTGCTCGAGAACTACAACCTGCTGTTCGCAATACTGATGCACCACATGATGTCGCCTATGATGCTCACTATACTCACATGTGAGTATGAACCTTGAAGACATACGGCACTGAAACGAATTTACTGTAACGTCATAAAAATGCCCAAGGTGATCTTTAGATACAAAGTTGATGCGAGGGTGGGGTGGGCAGAACCGAAAAATGTCTTAGAATGGTGACTACGGTCCGAAAGACGGAGGGGTGTAGGATCACACGCATCGCAGAAAATTGAAATTTGCTTTGGTTTGTGTATGATCCGCGAATTGACCTAAAGGGATAAGGGGGATATCTTGTACAAAGAGTCACACTTTTGACGTAAGCTGACTCTACAAAAGCGTTTAGCTAGTTATTAAAAGCAAATCTCGTGAAGTAAATAAAGGTGTTTCAATAACGGAGCTTCTGCGGTAGGCATTTGTTTTATAATAAATTATAGCTTAAATTTATCTATATTTCAGTCCCATCGGAGATGTCGATACTATCCAAAGAACACTTCAACAGATGGTACTCGCTGGGATCCTACTACATATCGATAACGCTCGTCGATCTCCCTATATCGGTATGTTACGTGTTCATTGTTTTATGAATACATTTTGTTCCCAACCAAATTACAATTGTTGCTTTTAGTGAGTTTTTTTTATTTGAGATTATTATGGAAATTCTGACTTCACATAATGATTACAAATGCGCTAACATTCAACGCTTAGTGTACCTTTTCTGTATCAACCTGATAACAGCGCTCGAGGGAGTCATCGCAGCTTGCCTCGGGCGAGCCACAAACTGTCTGACCTTGGCTGCATGGTCAAGTAGTACAAGGCTCTGAGCTCAAGCTTCTCACACCCATGGTTCCATTTGCAGATAGTATCGTGCACGGTGTTCAGCATAATAGTGTACACGATGTCGTCCCAGCCGCTTGACATCTCTCGGTTCTTCATGTTCCTCGCCATCTCCGTGTACACTGTGCTGGTCGCGCAGAGCTTCGGCCTCATGATCGGAGCTGTCTTCAGTGTTGTTGTGAGTGCCTTTTTTGTTTCATAATAAGTATCCGCCATGATCGTATGTTCTGGCAGATTAATTTTCTTCATTCCTATTGGTCGATTCTTCTATTGGGCCAGGCATGTTCTATGATTGCGCAATGAGCTTGAAATTGGATTTGAATTTGGAATAGATTTGGGAAAGAGTTTTAGGAAGGCAAGCCAAAACAAAGACAATGAAGCGAATAAGAGCATTTCTAAAAACGACCTTCATTATCTATTTACTAACTGTCACTTTGTCGGACTGAGATAAAAAGTGGATCGTAGCTTGCCAAGTGTTGCTAAAAAAATTCCTGTATAAAATCTGTCCAGTAGATTTCCCGTGATGCCTATGCAAATAGTCATACACCCAAAATTTTTTAAAATGATGAATTCGCCTCGAATCGAAAAATATGTACCCTAAAATATGATTTTCTTTAAAAATATTTAATGTTGACACATAAGTTACAGTTATAGTATAAGTTACAGTTTAAATGCCTTAAAGCCGCTTTCGGCTAGAACTAATGTTTTTGAACTCATACAAAGTTAATTTGGAGAACTAGAATAATCAGCTTTCTGATGCGCTGTTCAAAGACATAGCGCATTTACAATTAGCGGTGAAATTGTAGGTATACATTTAAAAAGCCAACAGTGGTTACAGTCTGTACTGGTCTTAATATTACTTATTGCCCTTTCCCCAGAACGGCACATTCCTCGGGCCAACCATCTCAGTCCCGATGATGATGTTCGCCGGGTTCGGCGTCACGCTCCGCGACCTGCCCCCCTACCTGTACTGGGGCTCGTACGTGTCGTACTTGCGGTACGGGCTGGAAGGTTTCATCGGCGCCATCTACGGGCTTGACAGGCCGACCCTGGACTGCAATTATGCGGTATACTGCCATTACAAGTGAGTAAAAACTTGAGAGGTGTCAAGGGACACCCGGATGGAACGAAGTTCCTTTCCATTAATTAGTGAAGAAATTGTAATTTTTTTTTTAAGTTATTTATTATGTACAAAAAACCTGTATACACTCAACAAAAATAATCATCGCGACACCACACTGTTCAATGCGAAATAGAAATACGAAACGAAAATATCTGGCTTGCTTTCTATAAGAGAGAGAGAGACAGACAGAGAAACATGCGCACGCCGCACGGCTTACAAAAAGTGTCGTTACAACTTTTCGTCTTAATTTTTTCCGTCTAGCCCCCTTTCGCAACGCGCGATAAGGAACTTCGTTCCAAAAATAATTTCGTTACATTGCTTTTACAAGCCACAATTCATCCATTTGACCTGCTATCACGTACTAATCTGCTAAGTGACTGTCCAAGTCATCCTCCATGTCTTTACTAAGGATCTGTTCTTAGGACCCACTGTGTGAGAATAGGAGCCGCTTTTAGTGATAAATGTCTATTTATGCATAATCTATCTATTAATTTGATTACCTGACTATAAAACTCGATATATAGTTAATGAGAAACATATTTTGAATCGAGTTTTTGCATCAATATAGTAGATAGAACACGAGCATTTTGATTTCATTTCATGATTGAGTACTTGATAAAATTGTGTTTGAGCTTTTGTTATTCGAGCAAACCCTGAACGTTATATTTATCAGTGGTATCGGTTATCAGTTGATGATCTGGCAGAAACTAGGGGGCCCATGGATCGCGGGGCCCTGGACACGTACCCAGGGTGGCCAATGGAAAAGAGGCCAGACAGTCGTCTGCCGTTAGCCTTGTTGTCAAGGCTTCGCGGTTGGCCTGCGCCCGGCTAATAATGTGTTGTCCTACCCACAGACACCCTCGCCAGTTCTTGGCGGAAGTGGCGATGTCCCCGGACATGTTCTGGTGGGACGTGCTCGCGCTCACCGTGTTCGTGGTCGTGCTCAGGATTGCGGCTTTCTTGCTGCTCAAGTGGAAACTCAGCGCTGTGCGATAAACTATCAATACAATGTTCCGTGCTCATAGAAATCTTTTGCGAAGTGGGTAGATCGTTTTTGTAATTGATACTGACATGATTAGTTTAGAAATAAATCCTGTACCTATTTGCTTACGGCTCTGACGACGAATAACGACATACGAGGAAATATAAGGTGTTATAATATTAGGGTAATAGTATATTGCCGGCCTGATTAGCGCAGTTGGTAGTGACCCTGTTTTCTGTGCTGAGGGTCCCGGGTTCGAATCCAGGTAGGGACAAACTTTGTGTGATGAACACGAATGTTTGTGCCCAAGTCATGGATGTTCAATATATAAGTAATTTATACTGGGTTCGGCCCCAGTCCATTTTACGGTACCCATAATACAAGCGTTGCTTAGTGTGGGACCGTATAGTTGGTGTGTTCGTCTGGCGATATTTATTTGGTCATTATAGCCGAGGCTGGAGTGCAGCCCGAGCCGAACGCGAGGGCGCAATGAAACCGAGAGTGTAAATATAAGGGGTTATACCTATAAAGTGAAATGTAAAATATTAATCACTACTTATTATTTACGATGCCAGCGTCATTCCATTTCAAGTGAGTTAAAAATTTTGGGCGAAGGTTGTCTGTAGAGCCATTAGTTCATAGAGAACTTAGTTGGACGGCTTTTAGTCTTTGGCAGTACATAGTTATTTTTATTCTTCTGGACGAAGAGATGCTGTCGTAGAAGATTGATAACTATTGTAGAAGATAGCACTTGTGAAAAACTATTTTGCTGTCGTAATAGCCTGACATTAAAATATTATATTACTTCGAATGCTGATACATTTACAAACTCTTGCCGTTATACAGAATGATTCAGATTCGATGACTATTTAAAAAATATATATATTGTTCCCAAATAAATTAAAATTGTTTTTTTGTGAACCATATTTATTTTATATTTACATATCGAAATTCTGACTTCACTTAATGATAACAAATGCGCTGAAGAAGCGCAGGCTTACAACAGCCTTTCTGCATCAATCTGTATAAACAATAAAATTTACCTATTTAGCTAATTTCTGAAATTTATGTTTCATATAAATTTAATGTGTACATTGTTTATAAGTCAATGACTTCATAGATTTCATACCTATCTACCTTGAGGGTCCAAGCGTAACAAACTGTGATAATTTTCCAAAATTACATTCTGTTGTATTTAAATATTTGTATGTGGTAGCCATAACTTAATATATTACCTTACGTAGGTGTTTAAATACTTTGACGAAGTATGCTGTGATTGTAAAATTGATAAATACTTATGTACAAAAAAACAGTTCCCGCGGCCATACTCCCTAATACTATGGGTATACAAACTATACTAATTGTATTGCCATCTTCATCGTGCGTAATATCAAAGCCTATTTAGTTTAGTCCTAATTTGTATAAAAATAAGCTCCATTTTAAGTTTTCATTAAAGTAACTCGTAATTAACTACGTAGACCTACATGATTGAAACTATTTGGGGGTATATTTCAGTAAAGTTTAGTTTCATATAAACTAAAAAAAATACTTAAATTATAACAAAAATAGACAGGTGAGTATATAAATAAGCCAAAGTGCATTAACTATCCTTATCTACGAATTTATATGGTTAGGTGCTTAGTTTTTAATACGTTAGAATTATTGATTTGACGCCTATTCCTTGAACTAAACTAAACCCATTCTAACAAATTCCAAATTGTTGGTAATTTTAGAGTGATGATCAAAATAGGTTCGTTTCAGTTTAGATCACGAGGGAATAGGCATCATCATTAGTACCTACCAATTTAGTAGGAATGACAATGTACACACATATTTGTGTTAGAATTAAAGGGGCTTCTACACGGTCGTTTCAACCAGCCAACAGAGAGAGACAAAACTATAAGAACATAACACACGCCATGCGTTCCTCCAACGTAATCTGTCCAGCCGTCTGTCAGAGGCTAGCTTCTAAACGAAATGAAACGGGGACTTGAAATTCACACATAATAATTTACTGAACCATGAGTACGATTTTTATATTAAAAGAGGCATGCACTGCATAGTCTGTATTTGTTTTCTGTATTGCAAATTGAACATCGCCTCTAGCGGACGGCATCTAAAACTTTTAAATCTTCATGAAAAGTTGAAAATACGTAGATTTTAAATATAATTATGGTTAGCCAAAGAATAAGCTGGCACTTAACGTCTAGACCGCAACGCTAACATAAACTAAAAATAGTTTAATAGACTTAAAATAGGAATGGTTTTGTTTTATAAATAACTCTCTGTGTCCGTTGGGCTGTTGATCTGAACATGTAGAATGGTTCATATTGCCTATCTTAGTTGCTCATCTAGGTATTTATTTAGTTACTTTAGAAGTAAATAGTTTATATTATAGGCAGAATATATACCTATAAATAGGTGTAATGTAGATTGTAAATATGTATGACTATACTTGTGGTGATAATATTTTGTAAATATGTTTTTTTATTTGGAAATTATTAAATTTTCACATTGGTATACATTTTGTTTTAAATCTGCGTTTTATATTACCTTCTGATTCATATTACGACCGTTTTAATCACCTTATAGGTATGTCATTTACCTATTAATGAGAGTGTGGATAGATGCTACCAACTTGTTACGGTACTAACTAAATGCAAATCATAAGAAATGACTCCAACCATAGGTAAAAAATACCAGATATTTTTACTTTACTGTCCTTCCTACATCCATAAAATTTTCGTCGTCTGTACGACTAGGGGCAGCTGTGCTAGTGTGAGACTCAGGTGTGTAGAAAGATTTGCTCCGCTTTTCATGTTTAGTAGCGGCCCGGCGTTAAGCCCTTCGACAGTTCCAACCCTGGAGCTTATAGCTCTAACGACTCTGTTAGTAAAGCCAACGTAGGCAAGGCAGAGTTGAGAGTCCTGAGAACCCCCTTATGTTTTCACTCAACCGAAGACGTCACGCAAAGGTGGGCTCTAATCTCTGGGGCACTCGGGTCTGTGGTGTCACTACTCACCAAAAGCTCGCCACAACTCACAAGCTGCCCTGCAGAGCAGTGTATACTACGAGCTGTCAAATGCCACCACTCGTTGCCCGGGTTTGGCTACAACGAAATAATAGATCATAGTATATATGAGAGTAATATGCGCGTGCACATGAGGGTTTTACAAATTACGACGATTGACTACAGCAGTAAATACACACGCCGAGACAAGTGGCTGAGATTCATCTCAAATGTTTTGGTTTACCTCGTTCTCTAACCTTACTAATCCATCATGATAGCAATAATCATTAACGTAAATTAACACAGATAAAGTCAAACGAACCGCCCCGCCATAACATAATAATGTTTTCATTTCGTCTGTTTATCGCCACAACGGGACTGATCATGCAACTGGCAGTATTTGTGCTCGTGACACCGCGCGTCAATCATTATCGTTTATAATTAGATGTATAACACGAAGGACTCAGATTAACGATATCTGCGATCCTTAAGGCCAATGGGGTAGTTACGCGAAATAGATAACCGGGTGAAGTTCAGCGGGTAAAAATATATATGTCTGACGGGTCAGTGGGATTTAAATGAGTTAGGAACGTTAAACAACAGAGCTTCGAGTGAGAGCAGGGCCCGGATAAGTCGTTCAATGAGCTGTGGTCGTTAATGGGTACATCATTAATTGGGATTCCCGAAAATTGTATTTACCCATCAAACGACTTTCCCTTATGAAGGGGTTACCCAAAGGTTCCCCTGGATTGGGTTCGAAATTCAAAAAATAACGAACTTTGTCGATGAAAGAAATAGGTGTCTGTTATACGGTAAACCCTTTCAATTGTGTTTATCGGGTCTTGCGTTTAACTCATCCGAATCCAAAGGTAGACAACATGAATGGGTACCTTAAGTCAAATATGACAGGTGTTAAATGGTTCAAAAACCCAATCACACCTTGTTCATAGGCTCACCGGGCTCTGGGCCTTGAGTGCGAGTTTATTTGGATCTCGGTATACTTTATAGTCCACGTATTTCTTATTTTGTATGGCAAATTGAACAGCGCCTCTAGCGGACGTGATCTAAAACTTTGAATTGTCCGCATACAAACTGGACAAATACGTAGACTATAAAGTATACGGTCATATAGCTAAAGAATAAACGCGCACTCGACGCATAGTACGATACGTTAGGTACCTATTGCAACATGCATTATTTAATAACCATACATTGAAATTAGCGCTTGCTTATTTCTGAACGCTCCAACACATCTCAAATTTTACTACGTCATTTGCTTCCTGAAAATTTATAAGTAGGTAGAAGATTAAGTACTTACCTTTATTCATAATAAGCCCTTTAATGTCCCTCTGCTGGGTGCGAGCCTCGCTGCCCCACAATGAGAGGACGATGCAGGCCAAGTGACCACACGATGGCCCAATGCGTGTTGGAGGTCTACAGACGTCTTTCCAGATCTGTTAAGGATTTCTCAAACATGCAGGGTTTTCTCACGAGTGCAAATTAAATCGCAAGTCATAATCATGGTTGACAATGAGATTCACACGTGAAATCTAGAAATCTCGGAGATTGCCGTGGTTTGAATTTGGGATACCTGCTTCCAAGGCTAGAGATTATTACTTATGAACATTATACTTAAAATATTCAAAAAGGTAAGTTAAATCAGAAAATAAGGACAAAAGACCCTATTCAGACTAAAAGATATGCAGTGCGATAAGTAAGTATAATTTTGATTTACTTTACAACTTTACAATATTTATGTGTCATATAAAAGATAGGTGCGATGCTCCCTGCGTCGAGGTTGTCACGTGACCCTAAAGTTATTATTAAATAAATCGTACCTATACGACACATATAAGTACCTAGTTATTATCTTTTATACTACAGTGCCCTTACAAGGAGTTCATTCAATTTCAACTCAACTCTTTGTCATAATTGATAGAACTATCGATCAAACTTGTTTGGTTTATAATCGAAGAAGTTGACAAGCCGAGGGTCAGTGGTGGGTCCTCTTTCCCCATAGGTCAACTCTTTGTCGTTGAACGTACCTTGAATAAGCGGTCGTGCTCGTCATGAAAAGTTGTCGGGGTAAATCGTATTACAATATGAACTTTTCGCAATGAGTAATAAGATTTATTTATGATTAATTGCATAGGTACTAGTTTTTCAAAGTTTCATACATCTAGTAGTTCTTTATCAGATTCGGAGAGCGATGCAGGCCCCTGTTTTCCATTGACCATTGCACATTAGTATAGACCTGTTTAACTGTTTTCTTTATTTATTTACAGGCATTATCATCATCATCTACATTAAAATAAATAGGTAATTATAATATAATCCGGAGAAGTATCTCTTCGAGCATACATGTACGCAGCACATCTACGTTGATTGAAGAGGTACTCTTCTAGCTACGAAAATTTAAACACTATCTTCCTAGCCTTCTAGGTTTTCGAAAAAGTAACATCGACTAAATCTAGAATTTTGCTGACCTTCTCCTTTTGACTGTTGTTAATAAAACAGTCCGCTGTCATAGCCATGGGGCACCAATATCCTAAAATGCCAAGGAACTCCAATAAGTTAGAGACATATCCTCTTGGTAACCTTACACTTCTTGACTTCTTGTTTAAAGCAGCAGAGAAGAACCTCTCTTTATACCGTGAACACCTACATACCAAATGAAACGTTATAAAATGTCCTCGTTACAGGGTGCTATTTATTGGTATCACATTTCGTATATATTTGTTCATCCGTAGACATTGTAAGATTTCATATTTATAATCACTCCCTGATGCGACGTAAAAAAAGATGTTATAACATTAAAACCTTTGTCCGTTTGTCTGTAAGAACATAGATCTAAAATCTATGAAGCAATTTCACGAGAGGATATGGGTTTACAACCATCAATATTGGGTTACTAGCTGCGCCCCGCGCTGTTAGCCGCGATTAAGAAGTATGAAAATTTAAAACAATTCTATACATTTTACCGGAATAAAAAGTAGCCTATGTGCTATTCCAGAATATAATCTATCTCTGTGCAAATTTCATCCAGATCCACACAGCCGTTTGGGCGTGATTGAGTAACAAACATCCATCTATCCATCTATCCATCCATCCATCCATCCAAACTTTCACATTTATAATTGTGAGATTATCCATTTCCATGCGGCTTTCCGTAAACTTTGAAGTACAAGACAGTGTTCATATAGCCCCGACCTCAATGGCCGACAACACAATCATCTCCAGTCAGTCCGCCTGTTCACATTAGACACGATAATTACTTCGTATTACGTTACAAACCGGTCGCCGTTATCATAATTAACTGAGTTTCTTGAATATTCTTATTCGTTATTTATGCACCTAACATTCGAACATTGAAAACTTAAACCATACTTAGTTTTTAGCTCTATACTTTATCTTATTGTGATGTCGTTATCGTGCAACGTTGCCGCCCTGTTTTTCTCAGCTTTCCCATGACATCATCTGTATACATATTATACATTTTCGGACAACGGAACCCTAAACAATGGTGCAGAATTGTGAGGTAAAAATTACATATACAGAATGATTCAGAAAGGATATACGAACTTTTGAGCCTGCGCTTCTTTAGCGAATTTTTAGTCATCATTTGAAGTCAGAATTTCGATATGAATTATAACTTACACGAGGCAGGAAATTATCATTGAATAGGTCAGGCTATTTTGTCTGCGAGTAAATTTTATTAATGTATTTTTGTACCTAACTGTCTTTTATTTCTGTCAACATTTTACAAGTTTCACTCCCAGTCGTATGGCAAAGGCTTTGGTCCCTACAATCACCAACATTCCTCTCCATCGCCCCATTGATCACGATAGAACACAATAAGGAATGCTTCCTACATAAATAGTTCACCCAGATATTCTACATACTTTATAATGTGTTATGTAAAGAGATCCATATCCGTGTTAGGTCCTCGATTGAGGTCACAAATTAACCTTCGTAATTTAAAATATAGGTACCAAAGCTCCGCCCCTAATTTCAACCAGTAAGTAACCAGTATTATGTAAATCGAGCTAATTAATAAATTGTAAGTGTTTACATATTCAATTAATGATGAATATAGAAATAAGGTCCAGAACAATTCGCGAACAGCTTATCAGTCACGTTGGACTCCGCACGCTGTTTGTACTGATAACGTTTAGTCAATAATTGAATAACTTAATACTTACTGTTTGGGCACAATACGATATTTTTGTCACAGCACTGAGGCCGGAGTTCACCATCTATGGTTAAATTTACTACCGTCAAATCTGCAGATTCTGTCAGATTCTCCATAGATTTAACTGAAGTTGAATTTAACCCTGAATGCTGCACTCCAACTACGGAAAGTAAGTGAAAACAGGATACAAAAATATAGATCACTTTATCTCAATCCTAGAGGGCGCTAATATTAATAAGTCTAATGGAGATACATATTTTCTTATAGTTAGCCTCGTTTGTTGATTAAGTTTAATTCCCAGCAGTCTGTGACTGCGGTCTTGTGATATTTCAGACAATTGCTGTAGGTAAAATTGGTGTGCAAATAGTCCCGTAATATTCTTTTTGGCCTGCCGGGGCGTCAGTAGCCATCGCTGGGACTCCAACTCGTGATAATGTTTGGCTGCGGGTGCAGGTCCATAGGTTCCACTTGATGAGCTCTCGCCCACGTCAGCAACGCAGTTGCACGGTAAATTTCAGCACAGGTTAGTATGTATAGGATACACATACTCAACGGGAATTCGGCTCCAGCGGTAGACCCCCCTCCCTGGTAGTTACATAATCATGCTTATTAACAAATGGGCATACCCGTGACTTCGTAGACTTTAGCTTATTGGCTTTATAGAGAACTTTCCATTAGATTTTAATCTTAATAATCTAACACTATGCCAAGTTTCATTAAAATCCGCGTAGCTAGTTTTGAAATATAGATTTTTTTATCCCCACGGCAACTGATCCATTTCCCGGGATAAAAGGTGTGACATACCCAGGTTAGAAGTTACAACTATCCCAGGGATCATTAAATCCATTGGCTAGATTTTTCGTGATACGCGACCAGACAAAACATAAATTAAAAAATGGTAGACTCTGCCTCTGTATCGAAAATAAAGTCCCAAAAGGACCAAAATTAGTCTTCAACCTACTGCAGATTAGTGCGTGAAGTTATTAGTTAATGATTAGTTATATGGTGCCGTGCCATCGACTCGGGCTTGCGATGACCCGTAGATATCCCGAGGTTTAGGTCACTCGGGTGGGCGGGCCAATAGTGGCCTGGTCATAGTGATGATTGTTTACTCGGTATATCACAATAACAAGGTAAAAGTCGGTTGCGCAACCCGTGTGAAGGTTAGGTGGACGACTCTTTGTGTAAATAGTATGATACGGAAAAAATATTGAAGCTTTGATACCAAGTTACTCGGTAGGTAGGTATACCGACGATACAATTGGCAGTAATCCTGGTTCAAATCCAGGTAGGAGAATTGGTGATGAGCACGAATGTTTGGACCAAGGTCATGGATTTTTAATATCTATACCTATAAGTTATTATAGTTATACTGGAATCGCCCTCAGTATATTGTAAGGTACTTATAATACCAGCGTTGCTTAGTTTGGGACCGTACAGTTGGTGTGTTCGCCTGACGATATTTTATATTTTTTTTTGTATTCAAATTATAAGCCAACAACATGCTTAGATATTTGTCTAGCCAGGCTATCTACCTGCGTCTTCTTAGATTCTTCACTCATCTACCGCACATCCAAGAAATGACTTTCTTTTAGACAAAAACGAGCACCGAAATTTTTCACAACAATGTACAGAAAGAAAGAAAATCCCACTAATATTATAAATGTGAAAGTTTGCATCACAGATATATGAGAGGAGATATGTTATGAAAGCGGTGGGCTTGCGCTCACATTTAGCCAAAATTAGGCTAACATAGAGTTTTCGCCGTCAGTCGACTGCAACTGCACGTCGGTATCGGAGCTCTAACTTTATTTTTTAATGCCGTGTTATTCCGTGGTTGTGTGCAAAAATACTAGCAGCAAAGTGAACTACGCGAAAGATGGAATCTCATTTCACCAGCCAGTATTAAGTATTTTATTTATTCGTCTTTAAAATCATTAAAAACAACAAATCAAAAAATATTTAATGCCTTTATTATGTTATTTTAGTTTTCATGTAGCACAACGACTTTTTTATTTTTGTACAAAATACATGGCTCTTTAAGTTCCACCTATGTTCGCTACTGAGTGAATGTACGAGGCAATGGATAGATCGTCTAACGATACTTTGAATAAACTGGTGCGTCGCGTGGTACGGCCGCTGTATACGGCGACGACGCAGCACGCACCGAAGAGACTTCGTATTGGTTGGTTTTAGCGAGTGGTGGGGAAAAAACGGAGACAGCGAGTTCCCATTCATTTTGAACCGCACGGCATATCTCTCGTGATCTGTGGTTTGGATAGATGGATGTTTGTTACTCAATCACGCCAGAACGGCTGAACGGATCTGGTTAAAATTTGGCACAGAGATAGATTATAGTCTGGAATAGCACGTAGGCTACTTTTTGTCCCGGTAAAATGTATGGTTAACGTGGGTACTTTTTAATCGCGGGTAACACCGCGGGGCGCAGCTAGTATTTTATGTTTTATTCTTACTAATCAGTGTGAAGTCATAATTAATAACTAAACCTATTAAGATTGCTTACCTAATTGCATTTTCTCAGATTTGGGAGTTATAGACATAAATTAGTTTTCGTCCTCAAGTTATGATAAATATCGCCAGACGAACACACCAACTATACGGTCTCACACTAAGCAACGCTTGTATTATGGACACCGTACAATGAACGGGGGCGAAACCAGTATAAATTACACAATAAAACATCAATGACTTGGATACAAACATTCGTGCTCATCACACAAAGTTTGTCCCTACCAAGATGCGAACCCGGGACCCTCGGCACAGAAAGCAGGGTCACTACCAACTGCGCTAATCAGGCCGTCAAACGCGTGAGATAAGAGTCGCGGCAATAAGCATTGCCGACAAAGAGGTCGCAAATTGCTGCTAACTCACGGCATCCAGGTTACAATACAGGGTTACCACATTGGGTATTTTTTTCGCAGTTCTGGGTAAAAATAAGCTCTTGGAGAAATGATAAACTTGGAAGAATCAAAAAAATCATGGATTTTTTTTTAGTTTCAGAGTCTAACCGTAGGCTGTAATTGAACACTTTATTTATGTAATTGAGTGCATTTAACGAAGGCACCCGTTTGAAACAGTTCATTTGGTCGTTTCATTCTACATAAAATGAACATATTATTCAATCTTTTGTTTCGCTCACTTTTTTTTGTTAGGTTATTCTGCTGTTTTGGTTTGGAAATTCGAAAAGTATTTTGAAAAAAAAAAGTCAATACGCTAATAATACCGAATTATGCAGCAAATTGTATCATTTTGGAGAAAAATCATTTCAAATTTGGGTAGAAATAGAAAATAACATTTGGCAACCTTGTCACAATACCTGCGCGGGAGACGACCGCCGCAATTCGCTTCGACACAGTCATTACTGGCTAGCTCCTATAAATTGCGGATGTACACACATACAATTCTGATGAAGCACGGTGCAAAGTATGTGTACACTGACAGGGCAGGATCCTCCATTCGATTTGTATTAAATTTATTATTGTATTGCGTCATTTACATAGCTAGGGTAGGTATGCTAGCCGACGCTTCTTTAGCTCATTTGTAATCATCACGTGAAGCAAGAATTTGAAACCAAACGCTAATTGATGGTTTCATGGTTTAGATGTCTAAAAATATATTTTTAAATAAAATCAAATATAATTCGGACGGATATAATTATTTCGATAGACACTGTATAGTATTAGAAATACGGCTGTTGAGTTAATTCTTTGCGAAAATTTGTGATTACATTCTTAGTGTGTTTTCGACTAACCAAAATATTAAGCGAGTACCTATCTTTCGTTTCGTTTGCGCCGAACCTAAGCATTAACTAAGTATACCCAAGATAACCTTTTCCAGCGTCATATAGAAATGGGACGTTTAAAAGGTTATCATGTATAACGGTATTTTTTGTATAATATCTATTATACCGATTTATCAGCAAGGTCGACTTCAAATTGCCGGAATCAACTCGATTCGGTTTGTTAGTGGCAAACATAGCGTCCCACCCAACCATTAGCATAGCTGTCAAAACAATGGCGCACCATGCTGGAAGCGAGCCATTCATTCAGCTTGTTGGGTTAAGCGTGTGTAGATCATGCGCACGCTGCGCGATCAGCTGCGCACGCGCGCGTCTCGTGCGCACCACGCTCGCGACACGCGTGCCCCACGCACGGGAAAACGCGGCTCAATCTATTCCCGAAACACACGCGAACCTTGACTGACTTAAAAGAATTACTAGCGGTAATCGTGATTCAATACTATGCGAATAATCTCGATAAAATTTAAGAGTTGAAAACGTCATGAAATTAATCACAAATCGCAAATAGTCTAGAATCTAGATGCTTTATTGGTGCTGGAGTTAGGAAACAGCTATTTTGTGTTATTCCAATCTTATAAGATCTAAACTCACTGTCTCATTCCACAATATCCCTAATACTATGAGACCTAGGCACGTGCATGACATTCTGAAGCTCTAGGCATCAGGATAACTCTGTTCGCAAGTAGGTAGGTAAGTAGCCGCAGGGAACAGATAGAAAACAAATAATAAAAAAAAATACTGGAACTTTATAGGTGCCTAACTTCCTGAAATCCGTAAGTAGTCAAAAATATCGCAAATCAAATACATAAGTTACTTAGTAATATAAATAATCCAGTTCAAGGTCTAAGTTAACTTCAACTTTATTTATCTAGGCAAGTATTTAGTTTATAGGCCAGCTTCACGCAGATGCAGCTCGCAATCAAGGTTATAGACACAGCAAATTAACCGATCAGTTATATATGTTCTTCTCTTACACCTGTTTATTCATAGGCGCGATAGTAGCTGTTAGTTTAGTAGCGACACAAATTACTGTGTAGGTAAGTAAGAATTCTATAATCTTTGAGTCAACACAGGACGGGCGACGTGTCTGCCTTCAATGAAGTTCGAGGCGTCACAGTGGCTGGCTATGCTCGTATTGGCTATGTAGTTACTGTTTGGCCATGCTCTCAATGAACAAGCCACCAGTCGAAGTAAGTATTTCATAGAGATAAATAAAAAACGAACGATGACCGTTGTGTAAAATACACACCCAATTCGCAACTCCAGTTGGATAAGATGAGAGACGATTCCTGAAGGGTCAGCGGGGTGATAACCCCTTCCATTACATCGACGCTGCGGACCACAGACGCACGCAGTCGTATGAAAGAACTTCGCCCTTCTGCGACGCGCGAGTCTATAAAGGCACCCGGCGCACACAAAAGAAACAGTACGGCTTCGATCTCCGTCGACGATGTCAATTTAGACATTGAGAACGATTACGCGAGGATCTTATACGGTCAAGCCGCTTGCAATGATAACGACTAAAAAGATACAAGTGATCAATTAACCAAATATCTCATTTAAAAATTCCCTCCGTTGGGAACGCGCATGCGTGCAGGCGACTCTGTGATTGGCCGTGAAAAGGAACGTTTGGAAGGAAAGTAAAAAACAAAACATGAGTGGCTCAGACAGCAGTAGTCGATCCGCGTGCAACAGCAAAGGCAGCATGATCGTGGTCTCGAACAGATTGCCTTTTATTTTGAAGAGAAATGAAACAACCGGTGCACTGGAACGGAAAGCCAGGTACTGTACTCATTGTTTATTTTATTCTAAGCACATCTGCACCGCCGGACATTTCAGTGTGATAGCGGAGACAAATATAGGACCCAGCGTAAAATTTAACGCGCATAATTAACATTGCACATGAAATTGCGAATGTTTTTTTTTTTGGAAAGTCAAGAAAGGATGTTAGTACTTATCTGAAGTGGTTAAATAATGTTTTTTTGGCTGTAATACATTATAATAACATAGAAAAATAACATTAACTTCATAATATTCGATGCTCTAACTAATGAAATTAGCAAAAATTGTGACTGTTATGTGCTGATTAAGATTCACTTAGAGGACTTGCTTATGTATCGTTTAATGAAACAAAGTTAGTAGGAACTTATTACTATAGAATTAAATATTGCAAATGAGTACAATGAAAACGCCAGCTTGAAGTAAATTCCTTGCCACTTACTTTATTTAATGAAACTATAAAATGAGCAAGCCCTCTAAGTGCATCCTTATCAAAACAAAAGGTGATCTGTTAGATTGCCTTTTGTCGAAGTGATACAACCGGTGATCTGGAACGGAAAGCCAGGTGTTGTACATCGTATATGTTATTCCAAGCTCACATATCGAACCATCCATCCGTGCCCCGGCCATTTCGGGAAGCTTCCAGAAATCGGATCAGGATTATCGCTCATTTTGCGAATATTTACAATTTAAGTCAATTCACGTATGTGTCATGAATGTAATTTTCCAAGACTTTAATTTATTCAAGAGCAATCGCTTGCCGGCGTTTTATTGTTACATCAATACCATCAGCTGGAGCTAGCCGGCCATGTTATTGTTATGCGACAGAATTAAAACGACCGCCATAATGTAAGCGTTGCAGTTTTATGTTTTAACTCTTTTGTATTGTCGTTATATATTTTGTTATCGGTGAGCATGACGACGTAGACAATGTAACGCGGTGTACCTAATAAAGAACCTTGGACTTGAATGCTCGTCAACAAGGCTGCAGCGGGCTACTAATTGATTCATCATGACTGCGCTCGTGAATACTGATGACAACAGATCTGGTAAATAAATCTGTAGAAAATAAAAGATTATATTGTTAGAGCTTGGCTAATGATATAGCTGGCAACTAATTTATATTTTCAGCTTGGGATACATACCTTCCGACAATTTCGTGAGAAGCATTAGCACCTCATTAGTTTTTACATTAGACCAGTGATTCCCAAAGTGCTCCGATATCGACCCCCAAGGGGTCGATATCGGTTTCCCAGCGGTCGACATAAACGAAAACTGATTTTGGGGGTCGACCAGGTCTACAAATCGACCCCTATTAATTAAACAAGTTCTTATTTGAAACTTTCAAGATACTGTATAAGTTGTGTTACGTGTACCAACTTGTTATAAGAATGACTAATATTATAGTGGGAAGTATCATTGTTGTACTTTTAAAAAACTCAACAAGTCGAAAGCGTGCACAAGTTCGTACAAGATGAATATATTATTTTGTATCAATAGGGAAAAAACTAGAGATAGGATTTTTAAAGTAATTTGGCTATGGCGGTCTGAGGTATCAGTTCATTTTGGAAAAGGGGTCTCTTGCCCACAAAAGTTTGAGAATCGCTGCCTTAAACGAAGAAATAATACAGTCTAGCCATCATTCGTCTGTATTATTTCTTCGTCTGGGACTACGATAAATCAAAACAAATTACCTAGACACTGCAAGCTCGATTTATCTCGAAGAAAAGCTTTGATCTTCGTGAAAATCCTCATGCGATCTCGCTATAATTTTGCCCTCAATGTAAAGAAGTGCCTATTAAAACAATGAAGTAAGTTCTTACCGATGATATAAAAATATCCACTGGTGTTGACGGTCTCTTTAATCTTTAATTAAATAATTGCATTGATAAAACTAACTAGGGCAAGCGTTATTGGTACAATAAAAATAAAATAAGCATGTGTTCTATTTGTTATCACAGTCAAACAAAGTTACAAAGTAAAAAAAATCTACAAATTAAAAGTTACATTACTTATGTGTAATGGTTCGAGCAGCTTTGCTATCAGTGATCTGGGCTCTTAGTAATATGTTCATTAATTAAAGTAGATACTGCAATGTAAGTGGGTCCAGAGATATGGGCAGTCAATATCCTAGCGGTGCTAAATTTATACAAGTCATACGGTATCGATAACCTATATATCGCGACTCCATTCCGTGAACATTATGATATTATGTGTAATAAATTATCTAAATCATTAAATGCAATAAAATGTTAGTCGTTATAATCTGTGATATAATATATTTACAGTTATTACATTTTTTGACCAGCTGCTAAAGTTTGCCTAGCCGTTCCTACATGTTTTTTTTTTAAATAGCAACCATGGAGTGTTTGCCTGTTCTCCATAGGAACGGCATTCCGAACGGGTAGTAAAGATGTAGCTTAGCACTTTTTTAGCACTTAATGGTTTACATGAATAAAAAATATACTGATTCTGATAGGTTACATTATATTATCTATTGCTGATACCTAACTACCTACCTTCATCTACTAGTTATCTAACTATATAGGTTAAGTAGATACTAATATTAATTGAGGAAAACAATTTAATAAACATGAAAACAGTTTGACATCGATAAGTAAGTAGTGCACATAATAATATCGATAGTATTAATAGGGTCAATAACACTATACACACATAGATATAAAAAGTTTGTACAAGTAGTTTAAAAATGTAATTTGCAAGAACTAAATTGTTAAAATTTGCATGTATAATTTTTCTTTTAAACATATTATCCACCTAGTTAATATAAAATTATATATTTAACTAAATGAAAATGAGTAGGTATCAAAATGTTAGGTCATTTACATTCTCCTCGTATCATTATGCATCTAATATAGTAAAGAATCTAGTTCAGTACTGTAATACATATGTTTTTATACCTACTTACCTATGTATGTTCTATAACGATTTCCATTATGCCTTCTTTTTGTCTATAAGGAAATGATGTACCTACCATATGTTTCTATGAGACTGTATCATGCAAAGGTCTCGAGATTAACGCGAGGACACAAAATATTTTAAAAAAATACTCGAGAGACAATATCGATACCTACCGAGACAATTCGTACGAAGAAAACTTTCAATTTGATCCTCTAGAGAAAGTTGTTTTAAAGTTGACCCTTAGAGTTACCCTTTGAGAAATCATTACCAATATAAATTCACCACGGTGTGCTTATAACCGGCACCGGCACCCTCCGGTCCGGTGAAGCTGTAAAGGTCATCTGCGACCAACAGCATTTTGTCATCGTCATCGTCATTTCGAAAAAAAAAAATAACCGGCACTCACTACACTACGCGGCCTGGCACGGCGAAGGATTTATTTTAATACACTTTGTTCTCGCATTTCGTTGATATCGTCAAACTTGCCGCGGCAGGCTTCGGCCCGCCTCGGCATTAAGTACTTATATATAATTTTCAATACACAGCCAACTCTAAAGCACTGGCCACACCCACAGCATCCTTCGGCAAGCAACGGGATGATTCGGCACCCGAAGGATACATGAGCGTCACTCGGCAATGAATATTATACTGTGCGATACCGCGACGCGACGTGCCGCGTAGTGGACGCTGACCTTTGCTAAAGTTACTATATGCCTTTACTCCGAAGCACACAGACGTTTACTTATTAAAAATACATGTCTAGATGTCGAAGTCCGTAACTCCGTGCGCAGTTAGGATGAATACCAAGCGGACAATAAACCCATGTGTGGCCTATCTATTCCAGCCGCAACGCATTGATCCGTAACTTTGCATTTTAGAACTGTGCTATTGTCATCAGTCTACATGTTCAGCAAACTACTAAGTTTTATGGAAGCTGCGTGATATGATATCGTGATTGTGGCAACTACCATATTCTTTTACATTTCATGTAACTGTGGAAATATCTTTGTTAGGTATAACAACAATTATAGGGGTAGAACGCTATTTGCCTTTATATGTAACTATGGCAAGAGTCAAAGCGACCTAAACGTATCCGATTTAGAATACCAATTAACAATGGTAAATAATGTAATGCAAAAAATGCATTGAAACTGTGGATGGGATACGACGGGAGGAGATAGGATACGACGGTGAGAGGTTTAGAGGGTGTACTTGTCGACTGCATTCCTTATTCAGGGCAAATCTCTCCAACAGTGCTGGTGGCCTGGTAACTGCGGTAGCGCCTGTGGTGATCCGCGGTGGCGGCATCTGGGTGGGATGGCCCGGTATCCACCTCGAGGACCCGGACGAGAAGATCCCCGAGTCCGACCCCAACGACAAGACCCCCACCGCTGGCCTACTTTCTGAAAAGGTAATGTCACAACAAATTGTTGCTGTTTCAACTTGGGGTATTCTTCATCTTCTTTTATTTCTGATCTTCTTTTGTCATTTTCTGTTACTTCTGATTCCATTAGGCATTCTGAAGTCGTAATGTACCTTTTCATGTTCTGACCTATTTAAAAGATGTTATGATTCAAGATATCTAACGCCTGTTGCTAGTTTAAATCGCTATAAACACTTGGATAATGTTGTACGGTCTAGCCAGCACAAAGAACTAATATGGTAAGCTAAATAGTCAATTTGTATAGCCTCTGTTCCCTTAAAAGGCTAAATGTTTACCTGTTAACATTGCTACTGAAACATAATGGAACAAATACAGATGAACCATGTCGACCTTGCATCACGCGCTTCTGTCGTGCTGACAGCGCAAATATTTTGCCAATTTGCCCGCTATGCAGTATGCAACACGGTGTGTTTACCTCTTCCTAACTCGAAATCCTTTGTACAAGCAATAACCAGTTTGCTGTTTACATAATTCATACAACTAGTAGTAAAACTTAGTCATCTATAGCATTTAACAACACGATGTTTTGTTATGGCGCATTGAATTGATTAGTGATTAAGTATTCTTACAAACAATTAATAACATTGTCGTTCTGTTACTACAACTACTTGCGGTATTGATTTCTTATATTTACACGAATAGGTACTACACATTTAAATAAAACTAATCTTACGGATTTTATCGTGTCTATTTTATGTTTTTACGTTCCCAAGCAATGAGTCCTCCCGTGACCATGGTTGCTGTAAAGCAGCCGAAACGTCGGGAATGTAAAAACACAATATAGACGCGATACAATCCGTAAAATTAGTTTTATTTCAACTACTTGCGGTATTAATCCTACGCTGAGACGGAAACTTTATTATATAGGAAACCTCGTAATATTCCTATGACATATCTGATAACGCGAGATAATTGATGAATAATCGTAGATATGATTGATGTTAGTATTATAACAGTTTAAAGTTGTAAATAATAGATATACAAGTGTTGATAGTTGAACTACAGAACACTTACGTTACACGTAGATTGGTTTATATTGAATAGACCTTCGTTTTACGTTTGAGCCACGATAAACAATGTCATATGCCAAAATCAGTTGGTAGGCATATTGATTTCTTATATTTACGCGAATACTACCTACACATTGAAATAAAACTATTTTTAAGGATTTTTTATTTCAATTTTATTTCAATCAGTTGGTAGGTATTCGATCTTTTAATTGTCAGACCGTCTCCAAGGCTTCACTTCCTAGGAAGTTGCGGGACTTTGCCCGAACTCCGCTTGTAAGCAAATAATTTCAGTTACAGTCAAGGTAGTTTCGAAAAATTCCTCATGTCTTTTAAGCAAATAGACTCATGCCTTTGAGGCATATTCCAACGTCTTCCTATAACAACTTTTTCAAATCTTAATTTAGTGTCTCTTTTATTTTTAGTGTTCACGATTATGTACCTACCGATCTCGGAATCTGCTTTGTGGCCAAATTTCACTCGGCTTCCACCAGACTGGCTCGACCTAGTATGAAAGCCACTAGTCACTCATGACGTCTTAGTAGACGTAAAGTCTAGTTTTTAGCGTTCACTTAACCAATGTAACTAACTAAAATAAATTTATTATAATTAATTTATTTAGTTATTTAAACATTTTTCAAAACACTTATCTATAATCAGAATAGGCATATCAAAAATATAGTTACTATGAACTTCATATTATTATTATAAGCTACCGCTATTGGGCAAAAACCTCCATCGACTTCAGCCAGTTTATAAAATCCAACAGCAATTAGCGCAGTTGGTAGTGACCCTGCTTTCTGCACCGAGGGTCCCGGGTTCGAATCCTGGTAGGCACAAACTTTGTGTGATCAGCACAAAAGTTTGTACCCAAGTCATGGATGTTTAATATCTATATAAGTAATATATATACTGGGTTCTACCTCAGTCCATTGTACGGTACCCATAATACAAGCGTTGCTTAGTGTGGGACCGTATAGTTGGTGTGTTCGTCTGGCGATATTTATTTATTATTTATTTATGAATTCATTGGAAAATATATTACTTTGCAGATCGTTTCCATTCGCTCGGAGCCGAAGCTCTTCGACAGCTACTACAATGGGTGCTGTAACGGCACGTTCTGGCCGCTGTTCCACTCCATGCCGGACCGTGCCACCTTCATCGCGGACCACTGGCGGGCCTACATCAAGATTAACGAGGAATTCGCTGATAAGACAGTCTATGCCTTGAAACTCCTCAAAGAAAAGAAGGGCAAGAATGGAAACTCACCACCAATTATCTGGATCCACGACTACCATTTGATGCTGGCTGCAAACTGGATCAGACAAGTGTGTGCCGTACACTATTCAGTATTTTATTATATCACTCTGACTTCAACAAAGGTTTTAAATTAGCTCACGACCTGATTAGCTCAGTGAGTAGTGACCCTGCTGTCGGTGCTGAGGGTCCCGGGTTCGAATCCTGGTAGGGAAAATGTTTGTACCCGAGTCATGGATGTTATATGTCTATACAAAGTAATAAATACTGGGATCGCCCTCAGTCCATTGTACGGTACGCTATCACAAGAACGTTGCTTAGTTAGCGACCTTACAGCTGGTGTGTTCGTCTGGCGATATTATTGTTATGAAATGTATAAATGTGATTTATTTCACAGCGCGCTGAAGAGGATAATATAAAATGCAAGTTAGCGTTTTTCTTGCACATACCGTTCCCACCATGGGATATATTCAGACTGTTCCCTTGGTCGGACGAGGTTCTCCAGGGCATACTTGGTAAGTTCCATATCTATTCAATACCTACGTAGTTATATACAAACCGCGCGTGACCTAAAAAGAGTAGGTATTGGAAATTTAAAAAGTCTAACTATGAGCTGTGCCACTTGGGTTTTTTTAAAGCTGGTTATCTAAATGAATTAAGTATTTATTGTATACTTATCTTGCAGGTTGTGACATGGTAGGATTTCACATAACAGACTACTGCTTAAACTTCATCGATTGCTGCCAAAGAAATTTAGGTTGCCGTGTTGACAGGAAGAACCTTCTAGTCGAATTGGGTGGTCGCACTATTTGTGTGCGTCCGCTACCCATAGGTGTGCCATTCGACAGATTCGTGCAGTTGGCTCAAAATGCGAAAACAGTACTCTCTACAAATCAGCAAGTAATACTAGGCGTTGATCGACTGGATTATACTAAAGGCTTAGTGCATAGACTAAAAGCTTTCGAGAGACTGCTGGAGAAGTACCCGGAGCACATCGAGAAGGTGCTATTGCTGCAGATCTCGGTGCCGTCGCGGACGGACGTCAAGGAGTATCAAGACTTGAAAGAGGAGATGGACCAGTTAGTGGGAAGAATTAATGGAAGATTCACTACGCCAAACTGGTCCCCAATTCGGTGAGTTAAATTAAAAAAAATGACTCTAATTAATCTGGACTGAACGTGCACTTGTCTAGTGTCATCATACGCTTACCATGTGGACGAAACTGAATCCAAGACAACTGTTTTAAGAATTCTTGTCTGTGAATTCGAAAATCACGACAAAAATACTGGACCATTTGAACGAGGAGCAGCGGACAAAAGCAACTTTTACTCGTAACAAAATCTATGGATAACAGAAATTTGACCATGAACATAAGTATTCATAACTATCTAAAGGGTCCCAATCCTTTCAGGTACATCTACGGTTGTGTAGGTCAGGAAGAACTGGCCGCGTTCTACCGCGACGCCGCCGTAGCCCTGGT
This sequence comes from Pheosia gnoma, assembly GCA_905404115.1. NCBI lineage: Eukaryota > Metazoa > Arthropoda > Insecta > Lepidoptera > Notodontidae > Pheosia > Pheosia gnoma. The sequence continues at coordinate 2,166,280 of FR989901.1, read as the reverse complement.
CACGCCGCTGCGAGACGGCATGAATCTGGTGGCTAAAGAGTTTGTAGCGTGCCAGATTAACAAGCCCCCAGGCGTGCTGATCGTGTCGCCCTTCGCCGGCGCCGGAGAGATGATGCACGAAGCCCTTATCTGCAACCCTTACGAGTTGGATGACGCTGCTGAAGTTATACACAGGTAGTTTCTGTGGTTTTAATATTAGCCAGAAGCTATAGCAATGAGAAAGAAGATCACTTTTAAAATGCTAATGGTCAACGCGAAGTAGAAGAGGGAAGATCAGGGATAAATAAGGCAAATAATCTTTAAAAATGTATCCAATAGATATCTACTTATTCTTCTTTTGTTTTATCTCCTGAATTACTGTAGGTGTATGATTAAGTTAAATCACGACGTACATTAACGTTGCTCTACTCTTTCATATGGAAAAGCTCTGCTCCTTTTTCCATTATACCCATTGCTATTTTTTTCGGCCTGCAAATGTTTCATCTTCAGAATCTCTTCTCATGCAGAGCTCTCATCATGCCAGAAGATGAGCGAATCGTCCGCATGAACCACCTGAGGCGACGGGAGAAGCTCAATGACGTGGACAGCTGGATGAAGGCCTTCCTGAAAGCCATGGACTCGCTCGAGGAGGATGCTGACGAAATTGGAGCCACCTCCATGCAGCCCATCACTATTGACGATTTCGACGAGTATCTGTCCAAGTAAGTTGGTTAATTACGTTTTATATACAGTGGTCACAAATTACCAGTACACCGTGATTTGTGTAGGTACTGTCACTAGTCTACTGTACCTACTCAGATTTTATTGGTTTCGTTTTATCTTAAAAGTGTGATACTACCGCCTTATCCGTCAAAACCCAGAAAAACACTGACATCTAGCTTATCTTACCCATGTGATACCGGTTGGGTTGACCTGCCATCCTCCCCGACGCTGTCACTTCTGTAAACCAGGATTAACAATGGTGTCAAACGAAGACGGCGCGTAGGTTCGACCTTCGGGAATCTTAGGGAAAGAGAATCTTCTATAGAGTAAAGCTATGAATTTGACGTAAACAGTCAGGCTGACAGATGAAAACGCTTGGGCGAGAGGCGAGACACGCCCCGACTGAGTGAGGCAAATCAACCTCGCGAGACTGTCCAGTCGGTCAGGTCATGGCTAATAAAAACGACATGATTGCGGCGATGGACTCACCTATTACTTATATTACGAGCACTTGGGGGTTAATGTCGTGATCCTCGCACCCCCAGATACATTGGCTACACCCAGAAGCTGGCCCTGCTACTCGACTACGACGGTACCCTGGCGCCGATCGCGCCGCACCCTGACCTGGCGACCTTACCGCTGGAGACTAAGCACACGTTACAGAGGCTTTCAAACATGCCTGACGTCTACATCGCCATCATCTCAGGGAGGAACGTGGACAATGTTAAGAACATGGTGAGCATTTTTATAAGACATTATACATCAGAGGTTAAAAAGTCAAATAAGGGCGTTAGGTAGTCAATGGCCAAGAGGCTTATATCTAGAAAGGGTTATCTCTAGAAGCGCGCGTCGGTTGTTTTTACGTCAGGATTAGAAAATATTGACGCAGAAACAATTGATGCTCGCTTCACCAACCATCCCTAATGCGCTGCAGAAACAGGGCAGCGTCATTAACATCTGAAACGCGTTATTAAAACAATTTCTGCGTGAAAATATTTAGTTTCTTTGTGATAGCGAAGTGCTCGGTCTTCGCTATCATCGTGAACTTTGACAGCGATCACTGCTATCATTGTTTGAAACAAAAATATTTACCTACTTATATTGTTTGACGTACGTAGCACACATACCTACCCTTGATAATGTGTTAACCTGGTTGGGTCACTACTGGTCATTCTTGTCAACATTACGTAATATGGCCGCGAGAGGTCGGTCCGCGTCGACCGTGTTAACTTATGTTTTAATATTTATCATTTTAATTTAACCCAAATACATGCTGCCCACGTTATGATTGATTTGGATCGATGTAACGTTTGCTGCGCATAGTACCTAGTATACACTTGTCTATATATGCTGCTATACCGCTTTGCTTGATATCTTGTAGCTACTACTTACTACTTCATCATTGTCTGCCTTTTCATCTGATCCAAAATAAATAATTCCATAGGTACCTAGGTACTAATGATAAGTCAGATAAGTAGCCACAGGTTGTTTTGTTTCTTTTGTTGTTTTTTTTTGTTCCACCACCCCCGATATTGCTTAGACCACCCACCGTTTAATTCATATACACTAATGTCTCTGGTTCAGAGCTCAACTACCCTGAAGGGAACTCGACCCCCCCTACGCAGTGAATTCCTGGTTACAGCCTTGTTCCATACTTTTCATAATAATTATGGAGTGCTATATATTGAAATGTAACTTTTATTATCTCCACCTACTCTTCTTATAATAATACCCGTTTCATTTGGATCAGGTGGGCATTGAAGGCATCACGTACGCCGGCAACCACGGCCTGGAGATCCTCCACCCGGACGGCAGCAAGTTTGTGCACCCCATGCCTATGGAGCTGCAGAATAAGGTCGTGGAACTCCTCAAAGCGCTGCAAGAACAGGTATGATAGAGTAACAATTTCAGTCCATTCTTTTAGGTTCAATATCTATTTTATCTTCTTGACCGTGACCTGGCACTTGACGGACACCAATTAGTCTTATTAGAATTCGTAGGGAGTGGTTAAGTACTAGCAGCCACGAGCTAAAATGCATCCTTATTCGTAGACTAGCCGAGCCTGCAACTTCGTACGCGTAGACATCAGCTTTTTGACTGTCTCGGTGCAACTCTACCATTTCTCCTTCCGCTTTCCCCTCCAAGATGTTCTTTATGAAAATTATATTGTCGAATAAGTCGACAACATTTTTGCGTCTTCTATTTTGTACGAATTGGTTTCAACAACAACAATTCCCTCTCTGAGCTGCCGACTAGTATTTCTCGAAGTAGAGTTTAGTGATTGTTAGCCCTCTTTGCTTTTGCAAAATATGTATGTAGGTGGGTAAATATGAACTGTCTCGTGAGTGATGCCCCACTTACCTCAGGTTATTTAAGTGTAACCATTTTTTAGTTTCCCGCTGTTTCTCATGCCCAGATTAGGCAAAAGCTAATAAAATTGTGTTGCGCACCGCAGTGGCACAGTCACAATATTTGAACGTAGCCAGATCGGGCTCTACCATAGGGCCAACAGAGCGCTAGCACCATAGTCAGGGGGCGCCTCAGTGAGCAAAATTAGACAGAGACTTAAGATATCTTCTAAGTTCCATGCTTGATCGCACAACTGATACATATTAGGGGCATCTTAAAAATTGCCTCGGTCCGGCACAGTACGCAGCGTTATGATAGCGTAATCGTTTTCCGTTCCATTCACACCACAGGTTTTATAAATAAGAATGACAGGGACAACATGCTTTCTCAGTCACGCTTCGATTACATGAGGAGTTCCTGGTTATTGCGTAGGTGTGCCGGGACGGCGCGTGGGTGGAGAACAAGGGCGCGCTGCTCACGTTCCACTACCGCGAGACGCCGCTGAGCGCGCGCGCCGCGCTCGCGGACACGGCGCGCCGCCTCATCACCGCGGCCGGCTTCACGCCGGCGCCCGCGCACTGCGCCATCGAGGCGCGCCCGCCGGTGCAGTGGGACAAGGGTCCGTACAACACACTACACACGCCGTAAAGTCAGGGCCGCACTTGCGGTACAACACCGCAAGCGAACTTGCGTATCGTTAGCGCACTTGTAATCATTATATGAAGTTACAATTTCGCTGTGTCAATTTGCTCCTTCCGCTCGCTCGTCCCGGGGGAGGAGACGGCTCCTCCCCCCGCTTCCCCGCAGCGCAGGTCCCAGCGTCCCCGTCAGGGGTCGCCATCGTCGTCGTCCGGGGCCCATACCCCCGACGTCCTCGACCCCGAAGGTGGCTAAAGTATACTGAACGACGTTCAAACTAATAATAATTTTCATATAACAGGTCGCGCGTCCATCTATATCCTGAGAACTGCCTTTGGACTCGACTGGAGCGAAAGGATAAGGATTATTTACGCCGGTGACGACAACACTGACGAAGACGCTATGTTGGTAAGTTAAAAACATAACTACTACCTATACGGACTCTCATTAACTGTCAAGTTGTCAGGATTTTGCATACTTCTGACTACTGTCATACATGTTAGAATGACAGCTGGGACAGTCAGCTCCACGTGCCTTTGAAAGCACAGCCGGACGCCATTTTCATTTCATCATGTCACATCCATTATTTTATTTATAATGTGTATTTATTGAAAGTTTTATTGCTATTAATTACTTGACATTGTGCAAAATACCCGCTAAGTTGCGGGTGAGGCCATATTCATATCCATTTTATTTCATCGCATCTCATTTCGTAAAGAAAGAAGAAAGCACAGCCGAGAAGGTCGTCATTTTATTCGGTAATCGCCGCGATGTCTAGCTAGGTACACGGTGTCCAACAAGACATAGAAGCCAAAAAAAATCTTGTAAGGAGCACAGGATAAAATAAAACTCAAGCTCTGTAAAAAAACCCAAAGTCCATTTACTAGCAGGCTTCTGAGTTAAAAGTCGCGTTCTGATTCAGTTTTCAAGGGACCACGTTTCGGATCCGAATATTATAATCCAGGTTAAGGAAATAAATATTTACAATTTGTAATTTAAGTATGCCTGTACGAGCAAAATAAATGATTTGACTTTGACAAGGGAATTCGGTACGTAGGTATACATAATTAAAATGTGATGATTCTCCCCACAGGCGCTCAAAGGTATGGCGGCGACATTCCGCATCGCGTCGTCGAACATCACCAAGACGTCGGCGGAGAGGCGCCTGTCCTCCACGGACTCGGTGCTGGCCATGCTCAAGTGGGTGGAGCGCCACTTCTCGCGACGCAAGCCGCGCGCCAACTCGCTCACATACAACGCGAGGAAGTCGAGGGGCAACGTGCACATGGAGGTGTCATACTTGCCAGCGAAAACCTCCCCCCGACACACCCCCCCGCTTACCCCGGATAAGTCCTCCAGCGGATCCGAGTCCAGCTAATTCTGATGCTCCAAATACTAATTAAGATGCTCTAAGTTATTATTTTATTCACCAAGGCCAGCACGTGGGCCATGACAAGATTTATGACTTTTGCCACTTGGGTTGATGACTTGTGTAGACTTACAAATCAGAGAGAGCTACCTTCAGTGCCGCGGTCAAGTAATCATCCTTCACCGCATAATTATTTATAATTTTTTTTTATTACCTTATAGGCAAGTATTTGATCTCGATCTCACCTGATGGTAAGCGACGATGAGATCTACGATGGAGCATACTTGCCTAGAATGTTTTCTTTTATACTTTCGTTTCATCTGTCAATAATAGTTTGTCGCGGGCAAAATCATCGGTATAAAAAAATATGTTTATGGGTCCATCGTTTGATGGAGCCACAAAAAATAATTGGAATTGCAGCCAAAATCGATGAAATTATCTCACATTTTGTATTGCGTCAGACAGCCGTGCTAGGCTTTTCAGAAGCTGGGCGACCGAGTTGGATATTCCAGTAGCTCTAAGTTGATAATCGTTTGTTGTTCTGATGTGTTATGAAATTATTAATATTAATTCATTCCACGTTTACCAAATCTCAAGTTTATAGTTAGTTACTGATGTTTTTTTTTAATTTGAATTTATATTTAGATATGTTTTGGTGACGTGTGTATCATATGTTTATAAGCCTATAGGTGTAACATTAGAAAAAATATCTCAAATTTTTCATCGTTATGATATTGATGTAAATGATAGGTAGTCAGTATTTAACAAGAAAATTCCATAAGTTTTAATAAGAACAACATTAATTATTTGTTTTAATTTTAACTTCCCACTCACGTTTCAATCACAATGACAGATATTCCTGATCACGATATTGATAATATCGACTGAACAGTACTTATAATGTTATATTTCTTTAAATTATAATCTTGGACTTGCCAGGTTTAACGTAAGTATACATTCATCGTTGTACCGTAGTGCGCTTGCGTTTACCAAATATAATAAGTAATGCATGATTTAGCGTTATTAATTATGTGATAACTTGTTTTAAAACTATTTTATGTAATCTAAAGATATATTTGTCGCAGCTAGATTCTATAATACAGCTTTTTATATAACGCCTGGGCGATCTATAAAACAAGTCTTATAAAGCGCTAAGCTGTATGAATAGCCGCTAAACAGGCGTAGGCTGCATTGTCATGGCGTAGGCTGCATCGGCTTCCTCAATGCGCCTGATCAACGTCACCATTTTGCAATACGACGCGCCGCTTCGTAATTTTTTGATACCAATTTTTGCCGCTAATAGCACTGAATAAGCATAAAAATAACTTGAGATTTGTAGAATAAGTATTTGACATGATTTGTACCATACATAAAACAGCACAACAATGGTAGGTATATGTATATTGTTTCATTACTTTTGATGTCTTAAAAGTCTGGCTAAAGGCAAGCCGATTCCGCCTCAACGTCAACTAGCCATCTTGTGAAGTGCCTAGAATTTATGTAAAACGGCGTATTATACTATTCGCCTGCGACATTGCACAACTTGAAAAAACTGCATTTGACCAAATGATTGCCATGTGATAAGAGCATTTTATTTATGAAAATAATATCTTTTGTAGTTACCTATATAATCCCGTGATATTATAACATCTGTGTAAACGGTAAGCTAAGTGTAATGTTAAGCATATGCAACCGTTGCTTGTAGTGTGAATCTAAATAACATCGTCGACGTATCAGTTATCATTATGACTTTATGAACAATATCGTATATTAATAGATGTATTTTGTAAATACTTATATTCGTAATGTGATCTTTTATGTGTTGTAATAGTATGGATAGTTAGACTAGAGGGTGTACCTACTAGCCTAAATCGCACTGAAATGTCTCGAATTTCAATCAACCGTGTACCTATTTTTAGATACATTATTGTTTTTCTTTTTTAAGAATTTAAATAAAAAAACTGCCAGAGACGGAAAATAGTTTTTTAATCGATAATTATATACAAAACTACGTCACAAGGTTTCTCACGCGTTTGAAATTGGAATGCTTTCGTGCTATATACGAGTGCGCGTGTCAAAAACCGAACATACACAATAATATTATTATTCGTACGAATAAATACCGTATAAGAGTTACAGTTAAAAGTTATTGACTTAATTAAACATTTATTCACAAATTACACTAAGGAGTGTTCGTATCACAATATATAATAATTAATACACTTGTGTTGTGCGTTTAAACGTTACTATGCGAGACGACGAGCCACGATAGTATGAAGTAGAACAAGCATATCGGGTACACGGCCAGCGCCTTCTTGCCTTCGGGTTGACTGTCTCCGAGGAACTTGGTGGCAGCTGAAAACATACACATGAACGACATAAAAACATACAGACGGGCATACAGACAGATAGATAAATATAAATATCGCCAGACGAACACACCAACTATACGGTCCCACACTAAGCAACGCTTGTATTATGGGTACCGTACAATGGACTGGGGGCGAACCAAGTATATATTACTTATATAGATATTAAACATACACGACTTGGTTACAAACATTCGTGCTCATCACACAATGTTTGTCCCTACCAGGATTCGAACCCGGGGCCCTCGGCATAGAAAGCAGGATCACTACCAACGATTTAATGACAATTGATTGATGGTTTAGCGGTAAAGGGAAGATCCTCCAGCCAGGCGGGTGGTGTGCCTGGCGGGGCGGCCGATATGCCCCGACGGTTATTGTCAGGACCTTGTATATATGTCACGTTCTCCGAAAACTCTCATAGCGCGTTTTAGGATCGTATGATCAATTGTTCTGAATGCGTCTGCAGCGCCATCTGTGTAGCTTGTGGCGAGGTTGAAGGGGTCGCTACAATGGTTATGCTTTATTGGTCAGTCAACACAAAGTAACATAAGGCACTTACCGAACGTGGCCCACATGAACGCGGCCATGGATATAACGAGCCGCAAGAAGAAGAGGAACGTGGTCTGAGTGGTGAAGAGTATCACGCGGCAGATGACCAGCGCCATCGCCACCGGGAACATGCAGTAGCCGAGCACGCACACCGACTGGAAGAACGATCTGGAACATTGACAGGACATTTCGTGGGTTAAAATATTCTTGGTTGCATCGAAAGGCTACAAATATGCTATACAAAATCTGTTTTCTTAATTTAAATTTCGGTCAAGCGGATTTTTTTTTTGAAATTTTCTAACCAGTTCTTTGGTCATTTACCTATGATTAAGTACTGTGCCACTTACTATGTTTTTATCAGGAGGAAAGATGATAGACAATGAAGTGATAAACGCACAATAATACACACATCCATCATCCAGCTCAGGTGTTCACTCATAGCCTGACCCTGACTAGCATAGTGACCCTGCATTCTGTGCCCAGGATCCTAGGTCCGAATCCTGGTAGGGAAAATAATTGTGCGCTGAGCATGAATATTTGCAGCCTCAGTCCAATTAAGGTATCTATGGTATCGGTTACATGCGCACGGTATACATGCGTTGCTTAGTGTAAAATAAAAAACGTAGAACCAATACCTGATAATAAACAAATTCAAAAAGACTTGTTTAAATCAGTTGTTCTTTTCTCGAACTATAATGCTATAAACATGAGTTTTGGACCTACAACGCCACAGACTTGAGCTAGGTATTATGCCACCCGAGATGAGGTCCCGAAAGGGAGCAGACACAAGTGGGTTACTCGGTACATTTCGTTTGGTGATTCCCTCCAAGACACGGCCTTCATTGCCCAACCCTCTCCCACTCGGTGAACAGAGAAGGAATCTTTGGAAAATTTCTCCCCATCGACAGTAAGAGGTATAAAGCCACAAAATCGCCGGATAATCAATCCCAAATCATGGGAGACAGCTTACTGATATCATCTTAAAAACTGCATTATAAGGCGACTCTCCAAAGAGAGGCCTTAAATAGTTATTTTTTGGTGTTTGCTTAGTAACCGCTGAATACTAATAACACCCATATGTTTCTGTATAAGATGATAAACTGTACTCACATATTCCCGCCGAGGAGTTTAGAATTCAAGGTGACGACTGCGGCCCCTATCCACACGAGCACGAACACCTCGGCGAACTCCGGCCCGCCGTCGTTGGAGTTGTCAGCCTTGTCCGACCCCTGGAGGATGGTGGCCATCATGGTGCACAGAAGGAGAGGACCCCATAGATCCCCTGGAATTTCAAAACTGTTACCTCTCGATTCGTAAAAGTTTTAATCAATATCAATTGGCAAAGTCAAACAAAGTTTATTTTTGGAAGCAAAACTTATTGAGTGAATAGATATTCAAATTTTTTTAACTATATGTAGATTCTGCAGAGAAGAGCAAGCAAGTAAATCGCACAGTTAGTCGTCTTTCTAAAAAAACTCTTTGCTTGAAATGGTTCTGGTGTAAAATTGTATTTGTTGGAGTTGTTGAAATAAAAACATTACTAATTGCTGATTTTTTGCGATGAGACTTTGGAACAGAACTTTAAGATAACAGATAATGGAACACACTAATCATTACATTAGTAACACACTGATTTGGTATCTTCGATTGTTATCTGAGTAATATTTTATGAGTGATTGCTAACTAAACCATAAAGACATTAAGACTATTGAGATGTGTCAATAATTCAGTCATGTTACAATACATCTACATTCTCATTACAACGGTGTATTATTAAGTCAAACACTGCTTTGAAATTACATTTTAAATGCATTGTAAATTCCATGAAACCAACATTAAAAATATTTGATACTGGGGTTTTTGGAAGGCTCAAATTACGAACAAGTATATAACTAATCATCTATTAACTAATGTAATGTACTGACAAAAAGGTAATATTGTATTCAACTTCCTATTATATTATTGTTACTTAAAATCTATAAATTATAAGTATAATACAACTACAAACTTACATTCTTTCAACAAACTAGACTTCTCTCTAGGGATGAGTACATGGTAAAATTTATTACCCACTGCTCTCAAATCTCGAAGCTATAAATGATAAAGTATATTAAGTTAAGAAAAAACATTCAACTAGGCTGGCACAAGGAATATAAAACAGATAAAGAATATTATAGATTCTATAATATTCTCAGTTATTCTGGATCATGCATTTGGTTTGGATAATATGTCAAACAATGATTAAGTAAGTAAATGATATAACACTTACAAATGTCTCTTTGATTGGTTCATCAAGTGTGTTGAACTCCATGGTGTCACCAGAGGGCCCGCCTCTTGAGGGTACATTCATTTCACCCTCTATCACCCCCACATCCCCTGATGGATACATCTGTTAATAATTTCAACAGAAAATATTTTAATTCAATAATTAAGCCCAATCTTAACAAGAATGGATTTGTATTTTCAAACTGAATTCATTTCTAAATTGCTGTAACCAAAATATCTTTGGAACCAGTATTTAAGCAAAATAAGACTTGTAGCAACAAATGATGGCACCTTATGACAACGTTGATAAATCATAAGTAGTTGAACATAGCTGTCCATATTTCATTGATTTTGTGTATGGTACTTTATGGTGGAAGGTACTACCTAGTTGGTGAAATGATCCCCACACTGATCAATATCATTAATTACCGTAAGTTTAATTATTTACACAAATAAGTGTTATCAGGATAGTAGTAAATGATTCAATGAGCTGATAGTATCATTTTAAGGATAAAAATATACACAATTGGTCTACAGTTTTTTCTAATAGATTAGGTAAATGTAAAACAACATTTGTTATCTTACGAATGCCATGACTCATATACTCAATGTATTTAGGAAACGAGTAGTGAATAATCAGCAAAAACATTAATAAAATGTATAAAAAATCGTATTTACTACTTAGTACAATTTTTCGGCTTCCAAGAACATTGGCTTAGTTTGGGAGCCCCTGCTCAAAGAAGTTGTGGTCAGTATTTTGTATTAATCTTATTTATTGTTAAATCAACCAAATTTATAATAAGTTGTGAACAATTAAATTATTTGTAAGATTAATTAAAATACACAATACGAGTAATTTATAATACCAGAAAATAATGTAACTTACATCATACTTTGCGTCGAATGTGGTCATTTTTTGATTAAAAATTTACACTATTTTATAACAATAAAATATGGATAAAATTATAAAATAAATAAACTCCAACACATCAAACACTCTGCAGATCACAAATCGAATCAATCACGCTGACATTAGTGACCGTGTTTCTCTATAGGCCGTGTACGCACTACGGCAATCGCCTTACGACATTTTAAATTGTTCACCTGTGTTGTTCACTCACTTCGGTTGTAGTAGATTGAAAAAGCAACGGGTCCACCTAGATAGAAAACGAAAAATGCATTCAGTGGACGCTCTTCCGTTTAATTAACCGTTCTACACTTTCGCAAAAATATTAAAACGTGTACCTCACATTTTAAAGTGTTATGGTTTCTATCGTTTTTTGTCGTTGATTTTTCCAACAAGACTTTGACACAAAGGTTTGGTAATAAAAAAAGCAAAACAAAAAATATCTGGTCTGTGATTGCTTATGACTGTCAATTATTGACATTGACAAATTCATTAATTGATTTGATTCGGCGTGTGCCGTTTTGTTTGTTTGAATTTCCTTCCATCCAGTCTTCTCTTTTCAAACTTACTGATCTCTATTTATGTTTATAGTCGCGAAGTAGCGGTATGCAATTTCCGTGATATGAAAGTCACTGTTAAAAGTGAGTAAGCACCTTTAATGCATACCACATTATAGATACAGTAAATGCATATCGCCTGCATTAAATTTCTATGTATGTTCTTCTGTGGTCCACGATACAGGTTGGACTGGCGTGGCGACATGGCGATGGGTAGCCAATGACGATAACTGCGGTATTTGTCGGATGCCGTTCGATAGCTGCTGTCCTGACTGCAAGCTCCCTGGTGACGACTGCCCGCTGGTGTGGGGTGCCTGCTCCCACTGCTTCCACATCCACTGCATCGTTAAGTGGCTCCACTCGCAGCCGCAGCAGCAGTGTCCCATGTGCAGACAAGACTGGAAGTTCAACAACAAGTAGCTGTAAGGGTCATGTAAGTGTTATTTTAAAATGTAGTTAATACTGATATTTTTTTATATTGAAATAATACAAATTTTAAGGAATTTATCGCATCAACAACTAAATATGAGGGTGTCCCAGTCAAACTATGAAACTAGGATGTCAACCACTTCAGTCCTCTCGTGACCATAGTTGCTGTAAAGCAGCCGAAACGTTGGAAACGTAAAAATCATAATATATTTTTACATACATAATATATTTTTTTATTGCCAAAAGAACACCAACTATACAGTTCCGCACTAATGACTGCTTGTATTACGGGTACCATTCAATGGACTGGGAAAACTCAGTATGTAATACTTATATAGACATTAAACATCCATGCCTCAGGTAAAACATATGTACCCCAAACCTGAGACCCTCGGCACAGAAAGCAGGCTAACTATGTAGTAGTGTCAAATAATACTTATTAAAATGTGTAGGAGTCTGTCTAAGTGTGTCATAGAGATGTTATTGGTTTCCTTACTTCGGATGTTGCCATGTGTTATGTAATATGAAATATATATATTACATGAAAAAAATAATGTTGAAATCTATATTGCCATACTTAAGATTGTCTATTTTAAAATTGATGCAACCTACATGTTCCAATGTTTCTAATTCATTATTTTAATAAGGACTTTCAATCAATCAATCAATCAAGCTTATACAAAAACTTGTGTTACACAAGTTTTTGTATAAGCTTCACCTATGCCAATTGTCCATATAGTATAGAATGTATTATACTGTATAGTATTGTTTAGTACATTTTATTAGTTTTGTTTGCTGAACCTTATGTTTCTAATATTAATTGAGACTGGCCACCAAACACTCCCACAATTTTTGCTACTGTCATAGTTATTTATTTTTATTTTGTTTATTTTTTACTTTGTTTTTTTAATTTATATTGCTAGACATACACTCAACTTTTAATTTATGTTCATGGGTATTGAGTATAATCAACTAGTTTTATGACAATGGCTCACATGGCTTTGATGTTTCTAGGAATGTACAAATATTTTTTAAAGCGTAACCATTGATCAACCATCTTGCCAGCTCTTCTCAGGATCCACTGAACATGCCAAACTGATGATATATTCTGTCTATATAGAAATTCTTGCTTGGCTTACATTTTTTTTTTACAAATGTTTCGAATTTGCTCGCCTTGCAATAGACAGGGCGATGCCTGTAACACTCAGACCAGGCTAAACTACGAAAACATTTTTCCGAATTTGGCCCAACCTTGAATCGAACCCGTAATCACTCGATACAGTGAACCGAGTGGCATTCGTGCATACCTCTGGACCAAGCTGTCGCCATAATTGTACACTTACTTGTAATAATAGTGTGTCGTCATTATTTGATTTGAAAAGTAGATAACACTGGTATATTGTTCATTGCCAAATCAAAGTAAGTGCACTGTAAATTCAAAAACTAGGCACTAGTAGGTAAATGTGTTTATTTTGTGTTTTTTGAATAACTTTAAATAAATATTAGGTACTATTGATGTAGGTACCTACTTGTAGATAACAACTATGTAGTGTAACATTTTGATTGCCGTGAAACAATAGGTCAGAGAGTGCTTTCGAAACCATCAACAATAGCCATGTCGTGTGCGCCGCGGTCCGGTAGCCGCCGCGCCGCCGCGCCGTTGCATTCATTCTCATAGTAAACAATCACTTTTACATTATTAACTGTGTGGGTCAGTTCATTGTTTGGCCGTACGGTACCTAAAGCATAAACTACAAGTACAGAACACGCAATGGCTATGGTATGATGCGGGCAAAGAAAATTGTAAGTCCCGGAGGTAATACATTATGAAGTTTGTATGTTCATACATACTGCGTAGCGTACATAGGCGCAGCGTGTGCCGACTCGGAGGAGGGCCCCTTAGTCAGTGCCGCGCGCTGCCGGGGACAGACGTGTCAGCCCGCGCTCCGAGCGCTCTCGTGTATGACTTCGGTGCAAGTGTTGACGCGCTCCTTATACTATAGTACCCTTATTATAGTATTGTTCGAGCGACGCCCCGCTCAAGTATGCTGATGGTACAGACAAACACGCAACCCATGAAGAAGAATAAATTGAAGGGACCGCCTCCAGTACCTCCGCGACCCAACCAGAGCGTGGTAGCGGAGGCTCTAGCGAAAACGAGGAAGGCCGTGGCGGACTCGAAGGCTAGCTTTACTAAATCTCGTGCATTTTCTAGACAGGACAACAGTTACGCGAAAGCTAAAACTTTGGACAGAGCAAATACTTTAGGAGGCTCGGTGACTCCCAAACAAAATGGATTAGCTCGTGTCAAGTCATTTATAAGAGATGTTATCAGTGATAGGAGTTCATCGTCTGATGAGAGAAAGTCCAGCGGACAAAACTCCAGGAGGAGTTCCAGTGATAGCAACTCAATTCCGACGCCGGCATCCAATAAAAAATCCAATGAATCACTCAACTCCAAAGCTGTCAAAACATGTAGACAGATACTAGTAAGATCTCTTTCAACATCGAATAAGTTAGATCAGGATTCAAAATGTAAAGTATCAAAATCCTCTAGTTTTGCAGAGAAGAGTTTGCCATTACGGAAAGCACCACCGCCACCGTTATCACCGAAACCTAAGCTGAAACCAATAAAACCTTTACCTGTGCAAAAAACTTCTGTAGGGAACTGTATACCTAAGAAATCTCCAGAAGTCAGCCCGTACTCATCGCCCTTAGACGCGAAGCCCCCGCAGTGCCCGGCGCCGGAAGCTCCATACGCTACAGTGGAAGAAGTTCAGGAGTTCGACGATAGATTACGAAATAGTCCATCGAAACAAGCCAATAACCCTCCGATTACACAAAATGTGACTGAAAGTCCGAAAGTAGACGAAAATGTAAATAACAATTCCTTAGAAAGAAAAACGTCACGCGTCACAGAAATGTTGATTTCAGAGATAATCGCAAGCAGAAATAATAAGGACGAAGCGCACACTGTAATAGATAAAGGGAAGGATACGGAGAACATGAGTAATGGCACCAAAACACCGGAGATCGAGATGATGAAGGACATGAACAACCACGAGATGTTAATATACGAGTTGCAGACGATGCGATCACAGTCAAACGTGCCAGAAAGTTTGGAAACAGCAGAATACGAGGACACAAATGGACAGTGCGATTCCGAGGATTCGGAGCAGAACTATGCCATACCTTCTGTGAATAGTGGCATTATAGACGATGATCAAGCATACGCTTATATATTGGACGACGACCTCAAGTCTAGGTTGGTTACCATCATTATACCTCATCGTAAATAATCGTTACAAGTCTTCCGTGATGTTTGTTCGCTAAGCTGCGGTTTTGTGTTAAAAGGTCGTAACCGATTATTAAATCGAGTCAAGCAACGCACACATGCGTTGCTTGACTCGTTACTACAACGTATAAGTTGTAGGTCATAGAAAAACAAAACGTTCATTCGATTTAATCGACTGTACTGTAATCACTAATGCTATTATCTACCTTCTATTATAATGAATAAACACAAAATATTTTGGGTGAGCTATATCCTCGAGCAGGTAAACAGTCATAGTACTTTAAAACCTATACCTATTTATACATCGTTGACTATCCCGAAGCCTATTAATTGTAATTATAAAATTCCAATGCCCATATTCGTGGCAACAATGACGAATTATAAAATTTAAATTTTCCGGCAGACTACGTAAGCAGTTCCGCGCAATCAGCACGATGTCCTTGCACGGGATGCCTCCTCTTCCCAAGAGCCTGAGCGGATTCGCGGATGGTGAGCCGGACCTGGAGGACACACCCTCACCGCCCGACGAGAAACCTCCAACAGACCTCGACTCCCAACTGGTTTATTTAAAAAAAGAAATGGTAAGCACTATTCTCAATTCCTTTTTTAATTTAGTTCGTTTCCATTATGATGTAAATGGCTCCTTTTAATGGTCGTTTAATATGGCCAACTCTGTAAACTATGAAATTATCTCATTCTTCCACCTTTTATGTTTGTTAACAATTTAATAATGGCAGCATTAATGGGTCAGTTCTGTAAAGTTTATTAGAAATAAAGTGGCTTGTTGTTATGTAACAATAAAATAGGTTTTTTTTAGTATAAAAGCATGCGTCTTGAGTAACGTACGAAGGTACGGTCACCTCATTCCATCGCTTTATAAGGATACTTGTTTCGTAGGTGGCACACCCAAATTAAATACCGCGCACACGTGCTAAGATGACGATCGTATTGAAGGAAATTCCATAAAACATTTCATATCGTGATAACTAAAATAGAATGGCTCCCCTGTATTTTAATACAAACAAGGCAACATTAAATAAATGGTGTACAGTAGCAGACACGCGCAATTTAAAAAACAGATGTTTATATTATTCGAGCTTATCGTCCGTTCGCCATACGCTGTGCAGGAAACCGGGAGTGTTACGTTTACGTGTTCTTACCGTGCACGTTTAGCAATATATATGAAATGTAATAAGTATAATGTAAATTTTATATATCGAAATGGTATAAAGATAGCAATTGCCAATGTGATTAGACAATCGTGTATCTGTTGCTGGCGTAACACAAACTAAAGATAACAAAATGATATCTAGTCATTATCGTTCCGCCGTCTTTAAGTCACCAAACTATGAATTAGGAACTGTGGCTGTGGCACAAAAACGAGCATAGTTTTACCATTGCGTTATCTATAAGCAAGTGTAAGACATTGGATACATGACAAAGCGAAGGCTTCACCCATGACGATTCTAGTTCCTTGACGTCAGACGACGCATCGACCGAAGTATAATGAGTTTGTAAGTCTTCACTGACAGTGATTGTTCGTGTATTGATTTAAAAATCATTCTGTCAACAAGCGTTCATTGTCAAGCCCTGTTTAGACTTGTTGAAGATTTTTTAAGGAAAACATATAGAGATGATTACACCTCTAAAGCGTTTGCGTGATTCTACTGAAATCATTTTATACTGGCGCTGGTTTTGTTCATAGACAGTTGGATGAAATGAATCGTTGCTGTAATAAGCTGGTGAAATATAGCTACTTTGATTATAAGTTGTGCTGGTCTATTATCGCCTACGGCTTGATATACAAGGATTATTTCAACGCAAATATTTCTCAAATCTAGACAACTACAAGCAGTCTTGCAGCCGGTGCCTAATAACAGGTCTAGCAATTATCGTTAGTTCTCAGCCTTGAAGACCTTGTAATAATTTGCAGCCTACGCTTACATTGGCGTTGCAATATTATTGTTTATCTAATGGACATACATTTGCCAGAGTATTTGGTCAAATATCGATTTGTTGAATATTGGGTCCTCGTCGGAATGTTTTTCAGTATGTAACCTAACTCATGTGAGTTAGGTCACAAGAAACTTCTTAAATTCTTGAAGAGATTTGTTTTAGCGATACAGAGAGGAATTGTTTAAACAAAAAAAGTTAAAAAACAAATTGATTGAATAAGCTTCATAACCGAAATTTAATAGCGCGTATATTAATTACTTGCATCAAAATAGAATCATAAAACGAAATTAACATCATCTACCGATGTAACAATTACGTCCATATTACGTGTAGCGCTGAACTAGAAATCTTTTGTATCGATAAATCGTAACTGCATCTGTGCGATAGATCCGGTTGTACCGCGCCTGCTACCTTATGTGTGGCGTAATCTTATTTGTATATATTTATTGGAATGTGCGCAGTACTATGGGTAGGTGATCGCCCGTCACTATCTACACCTATGTAACCTTTTATCATCACTACCACACACAATTTTACAAAGTTCTGGATCTAGGACTTGAACAAAAAAATTAAGCAAAACAAAAAATGTTAGATGGGGTGCCAGAGGACATAAATGCTTGTAATACGTGAGGAGATTTATTGCGAACGAAATAAAAGGACAAAAATAAAATTGTCGTCTTGATCCGCCGATTGAAATATAGAGCTTTCTTTAATTTATAAGACACCATTTCACAAGCAATCGGATTTGTCATTTATTGGGTTTCTAAACCACGTCGCAAGTCCTTGTACGTTTTGGTGAACGGGGTTTAAGCCGGTATAGGCTGTCATGCGTTAAGCCACATCCCTGTACAATGGTGTAATAGGTACACCTACAACAACAACAATATCAAGCAGTGACGACAGTTCCGCTGTTAAAGTAATGCAACTTAACTTGTTAGGACCTATTACAGAAATTTTATGTTAAAACACCAGACCAGAACGTTGTTCAAAAAGTTTTTGAAAATCGAACCTGCAACATTTGACTTCACATCGAGACATGGCTATCGTGCTATGTGGAGCCGGTAGTCACAGGCCCCGGTACTTAAGACATTACATGTGTCCGTTTTAGGAGTTGGTATTATGAAAGCAGCTATCTGAACACCCGAAAGAACGGAACAGCTACTTTCTATGCCTTCTTTTGTACCATCACTGTCCCAAGCGATAGTCTTAACCATGCCATAAACGTGTTGCGCTTTTACTTTACAAATAACAACATGCAACAAAGCAATGTTAAGAGTGCTGACATATTTAAAATTGTCTGCCAGACATTATGTAATAGGCAAAAGTAAAATCAGTTGTAATTTGATTCTTGAAGTGTATTTATAAATTGCGGTATTTTCAACACTTAGTCAAATAAAAATTATGTTATTACTGAGAGAAAAATCAACACTAAATAAGCAAAACCAGATGTAAGCGTGATTAAAATCAATTAAAATGAAAAGTTAGTCGATTTTATTGACCCTTGATTTATAATATCGGGGCAAAATGTGATCAATATCATCAATCATCATCAATATCAGCCTATTCCGAAAACCCATTTGATTGAACATTTAATAAATGAACATGCATTTAATAATACCTATACCAGTAAGAAAATGTCACGATGTATTTTGCTACAGATTAATATTCATAAGATCATTCACGGACACAACCAAGAACAGGTTTTCAATAAATGAAAGACACGTTGACACAACACCATTTGAAATTGCAATAAATCGTTTTATTTATAATACTAATGTAGTTAATTCAGAGCACTCAGTCGCCCTCGCCGGCGCCCCAAGCGCTCGTAACATTTGTCGAATGTAACAGTTTGGAATGAGGTCCGATGTGTCTGACGATTGATGTGAGGCGCTTCAAATACCGGCTAGCACACTACTATTGATACCAACTATATACCAACGCAAGATGGAAATACACAGGTCAGTCCTACATGTCTAATGTTTAATGGTCAAAGTAGTATAACTGATCTGAAGTTAAGAATCCGAAAAGTCCCATGAATAGTTTATTCATGGGACAATTAAAATAGTATTAATATTAGATCATGCACAGGCGAAATAGATCAGCTCTTACGACAATATATGTTGCTATTCTACAAAGAAACCTTAGTTGCAATCACGGAATGAATAACTCTACAATATAAACAACCTTTTCTGAAAGCTCCCAATTAAGCTTGAAGAATGTACCTCGGTAACTTGTACAAATTAATTGCTGAAAGGTTTTCAATTAGAGACTACCAGCCCTAACTAACCTACCCGCATTGTCAAATGTCGCGGTGTGACATCCGCGTTGGCGACTACGCCAGGATGTTAACCCCTACTACGAGAATAACTCGCGTTTAAAGAACACGCCTCCGAAACTATTAGCGTCATCATCGGCATGTATCCGACTATCCTCGGGGAATTACAGTGACAAGTCACATTTCGGTTCTCGCTCCGACTAATTGGGACCTTTCGGTCTTAATTCTACGTAAAATTTCATTCGAAGAAGCGTTCGTGTATATAAATTGTTCAGACACCCTGAAAGGAAGTCAAAGTTAACATACCCATAATTCTTATTTATTTGGATAGATTAATGGTAATAAACAAATTAACTTGGTAAATTATTAAACGTGCTCGATGTATAATTATGGTAGGAAGCTACACTATAAGGTGACTGTCATGCAGCCGGCCTGGATGGGCCGCACGTGCTCGTATTTTTAGCCCGGCGACACCCTGGGGCTGGTTACGTCATATCTAACCGGATTAGTTGAAAAGTTATCAAACGGTGCCCGAGACAGATGCCGTACGCTCCGCTAACGTCGCTAATAGGAAACTGGAGGATTTGAGAAACGATAAATAATTTGTTTTTGTATATCCGATGTCGCCATTCTATTTTAACTCAAGCGGAAAGGTTTATTTATGTTCATGATAGGCAAAATACTCTCATCCCGTAGCTTGTCACTCTCGTTGTTGCATAAGATGTTAATAATTTACTGCGATCGGCTAAACGTTAAAATTATAATAGCTTTGAAGCTATAATCGCTTATTTATCTCACAAATCTTTAGGATTATTATGGCCAGTGGTGGGATTAGCTGCATCTATACATATAAATAAAATGGGAGTGTCTGTTTGTAATATTAAAATAACCGCTTTTTACTAAGTGCATTTAGATGTATACACGTTACCTATACCGACACAACATTTTTTACAATTTTTGTCTGTCTGTCTGTTTGTTCCGGCTAATCTCTGAAATGGCTGGACCGATTTTGACGGGACTTTCACTGGCAGATAGCTGATGTAACAAGGAGTAACTTAGGCTACTTTTATTTTAGAAAAAAAAAATAGGATCTCACGAAAAAAATTTAAAACCAATGTTGCAGCGCAGCGCCTGATTAAGTTTGATAGCAACAACCTGCAATTTTATTTAGATGTATAGGTATATTTATTCTGAACCGTTAGGAATTATGACTTTACTTCTTAATAGTAGATAATCTCGTCACTATAATATCGTATTAACAACGTCTATCAAAGCTAGGTAATCATGAGGGCGTATGTTTTCCGTAACTCGGGAAGCATTAACGTGAGCTATAACATCTCATGGTCACACGGTATACCTTAAAGCAACTCTTAACGTACATCCCTTAGTCGTAAACGACGACAAAGATAAGGATACACCACACATTTTGTTGACAACAAATGTGTGTCACGAAATGTTTGGGTAGTAGAGGCCTGGAACAGTGCCCAATATTAACGAAAACGGCCCAATACTTCGCGTAAAGTTTGGTCTCTCCGGAATAGGGGGACGTGTTATGAAAACATCTTAACCTTAAAGCCACAAAGATGAGAGATAGATTTTAAATTTCTAGCACGACTACTTAACGATATTTCATATCTATGTCTAAGGATTGTATTATGATATATAAGAAAATATTTGGGCCGGCCCTAAGATTTACTATATCATCCAAAAATAGCGGAGTTAGCGGGGCATAAACTAAAACAAACCGTTTAGACTAATGTTTAATATAGACGACACGGCTCGTTTACTCATAGCAAGTTCTTTCATCTGTTGTTTGTGTCGGCGTACTCTTTTGTTATGAGTTATGACATATTTATCATTTTACATTGTATTAACAGTCACAAACTCCTTCAACTAAAATAGAAATACGACGCACTTCTACAAAGCAAGTAACTGCTGTAATAAAATCAAAACCTTTCTCGACCATTACGATTGATTGAAGTAAATTGGTTAATACAGTTATTGCAGTATAGACTGTATGATAAAAAAAACCATTACCACCGTCTAACCAATTCAATAAAGGTCCATCGACCCCGCAACAGTGACATAATGCCACACGATTGGATTACTGACAACTTAACAAGTCATCAATTACTCGGACCGTCCTCGCGACATCCCTAGCTAAGCTAATAACGTTCGTAATTGGATTCATAGTTTACAACAATCTAGTTTAGGTCGATTGATCCAAACGTACCGTTATTGAGATAGATTGAGATATTCTTCACTTTTCAAAAAGTTTGATTTCTATAGAGATGTTTTTACCTACAAGATGGTCAAAACATACAAAAACAAGTCTCGGACGACGGCTTTTGAAAACCAAACTTTCATTCGCATTAATGAGATCAGTGTCCGTTTGAATTGAATACGTTGTTTGATCTACTGAGTGTTGTTTCTGTTGCACTTGGCGGGCGAGGTACTGTTCACTTGCATTGCATCATAGTGCAGTGTGTTGGCTAACTTGGCTTGCACTTGCGTATTTCGCACCTGCCCACTGCACTACACATCTGTTTATCTGGTCCATTAGCGATCCTATGTGGTGTTGACATGTCGTAATCGACTCTTGTTCTTGTTTGCTGTAACTATGTTTTCACATCCTTTCCTTTTAAGTGTTTTTCTAGAATTATTAGTGCTGTGTTGGTTTCAAAAAAGCACACTTTAAAATCTAGAAGTAGTATAAGAAGCTCAATCCGTTTGTATTTTTTTTTCAAATTCCATTACCATAATTCAATTGTCCAAAACTATTGAAATAGCGAACTCTCGACAAATTTCGTATATCAGCAAAACTTTAATATTTATTTCAATCTGTCGTGAGTGGGCTAGTAATATATGTATCGCTGACGATGACACCAAAGGGCCAATATATATCAATTATATTTAATACAGCCGTGAGATAACTTTCTTTTTGCACACGCCAGTAGTAAAATAATTTAATATTCATTGGATTTATGGATATGGATAATTTCATGTAAAGAAATTGTAATATTATTTTTGAACACTTCGGTATGTGTACGTTGTGATTAAATTTTATTAGAGATCAGTTTTTATGCTAATGCTTTGGGTATCTGTTTAAATTTAGATAGATTTTGTTTTAAAATATTTGACGAATTTCATTTCCAGTAGACAGTCTAACGATAAATCTTCGTCCTGGCAATGCTCCATCGGTATAAGCCTGTTTACTTAATATAGGATCTTGTGTTTTCAGTCCGGTCTCTCTTCGTCGTTAGGTCACGAGGATATCATGTTTGGACGGGTTTCACTATGACACAGAGTCATAAAACATGTCTGACTACTCATTCTGTAGTATGCGCGGGAGGTGCATACGCGAAGGTGCGTGTCGGTTGCGCATCATAGCGTCCGGACGCAGCCGGCGCAAGCGCACGCGCCTCCCGGTCTACAGTACTTTCACGATATTCAAACACAATTTCACCTACATTTGATTTAGTTCTCTTTTGGTAAGCATTCGTATACACCTCATCTACGAAAAACTGATCTGGTGTACAAAAAAAAATCTGACACTAAATTCAGATCATTAATAAATAAATATCGCCAAACGAACAACTTAACTGTGAATGGTCCCATACTAAGCGCTGATGCCAGACTGATAAATGACAGAGCAGAAAGATATAAAACTTTAACAGTTGAAATTTACGTAGAGCTCTTTCCCTATCAGGTGTCAGATATTGTCTGCATGGAAGCCATCCACAACAAATACTGTAAACTAGACTCAATCAATGATATAGGCTCCTTAAAAAAATACAAAGCATCCTGTATTCAGTCTGTATAGTCCAATTCAAAATGACCCCTAAGTTCT
Source organism: Pheosia gnoma (assembly GCA_905404115.1). NCBI lineage: Eukaryota > Metazoa > Arthropoda > Insecta > Lepidoptera > Notodontidae > Pheosia > Pheosia gnoma. The sequence goes on along the minus strand of FR989901.1, from coordinate 2,142,769 downwards.
ACCACCTAACACACTAACATCGACTATGGTATTACCAAATCATGTCTGCTAATGCAATCATTAACATTAACATCTTCAACGATTAAATGTGAGTTTCGGTTAACCGACCCAGCAGATATGTGGGCTAACGATATGCGAGGATCACTCCACTGATACTTATGGCCCATTGCATAATGTGACGCCAATATAAAAGACGCTACCTTATTTCGTTCGGTTTTCTTTGATTTTGTAACGGTTATGTAAACGCCCTAACATTATGGAATCTGTATGTAAATTAAGTATTCGGTGAGTGAACGTTTTCTTGCAATAGTTGACGTGTGAAGATATTTTTGAATCGGTAGATGCCTAGACATCCTTTATAACCGTGATTCCATAGAGCACAAATTAAAAGAAAATCAAATATGTCTACAGGACACTACCATGTTAGTAGTATTTCTTTATTTGCACGAACGAGTTTTGGCACGCAATGGATGTGCAAAAAACATAATATTTAAATGGTTCAGGTCACATTGTGTAATGTACCTATGTTTACAAACAGATGTGTGGTGTCTCCATATTATTACGTAAGACAACGTTCTTAATTTCACAGTCGTGAATATCGGCGCCGTGGCTTAGTTGGTTAAAGCGCCTGTCTAGTAAACAGGAGATCGTGAGTTCGAATCTCGCCGGGGCCTTTGGTTGTTACAATTTTGTCTTTTTTATAGAAATATTTTTTTTAAGAAATGCTTAAAAAATACTTAGTCAGATTATTACTTATTGATATCTTATTTGTATAGTAAAAAGTCAATATGAAAATAATCGATTATAAACGTCTTCCATAGTGGTAACCACACTGTCTTTTGTGTGGGTAATATCTACTTATTTAAAAAAAAATCGATTTAAATAGTCTCATTATCTCCCGCTACGTTCTAAATCGGCACATTTGTTGTTTCCATACACTTGTGACGTTACAAACAACCACATATATCAATCTTGCACGCGTTACACCAAACTGATCTTTATTTAGAACACATAACGTTAATGTTTGTTAAGAATGCACTATTTTCATAATTATAATTATTTATCACTTAATAATTATATTATAGACGTACCATTTGAATGGATTTGTCCTTACAATTTCTATAAACGTTATAAATGTCATACGCAAGAGTTTATAATTAGTTGTCTGTTGCTGTTCATAGGCAAAGATATTTATTTTCTCTCGAGGCAGCTCGAATGTTTAAAAACTCTTTCATTGTACCGTGTTGTCAATTCGGTAATCGGTTACGCTTTCGTCGATTTTATTATTTAAAAGAGACAGTCTTCAGATTCCTCTTGTAGCCACCGGCGCATCGGCCGCTGAACCATTCTATCGCGCTGGTGCGATTCCATTCTGATTAAAAAAAAACGTTATGTAATTTTATCTTGTACGCTCTTAACTCACTAATCGGCATCGGACTGATTATTTTTAATTCTTTGCTGATCGGCACGTGGATACAAGTAGTTATAGAGAAGTATTTTGTGCTTGTACTACACGTATAGCCCAACGTTACTTAGTCTTATGTCATTACTTAGGGAAGATAGCTTTATGGAGACATGTGGTTATTGCCCTACTGTTATATATTTAACTCCCACAAAAAGGGGTCTTGTAATCTTGAAGTCTCTAGATTTGTCCAGAACCACTATATGCAAATGTATAGAAACAAACATAGACAATCCCTTTACATTTGTATACGCTTTTGCAGTTGTATGTACACATTCAAGTACAATATATCGTTTGAGCTCTGTTTGTCTTTCGATAACGATACTTTTATTATCTGGAGCCCTATCATTATTTTAATTGTCCATTATTTTACGCATACTCGCCATGTGTGTCTTAATTCTACAATGATATGAAAGTATTTTTTTAAAACGTTAATGCAATCCAAGATAAAATGGCCGCGGTTCTTGCATTCATTTCCTACACTAGATTAGATTCGTATTTTGTAACATCAATGGCAATAAATCAACGTCGCAGAAGGAAGCGTCAGGTCTTCCCTAATGACCCATTCATGTATCCTCTATGCCGTGACCGCGGTGGGTGAGGGGGGGAGCCAGCATGACTCACGACAATATTCTGATAAAAATACTAACATTTATTGATTAAATTCATATTGAGGTGACGATGTCGTGTTAGAATGACGATTGAATAACTAATTACCTTGTTTTATATGGACGACCTGGTTGGTCAGTTTATAGTGACACTGCTTGAAAACGTAGAATGCAAATCGTGGTTAGTGGTAAAATGAAAAACGTAGCAAGAACTAACATATACAATCGAAGGATGGATGAAAGTAGGAAGTGTTTTGCGAAGGCTTAAGTGGCGCAGAAGGAGAACTTCTGGAGGGTAAGCAGTAACCAATGTAATCGTAACGTCATCGAAAACATGCCCTCACTGTCATACTTAATTATGACATCTGTGGTGTGAGAGGGATTGATGACGGTTACGTTACCGGAACGCTACGAAAAGAGGATTGTGCGTATGGTGCTGATATGGTATAATAAAGGCAGAAATCCATTTATAATCGTGTTCATATTCTGAACCCAAAATCATGAAAAACAAAACAACTGACTGAAATATAATATCGCTTGTAATCGTTAATACTCGGCAATTTCACTTTAAAGGGTCATGAGAAAGTCAAACGGTTGTGCATAGCGTGCACAAAATTCTGTTCATCCGTTCATTTTACATTCGGAGAGGCTCTCGGCGAAATACGTGAATGAAACGAGGTCGAGAAGACGAAGCCTACTTGCGGCTGATTCCCACGGCGGGGTGTATAGAGTTCAATAAGCAAAGGAAGGAAGCGAACATAGATGATGTCCGATACAGGCATATCTATACATTTAACGCCTTAGGCAGAATAATTTTATATGCTTTACAAGTCTTTGGTTGTGAGATTTCCTATTCGTACTTTAGCTTGCTCTTTATAAAAAATAAGTTTTCTTACCATTACAGTAGTGACCTGTTGTAGGATCAGCTAAGTCAAACTACCAACCTGAGCCTATTTTCATTAAATAATAATTTACATTTCAGCAACTCTTCTAGCGGTAACTATCGTACTAGAGCAATCACTAACAAACCCTTAGCTTTAAACATCGCTTCTTATATCTCTAACAATAAAAAATCCTTCATTAATATTTACCTTCATAAATTTGTTATTGTGGTCGATGCACCTATGAATAGTCGTGGTCGATATTATTGACCAAGGAAAATGTAATTACTGCATCCGTGGTACATCCGCTACCGATCCGTCGTGGTACGAGCCAGTTTTGTTTACGTTCTACGTTCCGAACAACGACCATGAGACGTTTTATGAGGTGGTTCCTAGTTTATTCTAAACGCCGACCGACAATAAACGTTCGATTGTTACGGGATCTGATCAATAATGTATTTAGATATCGTTCATATGCTTTTGAAAAGTCTTCTGACAATGTAGCCGTAGCCACTGGCTGTAGAGTAATATTAGTTTTGCAGTAAATTCGACTGCTATTATTCAACAGTAAGATGGTGAAATATAATGTACGTCGTGAGAAGGCTATTGTTTCTATTCCGTCATAGTGTTCACCAGAGCGCGACTGCAGACCTCGAGACCCAAGGCGTCCATGAGTCACTGTTGCACGTTCAATGGGTGTCCAACTCGCAGACACTTTTTTCTAAAATCTTTTTGTTTCCATAATGAATTAACCACGGGACACCATCCGTAACCGTTCCCCCATTCACAATTTAGAATAGTCTTTATTTCCCTGTCATTGAAGTCCGAGACCACATTTCTGGATATGTACAGTTTTGTAATTAAACAAAATTGACCATTTTACGGCCAAGCACACATTCAGTAGGGAACAGTTCGCAAAGGATTTTATGATGCATTGTTCTCAGTAGTGCCGGGTCCATAGCACCGAGCCACCACAAAGCCATTATGCTGGATCATATTTCATGCATACATCTAAACCATGACGGTTTTAAATACATTTTTTTTAACACCTGCTGCAAAATATGAACATATTAGAAATGAATAGGCCGGAAATATTAAATGGATAAACTTCCTGATCGCTGATAAGTTCAAAACGCTCTGTGAAGCTTGTTTTTTCTCTAACCAGATCATCGAAATTTACTCATTTCTACTTTTGGTAACACGCCGACTTCACATTAACCAGCACATAAATATTAGCTGTAACTGCTGCAATTAAATGGAATGCATTGTTGATGGGGCTTATGGTATTTTTTTTTCGGTTTCCTTGCGCGTCAGTGTCTTGAGTGCTTACATATGGATCATAATGTGAGTCATTGTCGACCTTTCCCGCGTCTAAATTCGCGCTGCCAACGACCGACGCCGCTGTCCGCGCAGGATCTACCGCGCGCACCGCACCAGCCACTAATTGTGCATAAAGATCTTGTTAATTTAGTTTAATTAAGATAACTTCATCAACTATCAACATTTAACGTTTTTGGGAATTGAACTTTAAAAATATTTATTTTTAAATGGCAAAAGTATTTTTAGCACATGTTCATGTAGGCGTTGCATTTGTAATAGTTGTATTTACTAAAATACCGTTTTACAAATCTACCACCTACTGCCAAATGTTTTTAAATTTTTGTTTGGGTAGTGTTTTATTTTCATTCGGTATGTGTGGTTATGTATTTTAAAACAATGTTTTCTAATGATAGATTTCGTTACGTGCCGGCCTCGTTGAAAGGTCGCGGCGTTTGTCCTAAATGCTAATTGTTTTGCTTTTACCGCCAGTGTGGTTTCGTAAGCGGTCATTATAACATTTCGGGCACTGCGTATTTTCTCCATAAATGCAAAAAAAAAACCATTTTATTTCCATTAATGGTTACTGTTCTGACGATTTTGTTGAGTTTCGTGCAAAGTCCCTCGTGTATCGGCACACCTTGTGCCACTTATTTTAAGGTCGGTAAGCAGCGAACCGCCAAATCAGTGGCGATCGTGTGTCGACTGCTAAACTATCCTGATTGTTTATTTATGCCACCCTTGTACGTTCACCATTCACTCGGCTTTCATACGAGGAGCCTTGACGAACTCGTGAATCCCGGATTTCTAAAAAGTTATTGTTCGCTGAGGAGCCCAACGCTAAATATACGGCGCACGTCTTATTTTCTTCCAGCTGCGTTAATTTGTCTTCTGTCGGTACATGTCTGTAAAATCTTGCGTGACTGTCTATAAGCGTTGTGTATAATTGCAATGCAATTTCTTTAGTAATATTGCCATGAACGGCGACTACCAAAATTTTAGACTTTAGTTCCGCGGCAATTTAATTGATCTGACTTAACACGCATGTCTATTGTCTAGTAAGTACCAGTGGCTCCGGCGTGTCTGACTCGTTCCATTGAATTCCTCACTGTCCATGTGGTCATTGTCTCCGTTCCTAGACAGTGTGGCTCTTTACATTCTTTAATAGCGACACAATGCTTTGTTTTACTATTTACCTCGGCGCGGATGTCCTATACTTTCTACAAAGATTCAACAAAAGAATTGTTTAAACCGTTTACATAATTACAAACGTTAAAAGGAGTGCACGCGCATTATTTTCCTTTTAGAATATCCGCGAAGTAAATAAATTCTTGCGGCTCTTATGTAAACCATGAGATTTGGTTTATAAACATGATAAAATCCTTAGTTGGCATACTTAAGAGTTTTTACACTTGAATAAGTGAGCAATCAAGTCACTCCAAGCGTGCATATTTTGATACCGTCAGTAATTTTCGGGTGGCGTTCTCAACACTCACTTATAACACCGACATATTGCACCCCACATATTTAATCACCCAGCTAATTGATCGATGACCTATGTAAACAGCACCTTCGCGCCGCGCCGCCCATGTCCGGCCGTTGACTCTACCTTTTTGAGGTCCCATTTCCTACGTGTTCACGTGGGTGGGTGTAGTTTTTACATTAGCCTACGCACCGGTTACTCGACAAATGTTTATGTTAATTTCATTTGCTTCGACTTCGCTAGCGGCACTTAATTTCTATGATAGCACGGAATGTCGCATTTTTTTAATGTGATTTTAATTCTTAGAGGTTCTTTTCAGACTTATCATTAAGATCCTCAATTTCTTAGTAAATCTATTCATGATGACAATGTCCATTTGATTCCGCCGTATTGAACGCTATGAGGTTAATACCGATCGTTGTACTATTACATAGCAGATAAGCTTAGTTTGACTCACCACCCTCAGGTGTATTTCTGCCTGCCACTACTTCACTGAAATAGCGTTCTGAATCATATACCAGATTGGATCATAATAAACCAGAGCAAAATTTACCAAATGATCTACCGTCAATATTGATGCCTGAACGATGAGTAACAATCCGCCTACACACAATTTATTATCTATTAGCAGCAAGAACACAGCCATGTTTCAAGGCTATGCGGCAACACATTATTGATTTGTGTTGGGTAAATCATGATTGTTTCTATGTACGTACGACATCGTACAATATTAATTGATTAAATTGAATCAACGACAACCCTTATTTATTTCTATTGCAATGAAATTATGTTGATGAAATTCTAAACTAAAACATCAGCAACGATACTGAAGATAACGCTAATGATGGAGATCCTACAGCTAATACTTTAGAATAAGAACGCAATATAAGTACGTACTATGAAATAACATTGTAATTTAAAAAGATACGTTACGCTAATGAGGCAAAACATAAGGCTAACATCGTAGTACGTCACACAGATCCTTCGTTCCACACGGCATAACGTTTTGGTGCGATTACGTACTTACAGCGCATTCCGAAGCCATTCGAGTCACAGACGAACGAGCGTTTTGGCGAGTCCGAAGCTGATGATTCACGTGATTTGCCATGTTTGTTTACTAAATAGCCCCGCGGTCGACGCTATCTGATTCTGCAACTGTGGACGGCAAGTCAAGTGTGGTGATATTGACTGGTAACAAATTAACTAGATGCGTCAGGATTTTTTTCTGATCTAAATAGAATTGAATATTGCTTTGTCTAGCAGCTAGGAGCACTATTCTAGTTGGTATAATGAGTGACGAATTACATAGGACATAAAATACGCTAATGTATTACTGTTTTCTTATTTCCTTTACTAAGAAATTGAATCATTTTGCCAACAATATCCAAATTTACTATCAATTTATCGTTGGACAGGTCCGTTTATCGCTGGGACAAGTCACATCTGTTCCATTAATTATCTGTAGTGTAGTGGCTGTTGTGTGTGCGACCTTCGTGGTACTGTCCACCAGGCTATGGACTGTCATACTACTATTGTCCGAGTTTGTGTTAGGATACGTCAGATATGTGCGAGTCCACAACTCTGTATTTTAAGGCGGAGTTTTTAAAAAACGTCCGCTGAGGAATATAAAAAAAACACCATATGTAAGTACCGAGCTTCATACGACGTATATCAATCTTAATGACAACTACGTCCAAGTATAATTTAAAAACACTAAATAACATAATGACATTTTAAAAATAGTCGGCCAGGCACCAGCCGATGTTATCTTAATTGTTCCTTATAACGAGAGAAAAAACACCTATCTTGGTGTTGTCCGCTTTCAAAAAGTGTCGCGGCGAAGACAAAGACATGAGAATTTCAAATCTGGTTTGTTGTGTAATTCTGAGCGTTGCTGAAAACAATGCCGCGACCAGGATAATATGTAGTACCGTACGGCCCACCATTAGCGATAGGTACTCGTTCTATGACATTAACGGTGTCTTTACTTCCGACACCGATCAACCTGCTAGTTGACGACCTTGTAAGGAGACTGGCCGAGCACCCACTGTGGCAGTGAGGGCTCGTGGGCCCCGACACTACTTATCAGTGACGAAGGCTGAATATTCGCAAAAAATCCGTAAAAAATCTTACCTGTGAGTGCATAAAAAACGTAAAAAACCCTCATACTCAATGTGGTCTACTAATTTTACTCTGAACAAACCAACCAAGATCCTAGTCGGTTACAGCAAACAAAAAAAAAACAATTTCAAGAAAGCAGGTACCCAAATTTAAATTTCGAACACAGAAAGGCAGACATCGTGTTATATGGAGCTTTAGCCACCGCATCTAAGTTCTGCATCTTTATGCATTCTCCGAAGCTTGCAGTTCTCAAAATGACCTACAAAACACCTGTCGGTTTGGTCGCGGCAGCCAAAACTGGTCGAGATGTATTGCAAAAACGGGGCGTGTGCCTGTCCATTGTTTAGGGTTATATGATGTCATCGCCGTTCAAGAGCACATTTCATAGATGCATAGGTACCTGCGAATATCGTTCTTTATATAACGCAGCTGTCACAAAGTGGTCCGATCTACTGATAAACGCCAATGTGGTACTATTTAGGCAGGAAAAAATCAACCAAGTGCAGTAAAAAATCCGGGATGCGCAGCTGCGCACGAGTTCTTAATTTCGTCGGCACGCGCACAACCTGCGTTTGGGGCTGGGTGCACATACAACATAAATTGAACCTTGTAGCTAATAGCAATATGTAGACTTTTATAGAACCCTTACGGACAGAAACTTTAACTGCACATGTACACATTTTTTGTGACTATCAAGATTTAAAACGCAGCTGGTGACTTAAAAATGTAGTTCTAATGAACAGGCTCTCATTCGTAAATTCCATGAATAAGACAATTAGCAAGTTGAGAAGAAAATAATTGTAGCTTTAGATATTGTCGTTGAAAAGATAAAAATCAAGTCATTTTCAAACCGGATCCTTAATGTGAAAAAGGTGCATGTGTGTAGCTTAACCGTATTTATGGTTGCCAAATGTTTTTTTGTAGACTAAACCCAAGATTACAAAAAGTTTTAATGCCACTGTAAATTGATTAAACTGGAGGGTGAAGTTTTGGTTTCTAAATCGAATGCAGCTCGTTGAATGGTGATTGAAAAGTTGTTAAATTAATAAGCAACAAGTGTATAGTGGAATATACGGGCGACTGAATGACCGCGAACGTGGGTGGACTGGTTCTGGAGGTTCGTTTTTCTAACGCCTTCGCTTTGTGGCTTGTAGCTAACTGTACTCTATGGCATGTCAACTGAACGCTGCCATCTTGAGTTGAGCAATTAGGAAAGCTCACACTTATTAATAATTCAAGATTTTAAGACATGCACAAACATCTATCTGATTCTGTATTATGTAATATACTACGACCCCCGAATTTATAGACATTCATAACTTTTTCAAAGGTAGTATACTGCGCACAAGAAGTTTGATTTGCGTAGTAGGTATGCTATGTGCAGTACGTTTAATAAAGTTATAGATCGTCTATAAATTTAGGGGTTATATAATAGTTATTTATACTACTATAAAAATGTTTCTGGGCTGTGTTTTCTATATATTGAAGATATAAAAAAATAGTAATAGGCTATTTGGACGTGTTTGAATCCAAATAAAGAAGAGTTTGAATTCATGTCTGTGTCTATTTGTTAAAGGCCAATGAAACACTACTGGACCGTTTTCAATAGACTATTAGATAGCTTATGGTTCGACTTAAGTGTCGTACCTATCATCACGCTGTGACCCCTAGAGGTCAAGCAGCTGAGAAAAATCAATGGTTTCGCGGGCAAAAGCTTGTATCATAGTAAAATTTAAAATGACTAAATCGTAGAATACACACGAATAGCAATAATAAAACTATTGATACAAAGTAGATAGTTGTTTTTCTTGTAAATAATGACACAAGCCAACAACGAAAATATGTAAATAAAAGGTACAACCACAATCATATCACTAAACAGAGGTATCGTGATGTACCAATTTTATGACTATAGAATCCGCCCATATCAGATTTCAATCGTATATGGAGTTATAACAAGTAGAAAACAAGGTTTGCCAACCCCATAAAGAGCTACCATACCGCATTATAATTCTTTCTTCCGGTTCAAAGTATTATCACATAGGAATCTGGGAGCGTTGTATTGAATTCAAATGATCCGAGACACGTGGGTGCTGCGGTGGCGCCGGCGCCGGCCCTACGCCCATCGAGCTACGGATCATGGCGATAATCATAACTGTATAACGTGATCTATTAATTTCCGTATCATGTATGTCACGCTATCCAAAAAGCTGTCTCGACTTGGGATCCAGTAATTTATATAATTAAATCCAAAACCAAGCGAACCATTGCAAGAACTCAACTCTCTGTGAGCACTTTCTGCGTAGCTCGGACCACAAGCAACTACTAAATATGAGGCTACCCCAGTTCAAACTATGACACTAGGACGTCATCCATGATCCACCTCAATTACCCGATGACTGTGGTTTCTGTAAAGTAGCCGAAACGTCGGGAACGTAAAAAACATAATATAAAACGCGATAAAATCCTTAAAATTAGTTATATTTCAAAGCTGTTTCCAGACTGATCGGGTAATATCGCGAAACTGGCTCAGGCACGTGTCGCGAGCGGGTTGGCGTTTGCTTCGGTTGGACACGACCAATGACGTTATTTACAGCATATAGTTTATTAATTTTCGAGACGAACGCTATGGCGCAGCGATTGTAATGGTATTTATGTGAGTTAATTAACCTAAAAATACCGGTTTGAGGAGACAATTTAGTTAGAATTAGTGTTGCCCAAAATCGGTCTTAGGTCTTATGCAGGACCAAGACCACCTAATTATAATCTATAGATAACAACAGACTGTTATAGGGTTCTGTTCTATTGAAAATTATTAAAAAAAAACAAAGTTTACATAACTGCGAGACGCAAGAGTCACGCCGAATTAGTATTGCACTTGGTATAATAATGGTATTGCGAAAATTCGAGACCGATTTTGGGCAACACCAGTTAAAATGAGGCTAGGATCGTATTAATTTACACAACGGTTGTTTTAGATGCAGATTTCTAAATCTTGATATTAACGATATACATCGTCCATGCACTAATGCATTGGCTAATTAAGAACGCCATGCATAATACATTCGAAAAACGAAACCATGTCATCGCGAATCATATAGCATCATCTGTCCAATTGATGTCAACTCAATAAACACAACGCGTATCGTTACCTTCTGAAATTTATGAATATGGTTATTAATATTCATTATTTGTTTCATCTACCAGTGTCTTAACGCAATTTTCCATTGCTTTGGTCGCGTTAAATGCAGGAAGGAAAGTTGTCTAGCTAATGAAAGTGATGCCCTACGCTCCTGGGCTCTGTAGCCACGCTATTAAGTTACACTTGATGTTAACAAGATCCGTGTGGGATAATTTCACTTGCAACCTTTGCTATGTTTGATGCAAAAGTAACTGGCTGAATTCTGATGACAGACATTCCGTAGAGTTCGAGATATTGTATATCAATCTTAAGTAGGTACACGTAGATTAATGATTTGGCTGACTGGCAATCAAACGTAGGGGTGACATTGAAATTAGATTGTGTTGAAAACTTTTTCAGGTCTAAAATCACTTACGATGGCCACTTCAGGCAAGCGACATCATAAACAGCCATTTAAATAAATTGGTCCATCTGTAGACGTATCGGTACACAATAGACCGGACGTAGTGCAGCACAAATAGCAGTTTCCTTTGAACCAGTTGCTGTAGCAACAACAACACGCCACAATTGTTGATGTAACCGCTCGCTTTCGTTCTAAGAAACTATTGAGCTTTCTTTAGAGCTCACTGGACTAGGTGATTTAATTAGCCTTTGACGAAAGCAACTGTAATAAGGATCATACTTTACATTTGTTTGTTTAACACTCAGGTTCTCTTGTTTATTACAAAATGATATTAATAATCAGTTTAAGTGAAGCAGTTACTGCTTTTATGTCATGGAGTTCACTGTTCTTGGTTCTATAGCCTTTTTAATGTCCGGCTACACAAAGGGTGTGGACAACTCTAATTCAATTAGCTTACTATTCACTAGGCGCTACCACTCCGTCATATTATTATTACTACCCACCGTACCCCTGAAAGGGTCCTTACGTTATTGCGTTATACTAGATTGAGCTCTACTTTAATGATTATTTGTCACGAAACTTTGAGTCGGTAAGTTGGTCTTTTACGATGATTTGAAATGATGAACTTCTGTAGGCCTCGTCACATTTATACGCATTAAACAGTTGTCAAGATTTTTTTATGTCGGCGTACTTTCAAAAATGTTATTTTCACGCGCCGTAATCAATTTATTTTCTTTTACTGTGTAATTATTTAACCTTCGGATAGTTAGTTTGATCTATAAACATGAAAACCATTTGGCAAAGCTGGCAGACACAAATGTTTATGCTGTATGTATTTCAGCCGAATGTCTCCACATTGCATGCGTTCTATTTAAAATTTTAGACAATGTTTCGCTCCCTACAACATGCTTATTACACTAATCTATAAATCTACTATGAAATCTTTTGGGTTTCTAAATGCTTCCACAACTGACAAAGAAATAGGTATATACGAAATTGTATATCAGTCGACGGACATCTCACAATTTGAATATGAAGTGGCTGAAATTGGCTCCAAGCGTAGATACGGTCAAGACACAAATAATCAATTTATTTTAGCGTCGTGTTATGCTGTAAAATAGTCACAAATCATGGTCTATCCGTTTTCTTATACAGAATCACGGCGCATTCAAAATTACACATCATTTGTATAACAATTTATGATGATCAATTATAAACAATTAAATTTCTCTTACGTGCGTTTGATGTATGATTTGTGCTGACGAATGAATGCTAATTAGTCGACCGGCTCGGATACCGACTTGTTATTCTTGCGCGTCTCTATCCAAGCGTGGATCGTCGTCTATCGCCACTTTCCCTCTTTTCCTAAACATTCTTCCCGGGAACGCATGCAGTGTTCATTTTCACTCGCGACTCAAGAGATATAGCGCTGTGTGTGATTGCTTTTTTCTTCAACACGTTTATCGCTTTATCGATCATCCAGTTAATAGGCTGTTGAATAATAACAATAACATTCTTGTTGTGTTAAATGTCTTCATTTACGTAATATTTATTGATGACATCTTTATGTTTTTTTTTTGTATAAATAAATCTTATCAGAATCTGTAGTAATTTCCCCCAGTGAATTTGCGGACCGGTCCGTCTTTGCAAAGTGAGACTTATGTATAAAACGCATTGTCTCGAATGTTCTAACGATGAAACGGAATATCGGACAGATTTGTAAAAACCGTCCGATGCGACCTAAATATATTTCCTTGAATCATAAACTGCGCCTATTTACCTAGTTCCAAGATCGGTTCTAGATTACCCGCCGCTGTAGATCCGTTTCGTTGGTCGCGAATGTGACGGGCGTCGTGTAGGTAATATCAATAAGTTGTTCGGTTATTTCTGCGTCCCACATACAGTCAGTCGTGATCGTGCTGCATTCCTGTCTAACGCAATCGACTCGCGGAAGGTCGCATCATGAACACTTAGTTGTTAATTTGTCATGGAAATTGTCATCGGTGAGGCATTGGTGCTCGATACAAGCGTCGTATAGAGAGACATCATTTATATCAACATGTTATTGTACCTACTCATAATAATTGTTGCCATTGTTGCTGTTTGGTTCAGTTATTGTAAATACATTTGTGTTTTAACCGTAAATACTAAACATCATAACCTGAGCGCCCAGTTGGAAGTATCTGATAAAAAGTTAATCTTGGTATACGATACAGGTTAATCGACCGTCAGGTGTCTGATGTTTATTTTATACTGGTTTCTGAAAGTATGTTTTAATTGAATTACTTTTTATCAGGTCATGATAGTAGATACCTACCAACCTGAATTGCAGCGGAGCTATTCGCGTTGAAATTCAACTCCCATCCCACCGTGGTGCTCTCGTTTTTCGTTATTTATTTTATCGCGCCCGCCTCTTCGTATGTAAACTAGTATCCTTATAATTTCATTACTTTCTCCTCTGACCGTGTTTGCCTGTACTTGCGAAGGAATTTCATATTCAACTGTTTTTAGTTCAACTTATTTCAATACTTCTATTATATTTTCGATGCCATTGACTTTAATGAAACCTATGTCAATCAAAACTTAGACTCATCTCCAGAGGGATGTTTTCAAGCATTTCAATCAACACTCATTAACAGCTCATAAATTTAAGAGAACTTCACAAACACTAGTAGTCAGACATTAAAGGGACTGAAATGTAATAAAATAAACCAAATTTCTACGTTCTCTTCTCAACATAGAAATGTTGTTATAGATTATTGAAAGCTATAATGCTGACCTAGAACTTTTTAAATCAGGTTCCACAATACCTACCTATACAATAATCGTCAATCATACAATTTAAGATTAATCTTTATTGGCCATTTCCCATGACTATAAAGGTCACTTCCACCGATCGATGACGGTCACGATAAGTAACTGTAGCATTGAAAACTATTGTCAGAATACAATGAAGGTGTGACGCCGATATGGAAGGTGTTCGGCTCTTTGGCATTCAGATTCCATGAACTTCCCTATTTCACCATTCAGTATGTTATGTCGTGCCTACTAATGGACCTAGTTATGCGAACGAATCTTTTGGATTTTTCAAAGCCTGCCACAGAAATCAGTCTCGTTTCTTCATAGCTGATAACTAAATATCACACATTTATTTTTCCAGGCCAGCCTTCGTCAGCTAGACCTGTCCCTGCTCTCCGAGCTGTGGACCCTCAGCGAGGCCATGGCGTCGTGGCGGCGGCAGCTGGAGCGCGGCCCGCGGCTGCGGCCCGCGCCGCCCCCGCCCCCGCCGCCGCCGCCGCACTACCTCAGGACGTAGGCTCCGCGTGACTCCATACGTAGTGCCGTGTACAGACCGTGAAGAAGATTTATTTGTCCTTCAAATATGATATGACATATATTTTTTAAGTTGGTGTTGCCATCATCAGAATTACCTTTTGCAATTGTCTATGGTTGGTAGTGTTTTGAAAACTAATTTTACACATTCGTCGTTACACCTAAGAGTTTGTAACATCATTCGCTAATTCCGATTGGCAAAATAATTAATGTTTTACCTATAATGATTATACTTCTAAAGGGATTGATCACTGTTGCCCTAAAAAGAAAAGAGGCTTTTAAGGGGAGCGTGTCTCTTTCTGCTAGGTTGTAGAGACTACAGCGCACGCTTAATAATAAACTGACCAATTACGGTTTAAGCCCAAAGTGAGAAAAGCACACGGATAGATTTATACCAACGCCACCTACCTACCAATCTCAGAATTTTTACGATATCTTATTCCTAGACTGAGAACCTGCTATGTTGGTCTCTTTTACTCATACACATTTTGACAAGGTTTATAATATGACAGTGACATAAATCACATTGCGTTTGAGATTGCAACAGGCAACATGCAGTGATTTTATATAATAGTGACACATTAATTATTGAGTCTATCTTATGTAAGAATCTCAGGTAAGTTTTATTTTAATTATTTATGCATCAATGACCTATTGTTTATTATGGCAGTTTAGTACAAAAAGTGTCAAATTATAATATTTTTTTTAAGGATTAGGTCTGTTTTTTATAAAAATGTGTAATAATATGTGTGACCAATTAGGAGTTGCGTCTGTTATTGATAAAATACAACACTAATTTTCAGTAGGCTTTGTTGTCATTAGAAGTTGGGTCATTTTATTATGAAAATGTTTTCAATATTCAAGGTCATAATTTGATATCAGTCTTTCTATAACAAAATAAAGGTGAAGATAGAATATTTGTCTTCTTGATATAAAGTATTGCGTCACTATTTGATAAATATTATCCTAAAAAATAATAAATAAAATTGAGTTCAATAACTCGTTAAACGATTTTTAGGATGAATTCACGATCGAAGAAGATAATGGATATGTTAAATTATAAAACAATGCCGGTCGCCAACCCTCATGATCATGAAAACCAAGTTCCGACTCCAGATTGTCTCCTCAAACAAAGTCAATCCTCATTGCAAGATGGTCATGCCGATTATAGTAAATCTCCAACGCACGAAAGTCTATCTGACCATAGCACATTAACGATCGACATAGTTCAAGATTCAGTTCAAAGTGCTCCAGTTAATGTTGTGGTAAATGTTATATTACTCTTACTTGCTATGCTATATTGCTATTTATTGGAACATAAAAAAATATTATTTATCTTAATTCTATTTAACTATTGTTACAGTTGCTATCTGATATAACCAATAAACCAGAAAATCAACGTTATATTAATGTTAACACCTTTTTTGAGACTGAAGGATTGGCTCATGAAAATAATGTCAGCCGAAAAAGAGACTACGTTGATTACAATGTCTCACCCGTACATTCTAATGAATCAGACGTGGATCTAAGTGACCAAGATCCAACGTATGACCATCGAAATAAAAACAAAAAAGCGAAACCTGTACCCGCATTGTTGCGACGATTATCATCAAGTTCCAGCAGTTCCTCGTCATCTAGTTCTAGTAGTTCCTCGTCATCTAGTTCTAGCAGCTCCTCATCATCTAGTTCTAGCAGTTCCCCATCTCCCACTCCCGTTTCTGGTGCTGCGCCCGAAAATACTACCACTGCTCACAATAAAGACTGCAATACCACTACAGTTAATACGGAGTCATTTACCCTACAAGACAGAAACCAAATTGAAGACCCACAAATTATAAATTATGACATTGAGGAAGAAAAAGAGACTTGCCAGAAAAAGGGTAGGAAGCGGACCAGTGATCCTACAAAATGGAAACAAAATATAAATAAAACACTAAGAAATACTGGACATTCTTATAGGTCAGCCATAAAAAAAACAGTTCCAGCTCGCGAAGTGAAACAACCTTGCACAGACAGGTGCAGGCTGAAATGTTCAGAAAAGTTCACGTTTGATGAGAGGCAAGCTATTTTTCACTCTTATTGGAATATTGGTGACATTGATCATCAGCGATCATTTATACTGTCTTGTATATCCGACATCAATCCTAGATACAAATACACTAACGCCATACATCCTAGGCAGTGCAATAAGGCTTTCCACTTTATTCTGAATGGCAAACCAATCAGGGTTTGTAAACAATTTTTTATTGGAACACTTGATATATCCGATCGCGTCATTCGTACAGTAAAACAAAAGACTGACCACCTTGGCATTGTACTAAAAGATCACAGGGGAAGACATAACAGTCATCCCATTACTGATACAACTCTCATTTCTGATATAAAAACATTTATAGACTCTATACCAAGAGTAGAGTCGCATTACACAAGGCAGACTTCCTCTCGTGCGTATATAGATGGAGGAAAAACCATAACTGATCTTTTCACAGATTTTAAAGCTCGCCAAGAACAAAGCAATAAGTCCTTTGGTAAATATTGCACATTTTATAAAGTTTTTACTAAGGAATATAATATATCATTTTTTGGCCCGCGAAAGGATCAGTGCGATCTTTGCCTGCAATACGCCAATTCAAACGTTGAGCAGAAAAATGTACTTTGTGAGAAATTTGAAACTCATTTAGAAGAAAAAAAACTTAGTCGCCAAGAGAAATACAATGATCGTTGCAAAATAAATGATAAGTATAAAGTGTTGGTTTTTGATCTACAAGCTGTATTACAATCACCAAGGGGAAATACTTCAGCATTTTATTACAAGTCCAAATTAAATAGTTTTAATTTTACCGTCACGCTCTTAAATAAGAAAGTGGATGGACAAATCAAAGACGCCTATACCGATGTACACTCCTATTTCTGGAATGAAACGGATGCAAAACGAGGTGCAAATGAAATAGGCTCTTGTTTACTGGATTGTTTTGAAAAACTCTGTATTGAATCGGGGGATAACGACGGCGATGGCTTAAATTTAATTCTTTATTCCGATAATTGCGCCGGTCAAAATAAAAATAAATATATAGTAGCCCTTTATCTCTATGCTGTGACCAAACTTAACATAAACTCAATAACACACAAATTTTTGATCAAGGGACACACTCAAAATGAAGCCGATAATATTCACAGCCTCATTGAAAAAGAAATAAAAAAGAACTTAAAATCAGGACCAATATACTGTCCCCACCAGTATGTAGCAATTATTAAAAATGCCAAAAAGACTGGCCAAAAATTTTTTGTCCACGAACTTACTTACGATGCCTTTATAGATTTGAAAAAACTCCAAGAAGATTTCGGTTACAATTTTAAGGATACTGAAGATAAAAAGTCTTTGTCATGGAAAGACATAAAAATGCTAAAGGTCGAAAAAAGTGAGCCCTTCACATTTTATGTAAAAAAATCATATAACGATAAAGATTTCATAAAAATAAACATAAGAAATAAAAGAAGAAAAATGAAACCATTGACGGAATTGGCCACTGTAAATGCATACACTGGCCAACAACCACTCAGCGATAACAAGAAGAAAGATTTAAAAGAGCTTATTAATAAAAAATTAATCCCAAATTTTTATAAAGATTATTATGAAACAATTATGTAATACAATTGATATTATTATTTTATAATTGATCATGATTATCTTTTCAAAGTACAACTATTATATAGGATTGGTTTATATTATACTTACATAGTTTATAATATTTAGAGTCATATTTTTGTTTTAGACATTTTGATTAACAATCTTTTGAACTTGTCTTCTTTCTCTATGGGTAATAATGATTACTAATTAGCTAAATAAAGTTTAAGTTGAGACTGATTTTTCATAGTTCCTATACTAAACAAATTTCTTTTAAATAAGTATGTTTTATATTGTGTTTATCATAACTGTTTTAGTCATATTTATTTATGTCACTCACAGCAGTTTTATTGCAATAGGAACTGTTGTTTGTGATATAAATAGATAGAGTTAATTTGTATTTAATTTTACTGAAAACTTGCTTTACTTTCTGATATCTTTTTCTATTAAACTTTTATATAAAACGAAATAAGATTTGCTATATTGATTGATTACCAAATATTATTGGCAATATTGATTAGATAATTTGTTATGTTTTTTATCATTTTTTCATTATTGTTCCTATTAATATTGAGTTTATAAATTGCTTATGGAACTTATTTGTATCACAGACCATTTTATTTTAATTAAAATACACAGTAAAAGACTTACAACATAAAAATAATGTGTTATTATTTTATCAAGTATAGACTTATAACATAAAAGAGAAAAGGTTTATTGAAATGTTTAATAAAATACAGACATATAACAAAAAGTGTCATCAGTAGTACAGAAATATATCATTGATTTTATTAATAAACAGACGTATCTCAGGGACAAAATTTTAAAAGCTATAAAAGTATAAATAATAATAAAATTTCTTCAAAATTACATTTTAGTATCAATAATTACTTAATCAACTATTCTTAGAATTCTTAATTTATTATTATTATGCTATTTTCATTGAGATATAAGTAATAAAGTCAGACAAGTTGTAAATGACAAAACGTTTTTGCGATTTCCCAACAATCAGCTTTTTTGAGTTAGGTCAGTCTATTAGTAAGCGTGCGACAGTATTTCCTCCCGCCTCTTCACACTTTTCAAAGTGTACGGAAAAGACGACATGTGACAAAGCATCTTCTGGTGTAGCTATTTTAAACAAAACCCATTTTATGGTATAAAAATAAAGTGTAATATCATACTAACGAAAAAGTTGACTGCATTATCCTGTTGGGAGGTACCAAATCTAAAGTATAACCTTTAAAAAATCCAGGTTACCTCGGATTATTTCAAGCTAATTAATTTGTTGATTCTGGTATATTTCTATTTTTGAATTAGTCTGGGAACTTAACCTTCAACATAATCATATTGCAGAAACGAATGCAACTTTTTAAATACTTTTTAGACTAGGGATGTCCAATAACTGGTTACTGGATTAACAAACTTTAGTCAAATAAATAGCTAAGTTGTTGTTGTGATTATTTGGTTAATTTGTTATTAAAATAACGGAATATAAAGGATAATAGGTGACCTACTTAACTTCTAATGAAATACCTACCTATATTGTATGTGTGATTTATATTTTGCAAATGAAAGCAAAACGACTCGGGCACAGGTAATTGACATTGTATGTGATCTCAAAAGCTATTTCAAATGAACATGTAACTACATTTTTAAGTTATGTTTTTTTATGTATAAAATAACGTGCCTGCTCGAGCTCTTCAGCTCAGCAGAGTAAATTTTATTTGCATTCTTGACTTATTAGCAACCTGAACAAATGTAACTGCCTATTGAGCAGAAGCTTACATAGTACTGCCTCCGGTATTATCACTCCCATCTGTTATATTGTAACATGTAGTGATAAAAATGTGTATATTGTGTGGACTGTAAAATAAAAGTCTTGTTATAAAAATAAGTTTTCATAAATACATAACAGCTAAAGTACCTGCGTATTGTCTTATTTCTTTGACGTCGCTTATACTAAGCGGTGCCAATTAAAAGAATCCTGAATAAATAATTAGATGGGCTTTTTTAGACCAGTTGGGTGCGCTGATTGAGGTGGTTAGCAAATATGCGTTCCACTTTTTCGGTATCACCGTGTACTTAATCAATCCATCCAGTGGTACTTGCATTACATTTTTTTCATACCATTGTCAACTACCTACTACAAAGATGCTGGAAAAATTCGTACCGGCAAACTTCTTGAGCAAATATGGCAACTAGTCAGTCCCTTTATTAGAGCTTAGAAAATAAAAAAAGGCAAAGCAGATACAGGCGAAATTAATTATTTCTTTCAAGATTTTTCATTTGATTACGTATAAAGTTACAAGTTATAACTGAATAAATTCGACTAAGTACATTTGTGCTCTATAGAAGCATAGAATTAATAAATACACGGTAAAATATCTAGTTCGTCTGTTATTAAATTGACTTTGTCTATGAAAGACAGGTAGGTGTGTCACACTGACCTAATATATACATATAGAGGTCGGTGGTGTGTCAAGGTATGTGCACGGTGTGTGTTATATGGAAAACCCTTTCAAACGGGTTTTATTGGGTTTTGCTTTTATTAACTTGGCCGAATCGTAAACTTACCTAGTGTTATAAGTATAGCAAAGCCCTTTCAAAAGATAAGCCAAATGAATGGATCATTATGCCAATTCTGACAGCAGCTAAGTCGTTCAAAAACTCAATCAAAACATGTTCATAGGCTTTCCGATTCCGGACCGACTGCGCCCTGACGTTACGTAATCCATGGTTAAAACTCAAAAGCCACATACCCTTGGTCGAGTGGGGGTTTTGACAGTCCGTTGACATGTGGTTTTTTTTGGTATATGGGCTCTGTGGCTGACATTTTGTTCTGAAAATAAACAATATTGTACGTTCGGGATTCGTGTTTGTCTACGTGTGGTATTTAAATAGAAAAAAAAAATATTTAACTGAATTGGGTAATAATCGGATGCTCAACAATTAATTACAACCGATGTCAGATACCTCATTACAAGTAAGCCAATCCCCTAAGGAAGAACAACCTCCGTCCAAAATATCTGAAACTGTAAGGGTTAGTACGCCTTATAAAACTAAATAATTAAAAAAAATTAAGTATCTTTGCATATGAGTTGAACAGTTTATCTAAAAAAATCATATAAATGTTAAAAAACATGTAAGGTTAGTGCTAGGAGTACTGAACTAGAATTCTTTATTTTCTTTATAACAAATACTGAATTTATCTAAAATTCTAAAACATTTCCTCTTATTTTTAATATTTTTTTATATTCACAGAAAATAATATCGATGGAGAAGGAAAACGAAACAAATGCCAATCGCAAATCCAGGATTGATCTCAATGCTCTACCAACTCGCCAATACTTGGACCAAACAGTGGTACCAATTCTTCTTCAAGGACTATCAGCTTTAGCCAAGGAAAGGCCTCCAGATCCCATTAACTACTTAGCAGCATATCTACTTAAGAATAAGAGTACCTTTGAGAGTGGCAACTCGGCATCTAATAATAATCCACCAGCAAATACTCAACCATAATACCTTGTTAGCTGTAATTTGTACAGTAATAATATGCATATTGCAATAGATATTAACATATGTACAACAGTTTTGTGACACAAACACTTTCTAAAACAAATATTTTTAGTTTATAAATTACTTGCTATAAGAATTTCATTATTGTTCTTACAATATTTGTCACAAATAGTTTTTATTGCAAGTACAACTGAATGCCTTATTAAATTGTATGATCAATGATCTCCAAACATGACATGTTGCACTCATAATGCCAACCACAATTGTCCTGTCTAAGGAATTTACTCAATAGTATTATAGTAACTCTCTCTTGAAATATACTACCAAACATACATACCATTTCATTCCGGAACAATGGGAGTAGTGAACTGAGGCGCCCAGACTTTTCACAGTTCTTGCAATTAACAAGTGTTGTCAACACTTGGTTGTGGTTAGATATGTACAATGTACATGCACAGTGTGACAGATGCATGCCAAAGGAAGGAGGCAGAATTGCCACAACTATAGCATGGAGGAGGATAATGTTGGTCAACTACTGACAAGGATGCTGTGACAAAATGTACTATCAATTACATTGCTTTTTTTTTTTTTTGTTTCCACTGGGAAATGCATTTACGCATACCGCCCAAGCCCGGGGAGCAAGGACGGTTATGTGGGGCTCCTGGAAGAAGTCCAGACTACCCACTAAAACCCAGCGCCTCCCTCTGCCTTTTGTGGGGCGCCACGGGATCGCTCTACGAGCACACTACCGTGACGAATCAATTACATTCATGGCTGGATACCCTTTAAGTCACTTTTTGCATGACAATAATTAGTGACCACCACCACCACGACAACTTACTACTGCATTATACTAGTAACATTCAATCATACAACAATAATGAATTGGGGGTAGTATAGGTCGCTTCACATAAAATGAGCAAAGGTGGCAACTCTGTGCATGCCTAACTGATGAATTCGGCAGATAGCCGCCATTTTTGCTTATTTGCTTACTACAATAAGGCTACTGAAATATTTATGTTTTCTGGTAAATGTTAAATGTGTTTGTTTATATGCATGTTATTACTAAAAAAATTGTCTTATGAAACCGCAATATTGTACATTATTATGTACTGAGCCTTGATATACTTGAACAGTAATCAAATATATAGTTTCAATGACGGCACAAGACAACTAATGAGTTGTAGAAGTAATTTTATTTTGCTATTTAAAATAAATATTGTAAGGCTGAAAAACTGTTGTCATTATAATCAGTCAGTATGCTGTTTCTATGCGTATATTATTGTGAAGACCAACACAAAGATTAATTGCGTTCCATTCATCCGTCTTTGGCTCCACCAATCGTTCAGTGATTTTGCCAGTTTCAAGGTGAAAGAAAAAATATTAGTATGCGCAGTTTAAAATAATTTTGCAGATTAATGAGATTTTTTATTAAGTAGAAAATCAGACAGACACAACTGAAATACTCAAAGCTACTTCTAGCGTCGCGTCAGACGGTCGCATCTACCTAGTGCCTACTTTGTTAAATCTTGTTTTATTATAAATACCTTCTGCCCGCGGAACCTCGGTGAAACATTGCCTATAGCACTCAGCGATTAAGTGGCTTTCTATTAGTGAAGAATTTTTAGGATCGGATCAGTTGTTCCGAAGATTACCCCGTACATCCAAAATCACCAAAGTTTACCCCTATAATATTAATAAAGGTAGACTAGCAGTGCCCGCGACTTCGTACACCTGGACTTTTTAGCTCACCTAGCTAGCTTGATTTTGGCAACCCCTCCTGGGCACCCTTTGATTCCTAGGATAAAAAATTACTATATATTAAACGAATCCCTCAACTGCTTGAACAAATTTGTAGCCCTAAAAATTCTTGTACACTCCTCATCGACATTAACTCTCAATAATACAAAATTAAAACATTTATTGAATCACCAATTTTTAAACTACAATTTATTCTTTCTGTTGAGTCTCCTCCAAGAACTTCTGCCTGTGCATCAACCAGGAGTCGTTATCGTCGGCTTCCTCCTCCTCCGCGACGATGGAGGGTGGTGCGAACTGCATCAGGTCGTCTATGCAGCTCTCGTCTGTGAGGGACGGCACGGAATCATGCACCGGCAATGGTACGGGCTCCGGGGGAAGGAACTCCGCCATGTATGCTGTGACGTTGCGCGCGCGCCACACTGCTATTTTACCTGAAATAATGATGGAAATATTTTTTCAATTATATAACATCATTATGGCAATTTAAAAAGGGTTACAAATATTTAAACAGGTTTGATGGGGTGATAGTGGTGAGTCTAACGCCAAGCCCACTGGCTGCAGTGTGAAATCCATAGACAAAGTAGGTAATCCTTAGTTAAACCCTTTAGTCGCCCCTTGGCTTAAAACATTCTCAGAACTACTTTGGGAAGTGCTTTTCTAAGCCAGCACTTACAAATAATTACCTACCTGTCTCATTACGTGCTTTAAAAACAAGATTTCTAATGTGCTGACACTAGAAATGTCTGTGTCCATAACTCCTGACAAAAAGCTTAGACAATTGACAGTTTCTTACCTAAGGTTTCATCAATCTCAATCTCTTCTTCCCCTTCTCCCATCTTCTCCTCCTCCTTCTGTTCCTTCTCTTCTTTCTCCTCTTCCCCTTCACCGTACTCTTCCGAATCTGGATCCTTAATGAGCAAGTAGAACCCGTGCTGCATACAATTTGTATCGAAGACGAAACATCCAGGTCCCTTCGGTTTCCCTCTCAGCCATGAACCGTGGTATCGGTACCGGGGATAAATGATTTGTCCCGGACCTTGAATGATGCCCTCCATCCACGTCCCCATAAACTTAATCTGATACTCGGCAAAGAAGTAAGTGCCAAGTCCGTGGCGTTTGCCCTTGAACCAAGCTCCTTCGTAGATGTCGCCGTTCGGGTAGTAATAAGCGCCGAACCCTTGCTTGAGATCATGCCTCCAGTCCCCCTCGTAATGCGATCCGTCTGGGTAGACCATACGTCCAACGCCGTACTTCATTGCACGACGCCATTCACCTGTGAAACACGATATTTTAATTTCAACCAAAGTTCTAATAAACTACATTGGATTCTCGGCACTGTTCAAATCAATTAATTGTATTTTGTTCACACATAGCGCACTTTAGTGATTAATGAGGCTTGAGTTTGTTACCTAACTACACTTATAGTGATCTTATTGCACTAGCTACATGATTTGCGGAATACTCTTATACAACTATGGTGAGGACACTGTACCTTCATATCGCGAGCCATTTCGGAACACGTACAACCCTTTCCCATTCCTCATCCCGCGGCAGTAGCAGCCCTGGTAGAAATCTCCGTTTGGTAGGACCGCCCATCCCTCCCCGTGCCTATCGCCTTCCGGGTTGCGAGCACCCACGTATATCTAGAAAACTCAATCTGTAGCAGTACCAGTACTTATAACTTATTTGCTATTACATATCATTCAGGCTGCATGGCCCATTTTGTTGAGGGATTGAGCCTTTCGTGAAAAGTACAAATAATTGTTGATCAAACTACTAAAGCTAGAGCTAAAAGTGTGTGTGATAAGTTTGCACATCAGTCAATTTACATTCCTTGTTATGATAGTTATTAGATCCCCATGTAAGAAGGCAGGGCTATTCTTGAGTGTTTCCAGTATCGAGAACTTTTAGCCTAGTTGAGGGGAAGCCTGCATACGGTCGTATGTATATACTGAAGACACTAATTATATTTACCCCAATAGTATCTACATCCTCGGGTCCTTCACCCTTTTCCTCACCTTCAGGCATGTCGTAGAAACTAGTTTAATTAGCGCAGAAAAAGTCCAACACCAATATTACCTGTGTAAATATTCATTTTGATTGCTGTCAAAGGATAAATTATCGTTATTGTAGCAACAACCAGTTGTTTACGTGAACAAAGGACTTATAACAAAGAGTATCATTGCAAATCGTATGAATTTAATTAAGCATCGATAATAATTTGCAACTGACTTTTTTCAAATAAAAATAAAAAGGTAATAAGTATTAACATCAATAGTTTTATTTCTCACACACCACGTTTATAAATAACACTAATCAAATTAGAGCAAGCTATGCATAAGCAGATAGATCGAGTTATATGAGCTGGAAACAAGGCATAACCAATGATAGCGGTATTAAAAATGCATAAATCCACTGTGTGACTAGACGCTAGGCAATATACCTATGGAGAAGGCACAAATTGTCGAGGCAAACAATAAGGTGGAAAAGTAATTTTAGACATTCCTGATGCCACATACAATCCGATTACATTCATGTAAGTACGTAGAAAGGTACATTTAAGTCATAAGGACGTACCAATAACGGTAAGAACTGAACCCGATGAGAAACGCTTGAGAATTATTCCAGCTCATAATAAAATCACAGACAGTTAATATTAATTTATAGCCTCATAATTAACCAATTCCTTACATAGGTATTTTATTCATAAAATATATTATCATCAACAGTTAGGTACAATTACATGCAATAGAAAATAATTTCGTTTATGAAGGCGTAGCGTAGTCGAAAAATATCTTAATTATCTAAAAATACACTTTATCTCATTAGTTTTGTACTTTTCGGTTTCACGTTGCATCGTTTTATTGTGGCAAGCAATACATCACACACCTTTGTCTTAGCTTAGGGTCTAACTCTTAAATAAATTCAGTTACTGTTATGCTTATAAGGTCGACACAATTCTGTATTTGAGGTCACGAGACTCGATGGCCCCTGTGACCTCGATCGAGTCGGATTCCATCAGCATGTGTTTTGGACAACTTTTATCCACTTGTTCACCTTCTTTCGATCGCACCCACTTTGTCAATAAACTATGAAACACATAGCTGCTAATGCAATTCGTTAGCGCGGTGGAGCCTGCGGCGGTGCGTCTTCCAACTTTCCCCAAACAACGTTACACATTTCTCGCACGAGAGCTTGCTCTCCTGAATCTAGATCGGGCGCCGGCCTTCTACGCTCCCGTTCGACGCGATCTCTGACTTCTAAAACTTGTAATGCTCTAACAACAGCTTCTGGCCTCTCGTTCCCACCTGCTCCCAACCCTTTTTCAGCCTCTAAGCGCCGAACTTTCTGTTCTAAATCTTTTACATATTGGACTGTTCGCTCGGCAAGTTGAGGATGTGTGATCGGTAGGGGGGGGCCGGTGCGAGGACCTTCTTCGGCGTTGGTACCGCTGCTGCTGCCGTCTCCGTCATCGCGTTCTCTCCCTACAGCCCGTCCACAGTTCACACATATGCTTCTCTCACGTTCTTCGTCCAAATACAAACATAACTCCTTTAATTCTAAATTATCACGAATTAGTTCTTGCTGTTTATCATCCAACTGTCGCAATTTATTCTGATAAGCGGACACTTCCTGGCGCATCACGGACGCTGTGTATCTTCCAAACCTTTGCCATTCCCGAGCCAGCTTCCTACCTTTTTGACGATCATCATCTAGAAAACAACACAAGTCCCGGAGTTCCTGATTATCGTCGCTCAATCTTCGATTCGCTTCTTTTAACGCTTTTATCTGAGCCAAAAGGGCTTGAATCTGTCGCTTTTGATCAGTTGAAGCTCTCGGTCCCTCAGGCTCTACACGCTTAGTAAACTTAAGCATATCAGCAGACCGTCTGTGAATTTGTTCCTCTTCAATGTTTCGCTGTGCGCGTTGAATGTCGTCAGCGCTTCGAGCTCTCGCCGCTGGCTCTACAGGCTCGTGAACGTCAGCTTTTGTCACTATTTCAGCTGAAGGCCTTTGCATGCGAAGTGCGCTCGGTGGTGGTGGATAGCTTAATGGGTATCCTTGGGGATATTTAACAAATTGTATCTGTCCACCACTGTAGGACCCCGGCACGGCACCGTGTGGCGCTACGGGATATTGAAATTTACTAGGATCGATCGGTTTGCCGTATGGCGGCTTGAACTCCTTGGCAGACGCGTCGATAGTGGCTAGTTTTGGGCCGCTCGCGGCCCGCGGAGGCGGATGATAACGCGGTGGAAAGTTGACCGGTTCCACGGGCTGTTTACCTAGTTGCTGCTTTTGTTTACTAAACTGGGCAGCGTTCTGATTGATTGACATTGTCGTTATGTTCTCAATCAATCAGTGCATCTCACTGTGTTTACTAAATTCATTGCCAAAACTTCGATCACCGATGCGAAATCCGAGATGACATGAGTTCAACGATTGGTCCTTGAATGAGCGGAGGTGGGGAACGCCGCCGGCTGCGTAGGCGGCGGAGCGTGGCATTCGCGCAATTAACTCGGTTCTCTTTATAAACTTAAAATACTGGCTGGGCACTATTGCAAAATAGTACAAACTGTCTCTATTAATCTTTTATCCGCGGTTAAGATAGATCCGCATTCGTTGCAATGTTTTCAGAAAGCAGGTTATACTTGTTGATGTGATCGCGGTGCGACGCGGGCGCGCGCGGTGCGCGTGTCTCGGACTGGCGGCTCTACCTGCGTGGAGGCTCTCGCGGTCCCGCTCTACGTGCCGTCTCACCTGCGCACGAGGAAGCCTTCTTACCACTACACCGACAGCCAATCATTGACTACGCATCGTCGGCTATATAAAAGCGCCTAAGTCCGTACGTGTGGCCGATGGATTGCATCTCTTTATGTCACTCATTGCGCAGGCGCACCCGCTGGGATTTCCTTTTACTATCAAATTTTTGAATCGGTTTCGTCATTGCCATTCTATTCTTAAGAGGCAGGATACGATATTTTTACCTGGTTAAGCTATGAGATGTTGTTTTGTGACTATTATTTATAATATTTAAAATAAAGTGGAAATCTGATATCCTTTGTATCTACTATTTACATTTAATTTTATTTATACGTCTTCCAATAGAGCGTAGGTATGTACCTACTTAATTTACATTAACTTGGCTTTAGAGTTCAGATTGACCTGCCTGCACACAAAATACTTTTATAAAAAGTGATACGGAGAGCCTTTCATACCGCATACTTACATTTGTGCTGTGTTTGAAATACTCTTTTCAACGATACAAGTTAAGGTGTAGGGGGATATAATACGCCTATGATAGAATGACGAACATGGTTATTAAAACAATAGGCTCCGTTGGACCCTTTGGTTTGAATCCTAAACATTCAGTTATTGTTATAACAATACGTACATGAATGTTTAGTCTAAAACGCCTGACATTTCGATATTTTGAAGACGATGTAATTGCCGTCTTGCTATTTAATTTACACACTTATTTTTTTTGTAGGCTGTATCTAAACTTATTCAGTACGTAGGATGGTAAGCTCAGTACATATCCTGGGTACGCCCTTGGGATATGTAATTACAAATGCATGTGTAACCATAAACCGTCCGGATAATACATTGCGGTACTTTGATCCTGAGCTTTCAGTATACTAAACTACAGTAGCCTATTAGTATAATGACAGTACATCGAGTATCGCCATATCAAGCCTGTACTGTCAGCAGTCTACTGTATATACTGCAGTAAGCTATCAAGCATGTTACTAAGCGTTTTGCTTCTACTTTCATCGTGCGAACTGCCAAGTAATGGAACACGCTACCGGCGCCTTTGTACCCCGTTGACTACAATCTAGGTATTTTCAAGTCGAGAGTGAACAGGTACCTTGTAGGCAAGTATGCTCCATCGTAGATGGTCACTTACCATCAGGTGAGATCTAGATCAAATACTTGCCTTAATGTAATTAAAAAAAAATACATTCTCGATAAGCTGCAATTCAGAATCAAATTCTTTATCCGGACGGCATTTTAACTCAAGTTCATCAGTATTCTTTACAAATGATATGCAAAACGAGCTGCTTGCGGCAGTCGCCCTATTGCTGTTCGTGGGCTCAGTGCAGAACCACAGTTTGGCAAGGATGGCGCGCCCGTTTGCGCGTGCGCACCTCGCGTGTATTACAATCGTGTTGCTATTACAAGGTAATGTACTCTTGCAAAATTATTTCTTATTGTGCGTAGCCCAGTTTAAACAGCGGTTTTGATTTGCGAAATAGGTAACTACGTAGGTACTCTTATTATTATGTAGGTAGTGCCTAATTGTGAGTTTTGAAATAATTTAATTTACTTATGTATTCCTTTTATTCAAACAAGCAAGTAAACTATTCTGTTGATTGTTAATTTGTTAATAAATACTACTAAATAGGCACCTACATCGAGTTCCAAAACTATAGTTTTAATTTTGTGTATACATTGTTACCTACTATGAGAGTAGTGCACTCCATTGATGGACTTATTTAGGTAGCCTTCTTAAAGTTCCGCTGCTGGTCACGGCATCCCCACATCAAAGCGAGGGGATTCAGACCATAGTCCACCACCCTGGCCCAGTGCGGGTTGGTGGACTTCGCAGTCTTTTGAGAACTAGTTGCGTTGTCTCAAGACATGCAGTTTCACAAGTCACAATGTTTTGTAATATGTATAATATTATAAATAAAAGCCGGACTTATTTGGTCCAGGTTCATCAAGCCAACGGCATCCTATCAAGGAGGCTCTGTTACTCCATAACGATGCGTTCAGCAACGCGACCTTCGAAGAGTGCGTGTGGAGGCGCGACAAGGAGACCTGCCCCGATCCTGATGTGAGGCTGCATCTCTACACTGAGGCTCATCCGAACAAACAAGTGGTAAATCGTTAAATTTTTTTTTTCGTTAGCAATCGGCAACAAAACAGTCACTTTTATTTGCCGGTGTCAAGTAAATTATTCCATATTGTTATATTAAGTATAGTATCCCTGGTGATTATGATGCTGTCGATGACGATGATTAGTGTCGAGTGTCAGTGTCCCAGTGTACTTACTTTTTTTAATTTCATCGCATCACATTTCGTAAAAAAGGCAGTAGATTTTCATTTATATCCCAGCCAACTATTCCTTAGTTCGAATATAAACTTACCTTAGTATGTCTGTCTAATTCTCGGATTAAATAATTAAGTACAATATATATCTACTTTTCTTTTTCCAATGCTATTCTTTTTCTAATTGAGTATTTCTATTCAGTGCTCTGCGTACCTAATTATATTTGCTAGCATTTAGAAGGGACATTTCATAAGTATACTGTGTGGTGTAGGTATTGTAACAAAAGTTCCCACGTGCTCGAAACTTGCATACATATTGCATAGTGCACATAACATTATAATGCAATGAATTTGCGCCAGTTATTTATTTTGCAGTAAATAGGTATTTTAGTATTTTGTTTGCCGTCCATAAATGTTTACTTACCTCCACTAATATCCACAATTCACTTAACTTCATGATGGACAATCTGTGCCAAGGTTCTGACATGGTTCTGGTCCCATATTGGCCTCGCCCCATCGTGTGGATGTAATGTCAACAATTTCGCCATCACTATCAATCTGTATTTAAAAACCGAGTAACCCATAACCAACATCAACCCCTACTAGATTATGGCTATGAGCTTTGGCCAGAACCACTGGCTCAAACATTGGCCATCGCGAAGTGGAGCCTTTATAGTACCCGCAATGGCACGTAACAGTAGCTATGTTTGTGAGTTTGTCACGGCAGGAATGCGTCCGAAATACCGCTACTCGTCCTCGAGGGGAGGCCTCCTTGGACTGCACTCATATGGCACTCGTATTGTATTGCGCACGCGCACCGCGGACCATTCATAGAATTTACAGAACAAGGTATTGTGTTACAAACCTACTTTACGTTCATATCGACCTTATTTAGGTATCAGAAATGTCAGCATTATTAGAAGCGACTAGGTAAAACCAAAAGCAAGATGCGGTTGTACTTTGATATATAAAAGTATACCTATAGGTACCTAAGTAGAAAGAAAATACCTACTCTACTAAGCACTCCAACGGGGAATACTTAGAATCGGAGGTAGTACTGCCTGCCCACTTTAAGGTCATTTTCGCATGGCATACATGGTTCTAGGGCCACCACAGAAGAGGTAATAGTTGGTACTGCGTTTCAAACGAAAAACTAATCCTCAATGTACACAGATGATGTCGAAAACCGAATGCGGAAGTTATACAACTGAGTAAACACGTATCTGGCTGCATGGAATTTCAATAAAAGCGAAAACGTTTAGATTATCGTCGATAATAGCATTGGTAGGTAGGTATCGTAGATAAGTACTAGAATAATAAAAAGTTATTCATGGGTTACATAAGTAGGTGTGTGAGAACCTATTATATAATGCAGTAAGTAGGTAGGTACGTATTTGTTGATCGAGTGTCAAGTATATGTTGAGATTGTAATATTGGTTGGTACAAATCCAATGTTGGTTTGGTAGATAGGTAATTACATATTCCTAAAGCCCTTACGAACAGTCCAACTTGTCACCCAATCTATAGGGTCGAGAATTCCCACGAATTGGCATGTCAATTTACAAATCGCCCTAACAGATTGGGTGGTAGGTAGCGCAGGTGTGCAGAGGCCTTTAGCCTTACCAACGAACTAGCCTAGTAGGAAACACAACCCATCACACACATAAAAACACCACATACGTGACGTAACGCGCCGATAGCTTGTTTTGAGGGTAGGCCGCTGTACCGGGTGCAGGTTGCGTGTTCGATTCCCATCTTGGTAAATATTGTAAATGTTTGTGTTCGCTCTGGGCGTTAAGGCCACCATAACATTTTAAGTAACTTTTATACAAGCTTGCTTATTTTGAGATCGTATCATATCATCATCATAAAATAAATATTGCCTGATGGACACACCAACAGGGCCCCAAGTCTGCTAACAAAATTGATTCATAATCGAACAGCAACCACATAGTAACTGACACTTTTGACAGATATCCCATACAATATCTGTCGAAAGTGACAGTTACTATGTGGTTGTTGTTCGATTATGAATCGATTATGTTAGCAGACTTGGAGCCCTGAACATAGCTGGTGTGTCCATCAGGCCATATTTTCTTTATTAAGTATCTGAAATCTCTTCTAGGTAGACTTGTTCAGCGGAGACTGGCTGCGTCAAAGCGGCTGGGAGCCGTCTCACGAGACTATTCTGCTGATCCACGGGTACGCGGGGGGAGACGACACCCTGCCCATTACTGTGCTGAGAGATGGTGAGTACGACTATCGTCTGCTGAAATCAGGCATCTCCTAACTAGAATACTGAATGACAGCCCCCTTCCACCTTAAATGCCATTGCACTTCATTGAATTTAGAAAGCCACTCGGAACCCTCAATTAAGGTACCTACGCCTTTGAATTATATCCAGCTCGCTAAAGTTTATTTTATAGAGTTTGCAGTAAAGTAAATAAAGATAGCAGAGTGACATACAGTTGGATCTGACACAGATTTAAGTGGAAGGAACTATCGGCTGTCATTAATAAAGTGGCAGTGTGTCTTGCTTAACCGTCCTCCTCAGTTGAAAATCTGATCAAGTCAAGTCAAAGTCAAATCGCACGTAGGGAGCGCGAGAGGGTGGTACATATAACAGATTGAGTTGGATATTTTTGAAATTAGAACTTTTGGATGATTCTGAGTACAGGTGAAAGTGACAGTGTTTTCGCGACAAGGACCGATGGTTATCGCCCGGCGCCGGCGCACGCGCAGCATTACAATGCACCCGCACAATTCTAGCCGCCTTCCACGGCTTTCTCTCCTCACACCTTGCGGGTCGACGACACTGATTAATAGTTGGCTGAGTTGCAAAGACTCGTAGACATGCGAAACATAGCCAGGGAATAGGACGTCATTAAATATTCTTACAATCATCATCGAGGGTCCCCAGGTTCGTATCGATCTGTGTGCAAGGAGAACGAGATTTTGTATCCGTGGCCTGACTCATGGATGTGTATACTTACCTATTAAGTCCCATCTTCAACACTGCCTGACTGACTGACATACAACGCACTGTCTCAACCGGTGGGCCAAGAGATTTTTATTGTCTCGATCGTGCGCATGGCTAGTGCACTAAAAATTTGTGGGTAATTATATCTTACTGAGATCGCCCTTACTCCATTGTCCATTAGCCATAATTCAAGCGTTGATTAGTATGGGACCGTACAGATTATATTATAATTTCTTAAGTACCTTCTAATTATATTATGGTAAATAATGAGTAGGCTCGCCACACACTCCCACCACTGCTACTCCTGTAAACCAGGATCTACAGTGGTGTTCCATGATGACACCGAGGTTTAACCTTCGGCGATTTCCGGGATACAGTTAATTGTCTTGGAACCAAATAATGAGTAGCTACTTTTTAACTTTAGAGTTTATTTGCAGCGTACATCCGTCGCGGCGGCTACAACGTGCTCATGGTGGACTGGGGTAGCCTGTGCCAGCCGCCCTGCTACGTGGCCGCGGTGCACAACCTGCGCCCCGTCGCCAAGTGCCTGGCGGAGGCGCTGGCGAGCCTGCGCCGCAGCGGCCTGCGGACTGACAACTTGACCTGTGTGGGCCATTCGCTTGGCGCTCACATGTGCGGCATTATTGCCAATTATCTCACGTTCAGGCTTAATAGGATCATTGGTACGTTGTACTTTATGTAATATGGATTTCCAATTATTATACATTATTGCTCAAGAATACACATACAATATGAAGAGTACTTTAGGAGGTACCTACCCCTGAAAATAATTATCTACTAAAAAAAACCCTTCATCTCCCTCACACTCGCATATGTATATAAGCAAAAGTAGTTGCGGCCGATCGATTATCCTGTAATATAGAAACATCGTTAGTGAAGAAGTTAAAACAGTCGCGTTCGAAATTAGGGCTACAGGTTCAAACCCTGACCTGCACCTCTGGCGATTTATCAACCATGATTATAAACGGGCAAAACGGTGGAGATACCGTGAAGAAACTTACTCCTGTACTTACCGTCAAATCCGCCAACCCGAACGGGGCTAGGGACTATATAGCCTTATCCCTCTCGCATTTAGGGGAGGCCCGTGCTCAGCAGCCGTGCAATGATAGTGTACCCTTTCTGAATCACCATGTATAACAATACTATAGCATTGCACGTTCGGTGTCAGGGTTGGACCCAGCTCGTCCTCTGATCCGGTCTGCGCCAGCGCTGCGGCTGGACCCGGGCGACGCGCGCGCAGTGCACGTGCTTCACACCAACGCCGGCCGGTACGGCGACGCGGCGCGCCTCGGACACGCTGATTTCTGCCTCAATGGAGGCCGAAGCCAGCCGTACTGCGAGGATACGCCCAGTGAGTATACTGCCTGGGTATAGGTGGCTAAGTATACTACCTATAGCTTCCAATCACTAATGAAATACAATATAGGTAATTTTAAAATAAAATTGTTAATTGTCTCTGGTCCGAAGCTCGACCGATAGCGTACGATCGAGGTAGAGATACCATACGTGACGATCAATCGTACGAAGACGCGGGTTGCTAGAAGTTAAAATAAATTTTGACAAATTAACATACACCAATGTGGTCCCAAACTGGGCTCGGCCAGTACCACGGTAAATTTTAGAAATGAATCATTCAATTAAATAAATCAATCGTTTTAAAAAAAATCCTTGCAAAGGGATCGAACCCTTTACGCCGAGCGGCCTATATGATAATTACCAAGTTCAAGTGTATCAGCTATGGTTTTGTCTCCAGACGAGGCTCTCTGCAGCCACATCTGGTCGATCTGCTACCAGGCGGAGAGCCTGTTCGTGTCGCGCGCGGCGGCGCCGTGCGGCCGGCGCTGCTCGGTGCGGGTGCCGCCGGCGCGCGCCGCCGCGCTGCCCGTGCCGCTGGGCCAGCCGGCGCCCATGACGTGAGTATACCCTCCCAGCCTCCCGATAGCCTTAGACATTTTCTAACGTGACATGCTGTTTCATCAGAGTATGTAGGTTTGGACACGCGCAATCGCAAATAATTGTTAATCCGGTTTTTCGAAAGCTGCTTTTGCTCAGACTGGAAAGAGCGTCAGTGTAAAGTCCTATCACACGTTGGTCTCCGTGGGAGTTTCGTGAACGTGTTTCGATTTTTCCTTGTGTATCTTACACACGCGCTCATTCCCGTACGAGAGCCGATTCACGCGGTAAAGACCGTCGCGTTGAAAGAGGTATTGTACGGAGACATTCTCCTATGTGAGTAGCCGGATCCAAGCCGGCTATTTTGACGTCTCTGAATATAAAGCATTGGTTTTAGAATTATGGTCAGTGTCGTTTGTTCGAGCATCACGTAAAAACTACTGCCTAGTACCGCTGGCTATGACGAAACAAAATCTATCTCGATTTTTGTCTCATTCTCCTATGAATTAATACAATTCCAGTGCCTCGGGAGCTTACTGCCTCGACGACTTCTCGACGCCGTTCTGCCCGCACACGAGCGGGCTGCTGGAGGGCGACGACCGGTGCTGCCTCGACGAGCAGTACGCCGCAGCGGCCTCTGACCCGCCGCCCAAGAGACCCAGGCCCTTCGTCAAACCACGACTACGGCTTAAAGACAGGATGGCTCATCATAAACTGGATTAAGATTTTGAAGGTGTTAGCGCGTTAAAATCTGCCGCAAGAAACGAAGTTATCCAAACTATGTGAATAAACTGTAAAGTGATAGATATACAATAGCCATGAGTAAAAAATCCCTACAGCGACCAGCTTAATGCACATTGGCGTAGAAACCGGTTCGCGCTAGCTCAATTACGGTATGATCAATAAGTCGCGAGTGTAAGTCGACAGGCAGCGGGCCATCTGTATGTACCTGGTCTCTGTAGGGATTTTTAACTCGTGTGCCATAGGATCCGAGCTAGGTACAATCTCGATTTGATGGAAATACAAAGTGATCCCGGCAGCTTACAAAGTTTCCTTAAAATGTTTATCTGCTTAAAAAAATACCAGACATTACAATGCTTTGTGGTATCGAATCATAGTATGGATTAAGGCAACGAACCAATTAGCTAAGCGAGCTAATTTTATTTATTTCATTGCCTATAAGAAGTGAAATGTAGGAATTTGTCCAGGTCAATTAAATAGACTCAAATGTGTATAGATTGGAGAAGTTGAGCCAAAGAAAGTCTTACCATTAATTATGTTTCAATAAATTATTTATGTTTAATTGTTTTTTCAATTATTTATTAAGTATGACAAATAAAACAAGAATATATATTAGAAACCTACTTATATTTAAAATAAAATGACTTGCATTCATACATAGGGGCATATTAAATTATCATATAACCATCTATGACATATCTAGATTGATCTATTTTTATGATAATGCAATTTTAGATTCTTACGTTAATCATTGTTTATGATGGTTTCATATACAGTGTGATCTATGAATCATATATGTGATCATACTCACCACTTACAACGTCATAGCACAGCCTTATAATAATACAATATCGCCTATAAACAATAGTTACAAATATTCACAGCTGTTTAAAATTGCAAAATGGAACCTATGAATATGATAATTCATTCATCCGTTATCATTCCTCAACAACTTGGCCGTCAGCTCTTGTTTCCGGACATGAGTAGAGACAGTAGAGCCGCCTTCTCCTTCTCCTTTTTCCGCACGATGTCGAGGGAGCGGTTCCGCCATGTGCTTTTCCTAAGTTTAATCGGCCGGCTGCCTACGTAGCGGCCTGAAACAATCAGAACGTTTTTTATTCATGAAAACCACCATTACAGTACGTATGAAACGTCAAAAAAGTCACAAAATGCCAATCTATGATCTGAACACCTGTTCGGTATGCCGTTCTTATGGAAAACAAGAGGCAAGAAACTCCATGGTTGTTGCTCTATTTATAAGGGATAGAGTAAGAAAACAAGTAATACTATTCTTTTTAGAGGGGAGTCGCTTAACGTTTACGCTGCCCTGTCGAAATGAAACGGGCAATATGCAAATAACATTAACATATCTTAAAACTGCTTAGCCACGGTATCTGTTTGCATATTAAGCAGGTGTGTGTCAGTGTTGCCTCAGTATGCATTTATAAACATATATATTAAAGAGTATCTGTTACCCGCGACTTCGTCCGCGTGGTATTTAACAAAGACACAACCGTTAGCAATAGCCCGCTCGCGCGTTTTGAGCCCGCGCGTTCTTTGTGATATTAAATAGTTGGCGGGGGTTGGGGGGTTTTTTTTTCTAAAATAAAAGTAGCCTTAGTTACTCCTCGTTACATCAGCTATCTGCCAGTGAAAGTCCCGTCAAAATCGGTCCAGCCATTTCAAAGATTAGACACAGAACAAACAGACAGACAGACAGACAAAAATGTAAAGAATGTTGTTTTGGTATAAGTACCGTGTATACATCCAAATGCACTTAGTAAAAAGCGGTTATTTTAATATTACAAACAGACACTCCAATTTTATTTATTTGTATAGATAACGCACCCTATCGGGGAATACAAGCGTGTTTATATATTTTGTATTTGTTAAAGAATGAATGTGAATGTGTGTTACCGTCCATCTCCTTCATGGCTTTGATGAAGTCGCCGGGGTCCTTGAAGCTGACGAAGCCAAACCCTTTGCTCTTATTGGTTCGCTTGTCTCTCACGACCTTGGCGCGCTGGAACGATGTGTATTTGCTGAACGTACGAGTCTGTAACAAAAAATATATTTAAAAAAACCCGACTGCTTAAAATTTTAATAGAACTGGAATTACATAAATAAGTCCAGTAGCACCAGAAAAATGGTCAGAGAGTATGTATTAAGATAATATCGGCACAGGAACACAGGCCGCGCCTTTGGTACAAACCTTATATTCATTTACACACGGATAGAGTGCACATATAACGTGTTTTACTTACGAGTAGTTCATCGGTGACGTCATTGCCGAGGTCCCCGCAGAACATGCGGAAGTCGTCGTCGGACCAGTCCAGCAGCGTCACGTCCTCCCATACCTGACCGCCGGCTGTTCGCACCACCTGCACATGTTCGTTTTCAAATTGCATATATAAAACAAAGGCATATCTTTTGATAACGCGTATATAGCACAGACATGCTTGTTCAAAATACGTATATGACACAAAGACATACCTTTTCAAAATGCCTATGTGACACAAAGATAATATAAGATTGATTTCTTATATCCCCCCGTCCATTATATCCCGTGACCATGGTTGCTGTAAAGCAGCCGAAACGTCGGGAACGTAAAAAACATAAAATAAACGCGATAAAATCTGTAAAATTAGTTTTATTTCGATAAATAGATTTTCAAATACGTATGTGACAAGTATGACAAAAAGATATACCTTTACAAAATGCGTTTACGACACTAATATAGCTTTTTAAAATACGTTTATGCCACAAAATACTTTTTAAAATGCGTATGTGACAAAGACATACCTTCCTATTTTTCTTCTCCTTCTTTGGCTTAGCGACAGGCTCGGCGAGCGAGATGACAGGAGGCGGCGGCGGCGCCGGCGCGGGCGCGGGCTCCACCACCGGCTCGGGCCGCGGCGGCGGCGGCGGGGACCGCTTCTGTTGCATATAGCTACTTTACCATCTATACAAATCTCGGTGATGAGGTCTTTGGCACTGACAATTGGGAATATGCGTTATATATATATATACCATAACGACAGATTCGATTGTGGAAATTGTTTCACTGATAGAAAGCTAAACTATCCTTGAATGCTATTGGTGTAATGGATTGAATTAAAATCGATCAGTATCAGAACCAGTCAGTAGCTAGTTTGTTTTACACACGTGTCGCTTAGTTTGGTACCGTACTTTTGGGGTGCAACATCTAGAGATGTATTATATCATAAATTCGTACCCGTTTTTTGCTCTCTTTCTTTTCATCATCCTCCTTCGGCTTCTTGTACAGTTTGGGCGCAGCTGA
Source organism: Pheosia gnoma (assembly GCA_905404115.1). NCBI lineage: Eukaryota > Metazoa > Arthropoda > Insecta > Lepidoptera > Notodontidae > Pheosia > Pheosia gnoma. Next base: position 2,103,128 of record FR989901.1, on the reverse strand, counting down.
CAGCACGATGGGTTGGGGTTTCGGCGGCGGCGGTGGGATGAGCTGGGGGCCGGGCAGACCGGGCCGGTGGAACGGCATCGGACTTGAGAACGGGTCGGGCGCTCCCGGTGGCCTTAGCCGTACCTAAGCAACACACAAAGTTAAACATATTTGTGTGGCTGTTTTCGTCTGCAATCCAATGTCTCCCCTTGTACAGGCAAGATATAACACCAGATATCAGAGGTTTAATTTACTTTTATCAATTGAAATAAATAGAGTCCTTCTATCAATAGGGAGGACTCTATTGATAGAAGGACTGGTGACCATGGTTGCTGTAAAGCAGCCGAAACGTCGGGAACGTAAAATCAAAATATAAACGCGATAAAATAAAAAAAAAAATGTTTTATTTCAATGTGTAGTATTAGCGTAAATATAAGAAATCAATATTACTTCTATCAAGCTTGCATGGTGGGTGGGGTTTTTGCCAAACCCCCATCATGATTGTATGAATTTATCCTCATTGATATGCTATACAGTGTAATTTATTGAGTGTTCTTACCTGTGCCCCAAACATAAGTACTTACATCTAACTGAAGCCTGAGAGGACAAAACCTAAACACTGCTTTTAGTGAACCACTTGCTGATATAGTGGCATTTTTTCTATCTAGAGAGCTAAGTAAAGTCAACCAAAAAACTCCTTTATCACTTTAAGGTTGAATATCATTTACACATCATAGAATTGCAAGGCCTATATTTGTTTTTCTTTTGAACTTAGAATGTATCAAATATAAACCTTAGTAGAATTTCTAGGAGTTTTTGTCTAAGCTGATAAACCACTTTCATGGCCGACCTTAAATTTATTTGAAAGTACCTATTGCCCTAGGCTCTGCTCATACAACCATTGATTTTACTCAACCCCCCCAGTCGTCATAGCATAAAGATGATGATATACCAATATTTCCATTAGTAGTGTACTAAATGCTCACACAAAGAGCAAAACTGACCAGAATTCCAATAACACTTGTTAAAAAAAAATTTTTTTTTTAAATATATTCATCATACAGACAGCATAGTAGCAGTTAGTATATATATATATATTAAAAAAAAAATATTAGTTACACCATTTTAAACCCAAGGATGGGTGGGTTGATTTTAATGATCTTTGATTTTTTGAATTTGTCTCCTCCCTGAATAGCAGAATAACTATTAAAACATGGAGAAGATTAACTAAAAATATAATAATCAAGATAATTCATTTTCTCATACATTTGGTTCTGAGGCAGTACAAAGTTCACTGGGATAGCTAGTAGTATATACAAATATGGTCATGAACTTTAATTTGGGACCCATTTAAGGTCAAATATAGTACAGCAAATGCTTACCTTAAGTGCTACTATTTTGACTAACGTTACTAGGGGCAACTGCTCTGTGATATGACTACATACAAATATACGAGCTTACCTGTGAAGGCACCATGATCGAGGGTGGTGGAGGCGGCGGCGGTACAGTAGGGTACATCATGGACGCGGCTAGGGCGGCGGACTCGAAAGGTGGCATGAGCGGCGGCGCCTGCGGGCCCGCGGCTCGCTCCAGCTGCTGCTGCACAGCGCCGAAGGTGGCTGCTCCGATGACGGCGCGCGTGCCCATGCCGCCCAGCATGCCGGCAGTCAGCTCACCACCCGAGATCTCCGCCTCGAAACTAACGAAAAGGAATTATTAATATTTTCATATTCTGATTTTTATAGCTTGGCTAAACGACTCGGCTCGATTTCTGTCTAAACAGATTTTATATTTTATAAAATGTTATGGTTTACTGGGATAGCTCCCAGGCCATTGTAAAGTTATACCCACAATAAAAAAGTTGCATCGCTACGTAATAGGAGACCAAGCTGTGTTACTGCAGCAATATTTATTTATTAATATTTGTGAATCAAGTAATTTTGTTAATGTCATTGAACTATGGAATTGGTCTACACTTATATTTACACAAATATATTATAGTACCTACCACTACAGTACTGCTATTTATACCCGTAAGCCGACATATTTGCCCACTTAGATTAAATAATAACGTTGACTTGACAATCGTGAACAGCTCACCGAGACATTTCATCCTGCATCTGCTGGTATTTAGTGGAGTCTTCCATGGTGATCCTCCAACTCTAACCTTAAAGAAGGCCAAAAGATTTACGTACTAACTAGAATTAAACAGTACGCCACTATACAGAATCACTCTTGATACATACAGATTTGCACATTTTCAGGAATTTAGAGCAAATTATATTTTTCTTTCTAACATACACTACAACCACGATCCAAATACCAATAATGAACGATTGATTCTAATCGCTGACTGACTGAACTGACTGCCTGTGTGTGAGTTTGTGACATGAGCGAATGAAATGATTTGAGTTTCAGTTGTCTATGATAATTGAATGAAAGGGCTAAAATTAAAATAAGCTATACACCCAACCATCAAGCCTGACTTACTAGAAAAGACCCATTAGGGGAAAAAAACCTACAATACAATCCGATATCGTATCGGTAATAATCGGATTAAATTGGAACATCTTTTCCCGAGTTTTTTATTCAAACATTAGTAAAAAAAACTCAAGATCGTTAGTACTTGCACGGCTATACTTTTATACAATATAAAATATGCCACACAAAATGTATAATATATTTAAAACAAAAACTTCCGCAAAAACTGCCTGTACATAACAGTGATATTTTGTGATTTGGTTCATGGGTCATGGTGATTTCACTTTTCACGGCATTTACACGGTTTGACGAAAACGTCAAATATTACAAATATGGCTGTCTGTCAGGCTGACATTTATTTTTGAACCTCCCGTTTCATTTGTGTTGGTTTGGTTTGGTTTATACAAAATATTCCAATTCCAATTCAACTATAGAATTTAGTGTTCAATAGAATCTGTTATATAGAATTGAACAACATGATAGAGGAGGATAACAAAACTATGTGGTGTGGTAATTTACCTGAACAAGTCACGGAAGAAATACTATACGAGTTGTTTTTGCAAGTTCGTGTCTTGGGATTACTTTTATTTGTAATAATTTGTAACAAAATATCTAATGTATACTAAATATTTCAGGCAGGGCCGTTGGAAAAAGTGAGGATACCCAAGGACAGGGACGGTCGTCAGAAGAACTTCTCTTTTATTACGTACTGTCATGAGATATCGGTACCGTACGCTATTAACTTATTTCGAGGTACCTCTTTGTTCCATAGAACGCTATCGTTGCAGAGTCGAGGTCGTATGACCATGTTACCGCCCCCCATAAGGTGCTACGGTCCAGAACCGCCAATAGATTTTGGTCAACAGATAAATATTGCCAAACAATTCGCCGATATGGCTGACAATTTGAAGGAGGATGTTTTAAGGAATATTCAGCCATCGAGGCAAGGACATGACATGAATGACAAGCTGGTTATAGCTAGTTTACAGGGCAATTGGTCCCATAGACACCATCCATACAAGCCGAAAGATAAGATGCATGATTACAGACCTCGGGATGCACACAGTGATGGCTACAAAGTTAGCAATAGGAACAAACATCCCAACAGCTGGCGAGACAGAAGAAGCCATAAGAAAGGTAGTTATCATAGGTAGTCTGTAGTCATATTGTGGAGCGGTGCAATGGCATAGGTAGGTTTGAAAGTTTTATTACTCATAAGGTTTATTAAGACATTTTAACACAAAATTTTCATAAAATTATTTTGAATTATATAAATTTATAAACAGATTAATTGACACTTGACAAAAATGAAAATTTTAATTGTTGTATTGTTAATTCAATACAAATACACTATTCATTCACACTAGAGAAAACTGAGGTCATTGGCCTTATGTTAAACTCTACACCAAACAATGTGTTGCGATAATTTAAACTACAGTTTGTAAAGTAGAAATATATTTTTATAAAAAAAAGGAAATATATCACTGTTGTTCATTTAAGGCCATGCACATGACATCGAAGAATTCTCTGAAGGTTCTCTGTAAAATAATGGTAGAAATGTTTCAGCAACATGCAGTGGTACTATTCTATATTTAATACGACCTACCCTCTTTATTTAAAATGGGAATTTATAGGCTATCCACTTCCCCAGACAGAACTATATCAAAATGCCCCATGCAGGGCCAAATAACGAAACAATCATTTCCCAAATTCACTCGGATGGGAGAAGAACCTGTATCCACCTGGTGCAGGTATCCAAAAGGTGTCTCCTCAAACCAATGACTGGACAAGACAATCACTAATAAGCTGAAAATTGCTGTGCAAGTAATTGTGATTTTTATTAAAAACTGTATTTCTTTTGGCAGATTAATACTAACTGTATGGTCCATACAAAGGACAGGGCAATCCTTGTATTAATATTATAATTACGTATAATTATATCCACGACTCGGGTACAAACATTCATGCTCATCACACAAAAGCCACTGCGGGATTCGGACCCAGGACCTTCGATACAGTAAACGGTCACTATCAACATGCCAATTGGGTCATCAAAATAAATACTCACGACTTCATGTTTGTATTTATACAGTATGTATCCCATGATGTCGTAGATAAATGCAATTGATACAACATATAGCAATAGCGTTATTAATTTATCATCTATATCAAAGCAATCTGTGCTGAATATCCTGTATACCAGATACGTGCCGAGCCCTCCTCGGATTGTAAGGAACGATGTTAAGTACACCACCTCTACTAGAAGATATATTATGGTTTTGTCATATCCATCGTTTTTGAGAAACCTGGAAACGAGGAATACACAGTCTGCAATATTAACTCGGTCAAGCTTTACACTGTAGGGTCCGAACGCACCGAAATGAGCACAACCTGTTGTTTCAGTGCCGCCTAACAGATTCAAAACTTAACACGCTGATGCGCAAATTGATCCCCATACTTTCCCCACATCACTCGTGTTACGTCCACTATTCTTTTGGTTACCGTACCTGAAACATGGTCGCTGAAAATGCTATTTAAAAATCATTCAATCGTCATACTAGGTACCAGTGTCTGGCAAGCAAGTTTAGAACAGGTATCGTGAATCGTATTACAAAGGGAATTTTATAATAGACCTCATTATTACAGTAAGTTTAGGGTTCATGGCTTTCATGGAATACTTAAGTGAGTAATTATATTTCAAACGATTCGGTATAAAACTGTAGTTAGATACTAAAGCACTTATAAATATTATTAAATCAAGGTCTTGAGGGGTTGGAGGTAAATTGGAATAGGTACCCTCCATCGATTTAAAAAAAACATAAATTAATAGGAAATGCCGATGTAGGTAAATACTGAGGACATATAGACAAATAATGGCAACAACCTTATAACACCTATGTAAATTTGTCGTAACGGCCAGCGGTGTTATTTTAAAACGTTCAAGGTTTAAGCAAAGCCTAAATAAGTTGAATGAAATACACACCATCTTGTTTGTAGTAGAGGATTGGTAACTTCCATCATAGCCAATGTGCAGGCAAAGGTGCACCCTCTGCAGTGCTTCTTCATGTACACTGTGATGGCGGCTAAGGCGGTCGCATGGTGGCACAGCATCATGATGCTATTGGTCCAGTAAATCAGGCACCAGAGCAGGTCGAAGGCGAAGTAGCCCCATGACCAAACCATCAGCGCGTAGTGCGATGTCACTATTGGCGCTAAAATCACGAAGTCATATAGTTAAGAAATGAGCATGCTGCTCAATCGAAAATGATTCAAGCGCCTAAGAATCCAAAGCTCTAGGGAACTAAAGTTCAGCTTAGTAATTCCCAGGCCACTTTCGCTTCTCGTATCGTCTCTGCAGAGGTTTGGAATCATGACTTATCTCGACTTTCCAGTCTAGAAAAAGAGTTCGAATTCCTTGTGGAAAAGTTGAAACAGGTATGTTGTTCGTCACACCATTACCACAAGTACTTCAGCCACAATATCATGCGAACTGCGACCAGGCGATTATTGTATAATAATCCCTAAAGTCGAAATTCCTAGCGGAAAGCTTCGATTACTCAATACGATACTCGATTGGTATTTGTATATGTTAAAACTTACTCGATAACCGACATATATTAATATTTTGTACATCGCACTGCGTCAATCCGACCACGGCCGCGACGCTCCCGTGCAGTAGCGTGATTACCCTTGACCACCATTCTGGGCTCCTTTCCGGAGTCTTTGCGGCCACTCCCGCATACAGTCCACCCCAGAATATGAACGATAATAGCTTTAGGAGGGAGGCTGCGGAAAGCTCTTTACTCAACTCCATTTAGATCGTGGGAATTTTAGGTTTTTGTTGCTATCCGTCTGCGCGCTAGAAACCATGGTTGCTGGGCATTTTTATATGGTTAAGCGAAGTTAATTGGGGTTATGCGTGGAGAGAGGGATTCAGAGTGAATGCAAACTACGTGAAGCCTTGTGTTGTTGTGTATTGCTTGGCAAGCCGGCTTGGTTTGAAATTGTCAGTGTGACAATATATTTCTGTATCAGGTTGGCCCATTGAGCTATGTTATTTTATTCAGTCATTAAGTTGGCGATGGTGTAAATTGTTAAAGCCATTATCTTTTAATAGATTGGATGTTTGAAATACATTTCTGTGAATAATGCCACCAAGAATTTTGTGGCTTCCTAAATTTGTAAGAATAACAACATTCCACTCTAATTCGTTTAAAAGTTAATAGTGTATAGATTGGTAATAGGTAACAAAATAAGGTTACCTACTTCATTCTTACCATGGAGGATACTACACTGCTTATTATATACCTATCTATGACTTTCATCCGACCGTACTGGCGCGTCGCGATACGACACGCACGACACACCACAAATAAAATACCCACTATGTTGTAGGTGATGCCATATTCGCCATTCATTTCGTAGAGAAAGAAAACGATCATTTGATGGTTAGTAAGTACCTAGTAGGTACATTATTTATTTACTAATAAAACTTTATAAATTATCAGCGATATAATAAAGATCGCTCCATTGGAGGATAACAATTTAACTTTAGATACTTCCTTATTATATACATTTTATATTATTTTGCTACAAAAATACCTTTCGCAATATCAGTCATTGTTTTACTCGAATCCAATTTTGCATTCACGTTTTAAATAGGTACTTTACATAGATAGTTGTAGAGTGAGAAACTTATAGCTAAATTAGTAATGTAAGTACTAAGGTGTCCACCGAAGTATACCTTTCTTTTTAATTAATTTTAGCACTAAGTAGATAGATCTTAATTATCTACTCAAATAACTTATTACACCGTCTTAAGTCACAAATTTATTATCTGCCATCATTGATCATCCATACGTTATCGATATCGCAACTTGTCGACATACTTCTCGATAGCACGATACCTAGTCAGAGGCATCGCTTCCTTCAGCATTTGGCGGAACCGGATATCTTCGCCAAGAGCCAAGCATAACTGTCGCGCGTGGACGCGAACCTCAGCACTTGCGTCTCCGAGGAGCTCGCCGGCGGATCGCAGGAGAGCTATCCGAGCGTCATGTGGTAGATCGAGGGCTCGTGACGCCCCACCTTGTTGGACCAGTTGGGCCAGCGCGTGCACCGCCGCGGCCCGCACCGGGCCAGCGCGATGCGATACACCACGTTTTACTAACGCCACAACAGCCCGTGCGGAACTTCCCGAGCACGCTATCCTAGCTAATGCTCCGGCCGCGTCGGCTCGTAGGAACCGGTTCACATCAGCACAGCGCTCTAAGAGAGCTCCAGCTGATTCTTCTAGCTCAGGGTCGAGTGCACGGCCGCGATGCTGGAACAACGCGCCTAGGGCACCGCAAGCTGCTCGCGCTACGCGAGAACGTAAACACCGCACATGTGCTGCGGTGCTTCTTGTCACAGCACGCCAGCTGGCAGCTGGTGCCCGTGCAGCTGGATCCATCGCGAGGCGTTCGGTCTCCAACAGCCCACTGACGATCACCTCCCAGTCTTCGTGTCGGGGTGGTACAATGCATTCTGCGAGCGCTGCACGAACATCTCGCTCGCACAGCTGCGGCTTCTCGTCGTAGACATCGCTGACCGGATCGGGTGACGGATTTCTGCTTCGTGCGGGCGTACCGGCAACGCTTTTAGGCGGAGTAGCCGACGCTCTCGTGCTTGTGGGAGTCCGAGATGGAGACTGAGCGGCAATAGTATTCGGAGAGCCAACGGACGCGACCGGTGTTGAGACTCTTTCGATACAGGACGACTCGTTTCGGAACTTGATGCTTCCCGGTGACACATTTGACTTTTCTGAGTAGTCATCTACTCGGATCGACGGGGAACGGGGTGGGGGCGGCGGCTCTTCCTCGTCTTCTGGGATGTCGACCACAGTCGTAGCCCCTATAACCACCCCTTCTGCCGACTTTACTGATGGCTCCTTTTTGTCGCTCTGGCAATCCTCGCAGTAGGTGACCGCGCTCGAGTCCCTGCGAACAAAAGAGGGAATGTTGATGCGTCACGGTGACAGTTATTTGTTTACATGCGGGGGCGGGTTGCGCCGGAAGTTACCGCGTGTGCGGGGGCAGGTCGGCGACGAGGTCGAGCGCGAGGGCGGGCGGGGGTGCGGGGTGGACGGCGGGCGCGGGGCGCGGACAGCAGCACAGATACAACATGGCGGGTGGCGGCCGCCGCGGCGCCTCCGCGACTGCCGCGCCACGCCGCTCGTAGGGCTAATGCGACCCTCCCACGATCAATTGGCCCTATGTTGATGAACTCGTAACAGAACACTAGGTACCTGCATGTTATGCAGATTAGCCTACGTTCACGAAATGAGTAAAAAAGCCATTAGTCGAGTACCTACTTTGGCGGGGGTGACTCATAGTCGAATTGAGTTACTTCTTTCTTAACTAAGTACCAACTTGCAAGTACCCACCTTTTGTAAAGTGAAGCCCTTAGAAATCTCATGTATTAGTTTTTTTCACGACCAGTTAGACATTATAGTGCAATGGTCAAGCTAATTTTCTTGAACGTTAATCAACGTTTAAGAACTATTATGGCGTATGCTGAACACGAAAGTGGGGCGATCCAACGATAAGTAAATGGGTCGTCTCGTCCGCCGTGAATGAAAGTGGGCCAATAACTTCAGTTTCAAAATGTAGGTTAGTTGTGGCACGCTAGGCATTAGGTACCTACCTACCTACAATCAACATACATTACTCTTGGTATTACGTTCTGGACGCTAGTCTCTTGACACACGTCTCTTTAATACCTAATGAAACGTCAATTTGATGCGTTCCGAAACGGCCGAATGAAATTTTGATCAGCAGTGTACTAAGCAAGGTTTCCAACCGTAACACCATTAATCGAAATCATAGACTTTTGAAGATTCGAACTAGTGTATTGGACACATAGAAAATGCGGACTTTTCGCACTTTAACTCCAAGTTTTAGGATTATAAAGCTATTATTGTATGCAGCATATCAATTAACTACTCTGTCCTTTGTCATTTCTACGACTCATTATCTGAAAAAGTTGATTGCTTTTAAACCATGTTATACCTACATAAGCTCTCAATTCGAATAACAGAAAAGTTACTCAGGCACGTACGTACGCCTTCTATTATTATTGTGTGGTGTCGTAATATCCCGTTGCTACGCGACAGCCCTATTTACACCCCTATACTTTGAATCAGCGTCTTGTTCTTAGTAATACCGCTTTGACTATAGGTACTTAAGTAGGTGTTACCACAAAATGTTTGCCGTCAAAAAGACATTTCGTTGAAGGTCGCAAGATTGAATATGGTGTTGTAGGGACACGCCATTTTCATTTCATCATGTCACATCCATTATTTTATTCATAATGTGTATTTATTGAAAGTTTTATTGCTATTAATTACTTGACATTGTGCAAAATACCCGCTAAGTTGCGGGTGAGGCCATATTCATATCCATTTTATTTCATCGCATCTCATTTCGTAAAGAAAGAAGAAGAAGAATGGTGTTGTAGGTAAACTTGATTCGTGGTACCTAATCGATTTATTTGTCAGTACTAGGGTGAGTGACTCGAGCGGGTAATTGATATTGCAAGCAGATAGAAGTACTCTGTGGATTAACATAGATAACGATTGATCTATAAGGCGCCTGCTGAAACTGTTAAATTCGAAATTGGAACACGCTAGCGATTGTTTATGGTTTGGGATTAACAAATATTTTTTTCTTACAAATGATTTGTAATAACGTATTTTACTTGGAAGGTCAATCAAATTTATGTCGATTTCTTTCTTTCAGTCCATGGAGTTTTTGGTCGGGGCTGTATAATTTGTGGTTTATATTTTTCTTGAAGTCAGAAGCATTTTCATTATATCTAGACTACGTGTACAAGTTCTGCATAAATCCTTATAACAACTTGTCTATAAGGTTTGTTTTGCCAGGTGCGTGTCTCTCACGATAGGCACGATGGCGAAGGTCTAAACAAAATGCATAAACAATAATTAATAAATTATAAAAAAATCGACTATTATAACATCGTCCCTACCACAGATCACGAGAGATATGCCGTGCGATTCAAAATGTATGGGAACTCGCTGTCTCCGTTTTGTTTCCCACCACTCGCTAAAACCAACCAATACGAAGTCTCTTCGGTGCGTGCTGCGTCGTCGCCGTATACAGCGGCCGTACCACGCGACGCACCAGTTTATTCAAAGTATCGTTAGACGATCTATCCATTGCCTCGTACATTCACTCAGTAGCGAACATAGGTGGTACTTAAAGAGCCATGTATTTTGTACAAAAATAAAAAAGTCGTTGTGCTACATGAAAACTAAAATAACATAATAAAGGCATTAAATATTTTTTGATTTGTTGTTTTTAATGATTTTAAAGACGAATAAATAAAATACTTAATACTGGCTAGTGAAATGAGATTCCATCTTTCGCGTAGTTCACTTTGCTGCTAGTATTTTAGCACACAACCACGGAATAACACGGCATTTAAAAAAAAAGTTAGAGCTCCGATACCGACGTGCAGTTGCAGTCGACTGACGGCGAAAACTCTATGTTAGCGTAATTTTGGCATAAGGTGAGCGCAAGCCCACCGCTTTCATAACATATCTCCTCTAATATATCTGGTCCCTACACTATGGTATAGTTAAGTATAGTCCCAAACTAAACACCCATTGTATTATAGGCACCGTAATAATTATCAATGGGTACCGTAGAATACACTGGAGGCGATACTATTAACTCCCCGACCAGAGCTTCGAGTATGAGTTTATTTCAGGATACCTACAATAGTAGTCAAATAGAGTGAAAGTGAACTTTCTTACCTATCACTCCAGGGAATCGGTGACAGACACTTCGGAAGGTAATCTCTCCCAAGCTGCGATATACCTGTAGAACGCATTATTATGAAAGCGGCAGAAGAGAACATATTTCCACATAGCATACCTAGCTATCGTTATCGAGAGACAATGCTGTCACTACCATTATTTTTTTAATAAATCTGTGGTGTGAGCGAAATGACTGAAAGCATTAAGTAAAAAAAAAAATACAACCGAATTGAGAACCTCCTCCTTTTTGAAGTCGGTTAAAAAGATTTTGCTTAGGCCACGTGTTGCTGCAATACTTGCCTGGCAAGGGTGCAGAATCAGGCAGAGGTCTCAGTCTTCGTGGTGGAAGCGGTGCCACCGGTGAAGGAGTTGACCTCGCGCGCCGCCTTACGGGCACTGGCAGCTGAGAACTTCTAGTTGAAAAATAACATCAATATTTTTTTTTTAATCTGGAGATCTTCTTCTTCTTCTTTTACGAAATGAAATGAGATGAAATAAAATGGATATGCAAATGGCCTCACCCGCAACTTAGCGGGTATTTTGCCAGTGTCAAGTAATTAATAGCAATATTAAATTCAATAAATACACATTATAAATAAAATAATGGATGTGACATGAAGAAATGAAAATGGCGTCCTCTAATCTGGAGATAATTTGAATATTACTGGCCACTTTTTTCAAAGTGTTTGACATGATTGCCATATTTTTTTTAATGTATAGATTTAATGGCATCTTACGCCAACCAATAGAATACCAAGTGAAATCTTTTTGGTAAGGTACCCAGTTAGCTACATTACGTCGCCATTTATTTTACGTAAAAGAAAAAATGATTTATGAATAAACTATTAACTTTTTTCGAAAATTCCCTACCTCCCTATTTTAATTCAATCGAATTGAATTTGAATCGTGCATGCGTGACGTGACAGAATACGCTAGGTGTTGTGGTTTGAGCGTAGGACGCTCGATTCAATGCACCGGTGGTAGCGGATTCGATTACGGAAATTATCTTTTCGCAAGAGTGTATTTTACAGAACCTACCTAACCCACAATACAAGCTTAGCTTAGTTTGCAACCAAACAGTTGGCGTTTTCGTCTGGCGATAGTTTTTGTATTTAATTATTCTGCAATTTCCAGCCAAGACAAGCTTGTGGATGTGTCAGGGATAAAAATTATAGAACCTATATTTTTATTGACGAAGATAATACTTTTAGGAAAAAGAAAATATGTGTACCCACTTAAAAACATTTACTAAAGTATTGTAATATAATCTCACCTGATAATATGGCATGGTCTAATATTTTCTACGGGTCTGCTCAGTCTTTCTCTCAGCTGCAACAAAAAATCGTCAAGAATGTAGACTTCGCACGATTTTCGAATTACTGTTTTTTTGAATCACAGTATAGTTTTTTTTCAATAAAACTGTACGTAACTGATTCTCGAATGTTTGTCCTAACATTTAGTTCAAAGGCATATCAAAAGAGGTGCGAGGTTCTGCATAGGCCAGGGCAAGGTCGCAATCAGCTGAACTCACTTTGTTACAGAAGATGTCGGCTCTAGCTGTCCCTGCTAGTCTCCTCCTCACGGCAGACAGTACTGCTGCAGGGCCGGCCGCCCTGGCCAGGCATAGGGCGGCGCGGAGCTGGGCGCTTTGAACTACATCCTTGTCCCCACTCACCTAGGAGATAAGGTCGAAATTGTTTCAGTGCCGGTTCTTTAATTGGGGTTTGTACGAACACCGGGCATTGGAGGGGTTAATTATACTTCAATGATTCCCGCACTGCTGCAAGAATGTTCGCGCACACAGGGTATGTGATTTTTAGCACTGCTAACAAATTATTTGCTCACGCCTGGCGCGTAATCCCGCACATCTGATTCGGCTCATTTATTTCGTCAAGGACTGTGCGGTTTACGCGCGCTGCGTGTGCAAGTAATTTGCTAGCAGTGCTAAAAATCACATACCCTGTGTGCGTGAACATGTTTGTAGCAGTGCGGGAATCACACACCGTGTGTTTACGTGAAATTCAATAAAGACACGTATTTTATAATGGATACAATATTAGATACATTCACAAGTCGCGTTTCCTAGGGTTTATAAGCAAAGACATCCGCAGCTAACGTGTTAAAGTTATTACTCACGCCAATCATACAAGGATCGAATATAAGGTCAACGATATGGTGAAGAGCGAGTCTTTGCAGTAACGCGTGCGGCAGGGCTGCTGGCAGGGGCTCCCTGGTCATCCTGGAGACGAGCAGGGGCAGTAGCTGCCGCGCGCAGTCGTTGCTGGCACTACGGACTAAGGCGCAAACTGCTCCTTCTGCTGGAGCTCTCGCTGCTACAACCTAATGAAGACAATTAAATAAGTACTGTAGCGACCACTTCACCCGCACAACAAGCTAAACAGTGTAGTATTCGCGTAAATATAAGAAATCAATATACCTACGTCTTTTAATAGATTCATAATAATTTTAACAAATCCATTCGTTATTAATATTTTTCCGACTCGTTTATGTGAGCTAATATTTATAAATAATTTCTTCTAATTGGACCGTTATGTTACATGTTGTATTAATTACGGCTTTGTGCATATAACCCACATAGTTTTGCCACGTCTAGGAGCGGTAGAGTCATTGATCCATTAAAAATATTTATTATGCCGGTATATAAGATTATGTATGAGATTTTTTGGCGGGAAGTTCAACATTGAAGTTATCAATTTTGTTTTATTGTCTGAAAATTGTGTTTCGTTGATCTATAATGTGTAATATTAGTGTGATATTAACAATTGTGTGTTCATATAACAAACCTGCACGAGTAGTTTAGCTTGATTTGACTTTAGCTTGCATGTGTTTATAAATACCAACCAACAGAAACTTAAGTATCTACGGTAAAATTTCTGTATAGGGGTGAGTGAGGGAGTGAGCATGCTCAGATGCGAATTAAAATTCTCGCATAATATACAGTCAACTGGTAAATTTGCATAACTACCTAATACTTACTTAATTCTGCAAAATAATAATGTCTAGAAAGATAATTGTAAAAGTATACCTATAAGTTGCTATGTAAGATTATTTCGTTAGCTTCAATGGTGGTCAAGAATTACTTAAGCGCAAAAATGTAGTTTAGCTTGTACTGAAATCGGCTCATTAAATAAATACTTACTGTGAAAGTGGCGATCTAAGCTGTTATAATAGTGTAAAAGTAGGTACATACCTTGACGGTAATTATAGAACTTATGTAGTTACCTACCTAATAATAGTTATTATGTAAAACTAAATAAACAAAAGAACTTTAAAAATCTCCAAAATTCGTTAGGTATATGTACTATAGCGCTTGTGACCTCCCGTTCTAATTTGAATACTTCAAGTTACTTGCTTATCGATCAGCCCGTAGCCGTATTATTACATGTGCCTAATGGATACGCACCGTGTCACTGAGGGCCCACATGTGCCGCACGAGTGACAACGCCGCAGGCTCCACCTTCCGCACGTTGCTTGGCTCCAGTAATGTGCTGTGGAGATGGTCGGCTGCCTTTACTGCCGCGATCCAGTTGCCCTACGATTTAGGCGGATTTTATTGGTTGCAAAAGCCAAGAATATGTAGAGATAATAGAAACTTCGTAGTGAGAGTAATTAACTCTAAATAATAAATGGTGTACCTCAGTTAGTACCTAACTAACCACCGCAACCTATCAAATAATGCTAGTCTTAAAAGCTGAAAAATTTAAGTAACGAAAAAAATCAAATCGAAGTTGTTCCTTCAAAAAATATTATCATTTTTGTATCAATGCCAAATATACAAAATACTTACCGTATTATGCAGCTGATCAGCGACATACTGAGGAACTATATCCAATTCCTCCCAATCGTAATGAGATCGCAAGGGTGTAGGTGTCCTTGTAGTCAGTATATCCGTCTCCTTGGGAGGAGACGTTGCCAAGAGACTCAACACGAACCTAAACACAAATGCTCAACTAAGCAATCAAATATTCCCTTCAAAACATCGTCTCTTTGCCGCTGTAGGGTATGGGTGGTTAAAGTTTAGCCACTTACCCATCACGTTCTAACTCTAAGCGTGTTTGTTGCCGACGGGGGGAGACCGACGGACTCCGTTGGAGGTTATGTAAAACCTCGACCTCTCTATGAGGTTCAACAGGACTATGAGATCTGCGCCCAGACTTCTCCGGGGACCGCACATCTGCCAGCGTTAACGCTAACCCGGAAATGTCTTTAGATTTATCGTCCTGAAAATCATTCTTTAATCTAAAATAATCGTACAACTCGCTCAACGACTTCGATTTGAGCTTCACTCCATTGTATTTTGCTATGTAGCTTTGTTTTGGTTTATTCTGTATAACTGGTAACGGTATTCCACTCTTCTTCTGAGGTTTCATTTGATATTCTCTCTCTAATGCCTCACGTTTTATATCGTTAATCTTGCTCACGATATTTGAAGTAACGGGTAAAACTTCCTTATTAATGTCCTGCTTTACTAAGTTCTTCTGAGCGTTCTCTTCTTCACTCGTGATCAAGTTATCGCTGTCAGGTGTCCGAATTTTAACACTTTCACCACCGAAACGCACTTTTTTAACCACTACATCAGTTTCCTCTGATTCACCATCGCTGTACTTTAACATGTTGCGATCCGAGCTATCGTAGTCATCTTCACTGCCTGTGTTCTTATCAGATTCAGTCTCATTCTCTTCTAAAACAGTCATCGTAATCGCAGTATCGGAATCGAATTTAATTTCTGTTTCAATTATCACTTTAGCGTAGTTATTATTGTGAAAATGAATACGGCCAAAAGATTCCTCTGAAGATGTGTCTGTTGATAATCTTATGGGACCAGTATGGGGACTATTATAAAGGTGATTAATTTTCACTAACGGTTGGTTATTGATACGAAATGCAGTTTTTCTCGGTGCATAGTAAACGTCTAAAGCATCTTCATCATATGTTTCGCATAAAAGACGAAATTTATCTTGAACCTTTGAGTCTAATTTGGAGAAGCAAATCATATAATCTCGAGGACAGCAAACTCTTCTTAATTTAAATAGAGACCTTTGCGCCATATCCCTATGCACCGGATCGAAGAGCTTTTCTCCTAGAATCTGAATAATTGGAAACATGTCTAATGTTTGGTTTCTTCTTTTCAATATCGCCATTACGGCTGGAATGGATAATATCAGCCCGGTAACAACGTTCACTTTGGTATCAATACTTCCAGAATGCGGTCTTATGTTTTGATATGAGCATTTGTCCAGAATCGCTCGGGCGGCGCACTCGACGTCTTCGCAATGGGTGCAAAACACTTTCAATGCATCCAGGGCCGCTTTTCTAACATTAGGAGAGTTATGACCCAGGTTGTCAACTACTTGATCGAACGGGAAAGATAAAGCATTCCCAGAAAGAGGTAGAAGATCGGCCAATACACGTAGCGCATGAAGGCGCACTTCCCATTCTGGATGCGTCAGTCGGTCCCTTATGGCGACGTACAAATGTTCCACATCGAGGTCCGCAGGAAGAGCCCGGGCCCTGAGCACGCGGTCCCAGAGAGGCGCGAGTGGCGGCGGCGGTGCTTCGGGCAGTTGCATGGTGTTGGACTGAGGACAGGGCGGCTCGCGTGCCCGGCTGGGCCGCGTCGCGCCACTCAACTGGGTTAATGGTCGGACGGTAAGCCACGCCGCCGTCTCTGACCAATCGATGGAAACACGTACATAGGTAACGCTTACCGCTTCACGTGAAACAAAACTTAACCAACGTAAACGTACATATGTAGAGTGTGGACGTAAAACTTTGTTGATCAGCACAATAAGTATCTCCTAATTAAAGCGATAAAAGTTATATTTCCAGAAAGTTGTTAAGCGATAAATATAGCGGATGTAGCTGCCTATAGTACGCATCGCTTTACAATAGTTTCCTTAGTTAGTTATTTTTTATTTGTTACTTGTTGTCGCGGAAAACTTCGAACCACCTCGAAATCAAATGTATCAGAAAATAGATTATATTTTTAGTGATTTTTTCCCATGTTTAATAGTTATTCTGCTATAGGTGCGGATACAAATTCAAAAAAACAAAGTTCATAAAAATCGGCCCACCCGTTCTTGAGTTATAAAAGGTGTAAATAACACAAATTTGATTTATAGATATGACATCCACGATGTTTGTAGGTTTAATTAGTTAGAATAAGTAACAAGGTACATACAGAACCAACTGGAGTGCTGTGAGCTGTGAGTACCTAGCTATCTAAGTTTATAATATATAACTACCAAACTAAAGCATAGTAGTAAAGTCCATACGTGTTCTGTAGGCACTTATAAATACTATAATAACTAGTACCACCTAGGTAGGTATAAAGCTAATCAGGTATTTAGGAACCTAATTCTGTTATTAACTGTTGTTCGAAATATGGCTTTTCTTTGATAAGAAGTAAGGTCATTTTGACATCAAGGCCAGACTTTTCTTTATGGGGCGTGCCACTGGAGGCAAGGGCAAAGAATTTAGAACAACGCGATAAATTATTATTTTTCGGGTTAATTAATAGTTAGCCTGAGTTACAACAAAATGTTATTCCGCCATAAAGTTACAATTCTAAGGTTACCTACCTACTATTGATCTATTAAAAGTTTACTTCTCACAATTACTAGGCAGCTCCTGCCGTTGGTAAATAGTAATTATTGTCCGGGTAGCTTCGCAATATATATCCATTGTGCAATAAGTTGCTTGTAGCTGTTTTCATTTTGTAAAGATACTCTTCCCAAATTACAACTACAACAAAAAACAAAACGTTTAAGCAGCGCAATATCAAAACGTAAGCAAAATTGTTTGACAGACACCCGCCATGTTTATATTGTTGAAATGTCACTTTACTTTTTTAGTTTTACGGAATTTGCTCGGTTGTCGAAGTTGCTTGTTTTTTTATATAAACATTTATAGATGAAGACTATCAAAGTAAACAACGTGAATCTATCATTATGGATAAAGTCTTATAAACATTACTGCGGTAATATGCGTCCCTGACGCGAGTTAATTCGGATCAAAGATAATGCCGACACGATGAAGCTTTTATCGCTGATATTTATGATTGCGGCGGGTTTCGGCGTCCGTGTGATCCTCGCGCAAAGTGATAATTGTACTAGAACTAACAGTCGAGATGATTTAAAACTATGTGTTCGCAAGCTTTCGGAAACTTTGTCGAGTAAGTTTAGTGAAATAGTAGTTAAAGAGCTCGGAAGTGAGTACACTGCCCACTTTGAGATACGAAATGCGTACAAAGTGAGCCGTTACCAGACCTCCGACAGCGACGTGCTCGCCAGCATCGTCGACAAACTGAGCTACAAGTTCACTTCGGCTAAAAACATCCTCCGTGATATGAACAATGTCACATCTGACAACAGCACTCCGTCCTTCACGCATCCTTGTCCATTCAATTCTATTCGTAAGTCTGTATTTATAAAGAGTTCCCATGTATATGATAACATATCTCTGCTGGACCCCAAAGCAAAGATGCTGGGCAGATTTAAAGATTTGAAAGTGAAGAGACAGTATTTTCTCTCGCATATGGATTATGCTACTGATAGGGATTGTGCCGCTATGCCTCACTCAAATTTACGATACTTGTATCATAGGGTGGTGCATCCTGAGCCTAAACTGGTTGTTTTCATTATTGACAATAACATGAATGAAGATTCATTACAGCATGCCCTGAATGTAGTTAAAGAGACAGTAAATGCTTTGCAGAGCATCGACTTGATATCAGTAAAGATGACTAATATGACACATTTCCTTAAATTTGAAGACACTTGCAGTGCAGATGGTATGTCTGACATAGGCAATGCCACAGAAAACAACAAGTTGTTGTTACGAGAATATCTGTCTTCTCTAGAGATAGCACTAACTAATGTATCTCCATCAACTATTAACAAAGAGCTGAAGAACTTACTGCAGCAAAGAAATTTGCCAAATAACAAGCTGTTTATCTTTTTGACGGACACAAAAGTTTTAAAAAATGAAACATGGCTCAAAATCTTCCCTTATCCATTAAGCAAAGATGAAAGTTTGAAATTCGCCATTGGATTAATTTATGAAAATCAAGCTGACAGAAATAGTTCCTTAGGTATATTGCATATTGACAAATGGCACACTCATACAAGTAACCACTCTGTGATGAGACTACATATAAATGACAGTGGAGTGGTTGGACAAGTAGCCTCAGCTTTCATTTCCCTATTACCAGGGAATTATGCAAACAAGAATATCAAAATTGAAGACCCTATGTGGGAAGCCACAGAAAGAGATTTCATTGTGTCATTAATTCTAGCTACTTCAAGTGGAGTATTGGGGATAGATCTTTACTGGTCTGATCTTGCTGAAGATATTGTGTATTTCAAAGGGACAAACAACCAAAGAAGAGCTTTTGTTATGGATTTCTCAGGTACAGTTTTGATGCACACATTTTTTCCAAGGCCGGAATCTGCTTCTGATAAGATAAAATTCACAACACTAGAAAATGTCGAATCATACAAGTTTATCAGCAGTGTTAAGGAAGAAATGTTAAGGAATTGCTCTGGAAACTTAACAATGCCAGATCAGAATTCAACAAAATCAATTGTTTACACATGGAAGTGGGTTGACAACTTGTATATTGTCTGTATAGTTTCTGAAATAACAAATCAGGCTAACTTTAATAAAACTAACATATTCTTTACTAGGAGCAACAAAGAAATATTGTTCCACAGACTAGATTTGTTTCCTCCAAAAAGTGGTACAATGTGTAGGCATTTTAAGCAAATTGCAACTATTGATCAGGGCACTGTGTACCTTAGTCCATCTAGTTTTCAATCGCCATTCACTTATCTTTATGATATGGGTGACGGCCAGGAAGCTGTGACATACATGCAGAATTATTTAGCGTACTTGAAAAGTGTTGCTCATGGTTTGCTCTCTAATCCGGGTCTAAAAAATGAGATCCAACAAGATGTTGGTTTTCTAAACTCCATCCTTTCATTTTATAAGCGGCAACATCTTCATGGACACTACTCTAAATACATAGTCAGAAGATATGCAGTCACTGAAAGTGGTGTAATGGTAATGTTTCCTGGGACTGTTTTAGAATATGATTATCAACCATTAAGAAGACCATGGTATACCTATGCTCTAGAAAATCCAGATAGAATAATCTTGACTCCACCAAATTTAGATGTTGGAGGTGCTGGATATGTTGTTTCAATATCTTATGCTGTCAAAAGTTCTTTTTACCCGACAATGGTAGTTTCAATGGATGTCACTATGGGTTTTCTTTACAAACTTCTAATTGATACTTTACCTCTCTGCGCCATGTCATATGTAAAATGTTTTATTATGAATAATAGAGGCTACTTGATCTCACATCCTGGACTTATGGATCCAAATAGCTCTGGTCCAATTGAACAGCAACATATCACTCACAAAGAATCAATGATTGCTATTGATATGTTGAATCATAAGGGTTTTGTCACCAAAAGACTGTGTAATAATTTTTATGACAAGACTGTACAGCGTTTCTACGAATTTAATACTTCCTTGCCCAATGTGCTCTCTAATGTTGTTTCTGGGGATCACTGTGTTCATTATTACATAGCTGCTATACCCGGAACTAATGCCTTTATAGGTTTAGTAAACGCATCTTGCAGCGTCGGTGCTTTTTGTCCTTGCAGCATGGTTGACCGGCTGTGTCTCAACTGTAATAGAATGGAACAAACTGAATGCGAGTGCCCCTGCGAATGCAGCTCAGAGATTTATGAATGCCCCAATGCAAACATGTCACAGTTCACTCAAGATATCTCTCTTTGTGGCATGATGCTGGAAAACAATAATCACAAATCCCATTATTTCCATAATTTCGCGGAGAATTTAAAGTCTTGCTTCGATTTCCAATGCGAAACTTATATGAGTCACTCGTCTTGTCTAGGGGTTTTAGGCTGCGAGTGGTGCCAGATTGATGCTGATGGAAGAACCCCGCTTTCCGGCCCCTTTTGCACATCACAGTCGACATGTTTTAATGGCGTTTTAGGGGCTGTTACTCCTTACGGCGAAGGCACATTCGGTCATATGAATCGAGATGCTTTTGGCAACTATTCGGCGATAGGTCCTATAGCAGGCTGTATAGTAACGGTTAGCTTAGTGGTCGCCGTCGCGATATATTGTTACCGGCAAAATGTGACCACTGCCAGCTGCCATAATTTATATGTAGACGGTCCGGCAGAGACTTGGCATGATGTAGATGTTCAAATGAGCCATTTGCAGTCGGATGATATGCATGATCAATCCGGGCAGGACAAATTGCTGCCCGCCATGGAGAACGAAGCTCCCATATCGCCGTACAGAGTTGTGACAGGGTATAGGAGGGCGCATACCGCTGGTGGTTCAGATCAGGGGTATTCAACCATGACGCCTCACGAGGACTCTGAGGCGACAGGTTTCTCTGTCAATGAACCCATAGTATTGTCGGATGATACTAAATCTGACATTAGTTGTCCCCTCCCGGCAAAGATAAAACCTAGATTAAAAGCTTTTGATTTAAATGTGACCGTCTTACCGTGCGGTAAGAACAGTATTATAGCTCCCGTGACTGTTCATAGACATATGGAGGCATCGTAACATGTATGTCTGTAAATTAATCTACCTCTTCTGTACATAATAAACAGGTTATTTATCACGTGAAGTTTAATTTGTGATATTTTTTTAATGACGTTCTTAGTGTAGGTACTTATTAGTTTTTAATATTTTACTTTTGTTTAACTTTGTGTACTTAAATCACGTGTTCAATATCCCAGCAATTCCTATTATTACTTATTTGGTGCTGTCAATTGTGTTGTATAAGATATTTTCTTTGATGTTCCATTTAAATTTATATTCAGGTATACATATTTTATAATGTGCTACTTAATCTAATCTTTGACAAGATTATCTCATATTATGATTGCAAGTAAATAACGGTATTTTACATAATTGATGTGGAAGGAAGCATAGCCAGCAGTAGATTAAATGAATAAAAAAAATACGCTAACAGGTTGTATCTCACAGGTCTAATAGTTGTAAATAGGGACATGTACTTTAATAATTTTTATATGTTGTATTCAATGGTTGTATTTCATGTGCTAGCTGGTAAGACTATTAACTGTAATGTTATGAATAAGATTAACGTGCCAGTGCCTCCTGTATTACTATACATAAGAAAATTTATTTTTAAGACTGAACTTTATGTTGGCATTTACTTGGTGTAATAAAAATAATATTATTTTGTAACATTGGTCTGGTAATTTTTTTTTTTGAGACTATTTCCAATAATTAGGAAATTCTAATCGTCCTTTTGATAAAATATACTCGTCAACATAACAAAGATAAATGAGTGTACTTCAACAACTAATAAAACCCATTTTTTACTTCAATCTTACTTATTTATTGTCTATTTAATAATTGCTATTACTTAAAGTATAACTGATGCAATGTATCTTGAGACTTGATTTTTTTATCGACACAAGTTTGTCATAACATTTGATGATTAGACTAAAACCTATTTTATTCACTAGTTTTAAAGTCATTACAAGGAATCTGCATTTCGTAAGAGTCCAATAGTCTGGCTCTGCTTCTTTACTGGAAGTCTGCTTGTAGTCTATTCATCCTCGAAGCGTATGTGCGTGTGCGTGGGCTGCGGCGAGGCGGGCGCCATGGCGTTGGGCGCGGGCGGCGCGCGCGCGTGCGCGAGGATGCGCGCGCGGCCGCGCACGCGCCGCTGCGCCAGCGCGCTGTCGGCGCGTCGCCACTGCTCCTGCTCCTCGCCGCCGGACAGGACCCGCGCGGGGTTACTCGAGTTGCTGCAGTACTGGAATGGTAATAATTATGACTTCAAAAAAAAAACTCAGAAAACGTTGCGTGACGGCCTTGATGCATTCGAAATGAATTGGACAGACAGCCAATGACAGAAGCATGATTATGGGGGTGATTATTGCTCAGCAGTGGGACGATATAGATTTTTTAAAAATGTGCCTTGGGTATTATTAGTGTTTTTGTTTACATAATAATTAATTACCTCTTCGGCGGCTTTGGCTGTATCGAATCGAATCACCGCTTCACTCTGACCCTCTTTGACATCCACATGCATCGCATGAATATTGGTCCGTATCTGCAAATAATTAAAAAAACATTACATCAATATCATAAAGTAATCAGAGCAGCTTTATTTGGTACAATAAACTTTAAATAATTAAAAGGTATTTTTTGGAATCTTAAGGGAATACCTATAACATTACTATTCTGTATATCTATGACATAGACCTACGTTCAGGTAGGTATACAATACTTCCAAACTAACTAGGATTATTAGGCCATTTTCTTGATTGCAAGTGAAGGATCAATATTAGTATGTAAATATTTTATTCATACGGAACTTAAGTGACTTCTCTCCTCCAGCTGAGATTAGTTGGGAGTTGAACCATTTACAAAAAGAGCTTTAAGAAATCAAAGATGATCAAAATAATGTTCAATATATACAAACCGTTCTCTTGGTGAGTCTTATGTCTAAACAAGGCTCTGGTAATTCCTCCTTAACAAAGACGCCCGGTATTCTCTCTAGTGTGGTGATGGATTTGGAAATTTCCGTTTTTGATGATATATCTGCTATAAAACAAACACATATAAGATTGAAATTCTTAAAGACAAGTAGGGATGATAAGGCTTATCAAATACATATATTTTGATAGCAACAATGTAAACTAACAGTTATTCTTTACATCAAGTACTTAAGTGGCAACAGCCTTCCAAAAATCGGTGTCATTTTCTCTAATAATAGCAAAATAGATAGAGTAATATGATAACATACCCGGTTCCACCTCCACCGATGGTGCCGCTGGGGCTGGTATACTAGAATACTGATACCTCTTATTATGCAATTCGGCTTTCATCTCCTTCATGTACTTCCTCTGTAAGTTCAAGTACTTATTCCTAAGTGCCTTCCACTCAGGCTTGGAGAGCACTTGCAGCCCCCATAGGGCTCCCCGGGGGGCTTCGTTAGCTTTACTCCTTTCTTTTGCTGTCCTCTTCCTGGTTTTCTTATTCTTCAGTGTACCATCATCTTTGGCTTCATCTTGGCTGGTCATCTCATCTTTAGACTCGAGATCTGAAACTTTTGTTTCCTGTGAAATCAAGGATAAATTTTAATATAATTTGTTTACCTGAAAAGCCACTATTATAACTCAAATTGCTTACTTCAGTAGGTGTTGTCACACTAGTAATGGATTTATTTTCGTCCTGAAAATTAATAAAAAAAAATTGCTACAAAAATATAATACTAATACAGTACTGATAACAAAATCACAATACCATTGCAATTAATTAAAATAATTTGTGTGAATCTGAAATTTAAAAAAATTTGTACAAAACCTAAGTTTTCATTTTATTCAGATGTTCAAATGTTGTGACATAATAGGGGTACATTGTGAGGATAGCTTACACTAGGTGTTTCAACCCTCTTTTCATGATCAGGCTCACTTTCCAATTTCAATTCCAAACTCTTCTGTAGCTTCTTATCTTTCTTCTTTTTCTTCTTAGGTGGTTCATATTCTTCCTTACCCTCTTTGTTTTCTGTTGCCTCTGTCTGTTCCTCAACTGAGAACATCTTGATGGAAGATAGTTCTTCTGGTGGCATACAGGTGGGCAGCTTGCAGCCCATCTTAGTGAATGTATTGATACATTTCTGTGCATCTTCCTCATTTGCAAACTCTATAAAGGCGAAACCCTGAAATATTGGAGTTTTATTAATAATGGAAATGGAACACAAGAGAAAATAACTGGCAAGGAATTTCACATAAGTAGCATAATTTTAGTTAATTTATCATTGCTGAATGCTCAAACTATGTACTCAAATATTTTAGTCTTGACTCATTTATGAAACATATATATTCAGCTCCTGAAATTTAATTCATATTCAATAAAAAAGTATTTAGCAGGTCTAACTGCTAAATATTTAACTGAATTACAAAGAAATAATTCAGTCTAGAGATTTATGTATAGAATTTGTTAATAAATAATACTTTATATAGTATACAATATGTATTACTAACCTTGATTTTCTGTGAATTCTTGAACTTAGGCAGTGAAATGTAAGCCACATTGCCATAATCAGAGAACACACGCTCCAACCATTCCCGGTTTGCAGTCACAGGGATAGATTCCACATATACTGTTCTTGTATCGGCGTCGTAGGGCATCACCGGTGACTTTCGTTTCACCTGAAATAGGTTACCCAATGAAAACAAAATATTTTTTTACACAAGCTAGTGTTTAAATCAGTGTAAAGGGCTCGAATACCTTAATCCTATCTTCAGATAGCTCTAGGAGTGTAGAATTCTTCATAGCTTTAGCTATATCACTAACGTCCTGCGTTAATGAGCGAATTTTATTAAACTTTAGAAAAAGATCAATGGACACATAGGGATCGTTATTGACGAGATCTCCAAGAAACCGATCCTTGGATAAGTTTGCATCGCTAAAATAGAATTCCATTTGTTTCAATATGTTCTCGTAAAGCTGTTTTTTGCGATGTCGTACACGTTTTTTGTTGGGGTTGTTTACGAGTTTGGTGTCTTGATCTGCACCCTCAGCAGCAGTTTCGGATTCAGACATTGCTAGTTTTTAGAATATTTGATGTGAAAATAAACTAGATACAGATTTTCTTTTAGATATATATGCAATTGTAAATAAACAAAAAATAAAACCGCCAAAAATCGCAAAACAAACTAATACATCCACCCGGGGTCCATAGAATTTTTGAATTTTTTTTTATACTCGATTGATTGAGGGCTACCATATGTCATTTTCTATTTCTACCCAAATTTGAAATTATTTTTCTCCAATTTGCTTAAGTTTTACCCAAAGGCTTAAAGTTAATAATATCTAATTATTAGATGATAATTTGATATTATTAGCTTTTTGACTTTTAATTTTTTTCCTCGAAATACTGTTCTAATTTCCAAACCGAAACAGCAGAATAACCTAACAAAGAAAATAAGTTAGCGTATCAAAAGCGAATGAAAATGGAATATGTTCATTTTATGTAGATTGAAACGACCAAGTGAACTGTTCGTTAAATACACTCAAATACACAAATGTAAATGTATTCAGTTACAGCCTACGGTTACTCTGAAAGTAAAAAAAAATCTCCATGATTTTTAGATTTTTCCAAGTTTTTCTTCAAGTATATTATTTCTCCAAGAGAAATCTTTACACAGAATTGCGAAAAAAATACCCATTCTGGTAACCCTGGATTGATTTGTTGATTTGACAGACAACATTGACAATGAGTTTTTTTCATTGGCAAAGGCAGTTGCCTGTACGATATCTATTACGAAAGACGTAGATATCGTAGTGTAGCCGATTGCCATCAAAATAAAAGAAAAAGACCTAGACAGGTTCTGCTCTTGAAAATCGGATCACAAAACGGGGCTGCGCAGCACACCTTCTACTCAGTCTCATTAGTCCAGCTTCGTCGAAACGACGACGCAGCGCAACATATCTTGCTTTGGCTCTTACTAATCTTGTTCTTGCTCTCATACTATCTCGCTTACACTGCCATTGTATCATATCTGTGGTCTATATACCTATTTTATTTATTATTGTAGAGTTATTCAGCGTTGTCCTGCTCTTTACTAAAACTATTGCTGTCTCTTTTTATCACATAAAACATAATGCTATTGGGAAGAGTTACAGTAATAGAATTTGGTTGAACTTTTTAGTTAGACCGGTAGCTTGAATGAGCGTCGATATCTCTAGCTAGACCATGAGGCATACCATAGAGCTCCATAGACAGTCTGTGGTTAAACCGTTTAGCGTTTGTGAGTTTTTCATTTGACACTTATGATATTGACATTCGTCCGTCATAGACTTCTAGTTCTACCGTCTTACCTCGTATGCACGATACGACGACTCTCGTTCGTTCGTAGATTTTGGTGGTCTCGTCGGGCGATAGTATGTGGGAGAAATTATAGTTGTAGTAATTTGGCAGGTATTAATTTATCGTGGATGTTTGATTAAGTTATTCGTTATTGATATCACTTTGTAGTATATTTTTCATTCTTCCAACGAACGTCTGTGGAGTGCCATTGAAATATATCTCGGATAGATCTGTGCACAGAAAAGATGACGGTTATGATCTACAATAGTGCTATTATTTCCGCATAATAAATTGTGTTTACTATTCACAATGACTACGAGATCCGCCAAAGTGACTTTGAAGCCTATTGAGGTTCCGAAGGCTTTACAGGAAGGAGAGAAGTTCATCAAGTGGGATGAGGTATTTCATTATTATTGCTTTATTCCTTTTGAAATCTTATTCTCTGTCATAAAACTAGTTTCGTATAATACCTGTTTATGAATGTGGCATTTCTGTGACCTAGTATTCATTCTTATTGGAATCTATTAGGAGATTGGATTAAATCTTTACTTACCTTCAGCTATCTATCTAATAGCTGGCCAACATTACCTTCCACAGGTCACTCTTTGATGCTTAGGGTTTACTATAGAGACCACATAAAATCAATCAATTTTTTACTCTATTCACTTGTCTTTATATTTATAGTCACATTTATTTATAGATAAAAACCTAGCAATTATTATATATTTTGGATGTTCAATATATTGATGGTGTATAATTATTATTTATAATCACCCTCTAATATTGACAAGTGATTTATGTACATATGTAATTTTTTTTTACTTTATTTGTTTACTATTTTATGTCTAATAAATATTTTGTTAATTCAAGGAAAATTTTGCATACAATAATTTAGGTAGGTTTATTTTGAATGGTGTTCTAGTGAGGACAAATTATTTGTATAGCTACCCAATGATAAGTGAGGCCATTCTCTAACAAAAAAAAGTATTCTCTACATTATAGTATTTTGTAAACAAAAATTTAGGTTCTTATTGTGTGTGACATAGGAATCAAAAGGTAATAAATTGTGTTTTCACCAGGACTCTGGTACTGGTCTCCCAGTCACACTGCGGGTGGACCCTAAGGGGTACTTTCTGTACTGGACAGACCAGAACATGGAGGTGGAGATGCTGGACATGGCCACAATAAGAGACGTCAGGACTGGGGGCCATGCTAAAGTACCTAAGGTAAGTACTCTGTAGATTCATCTCATGTTCTGTAGTAAATAAATATATAACCATTCAGCATCTATATATTTACACCTATTTCTACGCACTATTATAGCAAGCGTTCTGGTGAGTGTGAGAGTTTTTTTTATCAAATTGAATGCAAAGCATTTAAGTTATCAGTTCAGGGGTGGCCAAATCACCAACAAGCAAACCATCTGTCACCCCTTGAAGGTTTGATTTTAAAACTCCTATTATAAGCACATTGAAGCTAACAATTGGAACAGTTTGGGTCTCTAGAACCATAAATACATAGGTGTTTTCACAATTATATCATGCTATTGCTATCAGCCGAAAGACATCCCCTGTGGACATAGGCCTCCCCCAATGACTTCCACACATCACGGTCTTCCACCACTCACATCCACAGGCAATTATATCATGGGTTCCCAAAATTCTCTCAAACCTATTGTCCTCATCTTATACATTCTTATGTTATGTTCTTTCTTATGTTCCCTTGTCTTCCACCAAGAATATGTACTCAACTTCCTTGACCTGACCTGACTTGTATTTATATTAACACATAGATGTTTTTCATTCATTTGAATATGGGATTTGACTACCTATATTTTTTATTGCCTTTAAGTATCATGATTACTAGTGGCGGAACAATGTTTGAAGTAACTACCTATTAGATTGACAAAAATGCAGAAGTGCTACAATATAATACAGGCATGAGACGTCACCCAACCCAAGGCTTGTCTACACAATGTCAGTTACATAAGTAAAACATTTTGTTTGAACGGCACAGGTACAGGGTTGTCGTAAACCAACAGTTCTACAGCAAAGTAATGTCATGCAAAAATGGCCTTAGGTTGGGTTGGAAAGTAAAGACCCCGTTTGTATATTCAAACATTATCTTTAATGCTGAAATCAGGAATACCTAACCTAATCATCTATCTATTGAAATAACTTAATATACGGCTCTCCTGTCGATGTAGAATATTTTCGGGGAGGTTATTCATTAAGACGTTTCATGTTATGGAACCATAAATTGTCAATATCGTGTTAGTATAGTGCGGCCGACGAGCCCCGCAACGCTTTGACGGTATATAAAATTATAGGGCGCGGTGGCTTGTAATTTCACGACCACTAATGTCGCTCGGCGGCTGTTTCTACTACATCGAAATTACCGCCCGTTGTTGTGAATGTCAGTTGCCTTACGACACACACACACACACACACACACACACACACACAAGTGTTTTATCGAGTTTCAAGTTGTTACAGGTCAAAATATCTAAATAAAGGCCTGGTGAACCTTCGACATTTTTTCATGGCATCTCCAGATTTAGTATTCACAGTCTATACTCAAGGCCTAGTGTATGTTGATACGATATTCGCCTGCCCCGTTTGCCTACTGATAATCATTATTAAGAATGAAACTCAGAAGTGCAAGCGGGAATCGAATCGACCCCCGCAACGACTAACTTGTTTATTAGTAGTTATTTTTTATTGTTAGGATTTTCCAAAGCTTCATTATGCCAAGTATCCAGACCACTGAGATCTTTATTTACAAACCACTACTACTCCTTCGTCCTCATCCGTCAATCAATTCGCATCCTCTACTTTCATTACCTCTTTAGATCACTTGAGCTTATCCCAACGTCTAATTTGAAAGGTAATGGATGGATTAGGTCTACATAATTCGAAGTGGACTTATGTCGTTGTGTGGGTTTCGGAATGAAGCTCTATTAATATTGTAAAAAGTAAATTATTTTAACATTTAGTAGACCATTATAAAGTTTACGTCCGTATAAAAAAGTTCCTATCTAACATTTACGGAACACATTGGAAACAGCTTGCTTATCACGTAATTAATATTATAGCAGCAATTAATTTTAGTATCGCGTTTGGGTGTAGAGTAATAACAAAACCTCATGAGGTTTTTTAGTATTTTTCAAGTTTTATTAATGGAATTTAACATGAACTTCATTAGCATATTTATGTAGGAACGAATAGAAAAGTCAAGTTTAACATGTATAAATTATACTTTCGAAAATTTTATCAACGTTTTGCTAGAAATATGACGTCTTTCTTTGATCCTCCTTCTGAGTATTTACCTATAGGTCAGAGATTATAGACTAAAGTTTTGTTGTTATGGCGTTGAAGGCAAACAGGTTTAACAGTATACAACTACTTATTTTAATTTATATGGCTAAACTATTTTAAAGTCTACTTGGTCTATGACATTTTAAAATAAAATTCGCGGGATATAGCGTGTGGATGTTACCTGTGGCGACGGTCTATTAATGCGATCTAGAGTCAACACTGTTGAGTGCTGACTGCTGACGTCAAAGGGCGCTATGGCTTTGATCAGTAAAAAAATCGAAGGGCAACGCTAATAATCTACCTACTAGATGTTTGGTTACATGCAACCGATACTCTTTTCTGAGAAATACTTTCCTGTGCCAGAGAATCATGTGTTTGCTTGTAGCTACAATGTATTGCATTCGCTCCAGGAGCTACAATGTATTGTATTTGCCACTTTAAGGTAACAGATTTCGGACAGACGAACCTAACCAGCATAATTACAGTTTATGCAGATCGATAACTATTACTCATAGTGATCATTATCCATCTGCATAAACTGTTATTATGCCCGTAGAATAGACAAAATACCCGTGCTAAAGTATAATATTAGCGTATCGTAAAATATTCTATTTTAAATCGGCTCGGTATTTTACTGCATAATGTATAAACTATTAAGATTACAGTGTTTGTATTATTAAAGTGTGATAAAAAAGATCCGTGCAGTGAGCGTAAATTACTGTTTCTCTCGCGTTGTCGATTTGTATGCTTAGATAAGAGTCCGTTTTTAATTTATGCGGCTGAAATGTAATAGTAAAGAGCTAGGTGTTCAAACAACGTCTGCCCACACTTGCGGACGGACGTCGGATGCGTGAGATGATTTTATCCTCGTCTGTGAACAAACGTGTCACCCTTACCGGAGATATTTTAAGATGACTGCATTGAAATGAATGTGCCGGCATGGGCTCATGAATCATAGATGTAATTCAATTTCTGAAACGGTTTCGGTCACGAATCATGTACATACATTGTAGAACTCTCGGAATCGCATTGTGCATCAAGCGGAGACTCGTTCCAAATTCGTATTCGTTGTTTTATGTGATTCTCAGTTTTTCGCTTGTTTAATCTCTGCAGCTTTTGAATTAGATCCTCACTATTATAATATGGAAATTGATCTTCGTGTAATCCTGGCTTGTACTTGGCTTTGGTGTCCGCCCGGTGCGGCTCACGCACGAGCTAATCCCAATCCGCACATACAATGTATCCATCACTATACATCAGCAGTTAGTGCTAACGAGAGTTATCGATAGTCTGTTTCGCTCAAAAAGAAATGTTTAAAACAGTTCTCAGGTATTTTAAAACCCAACCAGAAGCGTATAACAATTTATTTCTATCATTCTAAATAGCTACCTAGGTGCATTTCTCCTTGATGGGTGTTCGTGAACTGTGGAGAAAAGGCGTTGGGTTACTCTTTAAATTATATAAATGAATGTTTAGTTACCGGCCGCGACTCCCACCTATTGCTATAATGTGCACATAGCGGCGGCTGTAGCGCTAAAATTACCCGTCTCATCGATCGTTATCGATTCCGTGTCATGCACTAATTTTAGAAAAAATCTAGTATTCTATAAATTATATCTTCGACACCACGGAAACGGTGCGGCTGCTCTATAATTTATAGCTGGATTACTTATTTAGGACAAATGAAATACCTATCAAATAAGTTTTTATTTTATTTAATGAATCCACGAGTCTCGTTCATCTTTTATCCAATGCGAAGTACTTCATGTAGGTATATTTTCAGACCCGCCTGTAAACGTTCCCGCGGCTTCCTGGAAATGTGAATACTTCAATAACGCTAATTGCGGGCGCATCTACTCATAGCTCACGTTTCTAGTTTCATTTGTTTTCGAATCCGCTCTCTTGATTGGCGTATAAATAACACGCCGAAGAATGCTGTTTGTGCTTGTCCAAATATTAACGAATAACATTTGTTTTGTTTTTTTTTCAGTTATTTATGTTGCTCTAAAATTGTTCACACTATGCGCTATAGGTAGGTAGGTATGAGAGCTACTTTTGACAAATGGCAACATGTCGTGTAGATTTCGTGCAGCGAATACTGGAATTTTAGCTTTGAGTGTAGGCGGCGCGGCGGTGTTTATTCATCGGTGGGTTTATTTATTACATAATGGTTAATAACGTAATGTGTTCGACGCGTTCAATATTAGTGCGACATAGTTGTTGCGGTTTATTGCGCGGTTATGAGCTTCCGTTGTTACCACGCCGGCTGTAAACCGTGAGACATCCCAGATCACCAGTTATATGCGCGCACATTAACCAACTTCCTTTATACTTGGTTAACGACAAAAAAAAAACAGATCACCTATATCGTCACCACGAAATAACTCGGCATTGGCAATCGGTATTGATTGTCATGCACGAAATCAAAGTATTAATATGATTTATACAAGGTGTAACAAAAATAGTGTGAAATATTTTAAGGGGCTAATGCATAGGTAATAACGATCACGTTTATGTATAAAATACCTATAGAATATAGATAGATAGCGAGCAGGTACAGTTTCAACGTGCAATTCGTACGTAGTGTTATTTTTAAAATTCTAATATTTTTTTTTCGGGAATGTGACCTTTATTAACCGACTTCAAAAAGGAGGAGGTTCTCAATTCGGTTGTATTTTTTTTTTATTTTTTTTTTATTTTTTTTTTTATTTTTTTTTTTTATGTTTGTTACCTCATATCTCCGTCATTTATGAACCGATTTGGAAAATTATTTTTTTATATGAAAGGATATGTTTACAGATTGGTCCCATTTTTTTCAAAAAAATGTTCTGATCATGGGATCCATGAGGAATTGAGAGGACTCCTCAAATTTTATAGGCATACCGATAGCAATTTTGGTATTTTCATCAAGAAGTCAAGCATTTGCATTCAGAAAGTATCATTTGCTGAAGTGGAAGTGATGAAGAAGGCCACAAATGGCCACCGGAACTTGTCAGTGATACGTATTTCACGGGTTGCGCCAAGATAATCTCGATTATTGGTATACCTATTATCCAGTAAAAAGATTGATATACAAATCTTTTTAGTGACAAAGAATAGTAAATATATCCACTAAAAAGTTTAAAATAAAAAACTTTTTAACAAAATAAAAACCGTCTTCAAAAAACTAAAAAGCAAAAAATAATCTAATCTTGAAATCTACCTTGTCTAACCACATCAAATATTTAACTAATCTGAAGTCGGTGCCAAATAAACAACCGACGAAGAAAAACAAAAGTATACTCAGTAACGAGATGCGCGGACCAATTTGTAGGTATAGTCTTTGGCGCAGACCGGCAATACTCGACTCAGTTGTTTGTTTGGCACCGACTTCAGATTAGTTAAATATTTGATGTGGTTAGACAAGGTAGATTTCAAGATTAGATTATTTTTTGCTTTTTAGTTTTTTGAAGACGGCTTTTAGACTACCGATAGACCTGTTAAAATATTATACACTAATATTATTACACCTTGTAGAAAAACAGGCGGAAACTGAGACAACAAATAACAATGGGAACCGATCTATACAAGCCGCTTTGCACTTTTTAGCTGCTATTGATTTTCACGGAGTTGCCCCAGCTTGTCTCAGAAGTTTAGATGTTACGCTAACGATGCTATATCAGTGTGCTTACATTGCACTGGGCTTGTTATCTTGTATACTCGACGTTATAAAATTTAGATGTACCTACTTACCTGATTGTATCTTCTGACCTATTTCGCCCGGACAGCGCTCCGCCATTAGTGTCGTTTTAATTGACGGCCAAAGCACGCCCCGATGGGACCCCAAGCCATCAATACACTCATCCGATAAAGCTCACGAAGATATGCTCTCGCCTGTGCGCACTTTCTAATTTTAATTATTTTCAAATCTAAACAATTATCGTAAACTGAATAATAAATTTAAGAGTTTTAGAGTTCAACTATATTTTTTACCTTTGATGTTGCGTGCCTTTGAACTGCTCCTACATTTTAAAACGAAAATTTGATATAATACTCGTCTTCAAGTTCATTGTTGTGATCTTATTCAGATCGGTTGGCTCAAGTTATCCGTTTAACCTTTTGTCGTGTAACTGGTTGTTTTGGAGTTTTGTCAGATTTTAATTAAAGTTCAAAGTTCGAACTTAGGAGTAATCTGTAGGTACTTTTCCATATTGGTAATCTAGATACTTTCCTATCTTAATAATGGAAGCGACGAGAAAAAACATGAAGACGGCTCTGGGGCATGCGCCTACAAATAGCAACCAGCTTTCGAATAAAAAAAATCTGCATTGAAATCGATCTACGCGTTTAGATGCTACGATGCCACGGACATACGAACAGACCGACAGACGACAGTCATAGGCCTCAAACTTATAACACCGCGAGGCGTGCGTCGGGAGTTAAAAATAAAATTCAATGAATGAGCCGTTTCACCGGTCTTATAATTATTGTCCTTGGTAGGTTGAATTGGACTTAGGTATCTTGTATGTCATTGGTTTTCATTCGACTGCACAAGACTCTAATAACAAATAGTATCTTAACATTTGTGCGTGATTCAATGGATAAGTTCGTCTTAACCCCAATTTGTCAGTGTGTTCGTACGATTGTCCGATATGTTGTATTGTGGCCAAGTTCAACAGTAGGTACATAAATGATATCGTTATGGTAGGCTCGGATCACCGAAGGTCGGAATCGGCGATGATGTGGCGTCAGCGAAAACATCTGTACTAAAAAGGCTTTGTTTAGTGGTTCATTAACGTTTAGTTCTAATTGGTTGATCATACTCAATTTATATAAGGCGCTAATTTAGTCCCGTAGCCAGTAGACTACGTTTAATTTGTTGCACCACAAAATTTGGGTATATTGGCAGACGCGATAAAATGGCTATACATTTAGATCTATAAAATAAAGTTTAACCCACTTCAGGCAGAATAGTATCGGTATTAAATTATTCATTGAAAAATCTCTCATGAATTGGCCTCTAAACGAAATAGTAGGCCGTGAAGCTGTACTCTGTTGTATGTCATAACAATTATTGTGTTTTCGAATGAGATGACAATGTCATTTTGTTTTCAGGACCCGAAAATCAGAAACGTAGTTCTGATCGGCTCACAAGGGTCTTTGGAGGAGAAAACCGTCACCGTGTGCCACGGGGCGGACTTCGTGAACGTGACATTCATTAATTTCTGCTGCACCAGGAAGGAGATAGCTCAGGTAAGCCCGGCTGCGGCAAATGGAACTCGCGGCTAAGTGAGTCAACCCTAATCATTTGATTGCTTTATCTGCACTTCAATCGGGTCGCCGATTTAATTATGCTATTGTGTCCATCGACGAGATTATCGTTTTTAAATAGAATCAGTTGCTTGCAGTTTAGTTTGTATTTTTGTTGTTGTGCTTCTTCTTTTTTTATGTTGGCATTTGGCTACAAAATATTATTGAAATGTATTATCAGGTTATTTTAAATAAGTAAATCTTCTTAAAAAATATATGGCGAAGCCGTGTTAAGGTATTTTGCCAGTTTTAAGTGTATACTTAACATTAGCTATAAATACCTAATACTTAACCTTACTTTTTGATAAATATAGTGAACAATATTAAATGTCAAATTTAGCAATATTGACAACATGAATTTGAAATTTTAAAACGTCAAGAAACATGTGAATACTTGGCAATATGTCATTTTTTTTTTGTCTAATATCATAAAATGTTTAGAAATACAAGCTCCCGCTACCTACTTCACTCTCCTTCGTTTCGTGACAGGGGATGATTCTCTCATATATCTGATTTGGTTTAAGTTAACAAACATACTAAGATGACAGAAACGTCGTTTCTAGTCCAGACACGGCGAGATGGAAAGTCGTGATCAGAGCTGTATTAGCACATCACCAGACAACGACGTCTGAATGACAAATAGCACCGCACTACACATATATACTGCACTGCACTGTTATATATAAATATAACCAAATGAACACACCAAATGTATTGTTCCAAACATAACAACGCTTGTATTATCGGTACCTCATAATAAACTGGGGGCTATTCCTGTATACTATTACTTGTATAGATATTCAACATCCTTTAATCGGGTACAAATATTCGTACTCATCACACAATGTTTGCCCCTAACGTGATTTGAACCCGGGACACTCGGTACATAATGCAGTCTCACTATCAACTATGCCAATCGGGTCGGCCAAATATGTAGTTCACCACTACGCCAGAAGTCTAATGGTCACATCCATTTCTCGCGTATACGGTTCTCCAATGATACGTAATGGTCTACTTATTTAATTAAAATCTTAACACTGACTAACTGGCTGACTCTCACTGACAACGGACAGTCTAAACTTAACTTTTACGGCTGTCTCTGATTGACAACGCAGTCTAAACCGATAGACCTAGGATATTTTAAATTTGGCGGATATATTCCTGGAGTACCTACAGTAGAGGTACACTAAGGAGTATATTGGATTTAGCAAGTTCGATTCTTAAGGGGGTTCAAATAGGGCATCGAAGTTAATATGAAGTCTTTGTTTTTAAATTGATCGTATAACAATTAAAAATGATTATTCCATATCTGTGCAACTGATTCGAATATCGATCCCTTCGGAGGTGACAGTCGTCTCGTTATAAATCCATGACGTTGGCGTTTCTGGTTTAGATTAAAATATTTCCCTGTCGTATTGTGTAGCTCTACCAAGCTTTTTCGCAATGTTTGCTGTTGTGCGCCCGCGGTTGCTATACTAGTTTTCACTACTTCAATGGATTGAATCCATTTTCATTACTTGCGGAAAGTTATGTGTTGCGGGTAGTGTTTATAGCCTAACACTTACAAATTTAATGGTGTGTCATGTTTTTTTTGTACCCAATAAGGTTTCTATTTCAAGGTCTATCTTTATCACTCTTCCATATGTCTTTGGTTGGTTATTTTATGTTTTGTTAGAACGGAGTTAGAATTCTTTCTATTGTGTGTTATCTGACGTAACATCGGTAGCGATAGACAACTGTAGTATACAGATTTTGAAGCGCATTTTTGTTTGAAAGCGAAAACTATAAAACACATTATATGAGATGAAGTTGGAAAGTCGCTTCGATATAAACATGAATGATAGATTTTAGAGATGTTATTACTGCGGATCTTTATTATTCCTGCAGTTTGAACAAAATGTATCAAGTGTAAACGTCTTCATAAGTAAAACTTAAGGTCTGGTTTCCACCAAAGCGGAGAGGAGTGGTGATGTGCGGGATTAACCAATGAGATTGTTTAAAAATACCGCTTGGTACCGAGCGAAGGATTTCAAACAATCTAATTGGTCTATTCCGTACATCTGTGCTTCTCTCCGCTTTGGTAGGAAGCGGGCCTAAAGACGTCGACCAGCTAGAATGCGATGCGATGCGATGAGCGGGCATTGAAGAACAATCGAAAATTCCTATTAATAATACTTAGTCTGTAGGGACAAATAAATAATCTTGGTACATTTGATGAAATTTCATATAGTTCAATGGCGGTGCCGAACTCATGAGATGTCAATGCCATGTCAATCGATATTATTGCCAGGCTTTGTGTTAGGTTGCTAACACTAATCAATCGATGCCAATCTTTTGGTGGATAAGGGTCGGCTGGATTAAAATTCGTTTCGTCGTCGATTCCAATGACGCTGTTGCACGAATCGATTATATATTTTGCACCTAGACTTTGTTTTGAACGGTTGCCATTAGAGATAATATATTTTAACCTGCCTAGTAGGTTTTGTACTCAGTATAACCATGCACGTTTTATTCATACTCTCATAATCGTTGCCAAATGGCAAGTAAATAATAATGTCCATTACAGCAATCAGAAGGCGGTCTTGTAAGTGAGCAAAAAAAGTATACATAACCATGAAAATTACGCCTTGCTATTTTCTTTTTGATCCAATTATAATAATTGAACCTGCGACGTGTTTTATTTTTGCGACGCAAGGTCGCTCCCATTCGGGGTTCATCTCGTACGTGGTCCATTCCATCTTGTGATTCATTGGTTATTTCGTAAAAGTGGCTGAACTGTGTCGTTGTCATTGCTAGGTCGCTGTTCGGCCGTGTGTGTTGATGGAGCAAGCGTGAGGCCTCAGCCTCGAATTTAACGGGAAGCGGGGCGGCGGCGGCGGCGGCGCGAGAGCGGAGCTCGTTGGCCGCCCCGCGCCGCTGCCACGCCGCTGTTTTCGAGAACCGGTCCATTTGATTTTACGCATAAGATCCTGCCACTCCCGCGCCGCCGCCGCCGTCGCCGCCGCCCCGCTGCCCGCTAAATTCGAGGCTGAGGCGTGAGCGCCCGCGCCGCCCCGCCATCATGCACAGCCACAGCCGAACATTCAGGGTCAAGGCTATAGCATCGCACGTACACGCTCTTATTTATAAATTGTCCTTTTTTGACAGGCTTTGTTGGAAGATTTAAAATGAATGCAAGTCACGGTGACAGCTTTATAAAATGGGTTAATCGTTTAATTGAAAGCACAACGCTTTTCAACAGGTGATTATGAGGAGGACTTGGCATACATTACATGACGTGAACATTATTAATTAACAAGTGTTTATTTCTTTATGGAAATGGACGGTCGCATTTATTGTTGTAGTACTTTTGTAAAATAGTCATAACTATAAATACAAAAATATGGATATGAATGAGCATAGTTTAGTCAAACCAAAATGCCTATTTCTGTATTGATCTTTCGTTCCCGAACTAAGCCAATGCTTATATTTTGGGATACAATTATGTATCTGTAATTTATCTCAACTACATTAACCAATTCCGTTTGTAATAGCGACGGAGAGAGTACCTATTTGGGCGCTCAAATTAGCTTTGTACGCGGAATCAAATTATTGATATTTATAGGAAAACCACAATATTAATAAAAGAATACTACATTAAGAATATTGAGTAGGTATTTATCAATATAATCAATTATAGCTAATAATGCAGAAATCGTCTTCGTTTTTTTTTGTCGCGAGTTGCTTATGGTTCGCCTTTATACTCGTATCTGCTTTACGAGCAAGATTGTGAATTTAAGTTTTATGGGTCGAAATATCAAACTCTGCTGGCATAGATACAAATATTTTTTACGTACGGATTCGGTAACGTAAGCGTCTTCTATCCCTTTCATACCACGATTTCATAAATGAGTATTTATACGATTACGATTACAATTACATTAGAAGTTCCTGCTTACTCTACTGTAAGGTAAGCAGGAACTTCTAGTATAATCGTATTGTCATCGAGAAAACATGCTGTCACTCATTCTTATTTATATTATCTCTAGCGTGAGCGGGACGGAATACGTTTACGTAAACTTTACGATACGTATAAAGATACTGCTTGAGGCACAGATCGATAAACATCACCGTAATCAGCACAGGTGGCATCTTAATTTTCTCTCAGAAATTAACAAAGTAACCCTATATACATACTAGATACCGTCTATAGTAATTTGGCTAAACCAACACAGTTAGTTAGTTACATTGTTACGGCTTACAAGGAAACTTTGTTTAATAATGTGATAGAACAGCAACATGTTTATAAAACACATCTCGTCGATACTCAGCCCTTTCGTACTACATGCACGATGTTTTATCAATATAATTAAAACGTACCTTACAGCCGGCTCGCATTACAAGTACCTTTCGTATGGGATCTATTTGCTGTCACACTTTACTTTTTATCGGTTTGAATAACGCATTCGGGCATTTAAATTTATCACTGGCGAGTATGGTTCCCGTTTTACTATATTTCGTAACATCGGAACGTTTCGAAATTAAATGCTAATGCTTTTGGTATTCAACGATTAAAGAGAGGTACTTAAAGCTCTAATGCCCTGCGGAACTAATGATCGATTTCAGATAACTCGATTACTTACCGCCGAACAATCGAACGCAACTCAAGTTTGAGGGCTACTTAATACTAACGCGTCATACCAGCCAAATATTCGAAGCTACGACACCCATATGTACCTATACTTAATACAAGCGTTGTTTGGTTTAGGACCGTAAAGTACAATTGGTGTAAGTAAAGTTGGTGTGTTTTTCTGGCGATATTTATTTAATTTAGACCGTATTTGAGTAAGTATTACAAATTGTTAGTCTTAGAATTAATCGCTTTCAATTGAAAGTGATTGACTTTTCGTCACCGTACTAATTTAATCAAGGGCTCACGATTTAAGCCAGTATGGGATATGAATTGGGATTTTCCGTCGGTTTGAGGGAGGTTTGTACGTCAGTAGTTATTCTTTTTAATTATTGTTATGGGCTCTAAAACCGCTCACAGGTGGGTATTGTCAACAGATATGGACCGAGGAGCTGTTTGCACTGGCGTACAACCTCAACCAGCTCAACAACCCCACCATCAATTTCCTGGAGAAGATGCACACCAAGATAAACCTCAAAGCGGACAAGTCGGGGAAAATACTCGTCAAAAAGTAAGTATTAAGAAATATTTCTATCGCACTTACACTTTCCAACGTTAACAAAAACTGCAATACAGTGGAGGTACAAAATCGAATCTTGACGAATCTAGTTATGTTTAGATTTCGTACTAATTATCAAATAACTTGCGATGTGTTAACAAAAATATCGTAAAATATTTGAACAGATGAATCAGTATATGAATATGGATCGCGTTGATGTATAAAATAATTGTGTAAATGATGTTTGATTTTTTTTAAGCAAAGTGAATCAGTGGCGTTTGGCCATGCTCTCAGTACAGAGTGTCATTTTTTTAATGTCTAATAATTTGATTAATTTCTTTGCGAATGATATCTTTATAACCTACTGTTGGCCCTGTTAAAATATTTTACACTATTATTGCAACACCTTATGTATCGATATTTTCCTAAATTGCCGTCTAGGTACTATCTACACCATGCCCTGCTCAACCCCCCGTCAAAGACATCACGATATTACTAAATACTTTATCGTTAACGTAAATATTAACAAAATTAACAAAACTGTGTACATAAATAAAGATTCCGTTAGTTCATTGAATAAAGAAACTCGTGTTCGTAAATAATTTTATATGCCCATGCGCTTACATCTCATCATATAAAACTATCAGAATGTTTATGATGCGTAACGTTACGCTGCTATGTACATAATTAAATTGTAAGATTGAGTATCGAGATTCACCAAAATGCGATACAGTGGGCAGGCAATAGATTAGTATGTCATAAACAGTCTCTGTTTACTTTCCGTCATAACTTTTTAACCCCACCCCCCTGGTGATTCGTGGTGTGATTTTAACTAAACCCCCTAGCCCGCCTCCCTCTCTATCCAAAATCTCGTGAATTTTATGTCTACAAAGTATCTTTAAAAATTTCAGAATATAATCTTTAAATACAGGTTAATTTAA
The DNA here is from genome assembly GCA_905404115.1 of Pheosia gnoma. Classification (NCBI taxonomy): domain Eukaryota; kingdom Metazoa; phylum Arthropoda; class Insecta; order Lepidoptera; family Notodontidae; genus Pheosia; species Pheosia gnoma. The sequence continues at coordinate 2,061,210 of FR989901.1, read as the reverse complement.
TTAAATTCTGGAAAATTAAGCATTGTGATAAAAATGTTCAGACAGACAATAAGGGTTGTTTAGAAATTGCACGATCAACGAAAGAAAATGTTACAGATGACTTACATCACTACATCCCTTCCCCTTTCTGATATTTCGTGATTTTTTCCGAGTTTTCGGAGTTCCCTAGTTGACAAAATAAGGCGGGCGACTCCAATTAGATTTATACGACATATATTCGACTACGTTTGACAATTTAACTTTTAGTTGAACTTGACTTGACTTGCTCTACGAGGGCTAAAGGGTAGGTAGTAGATACAAACATTTAATGGGGCACTGGAATTCAACTAACGCCTTTATAGTTCAACCCTTATAATGTTAAAGTACACATTAGGATCACTAAAGTTTAGTGGATGGCCTTGTCCAGACCTTCCGCGCAGACTCGCAAAGCTGCGCTTCGGTTACCAATAATAAAAGGTAAAGCAATTGAATGTGGACGTTATCATTAGGTTTGACAAGGTGTTTTTCTAATCACCTCCCGGGGGTTGCCGCGATAATTTTATTCAATTCGCTATTCTTCTCGTTCTGCATCCATCCACAATAATACATAACTCTGGTAGTCATATTATTCTTATCTTATCTCATGTCTAAAAGAAAACGAGAATAGTAAATTACCAACTGCTCTCGAAACTGTTAAAAGGTAATCGCCTTCTATAATTCACTGGCGTAAGTTTATTAGCGTTGTTAGTTTATGGTATCTGTGATGAATATGATTAGCTATTTGCCGCGCGTAAGCTTCAATGTTACGATCGTTTAGCGCTAACTGTTTTCCTCGAGGTGTTTAGTGTGCGCGCGCGATTCCGAACAAAAAAATCATTGACTCCGCGCGACCTTCGTTCATTAACCGAAATAGTTTCTCTGTGAAGTTCGTATGTCTTTGATCGCTATATTTTCGACACTTGCAATATATATGTGCCAGTTACTGCTCGTTCACGCAACGACAGTGTTTCGGGATTCATTACGATTTTACGAATCGTCCAATCAATTTGCTGTGACTCCTATAAGCTACGAGCTAAAGTAGCCAACACAAAGATACCAATACTTGACCCTTGGCTTAATGTAGTGTGAACTCGTTCGTGTAAACCAATGCCACCAATGATTCGCAATTATAATAAATTATAAATTGTTGCGGTAATAATTGGCCGTCAGACTGTATGACGACTGTCACTTCTAAGGTTATAGGTTCACGAGAGCGAGAGAGAGAGCTACAAAAAGCTGACAGGTTTGGAAATAGGCCTGCTTTAATCGTTGGAAGTGACGTATGGAAGTGTTAATTTTAGCCAGTTTCACCGCAGCGTCCCCATCCCGGACCCAGGCCGTAATTCATCTACGTGTGTCGCGTGTACCTTCGTCAATCTGTTGACGTCGCTGTGACAAACTTGTCGGTCTCTTAATGTCCACCCGAGGGAAGTTAGCGTGGGTATATATGTTTATGCAATGAAATAAAACCTTATCCAATAGTTCTGTGCTCCGTTGTATTTAGTTCTGAAAGACGATTTAGATCTTTCCCTTATTATGGAACCTCATAAATGTTCTCATGCATAACAAACGTATATGCGAAGGTTGTCGGCGGTATGTGGGTTCATATAGACACATCGTTGTTTATTTATCGTGAAAATGATTGTTTTTCTAATTGTTTACTTTTCTACGAACGAAGTTGCGTGATATCTACAGCTTAGAGAGCATGGTATGAGCGTAGACCGCACTGGAACTGCATCGCATGGTTGCGGGTTCGATTCCCGCCTAGGTAAATTACTGAAATTATCGTTTTGTAATTTGGTTGTTACTATATCGCTCCCAGTTCATTTTATTGTACTGGCATTGTTTAGTTTGGGACCATAGAGGTTGTCTTAAAAACAAACTTGTGTGCGAATGAACGTGCCACTTGTCGGAATACGTCCATTACGTTAAGTGCATGAGTATATTTCAATTATGTTTATGGAGTGTTATGGATAATGGTAGATCCGCTACTAGTCGCTAATGTCACTTTTAATAGCCGATAGTCACGGCATTAATAATCCCGATAGCCAATCCAAGTAGTGGTTAATTATTGGGTGTGTCATTTTAATTGACTTGTAATTTGTAGGAATCCAATCTGAGGTCGCCAATGGGCCAGGATTTCTTCTGTTAATATTCATGTTTCTTTTGATAAGTTAGAATATTTAGGAAAACTTCCCTTCCTCTAACAAAACCCTGTGTGGTACCAGAATAGACTTTTGTCTACTAGAAGTTCTTGTAGAACTAAGTTGGTTTTCGACGATGGGCTCACCAGTTACTCTAGTTATATCCTATACTCTTCCTTATCTAATATTGGTATAAGTGTATGGTCCCAATTATGTTTTCTCTCTCTCTCCGGTTACGACAGTGGTATTGTGTAGTTATCCATGTATTTATTTCGTCCAGCATCGTCCGATTGTTCGCTCAAAACAAAGAGGACAAGAAGCGCGTGGAGAAGGCTCTGAGCGAGTCGGGCCTGCCGACCGGCAAGACCGACACCATCGGCCAGACCAAGTTCCAGTTCGAGGACTTCTTCGCGTTCTACAAGAACCTCACGCAGCGTATCGAGGTGCAGAAGATCTTTAACAATCTGTAAGTACTCTATTATTATATTGGGGAGATGAAATTGTTTGAGTGGCTGCCAGAACCTGGATATGGACGGCTGCATATGAGAGAGTGGAGACGGCTGGGGGATATCGACTAAAAACAATTGAAATAAAAGTAATTATAAGGATTTTATGGCGTTTATTTTATGTTTTTATGTCCCCGGCGCGACGTTTCGGCTGCTTTACAGCTACCATGGTCACGCGAAGTTTTAATTCAATGTGTAGTATCACGCGTAAATATAAGAAATCAATATACTAAAAAAACCAGCCAACTTGTGTAGTACACGCGAATACGTCCATACGTAAACGCGAATTCGCGTGTACTGCACAAATCGGCTTGGTTTTTTTGTGAATCAGCATGTTGCTCGCGACACTCCGTCTATATCAGCCTTTCCCAAAGTGGGCGATAACGCCCCCTTGTGGCCGCTGCAGGCCTAAAGGGGGGCGGTAAGAGACCCAGAAAAAAAAATCGGGGCGTTGTGTAGAGGCTTACAATAATTAATTAAATTTGAAGTTATAGTGGTTTTTAAGTAGGTGAAAAAATGGGGGCGCTAAAAAAATATCATTCTCAAAGTGGGCAGTTGACAAAATAAGTTTAGGAACCCCTGGTCTATAATAATTCTTCGTCTGAAAACGCACCCTTAGCGTTTTGCGATGAACATAAAAAAGAAAAGAATACATTTTTAGACAATAACTAGGAAGTGAGGAATGTATTTATACTCGTTATCTATTCTCCGACGTCTATATCTCGGCATTGTTTCAGAGATCCGATCGTTACTGCTCTGATATTGAACAACACGTTTCCGTAAGATAACACAGTTCCTTCGGATGGTTATTTCACATGAATTTATTAGAATAGTGTACATTTTACACAGACGTACAGAACGTGGAAAAGTCAAGTAATAGAAATGCGTCATTTTCGGAGATATTACGTGGTATAAAATAATGATATAATATTAGTATAAAAGATAAATATAAAAACTAGATGCCCTAATGAGTAAATTTAAATGTATTTATTTTTATAGACAAAACTGAATGAATATACGAGTATTATATCTTATAAATGTTGATCTAAAAAAAAAACATTGTTCAGATATGGCATTAATTTTGGCGCAATTATACCTTAATAACTATACTTATTACAAATTAAATATTAATTCGCAGCGTTGATTTAATTTTCATTATTACTAAAGCGTATTACTAAACGGTAATTTTATAACCAATGTTTAAATGTATGTTGATAACAAAAAGAGATTACATTATGCATCTAAATATACCTATGCTCGAATATAAATTATGCAATAAATATATTAGCATAATGGGAGGTAAATCAGTATGTCTATGGCTTTTTAAAAAGGTCGGGCGGGTCGTAATGGCGCGGCGGCGATTTGTTGTAATTGTCCCGACTCGGGCGCTTAACCTCATCATCCATTTGACCCGGCCATAAATCACGATTGTACACAGCACGCACTGTTTTACTACGTCTACGTGTCTATGTAACGTGTACACTGACTCTATATGGCACCTATCTGCATAAACACTGACTATTATCATAATATCTATAATTCAGTAGAGCATCGACAAAATATTTATTAGACGGTGGATGCTTTACTTTCTGTATAAAGGTCGGTTTCGTATCGAACAAAAAATGAATTTAAAAAAAACATCAAGTAGGTACTTAGTTTAGTTTATATGCGCATAGTAATGACCCTTCTACTTTCTCTCATCTAGGTCGAAGTCAGCCTTATAAGTGGAGATCGATGTAATGACAAAATTGTTATTAGGTTTTTAAAATTTAACTTGCAGTAGTTCCTCTAGAATCTCGTTGAAATATATGACTCAACAATACACTCAAATACAGGATGTAAGTGGCTTCGTAACGAAAACTGATATGTTTGAACTCATGATTATAATATTTGTTAATAAATATAACTGAATGTTTTCCTCATTAGTGTTCCTTAAAAAATATGAATTCCCACGGGAAATGACACATTTGAAACAGATAACGTAATGGGCCAAGGCTGGTTCGATAACCTAGTTATATTTTCAGCACGGATGGCAAACCGCATCTATCCGCGAACCAGCTGGTGGACTTCCTGAACAAAGTTCAAAGGGACCCGAGACTGAATGAGATACTCCATCCTTACGCCGACCTGCAGCGTGCCAAGGACCTCATAAAGACGTACGAGCATAATAAATACCACCAGCAGAGGTCACAGCTCACATTTGATGGGTTCCTAAGGTTTGTATTGCAGGTTAATTGATATGAAATACTAGTAATTGTTTGTATCTATACTTATATTATAAAGAGATTACGTTTTTTAGTTTGTGGGTAGGAATGTAGGAGGTGATGAATATCTGGAACTGCTCATCCGATTCTTAATTTTTTTGACTAATAGCAAGCTACAATATCCCTGAGGCTATGTTTAATCGAGGCACTGCGAGCGGAACTGCGGGCAGAGCCTAGTGTAATATATTTCGAAAATTATTTGACAGTATTTCGTCAAATGATTAGGGCCTATTTCAATTCTATTCACAACTGATTCGACAGTAGGCTTATATGAATTTTGCCAAATAAGTAGTGGATAAGGTTTATCAGCACATTGTGGAGTGGGGCAATAGAAATAATTAAAATATTTAAATACACTAAATTCAATAATATTCAAGTACCCTACACCAACAACTGAATTTCCTGGATCTAAGATAATTTGTGCTTGGCAATAGCGCTGCAGATGTTTACGTCCACGCACCTTTAAACGAAAATGTATAGATACTATATAACAAATCAGTTGTATAGTTGTTTCTTTAGCCCTTTGACATTCCCCTAATTAATATTAGTATATACAGGTACAAATGATATAGTGAGACATTCATTTACTCCTCTTTGAGCGTTTCTTTTGTAAAGAGGGCTAAGCCCGCTAGATATTGATGTATATTAGTATATTTACTGAGCTGTATATGTTAGGATATTGGTTGTATTCAAACATTAGTAGGTAGTGTTAGTGATACCATTTATAACTGCAGACCCGGGGTCCGATTTTTATGTTCTTTGATTTGTTGAATTAGTCTCCGCTCCGAATAGCAGTATAACTAATAAAACATGGGAAAATTTCACAAAAAGTAATAATAATGGAGATAATTCATTTTCTCATACTTTTGATTCTGTGGAGGTACAAATTTGGCCGGATCAGCTAGTTTTAATTAAAAAAACGATTACTAATAGTGACGGAAAGGTACACTGACATTGACCAACACACTGGTCTCAAAGTCAACTAACACAATAGTCTTGCAATAGAATGAAAATGGCATCGCATTTGTAATATCTATAATGTTAGTATGAGAAAACTGTCGCAAGTGATAATTACAATTGCACTTGTGCTCCAATTGGACTTGATGCCGCGGACAACACTTACCTACCTACAATCTCAATTTTATAATAGCAACAATTCTGATTATTTGACTACTTGCGTGGAGTATTCCCAATGTTACTGCACAATGTACATTGCAGATTTCTAATGTCAGAAGACAACCCGATCGTGGCGCCCAACAAGCTGGACCTGTGCCACGACATGGAGCAGCCGCTGGCGCACTACTTCATCAACAGCTCGCACAATACCTACCTGACGGGCCACCAGCTCACCGGCAAGTCCAGCGTCGAGATATACCGGCAGAGCCTGCTCGCTGGGTGCAGGTGAGTGAGACATACACATCCTTACTAGATACTCTAGTCCAGCCTTGCCCAAAGTGGGCGCTGCAGGCCTAAAGGGTAAGAGACCCAGAAAAAAGTTGGGGGCGTTGTGTAGAGGCTTACCATAATTAATTTAATTTGAAGTTATAGTGGTTTTTAAGTAGGTGAAAAAATGGGGGCGCAAAAAATTATTCATTCTCAAAGTGGGCAGTAGACAAAATAAGCTTGGGAACCCCTGCTCTAGTCGTCTAAAGTGTGTTTATTAGTTTGACTGAGTATCACGGAAAAACGTTTTAAAGTATTTGAATAAAATTTGTTGTGGAGGTAATTTATAAGCTGTATTAACATATTATATTATGTTCTAATTACAATTATTATGAAATTATTCAATCTTTATTTGACCACGATATTGGATTAATAGCCAATTTCAATAAATTTTCAATTTTTCAAATACAAAAGATACTTTAAGCCCGGTAAATGAATGGATCCTCGCCGGATAGCCCAATAAACTTTATATAAATCTCCTTTGGAAGGATTGTAATTAATCTTTGTCAGGTAATAACATTAACCTATAACAATATCTTGAAAAATGGTAGGGTTTCTATGGTATAGGTAAAAATAAAGTCCTGTCGTACGACGTCACGGGGACTGCTAATTTCGAAAAAGGATGTTATTCTGTCAACTATATGATAGGTTTAAGTCGGTTCTGTATTGATAAATGCTGTAACCAATCGTGTGGAATATTTCGCTGGCATTGTCCTCACAAATCAGCTGCATGTTACAAAACACGTGAGCAAAACTAATTACATAGCGATCACAACTAATTTGTTTATAAAAATCTCCACAATGTTAGCGATGAGTTTTTAATAGTGAATCCAATTAGTGCGCTATCGAACAGTTCCGTTATCGATATTATCGCCGTGAATCGACCTTAATTATCGGGTTGCTCGATGAAAACATAGCGTAAATATTTATTACAAAACACATTCTCGGCGTGTTCAATGCATAATTTAGGTGATTTTTTTTCTTAATATATGACGGCACTGTAACGTCGAATAGAACAATCGTCTTCATCAATATCATACTAGCTTTTTTCCTTGGCTTTGCCTGCGCCGGTGTCGATTTTGATCTGTTTGCCGATTCCCATTGGTCACGGTATTCTATGTGTCAAACCATAAGCTATCCGTGAAATCATTTTGGAATTGGTCTAGCAGTGTTTTAGTTATGCTCGAACAAACATACATAGACAAAAAATCTAGAAAGACTTGTTCTAGCTTCAGACATTTCTGAATGCCTATTGTACTATTTTTAGTTAAGATTAGATGGATGTATAAACATTAAGAATGTAGGTTTCCTTGACTTACCTATGTTTGATTTATTTGGAATAATTATAAAAAACTTTACGTCAGATCCGATTTATATTTTCCTTGATGAATCTGTTAGTAAAAGTATGTCAGTAAAGTGTACAACTACTAGTCGTCGCCCGCGTTTTTTGTCTGTTCGTCTGTTCGCGCATCACTGGAAAACTACTGGACGAATTTTGATGCAATCCGGTTACTACAAGGGTCATCTATACTACTATTACAAATAGAGGTAAAGTTTGTGAGTTTGAATATGGGAGGTAATCTCCGGATTTACTGATCCGAATCTAAAAATTATTTCACTATTAGAAAGCAACACTATCCCTGAGTGTTTAAGGCTATGTTTCATCGAGGTATGTGGGTGGAGCCGCCGGCAGAAGCTAGTGTAATAAATTTGGAAAACTACGTCAGAGCATATCATAAAGATGAGGTGTTATGATTTAATATAATAAACTCAAAATAAGTAAATGGTACCCAATTATTTCCATGTTATGTTGTTCACAGATGCGTAGAATTGGATTTCTGGAACGGACGGACGGACGAACCGATCATAGTCCACGGATACACCTTAGTTCCCGACATTAACGCTAAAGAAGTCCTCGAAGCGATTGCCGAGAGCGCCTTCAAGACATCCGACTACCCGGTCATACTGAGCTTTGAGAACCACTGCAACCCGAGGCAGCAAGCCAAAATAGCTAATTACTGCAGAGAAATATTCGGAGACATGCTACTTGATAAGCCACTGGACTCGCATCAGCTTGAACCAGGTAAGGGTTGATCTAAACATCATACACACACTCACACACACTCTCTCACACATACACACACCCAACACACACACCCAACACACACACACAACACACACACACACACACACACACCGCGCAAACCCCCCCCCCCCACACACACACACACGCAAACACACGTAAGCATTTTTCCAGTGTTGTGCGATGAAACTGAAAGACAGTCAAATACTCCAAAATTCATTTAATTACATTATCTGTTTACCTATTATTATTTAATAAGGCTTTTCAAAATAAATCTTCTCAAATAAAACTTATTGAATTACACAATATAAGATACATTAATTGAGCAAAAGGAATACACAAATAATTTGTATCAAAAGCTGAGACGGAATAGAATTATGAATATAATTTAATCAAGTGGCTGGTACTTAATACATATTGAAAGGTTTATCATCCGCACGAATGGATTGACGTAATAATATCTCAATTGTACGTATAAATACATGAAGCTCGTAATACAGTGAAGGGTGGCTCGAGTTGCAATCGCTGATCGGGTGTGGTGTTTTAAGTCTTTGGGAAACGTATTCTTAAACTTTTCGATGTCGCTGTCGCCGTCGGATGACAGTTCCAAAACCTTCGATGGGGAGTGCCGATACCTGTATATACAGAATGTAACACCGAAATGGGTCAGTATGGGGAAATTATAAGAGATAGGACAATATGTTCTATGGAACCTTGTCGTCGATTTTAGAAATACGGTATTCATAGATTTAAAAAACTCACTACTCATACATGAATCAGGAAAAAATAACGATGTTTTTTTCTTTAAGTCGATTCCCGATTCACGAATGTTTTTTTTATCTAAAAATTAAGTTTGTCTTATATCTCAAATCGACGACATGGTTCCTTAGGTCCTTAGAACATATATTTTTATCTCTCATAGTTTCGGAGGTTCCCATACATACCCAACTCGATGTTACACTCTGCATACGTTGGCCTACAACCAACCGTCCGCCCGTTATGACGTGAAGCATAAAGACAGTTTGTGTTCAATAAATTATTTACTAGTACTATGCGTCTACACACATGCCATGTTGTTTGTTGTTTCTGTCGGTCCTTGACTTTAACGTGGGCTCTGTAGTTGACAGCCGCCGTCCCAGCACAATGCCCCAGGGGGGGGGGAGTCTTTAAATTAACGATGATGTTTGTGTGTGATTTTCGGTGATGTTTATCGATCTAGAGCTCGATATTTATGGTCGGTAGTTTGGATGTTTGGGCTCATGAAACTTGAACGTGAAAATAGGAAAATGTTTAAGATTAATTTTTCTTTATTGTCAATTCTCGATTCTCGTACATGAGCTTTTTTAATGATATGCGATTTTATTTGATGCTATACTCTAAGCGCGCTCTTGATCGCTATTTGTTACGCGCGGAAGTAATCCTTTTTTTACTTACTCGAGCTGCGATGCATAGTTGGAGTCTTAAGTGTAAATTTGCTCCCGGCTTGTTTTACTGAGCGTGTCTGCAGTATGGAAGCCATAAATAACCGCTCAATAAATGTGTCGCTAGTAAATCGTCCGTCGAGCTCGCAGTTTTATCACCTACTATATTTTTCTAACCTTTTAAATCTGTTTAATTTTAAAAGGATTTCGCGTGTCTGTGAGCTTAACACAGATGTCAAGATCCTGGGGATTTTATTATGCTGGTAAAAATTGTGTTTCGCCCGTTATACTTTTTGAACGATGCATAAAATAATATGGCATAGTTTTCTTATAATTGTAGACCAATGAAAATAATGCAATGGGGCAGGGATGCATGACTGTACTCGGAACCGGGTTTTTTTATCCACAACTTTTTTGACAGAATTTCTGTCAAATAAGTTGTGGATAGAGTTTATTAGAACATTGTGAAACATGCCCAAAGTGTTCTCTGATGAATGTAATGATTTAAACACCCTAAAAAGCAGTATACAAGTTAAATACTGATTACCCAATAATAATTATATACGTTTAATACGATGGGTTGGCGTAGATCGGTAAAGTTATTAATAGCCTTCATATTCACTCAACGCAGACCTCTTTAGTTTTCTTATATCAATCGATAATCGATTAACTTTCGGCTACTCTCCTAAATAGGTATTACTGATACGAGTATGGTGAAATTCCACTTATATTTATGAAAATATCATGGAAAAATACCTACAGATCTGTATGATATGAATTTAGCAGCACAATCTTGTTTTTGTTTTTAATGGAGATAATTGACCCGTAATTCAATTGCGGTCGAATCGTAATTGTTACTTTTTACAGATTTCAGAGACAGAAAATTAAGATTCGATTGTCATTCCATTGCGAGTCGATTGTGTTAGCAGACTTGTTCATGATAAAGGCGGCTTACGCCCATCTGTGGGTACCGACAAGTTGCGAATGATGATAGGATTTCGGCTTGACATTTGTATAACAGGAGGAGAGCTCCCCCCGCCATCTTTGCTTCGTAACAAGATTATAATCAAGAACAAGAAGAAGCACCATCATCATCACAAGAAAGAGGACTCTATCGCGTCCGAGGAGAGCGAGCCGCAGCCCGAGCTAGCGCAACCACAGGGGAACGGAGACGTGTCCACCGGAGCGGTCAGTTTACATTTACCTGTTCAATGATTACTAAAGCCTTTAAGCGAACAAGAAAAAACTCAATGGAAATCGTCTAATTTTGATATACTTAAAGTGGCTATATTTCCTTATAGTTTTCCTAGCTTGTACAGATTTGATAGATAATATTATGCAATCTTCTTGTTATAAATTTGTCTTTATAGCTATTTCCCTGCAGCAGTGGATAGGGAGCGGAGACTGATCCCACCCACCCCATCATCGACTGGATCCCGATAGTGCTGGCCGACATAGAGGCTGATTCAGTTGATTTGATGGCCCTTGCGAAAACATCTTGGACCTTTGCCTAATATAGCCCTGGGTAGGGATGTTTGTAGAAGCGAAGGGCAGTCTTTTTGGCCTGGAAAGGGAATTTAGGAGGATAAAACAAAATCATCTCGTCGTGGTCTTTCTGATTACTTTTCCTATAGTTGGGTCTGCTGAGTTTTATAATATTAATAAGTGTCCTGACAGGGTGTTTATTGTCGTATAGCTGGCGCGGCAGGGCTCCTCCGAGTCGTCCGACTCGGAGAGCTCGTCGGGGGAGGAGGAAGCGGGCGGCGTGGAGGTGGCGGGGGAGGACGCGCGCGAGACGCACGCCGGCGCAGAAATCTCCGCGCTCGTCAACTACGTGCAGCCCGTGCACTTCAGCAGCTTCGAGAACTCCGAAAGTGAGTGTCGCTAGGTCTTGAGTGATGATATATGTTGAAAACGTCGAACGCGCGCCTTGGAAACAAGGGCCGCTGGTTCAAACCCCAATTCCTACCTCTGGCATTTCTAGATTTTATTTATTTAAGTAAAGGAAATAAACGTTATACAATTATTGCATTTTACTTATAAGAACATTATGAAATTAATAACACTGTCAGCCCTCAAATTTCAGCAGTAAATATAAAAAAAAGCTTAACTAATTTTCGTGCCGTCGGCCTCTCGGTCCAGCGCCCCATCGCTCTCGGATTGTGTCGTATTGCCGTCTCATCACATTTTGAGACTGAAAGCAGAGATATTGCACCTATGCTAGCGCACACACTTGTGCTCTATAATGTACATTATAATTTTCCGCGTGTTTGGCTAGTCTCTCTAGTTGAGATTGACTGACGTAACCAAAATCGGATCATGAGGACTACTTCTATTCACGATTTTCGACGATTAATTTAATCAAACACGACATTTTAGCAAGTATAATTAAGTACGTGTTGAGGGAAATGTGCATTTTACCGATTCGCGCGTATCTACATTGCAGCGTGTGTGCAAGGTCCATAGGTCTTGCTTTACGACCTGCCGGCGACTGCGGGTCACGCGGCGGCTGTCCTTGTGAACAGACGGCTGCATATTGCTGATATTACATAACCTATCCGTGGAAAATGTCAACTTTCTTACTTACGAATACATAGACTAGGCTTTAAAATAAAAGACATAGTTTTTTCTTCTTACTTTCTAAATTCTACTACATTAAAATATTGTTACTGAAGTTGATTTATATATTCGATTCGTCCAAAGCTCTAATTGACAAAAATTCAAATCGATTGAAATTTTTTTAAGAAATTCCTCTTATTTTAATAAAAATAGCTTTAATAACGAACAAGTTTACACAAAAATATGGCAGTGATGATTCTCTGTGCGAGATTGGAGTCTCCCTAGACACCGGTTGTTAATTTATCCCATCCTTCAGAGAAGAATCGGTACTACGAGATGTCTTCCTTCGATGAGAAGCAGGCGACGATGCTACTAAAGGAGCGGCCGATAGAGTTCGTGAATTACAACAAGCACCAGCTATCGCGCGTGTACCCTGCTGGGACTAGGTTCGACTCCTCAAACTTCATGCCACAGGTGAGACAAAAATATATTTGTCCTACTCGGGTACTATACTAACCTACCCTGATACTAACTGAACTTATACTCTATTTGAACTTACCCATTTTATTAATTACAACATTTTAATTATATTGTTGTACAGGTGTTTTGGAACGCGGGATGTCAATTAGTGGCGTTGAACTACCAAACCCTGGACCTGGCGATGCAGCTGAACCTTGGCACCTACGAGTACAACCGCCGATGCGGATACCTGCTCAAACCGGAATTCATGCGGAGAAAGGTAACACATCATTTTGGGTAAAGTTTAATTTTATAGCGAAAACAAAAGTTATTGTGATTGAGTCAGTGACACAGTGCTGCCTATAAGAGAGAACTCTTAATGAATGAATGAACTAAATCTGACCTGGATAAGTCTTCTCTCGATAGCGCCAACTCCATCTCTACCTCTAGAAAAGATTATTATTTGTATTTTTTGAATGAACACAACCATTATTAATTCGGATTCAGTACTCGATTGTTACCCAAAATTGCGTATAATTCAGGATGGTTTAAAAATACCCGTGTAGTCTCAGCCCACTTTTAAGTGAAATTCCCACCAATGTTTTTTTTAAACGAGAAAAAAAAAACTATTTAGGCTATGTTGAGTAACCTAGGTAAATTAATAAAACAATATGGCAGACAGTCATAATGGAACTCTTAAATGTTAAATCTGCCATCGTTTAGTGCTCTTATATGCTATAAATTTAATATTATGAACATGCACCATCCAAGTATTTATTTATGAGCTTAGGATTTGACGGCATGGAGGTTCAGTCGTGCTAGTATTTCTTTCTCATAATGATCCTGATATTATATGAAATAATAATAATAATCCCTACTGAAATTCGAACCTGGCACTGCCAACTGTGCCATGTTATGCCATGTGCCATCTTTGTATCATGTTGTTTTAATTTCGAAAGGACCGTCGTCTCGATCCGTTTGCGGAAAGTACAGTGGACGGCATCATAGCCGGCACGCTCTCCGTCACCGTGCTGTCCGGCCAGCTGCTGACGGACAAGCGCTGCGGCACGTACGTCGAGGTGGACATGTTCGGGCTGCCCGCCGACACGGTGCGCAAGAAGTTCCGCACGAGGGTCGCGTCGAACAACGGCATCAATCCCGTATACGGGGAGGAGCCGTTTGTGTTTAAAAAGGTTAGTGTTCCATAGATTTTTTTAAGCCCGTCTGACATAAGCTTCACTTGCGTAGGAGTCCATTCATAGGTGTGTTTGGTAGATGCGCTTAAGTGCTGCTGCCGCTAAGCTTCATGTATCCGTCAGTAAGGCATGGCATGACACCCTGTTGCGACCCGTGCCTGTAGCTGGTTATAAATAATCAAATAATAGGCCTCCGGCAAATTCGTTTGCCGCTTCCTTCAGCCAAACACTCAAATTTGGTAAAGCTAAGCGGGACAAATATACTTGATGCATTCGTCTCCCTCTAACGCAATGGTCTATGCATGTGATATAATCTCGATATCCTCTCTGGTCTGTACATTCACCATTAAATACAGCTGACGGTATATGTCTGTTGTGTATCCTGAATAAACTTATATCTTGGTGCAAATATTTAAAAAAAAAATGCCGCACTTTGTATATGTCGAAATTCTATTCATATTGTGAGAAAATCTGCGCTTTGAACCTGTGTTAATATAACAAAACTAGCTGCGCCCTGCGGTGTTACCCGCGCAAAAAATCATGTAGATCTTTTGCGCTGTGAAAAATTAAAACAAATCAATTAGGAAAACAATTAGGATATAAAGAATAGCCTATGTGCTATTCCAGACTATAATCTATCTCTGTGCCTAATTTCATCCATATCCGTTCAGCCGTTCTGGCGTGATTGAGTAACAAACATTCACATTTATAATATTAGTATAGATGTATTAAATTCAATTATGGTTAGTATAGCTAATATTATGTGTAGTTATATAATCCCACAATAGCGTCATACTTCTGTATTTGTTGGACTGTGAATCAGCGTGCCACACACTGTTTACGCCGTTCAGCCGATGTGACATATGCCGCGAGTGTGCGCGATAATGCAGCTGCGTTACGTCACGTAATAAACGTAAACGTACGTAAGACGTAATAAACTATAATAACTAGTTTTGAAGACATGTTAAGTCTGCCAAATGACACTGGCCTTCTGAAAAGCACCCTCGATTCGTGTATTAAATGGCACGCAAACTAAATACTATAATGCTATACTGAACCGCCTGACAAATTTATATTCTTGTTTCCACACGGTGTCGGTCAACTTACTACTACTTGTTAATCCCTATGTAGTGCGCTTAAAAGCAGTGATAGCCAAGTTGGTAGAACGCTTGCCTCGGTAACGAGGATTGCAGGTTCAAACCCCGGCTCGCACCTCTGGGATTTTTCAAGTGCGAATCTCATTTTCAACCATGATTATCACTTGCTAAAAAACGGTGAAGGAAAACATCGTGAGGAAACCTGCATGTCTGAGAGAACCCCTCTAAAGATGTGTGAAGTCCGCCAATCCGCACTGGGCCAGCGTGGTGGACTATGGCCTAATCCCCCTCGCATTGAGGGGAGGCCCGTGCCCAGCAGTGGGACATTAAAAAAGGGCTGGAATTATGTAGTGCGTTAACGTTAATAAGGTGCAAATTTAAAATCGAGTATGTCATCGTGTCCTCATGCATCGATTTTCATCCGCCCTTTAGGTCATATACCTTCGACATTCTCGCCATGTCCATCTTCACTCGTCGTAAGGTAAACATGGGTTATACGATGTTTGAACGCGTCAATTGTATCCCCCTTTGATTCCCGTCTTACGGCGCGGCGCCCGCGCATCCGAATTGATGTGTTGTTTCCACGTCACGTCTTTGGCTGGATTTTGTCAGTTCCCAATTTGGACACAATGGCATTCCGCGTATTCTTTAGACTTTATAAAAGGAGAAGTAGAATGTGAATGCCCTGTAATTCTTCGTAAGTCAGGACATCATTGGATGTGTCCATGGTCGGGATCTTCGAAACTTGTTAGTTCGTTGCAATATCACACAAATCTTCGCAGGCGCACAATAAATCACCAAAGTTTCATCACAAAAAAAAAATTGATAAGATAATTATTTTTATAAACGCCTATATTAATATAGTAGTTCAAAGGAAGTGTTGGCAATGATCTGAGGGTAAGGGCCTGATAAAATATAAAGACAGTATAATGAATTAGATTAAATACGCTCATCCAATTCTGAATTAAATTATCGACGGTCATGAGCGATTGAATAGTCCGAACAAAAAGCGTAAAATCGTTTTATTTCACAGTAATTTGTAGAGCGCACAAGGCCGTCGTTTGCGTGGCGGATTATTTCCCTTGACTCGGTTTATTGTAACCACTTTTCCGAGTACAATGGATGAAAAACCTTTGAAATATCGAGCGAGGTGTAATGAGCGCCGTATGTTAAGAAGAATCCGTACATATGAAAATAAACAAAAGCCGAACATCTTAGGACGTCACTCGTCACATTTCTTAATGAATACGTATAAAGTTCGGTGAATAGAGCAGGTTAATGTTTTGTTTGTTTGTATAGCTATATGGGCGTAGGGTGGATCGGAGTAGTAATGGGGGAATTTATATATATGTATACATTTTTATAGGCGAGTAGGTAGGTGCTTTGGCGTAAATACGTAAGTGAATGTAAAATTTGTACACATTTTTGGCGCTTGTTTTTTATACCAATGGCTTTTCCTTCGCATCCCGCGACTTCGCGTAAAAGTTTTTTTTTACTTTTCCGGGATGAACAATTTATTTATTACATTCACCCGGTACATGTGCAGTGATAGCTAAGTTGGTAGAACGCTCGCCTTGGAATGGGCGGTCGCAGGTTCAAACCCCGGCTCGTACCTTTGGGATTTCTGAATTTCACGTGCAAATCTCATTTTGAACCATGATTATCACTAGCTGATTCCTCGTAGAGCACGCAAGGCTGTCGGTCCTGCGCCTGATCTCTGTCCGATCATATCGGATTTCCGACCCATGTGATAAGAGTGAAGGAAGTGAGAGTGCATCTGTATTGCGCACAAACGAAACTTGTGCACACACACGCACAATATCTCCCGCGTAGTTGGCTAGTCTTGATTTGACCGTCGTGACAAAAATTTGGGCAGGAAGACTATGTGTAAGCTTCAAAGTCAAAGAGAAATCATTTATTTCGTATAGGCCTGCGGGGCACTTACAAATGGTCATTTACATATTTTTTTCTTAACTTTACAATCGGATTGAATCGCAACCTCAACTGAGAAGATCCGGCGAAAAACTCAGCGGGCTTGCCTTTTATTAACATTTTTTTTTGTCTTTTTATTTAATAGCCATTTTTATTACAAAAAAATAATCACTTCGTCCCGATGATTGAAGGGATTAAATCTGGTGTTTGGCGCCAGGTGGTGTTGCCGGAGCTAGCGATGATCCGCATAGCGGCGCACGAGGAGAGCGGGCGGCTGCTGGGGCACCGCGTGCTGCCGGTGGTGGGGCTGTGCCCGGGCTACCGGCACGTCAACCTGCGCACCGAGCTCGGCCTCCCGCTGCCCGCCAGCCTGCTGCTGCTCGTCGTCGTCAAGGTACCATACCCACGGATATGTATGCTGCTGTACGGTGGAACCACACACAGTTCGGAATCTTTCGATCGTAGAAAGATACCGTGCGTTCTCTCTTCGTTTTCTTCATCTCGCTTCCCCCTAGTGGAGGGAGGCGGGGAGACTGGTTCGGGATGTATTTCCTCTTTCCAGTGGATGTCTACGCCGCCCACTACTTGTGGGCGGGTCATCGGGGTGTCATTATGTGACCTGGAGTTCATCATCGACGGGATCTGTGGTCTCAACGGTGATCAGTTCGCGTTCACGAAGAATCAAACTATAGCAGAAAGCTGTTTAAAAAAAAAACTATTCTATTTTCAATATCGACTTCGAACGCGTTAAATAGCTTCGCAGATGGTCGGGTCCACTGGTTGAATTCACAAAGCTTAAATCGCTTACCAGTTAAAAGTGCTACGTTCGTAACAGTGAGTTTCCAGGCTCAAGTACTGGCCATAAATTAACGCAAGCCTGCTCCCAGTACAATGTAACTTTTTTAAAATGACCATGAAAAAAACATTTTCGACTTTGACCTACAATATTCTTTCAGGATTATGTACCAGACCAGCTCTCGGAGCTAGCGGAGGCGCTGGCGAACCCGATCAAGTACCAGAGCGAGCTCGACAAGCGCGAGCACCAGCTGGCCGTGCTGACGGAGGACACGGATGTGCCGCCCGACCCCGCGTGCGACGACCCGCCCGACCGGTCCGACCGGCCCGACCGACCCGACCGACACGACCGACACGACCGGCCCGACAAGGTCGACGACACGCGCCGCGCTAGTACACATCCCGTGAGTATAACAACAAGATTGAGCGGGACAAAAGTATATATCGCTAGACCTTAGACCAGCTAGACCGCACTTCGCACTTTAGGTGCGAGTCTACGGGTAATTAGACGGGTCCGCCTTGGCCGGCCGATCAGTGGGTTTCCACGCATCACAAGGGATAAAAAATACGCGATAGAAAGAGAGGCGTCTTGCAGGTGCACAACTGCGTTGTTGGCTAGTCTCGTTAAAATTTGCTGGCGTGACCAAAATTCGGTCAGGAGTATTTCCTATTATTATTATTATATGCTAACTATATAGCTTATTCTTGGTCTTCCACGATTCGATATTACCCTATATTATATTATTTATGAAGGTATGAGGTGGCATCATCTTCCTTCTTCTATTACGTATGGACCAAGAATAAGCTACATGAGTCAGATAAAGAACAAGATCGGTGCCATGTTGTAAAAGGGAGATGAAAGAGGCTGCTCTAGATAGAGACAGGTGGAAAGAGATTCATCAGCTACACCGACAAGGGTCTTACTATTTAGATGAAATTTGACCCTTGTGCTTTAGATTCGAGTGGAAAACGCGTCAGACGGCAGTCCGCTGAGGACATCTATGATCGAGACGACCAAGCTGCTGACGAGCGAGGCCACGCCTCCGCCACCGCTAAATGATAGGAACTCGCACGGTAATATAATATGTAGGGCGGTGGGTGTATCAATAATAAGCTTTCGGCTACTTTTTTAATACATTTAAAATCCGAACTGTATTAACTAATTTCTTCATGAAACACACACTGTAAAGAAAATATTTTTTCTAATAGAATGAAAATTTATAGTATTTTTATATACTCTATGTGCGCCTAATTTGTGCTAACATTATTGTTGTCGGCAATCTGACCAGACGATTGTAAATAAAGGTATTACTTGTACCGCACAAAAGATTGGAGGCGTTACTACCATATATTTACTAAAATAGTCATAAAACATTTGTGCTCATCATTCAAAGTTTGCGCCTACCGGGATCCGAACCCGGGGCCTTTATCGCAGAAAGCAAGGTAGCGACATTCCCGTAGTCGTAACGCTATGCGTAGTCCGACATGCAAATGGCGGGATTTTTAAAGCTGCATACTATAAATACACAGACGCGGCTGGCACAACAAACGGCACATCGGACGAGTCACTGGCAGCCATGTTGGCCAACTTGTTGTCGCACAAGTTGGTTCGCGACAAACAGAGCGAGTTGTCGCGCAAGCTCGACGCGCTGCGACGGAAAGAGAAGAAGCCCGCCACGTCCAAATTCTACGTCAGCAACAAGGCCAACAAGCTCGTGAAAAAACTGTCTTCAAAGAATATGTGAGTTTGTCAGATTTATCTAGAGTTTATATAATCTTAGTGATACCGCTACATAATACGACAGTATACTATCAAGGATGATTTTCAAGTTTGTAAATATTATAGCGTGTTCGCTTTCGTTTTTGTAGTGTATCTGTAGTGACTTGTTACCACGTTGTCCTCGTTTGCCGGTGCAATATAGGTAAATTGGATTGGAAATGATTGGGGGGGGGGGGGGGGGGGGGTGTAGTCTTTGGAACTACTGACCCAATTTGCAATGCTTTTTTACTAATACAAAGCTACGCTAATCTGTGTTCGTAGGCTAGTTTCATTACGCTATTACCATTGGGAGTTACTCTGCATCTCAATCAGAGTAAAATGGCTTGCACGGGTAGATTTATCGGAAAAAAGCTAGTATAAAATGAGCGTTGTCATCGCGCAGGAGCGTGGAGGCGAGCGCGAGCGGCAGCGGCGGCGCGTGCGCGTGCGCGTGCGGCGGCGGCGGCGGCGGCGGCGGCGGCGAGGCGGCCGAGCGCGAGCTGCGCGTGCGCTTCCACCGCGCCACCTACGACGCGCTCGAGAAGCACGTGCGCGCCGACCAGGCGCACCAGATGAAGGCGCTCGCCGTCAGTACACGCACGTCCCACTCGCTACACTGCACTGTCCATCGCACTCCATACCCTATATCAACATGTTACTATAAAAACATCTGTTAAAGGACATCTCATTCATTGCTATTCATCGCACTCCATACCCTATATCAAAAATGTTACTATAAAAACATCTTGCAAGAACCACGACTTGGTACCTCAGGTCATTTGGTAGTGGCAAATAAAAAAAAAGGGGGGTATTTAATTATCGGACGGTACAGTTATGTTACAAAAAGAAAATGGAGGCTATTATAAAGGGATTATTATCATTATACTTCCGCCTTAACCCTTAGGGCGAGTAGCACATAATCATTTATCTAGGATCATACCTATATAAGATACTGATTATATTAAGAATTCTTTTATATATGACCATTGTTTAATAGATGTATACGCCCGTTACTGCTAAAATCTGCTAATTTATACCACCGGAGAAATGGCTGACATAGCAGACAATAGACAGACAGCAGCAAATAAAGTTAAACTTCTAATAAAATGTTACAATAAATATTACCAGACGAACACACCATCTGCAGGGTGTTGTATTTTGGATAAGGTACAATGAACTGGGGACGATCCTAGTAACACCCAGAGCATGTCAAGATACGAAATTATCAGTTCCGAAATTTACAGGTGGAAATCGAACCCTATACCACCCGATGTATTGAGTCGAGTGGCACTAGACCCAACTGTAATGTAGAACTTTGTAAATATTTTACAATTTTTTTTGCACAGGACTTATTAGATGCGGAGAAAAAGGAAATCTTAAATAAATTAGCGAACGCGCGGAAGGAGGATGTCAGAGCGCTCGCGAAGAATAACAACCGGGACAAGGACGAGATCAATAGGAGAAAGCGAGAGATACATTCGCATGTAAGTCTGAATCATTCTGACTTTAGGGCACAAGGCGAAGACAATAAAATAAATAGCGACTCTTACTATAACGCAATAAAGTGCAATTCAGCTCGCACAGCGCGGTATCCCATTGAATGGCCCGCCAAGGTGGGCCCGGCGATGTACTTGTAGCTTCGCACCTAAAGTGCGCAAAAGTTTACAATATCATTTATATATATCCTCATTTACATGTTCTTTAAAATATGGATATAACGAAACAGAATTGATAGGAACTATCATATTGCTTGCGATTATGTCCGATCTACAGAAAAATGTTACAGGCGTTTTAAATGTTGCTTCAAATACAGGACGGATTTTTGAGACGGCGCGGTATGGGCATGTACCTTTACCGTTTGAGCTGCAGGAAAACGTTTAGAGCTAGTTAGTTTAGAGACTGTTCTTAACATATGGAAATATTTCCTCCTTAAAAATTGTACGATTTTAGGAAAAAATGTATAGTCAGCAAGAAAATGGCCGATATACACAAAGAATATGTTTTGGATGCCAATCGATCTCGTTACTTATAACGCGCAGCCGCTGCGCTACACCATCTCGCTCATACTAATAAAAAAACAAAAGCACAAATTAAGAAAAAATAAAGCTCTAGCATAGCAATAAAGGAACTTGCCGAATTATCAACCTCCTCCTTTTTTAAGTGGGTTAAAAAAGTATAGGTATATATGTAATTAGGGGAACAAGTTCAACATAAGACCAAATGTCATATATTTCTACAAGGGTTGGGTCATACTCCTTATAAATCGGCCGATCATTAAACAAAAATGGACATAAATATATAATTTATGTAATTAGGGTAACAAGTACAACATTTGACCATATGTCATATATTGCTACAAGTGTTGGGACAATCTCCATATAAATCTGCCTATTCTCCTTTGTGACACGGGGCACCACTTCACTTGAACTCTTAAAAACATTATGACTTCCATCGTTTTTTTGACGATGATTTTGCCAGCAACAGAGTTTGAAAATAGCACTTTTTCTTTAAGGTTGCCATTCAGCTATAAAATAGACCTTTTTGCCCCTATCAGTAAAGCTGTGGATAATTTACTGAAAATTTACACATCTCGTGTGAACTTAAAAAGTCAATCATTTTAATTTCCTTCAGTTGTGGTTCAATGGTTAATATCCCACATTATTTATCTATCAAACACATTTTTGGAAAATAAAGCACAACTGACAACATCACTGTTCAACTTTTCGCCAGTAAACCGCAAAGACATGCCGGTAAAATATAATAAAAAAAAAACAAAGTAATTTTTTTTTATAATAAGGCAGCACTAAAAAAATCAGTATAAATTTCGTTAATGTCACCAATACTGTCAAATATCATTGAAAATATTCTACAGGAATACTATTCGCCCTCATTTTCTGTCTACTGTTTTCGTTTGCACTGTATGACTGCTTAAAGTTACGATTCTTTTGGTATTACGGTGAACGAATGTAATTTTTTTTTATTTTAGAGGTCCTTGTCTCATTTAATTCATATTGTTGGACACATCCTGTCTAAATGATCCTAGATAAATTTTGATATAATATATATGCATGGGGTGGTATTAAAAGTGTGTGCTGTTGTCCAGTCCGTCCAGCGTGGGGTGGACGAGTGCAGCCGGCTGGAGCTGTCGTACTCGCGGCAGCGCGAGCAGCTCGCGCGCACGCACGAGCGCCTGCTGCAGCTGCTCATGAAGCACCGGGACCAGGTAACCGTGCAACACACCCCACACACCCACACAAGCTGCAGCTGTCGTACTCGCGGCAGCGCGAGCAGCTCGCGCGCACGCACGAGCGCCTGCTGCAGCTGCTCATGAAGCACCGGGACCAGGTAACCGTGCAACACACCCCACACACCCACACAAGCTGCAGCTGTCGTACTCGCGGCAGCGCGAGCAGCTCGCGCGCACGCACGAGCGCCTGCTGCAGCTGCTCATGAAGCACCGGGACCAGGTAACCGTGCAACACACCCCACACACCCACACAAGCTGCAGCTGTCGTACTCGCGGCAGCGCGAGCAGCTCGCGCGCACGCACGAGCGCCTGCTGCAGCTGCTCATGAAGCACCGGGACCAGGTAACCGTGCAACACACCCCACACACCCACACAAGCTGCAGCTGTCGTACTCGCGGCAGCGCGAGCAGCTCGCGCGCACGCACGAGCGCCTGCTGCAGCTGCTCATGAAGCACCGGGACCAGGTAACCGTGCAACACACCCCACACACCCACACAAGCTGCAGCTGTCGTACTCGCGGCAGCGCGAGCAGCTCGCGCGCACGCACGAGCGCCTGCTGCAGCTGCTCATGAAGCACCGGGACCAGGTAACCGTGCAACACACCCCACACACCCACACAAGCTGCAGCTGTCGTACTCGCGGCAGCGCGAGCAGCTCGCGCGCACGCACGAGCGCCTGCTGCAGCTGCTCATGAAGCACCGGGACCAGGTAACCGTGCAACACACCCCACACACCCACACAAGCTGCAGCTGTCGTACTCGCGGCAGCGCGAGCAGCTCGCGCGCACGCACGAGCGCCTGCTGCAGCTGCTCATGAAGCACCGGGACCAGGTAACCGTGCAACACACCCCACACACCCACACAAGCTGCAGCTGTCGTACTCGCGGCAGCGCGAGCGCCTGCTGCAGCTGCTCATGAAGCACCGGGACCAGGTAACCGTGCAACACACCCCACACACCCACACAAGCTGCAGCTGTCGTACTCGCGGCAGCGCGAGCAGCATATATCTGAGCGTTTAGATAAATAAGAACGAGTGCCTTATACTAACAGAATTGTGTTCCCGTCTCTAGGAACTGCTCCGGTTGGAGCAGATGTGCGGCGACGCGGCCGAAGGCTAAGCCGTTCCCAGTACTGTCCCGTCGCCCGGGACACGTTCACTTCTCGCCCACCACCAACGGTCCGCGCCTCTCGCGCTACGATACCGGCGACGAACCGTTAAAATACTTCGGAATCGCGTCTCTCGAGCCGGCCTCGATAGGTAGGTGTGTCTCTACGTCATTTGAGTGTTATTTTTTTTTAGTAATCTGTGATATTATCGCCTAAGGAGCTAAACGTCGGGAGTCTCGTCTCCGGTACTCGAGTCTTATCTGTGTCGTTTGCAATCTCGTAGTTTTAGTTGGCCTCCCTCCACTTGTCTTGATGACTTTTAGGGAGACGAGGTCGCTTATTGTGAATGAGTAATATTTAAGGTCGTAACACACCTCACGGGGATTTTTGTCGTCCCAGACGGACGTATTTTTAGCATCATTTTCGTACAAAAGTGTTTTATCAATATATAAGTGAAGAGAACACGGATGGCATGGGACGTGGTCTTTTATATGAAAAAAAATCTAGTCCCGTCCGGTACGAGAAAAATCCTGTCAAGTATGCTATCACCTTTAGATTCCGTGTGTTACTTACACCGTGATTATCCGTTAAATGTCAAGAGTGTCTTCGTATTGTACATTTTGAGGATTGTGTTTCTCTGCATTTATTGAAATAGTCGATTACGGCTAGCGTGACATACTAACGCTTCTACGATGTACTAGTCATGGCGCATTTGCTCGCCGCGGGGAAGGCCCGACGGCGAACATAACGAGGTTACTCCTACGTACTATAACGAGTCCCAAGCACACCGGGGAGCGTGCAGCGTTCTGCGCTCCACGTCCTCCGTTCTTTGTAACAACAGTGGACGGTAATCAACAAAAGAACGCGAAATGTAGAACGCCCTCTGTCCATTAGGGTACTAAAACGTCGCCTCGTTCTCGCCTCCCTCGCAGTCGACGATTACTATATAAAGTCTATACATATCTATGATGCACAAAGTACTGGTTTTACAGTGGATACCGTATTTCATACAATCGCACCAGCTGTTCTTCCCTCATTATACATACATGCTCGTAGTCATACTCAAAATATTAATATCCATATTATATAAATTGTACAAAATTAAATGAAATTGATTCTTATGATGGTTATTCCAATATTTTCTGGTTAGTGAACGTGTTTTGTGCAGTGAGAATTTTAAATTAATATATTTGCTCTGATTAATGTACTATTAAGATACATTTTATCATTTTATATCGTATGCACACAAATATTTCTGCAAAGCACAAATTTACAAATTAGGTAGAATTCATTAACGACATCAATCACTCTGTTCTGCACATGGGCAAGTCCAATAATAGACTCGCCCAACCAGCGTAATCTATCTCGTTCTTTATAACGGAACATTATTGTCCTGTTTTGCTATTCTAGTGTAACATTTATTTCAATGGGTATAATAATGTCGCTTTCAATTCACGTCCTGAGAATATTATAATATTGAATAGGGTTTATGTATTTGTAATGTATGTAATAATTATAATCACCTTATGGGTCATGGCATTGATTGCATGGTTTTATTCGCACTAACAGGCGTCGGTAACCTTAGGTTGTAGATTAACATTCCATTCGCTTAGTCATTGAAATGTCGAAAATATTTAAATATTAGTAGCAACGAGCAATTAAGCACTGATTAAATCGATCTAGGGTTGAAACTCCAAATAATGTTTAGTCAGTCCGAAAGACATACACTATACCTATAGACAATACATAATTAGCTATTATTTATAGTATACAATAGTTATTCAAGTTAGCAATAGTGTTGCCCAAAGTATTTTTCTTGCTCTTGCATTTTCGCAAGACCAAGACCAAGATGCAAGAGTTTATACCAAGTACTCAGAGAGACTTGCATATTAGTCTTGGCCTCACAAAAATGCTAGACCAAGACCAAAACTTTGGGCAACACTAAATAGAACAAGACTTCCACAATCGAATCCGAAATCTTCGCCCGTCTTCTCGATTATGACAATAGTAATATAACACTTGACATGCAAGTTTCTTTTGTCGTGTGCCTAAGATAGTATCTCAAATGAGTAACTCTGGCGTACTGCCAGTAATATGAAGTAGTATTTAACTTATGCTCTGATTTAGTAACACCAGGCCAAACTTTGACAATCGTTTCATTGTCCTTTTGTTAATATGAAGTTTAACCCCCGAATTTATAGACGTTTCATAACTTTATGAAACGTCATAGAGTACTGCGCAAAGCAAAACTCTTGTGCGCAGAACTATATGACGTTTGATAAAGTTGTAAAACGTCTATAAATTTGGGGTATATCTTTTAAACTATTATAATCATAATTCTTACCTATCAGCCTGAAATATTATAGAACCCTGCATACAGTTGTAACGGGTGTTTAATTGTGAAAATGTCTGTATATATGGTGTTTTGAATATCTATGGTGCTTTCTCTATAGGGCCAATGTTAATAATCATTTAATTTTTTTTAGAATGTGACAGTTATTTTCATAAATATATAAGTCTCAACCCGAGTAAAGATATCTAGATAAGATAGAATAATTATTAGATATCTTTATCCTTGATCAATTTCCGGCAATTAACAATCGACTCTATCCGTCTGCACTCTGAAAGTAAATTGCAATAATATACACTGCTCACTACTTATCGTAAATTTATGACGAACAGCGTTTATTTTGGATACATTTAAATAAATAAGGTTCTATTATAACATATTTAAAGTATATCTTGTGTACCAGAAAATTGCTTTTTGAAAAGACAAAAATGTATTGAACGTTTTTTCTTTGTTCTTATTATCTACTTGCTGTATTATATTTCTGAAATTGTATTAATGTATCCAAAAGTAGAGTAGGTAACTAATTAGTAAATAAATTTATGAGTCAGTTATCAGTCACACATACAGTCGCAAGTAAACTCCGAAACGACTTAGAGGAATAATAATAGTAGGTAGTTGCCAAAATATTAGGTGATATTGATCTAAGGTTTCGATAATACATGGGTTTTAGTTTAGTTGATTCTAGATAATCAGTATTTAGATTGTTCGATCTTGACCTACACTTGCCTTGTCATCCATTTTTGAAAAACTCGTGGACAAAATCATGGTATAAGGGTGTAAGTACCACATGCATCTTGTACAGATATCCAGTTACCATTGCATTTAAGCGGTTAAAATTATTTTACGCCTTTATGACCATGATGACGTCCATTTCTTAACCGACTTCAAAAATAGGAGGAGGTTCTCAGGTCGATTGTACTTTTTATTACTCGCTTCTTCAGCGAGCTTAGAGTGGCCATTATTTTTATCGTATTTATGAACCCTGTACAAAATCCTAGTTATCTTATAAGTGCCATGAATATAATAACGCATTTTGGTCCCATATCCATAGTCCTGAATCATGAGGATAGTGCTTGAGATCCCATAGATTGAGTGGCAAAATTCTGATTTAATCGACTCGATAATATCGTTCTGCTAACGGCCGCAGCAGAACTTTACCGTTTATGTCTTCGTATAATAACCCATTTTTGGCATTGTTACCCCTCGTTGATATAACGATCGATTTTAGATAGTAGATAGAATAACGTCAAAGTAACAAATAAGTAGTTATACAGATACCATTGAAGTTTAACATGACTCGTTCTTGCCTTGTGTAATTAAATTGTCTTTAGGTGAGGTGTAGGGTACGTAGTAGTGTCTGTTTAAATAGAACCACCGAACCTTCGCTCTGGTAGTCGCAGTTTATTTAGGCCTAAATTTGTATCTTATTTTGGATACCTATATTTTATGCTTGTATTTTTCTATCTAACCCTTATATACTCCTTGTGAATTATACTTAACAATTGGGTTTAATGCTACGCCCCAAAATCTACCCAATATTTTTATATAAAATATTTATTCGCTACTTTCGGGATTTATACTAATATTTTAATGTTGACGTTTCAATTCTTGTATTTATCTATCGTGCTTTAAATATTTATATAGTTTTTGTATGGTTAAATTATGTGGTCATCGTGTTCGGCTACGCTATAATGTTCGTGTGTGAGTCTGCCAACTAGTCGTTTAAGCGTTATATAGTAGTGTTTGATGCTATCCTACTGCAGCTTCGATTGCGTCACGTGTGGGTACGGTTTAGAGGAATCATAATAGTATATTGTGGAGTGCTACTGTACATTATATTAGTCGTTAAGTGAAACTTGTATACTTGTTACATTCAGGGCCGTATTACTAAACCAATCTCAACTCTGAGAATGCGAATTTTTCTAAAATTATGTCTCAAAAGCGCACTTAGTTCGGAGCTGAGATTAGTTGTATTAATTGGAGCCTTACACTATTTATTTACTTCTATATAGTCTATTATTACATTTATAACTCTTTACACTGTTCTACTGTTACGAGTGTAGATATATTATTGTGAGCCATGGACTTCTGCAGGCAGCCTGCCCTACTTAGCACGTATAGTTTATTTTACCTTAACTGTCAATACTGTCCTTATGCAATAGGAGTTCTAATATGGATTTCAGTCCAACCTACTTAATTATATAATACTGCTCGTCTTCTGCCTTAACTTTACTTTCGACTGCATCTACCTACTGTCAAATAGTTTTTCGACTGAACGCTTTCTATTATAATTTTGACGATATTACACATTGTTGTGTTTTATACGTCTTTACATGTTTCGTATATACTTAGCTATATTGTTTACTGACTTTATACACCGTTTTATTACGAACCCCTATTCCCTGTCCATTAATGATCATTTTAGATTAACTATACAGGTGGTGCATTGCCGTAGCAAGCCGTAGTGTAGCTATGTATTGCTATTTGAAAATGATCTTACATCTTTTTAAGAATTGTATTCGCTCTTCCAAAATATTATCAATCTCTTTTGCAGGCACGGTTTTAATATAAGTTCATATTACTGGTGGTAGGCTTCGGCCGTGGCTAGTCACCACCCACTGAACAAAGCCATGTCGCCAAGCGGCCTAGCCGTGTTCCGGCATGATGTTCGGTGTTGCCATTCATGGATGGCGGGTCAGATCAGTTGCGCTGCATGTGCCTAGTGAATGTAGCGTCTCTATCTACTGCCGCCTTCCTACCTAGGCAAGTATGCTCCATCGTAGATCTCATCGTCACTTACCATCAGGTGAGATCGAGATCAAATACTTGCCTATAATGTAATAAAAAAAAAAATTACGAGTCCCCAAATTAAGAAAGATTAAGGAAGATAGTCATACATTGACTAAAGTCAATGTAATAGGACTATCTTCCTCCCTTCTAAATTATTAAGCATTTTCAGAAATAAAAAACATAAATATATCTCGAAATTCTACTACCTACCTATGTACTTGAACTATAACAAGTACTTAGGTAGTATTTTGTAGGTATTTGAATCCGCATCGTCGTAAGTTATAATATACCTAGCTAGTTTCTAAGTTAGGCACTATAACTCCGCTTGGAATGTTTCATGCTTACACTATTATTCGTATTATTTATTGTCAAATGCCTATACTCAAGCAACTAACTAAAGCGACGTCAGGTAAGGGGCATTTAGTATGTCGAGTATAGTTTGTGTGCTTGGCTGTAGTGTTATTACATAATTTCACTACGCTGTAAAGCAATCAAAAATGACTTTCCTCCAATAGCGATTCTCGAAATATTACGGCTAAAATGGAATTCCTTCGCCATTTCGTATTATTTGAGCGCGCGTCACTATCATTATACCTGTAGTCTAAGTATTCAGGCTACTAAACCTTTTTCTTCATCACAGAGATAGCATTTTTTTTCAGCATAATTACAATAAAGGCTATATAAGTGTAGCAAAAATTGATGATTAATTAAAAAACACATTGCTGTTTAAAGCGCCCTTATGCCAATGCAATAGGTATTTGTCAAGAATAACGCTGACAGTCTTTTCGACATAAGCATAAGCACTAATGACATTACCAAGCGGAGTACAATCAAGTGATCGGCACATTTCTTATGATCTACTTTAAGCGTCACGAGCGACCGGTTGTGAATTGATTCGAGCTAGATTATGGTACGTTCGGAGCTGCAGCGGGTTCTATGTAGCGACACATTTTATCATGACCCCTAAAACAGCCATCTAGTTTTGTGTATAGTGATGCCTAAAGTCTTGGCATTGATT
Source organism: Pheosia gnoma (assembly GCA_905404115.1). Lineage (NCBI taxonomy): Eukaryota > Metazoa > Arthropoda > Insecta > Lepidoptera > Notodontidae > Pheosia > Pheosia gnoma. The sequence continues at coordinate 2,031,023 of FR989901.1, read as the reverse complement.
TTGCATTTGCGCAAGACTAAGTTCAAGTTGCGAGAGTCTCGTAGAGTATTATAGCAAAAACTGCCAGACTCTTGCGGCTTGGTCTTGCAGACACTGCCAGACTCTTGCGTCTTGGTCTTGCAGACACTGCCAGACTCTTGCGTCTTGGTCTTGCAGACACTGCCAGACTCTTGCGGCTTGGTCTTGCAGACACTGCCAGACTCTTGCGGCTTGGTCTTGCAGACACTGCCAGACTCTTGCGGCTTGGTCTTGCAGACACTGCCAGACTCTTGCGGCTTGGTCTTGCAGACACTGCCAGACTCTTGCGGCTTGGTCTTGCAGACACTGCCAGACTCTTGCGGCTTGGTCTTGCAGACACTGCCAGACTCTTGCGGCTTGGTCTTGCAGACACTGCCAGACTCTTGCGGCTTGGTCTTGCAGACACTGCCAGACTCTTGCGGCTTGGTCTTGCAGACACTGCCAGACTCTTGCGGCTTGGTCTTGCAGACACTGCCAGACTCTTGCGGCTTGGTCTTGCAGACACTGCCAGACTCTTGCGGCTTGGTCTTGCAGACACTGCCAGACTCTTGCGGCTTGGTCTTGCAGACACTGCCAGACTCTTGCGGCTTGGTCTTGCAGACACTGCCAGACTCTTGCGGCTTGGTCTTGCAGACACTGCCAGACTCTTGCGGCTTGGTCTTGCAGACACTGCCAGACTCTTGCGGCTTGGTCTTGCAGCCACTGCCAGACTCTTGCGGCTTGGTCTTGCAGACACTGCCAGACTCTTGCGGCTTGGTCTTGCAGACACTGCCAGACTCTTGCGGCTTGGTCTTGCAGACACTGCCAGACTCTTGCGGCTTGGTCTTGCAGACACTGCCAGACTCTTGCGGCTTGGTCTTGCAGACACTGCCAGACTCTTGCGGCTTGGTCTTGCAGACACTGCCAGACTCTTGCGGCTTGGTCTTGCAGACACTGCCAGACTCTTGCGGCTTGGTCTTGCAGACACTGCCAGACTCTTGCGGCTTGGTCTTGCAGACACTGCCAGACTCTTGCGGCTTGGTCTTGCAGACACTGCCAGACTCTTGCGGCTTGGTCTTGCAGACACTGCCAGACTCTTGCGGCTTGGTCTTGCAGACACTGCCAGACTCTTGCGGCTTGGTCTTGCAGACACTGCCAGACTCTTGCGGCTTGGTCTTGCAGACACTGCCAGACTCTTGCGGCTTGGTCTTGCAGACACTGCCAGACTCTTGCGGCTTGGTCTTGCAGACACTGCCAGACTCTTGCGGCTTGGTCTTGCAGACACTGCCAGACTCTTGCGGCTTGGTCTTGCAGACACTGCCAGACTCTTGCGGCTTGGTCTTGCAGACACTGCCAGACTCTTGCGGCTTGGTCTTGCAAAAACTGCCACTCTTGCGTCTTGGTCTTACGAAAACTACCAGACTTGCGCCTTGTTCTCGTGGAAATACTACATCAAGACTTTGGGCAACACATGTTGTGTGCGTTACAAAGTTATCAAGTTCTTAAGAGCGCATTTACCGCGAGCTTGAATATTTTTTTGAGTCATATATTCGCTCGTTATTTATTATTTTAAAAGCTCTTTTTGGACATCCTCATTGAAAAATCTTCGTGTTCACGAGAGAATTTTTAAAGTTCGACTCAAGGTACAAGTGAATGGTGGCGGTGAGGACACACATTATCTGAAATCCTATAATCGTCATGAGAAACCAAAGATCTTTTATTGCTTCCTTGAACTTATTGCTGGAATGATTTAACAATCTAGTTTTTCATGCCCCATGGTAATTTATGGATTTTTAACATACATTTTGTCACCTATGACAAACTACCAATTTTTGCAAAGAAGTAAATGATTTGTGATTTAAGATAAAGTAAAAATAAAAACTCAATATATTAATCATGTCATTAGTCATCTTAAGTTAAATCGAAGTATAAAACTGGGTTTCGGAACGTACCGAGTTATGTCGTCCCGGAGATAATCATGGCCAATTTTTGCGATACGATTCTACGCGGCTGTAATGTACAACAGGCTTTGTATGCAAACATTAATATTGGTAATACTGTACAGAGGTTGGTTAACTAACAATCTATTGCTGGAATTATATCATTATATCGAACTATTTTATTCATTCAGAGAACTTCCATAATTAATATAATATATGTATATTGTTCATTTTAGTTGTAATTCATTGTTACAATTCCTACTTAAGTATGTATGTTTCTGTGGTTTGGTAGCTACTCTAAAAATAAATTCAGGATCCAGTTACAGGGATCGAGTTTACTGATTTAGACATAAAGTTCACTACAAACCACATGGTAACGTATAGGGTTTGACATTATTAAAAACTGAGCTCAGTCTGCGCCGTCGGGCATCAGATAATGTCGTCTGTATGGGGTCTAATAGGGATAGAGAACAAAACGTATAACTCGACGTCGTGTCCAAAGGTTGGTGAACTCCGACACACATTAGAGATTAGTTGACACAGTTAAATAGATGCATAAGTACCTACTGACCTACAGAACAACTGTAACTTGATCTTAAAAGGTCGAGGAAATACCGACTATCTATCTATCTTGAAGTAAATTATTTTAACGTAAGATTCCTGTGAATAATTGATTTCGTTTTAAACATTAATATTACCGAACTGACTGAAAAGCGTTGAGGGCATTTTCCGTTTTTGTTTTAATATATTTTGAGCGAATTATTTGGTTAATATATATATATATTAATATAGCAGAGTGGTATAAAAGATGTTAATTATTATATTGTTAATTTAATAAATTATGTTTTAGATGTTAGTAGCACTTATTGAATCTTAGCAAGGATCTGTTATTTGTAAGTTGGTAGTTAATAATTTGTGTGCCAGAAAATGATATCAGTAACGTTAAGGTCTGTGTGAATTGTATATTGAATATTTTGTGTGTTTCATCTGTATAAAAAGCTTATGTGAATACATACAGACCTTTATATATTTATTTTATAGTTAACCATTTAGTACTTATTTTATTTAGATGGTTGTTAACAGCTGAACTAATCGAATTTTGTTATGAAAAACAAAAGTTGAAATTCAATGGTACCGCACACTTGGGCGAGCGTATTTTACTAAGGTGGATATTATAGTATCATACGTCTATGATGTGGATCTAGGATCATATATATAGATGGACCTAGAAGGTACTTACTTACGATAATTATGTGATCATACACAAAATACACGAGACTTGGAATCTATGCTCATAGATATAATGTCTAAATTATATTAACATGGGGTCATAGATTTATGGTAATGTAATATCCCCCTACACTTATGCTATATACTGCGCAGAAGTAATAGCCGTGTCCAGAACGCCACGCAGCCTCGCGAGGTCAGTGGTCTGGTTACAGCCAGAATGATCTTCAGATTTGGAAGCAACTAGTTACGTAGTGTAAGACCTTTGATCCGTGAACGCAAACCCACGTAGGTACTTGATGCGTGCACTCTGATGCCACGCTGTCCGGGCGGCTCTCACTCTCTTGTAGTTCTAGTCATTTTTTAATTCCTCCGTGTTGTATCTATACATAAACAAGTATGCCTGTATAAGGGTAGACAATATAATAATAATCAATATGAATGTTAAACATATAGATGAAACTTATATCTATTAAATTTGATGTCTGTTCTACGTGTTGTATCATTTCAACTCGCCAATCTATACTAATATTATAAATGTGAAAGTTTGGATGGATGGATGGATGTTTGTTACTCTTTCACGCCAGAACGGCTGAACGGATCTGGATGAAATTTGGCACAGAGATAGATTATAGTCTGGAATAGCACATAGGCTACTTTTTATCCCGGTAAAATGTATGGCTCCCGTGGGATAGATTTGTTTACATTTTTCATAGAATACCAATAAATTCATTTTCTCATACATTTGATTCTGAGGCGGTACGAAGTTCGCCGGGACAGCTAGTATGATATAATTGAAAGCGGTATCGAATTAAGAGGATACATGTACCATTGCAGCTAGCAATAGTACCGAAAAATATAGCTCTACAGCTAGTAAAAATATGAAGTTCAACGCAATGCACCTCTGTTTACCTGTTCGGGGATGACAGGCGTGAAGTTGTTTCATATTTAAAGAAGTAGGCGTTCTACTCTGATCCAGTACCGGATGCTGCACGCTAGACTGAATCGTAAAGTGTTTACATAAATCCAGTATTGGCTTGCCAGGGCCAGAGTCCAGTGAAATTGGATCCCGCAACTATATTAATGTAAATCAGGGTTAAGTTCAAAGGTGCGGTGCAAGCTTGTCACGACATCGATAGGCCTATTAACTATCGATAACGAAACTATCGTTAGTTCGGTATCACTAATAGACGGAGAAAATACCATGCATCCATACATCAGTCGAAAATTGTCCACTGCTGGACATAGTCATATAGGTCTACGGTCTACCTCAATGACTTCCACACATCACGGTCCTTCGCCTCGCATTCACGGGCTTCCTGCTACCATAGATAAAGAAAAATACGTTATAGGCAAAGACAAAGTCATTAAAAAAGCAAACCAAACCATGAGTCCTCATCCTTCTCCGAATATTTCTATATGTTTTTATATATTCTCATTCTCTTTGGATCGCCCGTCAGCGCAAAATGTCAGTGGTCCTAAAAAAATGCAGTAATACCTGCAATAATTTTATCGAAAAAAAACACCAACACAGTATAAAGGCAATAGCAACAATAAAACAAACTCGTAGTATGAATAATACCAAGATTTCATAAAATCCCAGTAGTATACAAAATGTTTCGTCAAGCGTGTCAGAAGCTGCTGCAGGCGGCCTCCAGCGCCGCGCAGCCGCGAGCCTCGTACCAGAATTTTGTGATGTCGGACGCGCTTGCGCAGATCGAGAGGGACTGCGAACGGTTCTGCCCGGTGCCGAGGTTCCCGCCGCAAAAGGTACCTACGCATTGACAGCTTTAGCTACCTTCTCAGTTGAGATCGCGTTCCGATCCGGAACTATAGCTTAAACACTTTTGACTTAAAACTACACTTACCTAAACACTATCTACTGGGTATAGGTGCAATTCCTTACTGCACATGTAGACGTACCTATAAATAAGAAACGCTTTGACTTTGACCTAATAAGTACTTACTTGGTCATAGCTATCTCAAAATCGGGAACTAAAATTCTAGTGCATAGGTAGTGGTCAAATTTCTGCAAAATGGAACATCGTGATGAAATCTACAAAGCTCGTCTAACTTTCGAAGGCTGTTCTATATGTCGTTAGTTCAAATACTTACCCCCAAATTTATAGACGGTTTATAACGCATAGCAAAACTCTTGTGCGCAGTACTATTTCTAAAGTTCTTAAGGTACCTGTACCTGTGTTTCTTCTTCGTACCTAGTACCTATACCACAATTCTGAATCAGTTCAATGCTACGTTTCCCACCGAAGGTACGATTGCGGTTGTGGCTTTATATGTGTATCAAATTATACTCATTGAGTCATCGCATCGTTGACATGTGCACACTAAATTTGGCCCCAACACATTATTGATTATTTACAAAACGAAGGCATGTGTAGCAACAGTTAACATGAGTAAAGATGGCGACTATGCGCGTGCCTAATTGTATGCATTTGGCATGTGCAGAATCAGCATCATCGCTTTGAGCAATTTGTCTGTACATTGCAAGGAAATGACAAGGCCCTAAAGTCTGCCAACAAAATTGTCTCACAATGGAAGGAAAATGGTATCTAATTGTCACTTCTGAGTACTATTATAGGAAATCTTTGAAATGAAACGAACGAAAATAAATCTTTGAAATAACCATTTAATTCATATGTCGATTGCTTTAACAGACTTGAGGCCAGCCTGATCGGTACAAGCGAATTAGTTTTGATTAATGAATATGATCCTGAAACGCGCTTTGAGAGTTTTCGGATCGTATGAAGTATGGTCATGTTTGTTCTGAATGGCGTCTGCAACACTATCTGTGTGGCGAGGTTGTAGAGGTCGCTACAACTATGACTAATTAAAATGGCGCATTAAAGCGTGCGCTAACCTATAGACAAACTTTTTTCGAGTACTCAACGTTAGTAGTTGTTAGGTACCGATCTTAAAACATAGATATGCCTTATATAAGCTATAACGTGCTTAGGTCGCGGTGATAGGTGCGGGCAGCGACGTGGGCCGCGTCGCTTGTCTGTTCCTGAAGCAGCAGAAGGTCATCAGGAAGCTGGTGATGTACGACGATATCCCGGAGCGCTTGGTGCTGGGCGTCGCCAACGACGTCGCACACATCGACACCAGCACTGACGTCGAGGCCTTCCAGGGACGCATGTTCCTCAAGGACGCCCTTTATGTAGGTAGCCCTAGGTAGCCGTAGCCATCAATCTGCCAAAGACGTCCACAGAGGGCCATAGGCCTCCCCGAATGATTTCCACACATGGTCCTCCGTATACCTACCTGCTACACATGTCATCGGTCCACCTTTTAGAGGTTGGCTTACACTACGTATTTCGCTCGTGATCGCCATGCTAGAAATTATCATACCAACGGCCATAGGTTCTTGAGGTAATTCTTATCTCTCCCTTCTTCAATCTAGGACGCGGATGTCGTGTTGATTTGTGGCGGCGGCTACGTGCTACCCCCTTGCTGCAACATTCCCGACCGGGACTTGTTCTTCCAGAATCTGCACTATGTCCGCACAGTGACGCTGGCATGCGCTCAGTTCTGCCCGCAAGCTATCATCGCGGTACAAACGCCGCCGGTGGATTGCAACTTTGGGCTTTGCAAGCATGTTGGTTGGAATATTTTCGCACATTTTGCAAATCGACATTTCGCTTATCAGAAAATGTAGTTATTCCGACATTTCGCTTATGTAACATTTCGCTAATCTGATATTTCGCTTAGGTATCTTAGTTTTCGCTCTTGACATTTCGCTTTTCTGTCATCTCACCTATCTGACATTTCGCTTATCCGACATTTAGTTTATCATACATTTTGCTTTCCTGACATTTTGCTTATCCGACAAATTTAGCTTATCTGACATTTTGCATGTCTGTTATTTTGTGTAACCACACTTCTACAGTAAATCCGTTATATATTTATGCTGCATATTTATAATTATAGCAACACCGACACATTCTTTGAAAGTCTTTCTATTGGATATGGAATCTTCTTTAAGATGAGAAAATTGAGACTCTTATCTCGCAGTACCCTAGTACTGCGAGATAAGAAGAATGCTGTAAAATATTGCGACAACATTTTTTTTTTTAATTTTTATTTAGACCTTAAAGTGTGCCGGCAAATACGACAGACGTCGCCTGCTGGGCGTGAACGCCATTAACGCGATGCGCGCCAACCAGTTGTTCTGTGCCATCACCGGCGTAGATCCCAAGACCTGCAACACGCCGGTCATATGCGGCACCGGTCGCTGCACCAGGGTGCCAGTGTTCTCGACGGGCAAAGCTGGCAACTTTCCACAAGTGAGTTGTAATTTAAAAATACATACTTAAAATCAGTTTTTTTTTCAAATGATCGGCAAATGCGAGCGTCCTGCTTTTTAAGTTTTGTGTTCCGAATTTTATGGATTGGTAGAGTAGTGCCCGCTAGTGCCAGATTAAGCTAGCGCGGAGTCTGTAGAAACTGCGGGGGGCCTGTAACAACTATACTAAACCTTTCTATTGAACGGTACGAGGTATACTATACCTATCCCACTTGATAGATGTTTTTGCGCACATGCACAAGGCTCCGAAGGCATAGGGCCCGTAGAATTTGGCAACTGTTATTACATAGTTTGACTTACACTTTACTACAATAATAGGCGGTCTGCAACATATATTATAGGTACAATACAATTAACACCCACAACGCAAAAAGTTGAATTCGATCATTTAACGCTTTCTATCTGCTTGTGTACTTAAATCAAGGATCTATTGAGCATGCAATTTCTTACTCATTATCTGCAAAAGCAATGCATTTGTCTGTGCTCTTTTTATTATACGTCGAATTAATTCAATTATTAAGACGCCAGCGCCAGCATTTGCTATAAAACTCTGCGGGGCTAGCGTATTCGTCTTGCACGTCTTTGGTCAACACTATTAAAAATTCTGTGCTTTTATGGCCATTGTACCCATAGTCGCAAGCGGCGTGCTTGACGCGACTGGTGCGCGAGGCTGACGACATCATCTGCAAGGTGAAGAGCAACAACGAGCAGGGACACCTCTCCATCGGATTCTCCACGGCCAGATTCGTCATCAATATAATGAAAGGTTCAATTCATTTGTACCTAACAACCTACATGATGACACAACAGTCAATGTTTCACATGCGATAAATAAATATATCTCTCTGTCGAACTTCTGTGGCTCACATTACACAAACGTTTCAGTGGCTCAAGCACGTATTTTTAACGTTATCGTTATGCTAATACTACTTATTTCCTCACTAAGAATTATATTTTTTTAATATATGCAGTGGCCTATAAGGAGTGTGTAAAGACTAATTTGTAAGTAATATAAATTTAACCTAATTTAATAAAGTAAACTACCAAGAATGTGTCCATTAGCACGTGTCTTATCGTCTCTATTATGGTGAAGACATTTTGTTGTTGTGACCTTTGCTAATAACTATAAAGAGAAGGTACCTGCGAGCCAATCAGGTGTGTTAATCTCTCTTTATGAACTCAGGCCTCTTCGAGAAGCCGACATTCATTGACAGCGCTCTGGTGGAGCAGGCGCACCCGGACAAGTGCTTCGGCATGAAGATCTGTGCCTCGCCGGTGACCGTCGGCAAGACCGGTATAGTGGAGTACGTCATTCCGAACATCAACGCGGGTGAAGCTGCCATGTTGGAAGATAGCAAGTTAGTGCTTTCCCTTTCTGTTCTGTACTGTTAGATAGAGATCGATGAAGGTTTGATAAAATGCGGAACCATAGTACATACCTAGTGCCTATACGCTCATGGCAAGCATGGCAGTGCGAAAGGGACGTGTTTTACTATCGCGTGTAATAAACAGCGACGAGTAGTCCGCCAACCCGCACTGGGCCAGCGTGGTGGACTATGCCCTAATCCCCCTCGCATTGAGGGGAGGTCCGTGCCCAGCAGTGGGACATTAAAAAGGGCTGGAATTAAACAGCGACGAATCCTTCCGCGCTTAGATTTAAACAATAATAATCAAAATCGAAATTGTATTATCATCTTCTTCTTCTTGATCGGTGCCTCACGGCTGAAGATCGTGAATACGTTTTATCTTGTCAACGATGTTTCGCCATGTTTTATGATCGGTCAATTGGTGGAGTGCGGTGTTGACGGGCACTTTGAATGGTTGAGATATTTGATCCGACCATCGTTTCGGACTTCGGCTTCGTCATATTTTACCCTCAACTTTACTTATCATATGTCACAATCAGTCGTTCCAATTATCGGCAACTCAAAATATCCTACAATGCGCGGTAGGCAGGTTGAGGAAAGGCGTTATGCTTCCTCTATTTTCAGCTGTTTTAGGATCGAGACATTTATAAAATGAGGTATATACCGATTTTATTATAAAAAAAAATACAACCGATTTGAGAACCTCCTTTTTTTTGAAGTCGGTTAATTATGTCGCGTTTTCACCCAGTTGCATGGGTCCAAATATCAAACTATTAGCCCGCATGGATACCGATACGTTGAATAACCATTTCCAACATTAGCACAGGTGGTATATTAACAACGCGCATGTAGAAATCAATAGTAAACCCAGCCAGGGTTCTTGAATAGCTTGCGACTATGGCTGCCAGAGGACTAATATAGGCTTTCCCCCAGGTGTGACCTTGAGGACATGCTAAATCTGGGTCGCTGCTACGCAATCGGTGACGACTACTGCCTCCATCCCTGTAAGATCTGTTGTTGTAATAGCCCGGTGCCATGCGCGGTGTGTGATTGTAATAAACAAAAGAGATCGGGCAAAAAGAAATAACCAAGTTTAATTATTGATTCACAACGTCGTCTATATAAGTACGTACTTTTTTTCAAATTTCACTGTGAAACTAATAATCTTATGAGGAATATTCAAATTATTATGAGCTTCAAAAACAGTATAAAAATTGTTAAATAAGATATAAAGGTTTTCTTAAAAATAAAGATGTGTAAATATGGACTTGACTCATTTATTTTATGGTTAAAAATGAGATGCTTATCCCTATTAAGATTTAGATACCTTTCGTAATCTGAGCAAGGGAAAGGCCTCCATCGATTAAATCTATTTTCACGATTCTATCTTACCGCATTCTATTTTCCTTAACTCGTAGGTACACGTTGATAACCACAATGGTTACCCTCAATTTCCAGCAAAGCCGACAAGACGTTCTTACGCCCAAGTAGGTATTAAATATTTCTCCAAATAGGTACTTTTTCGTGACAGCTAGGTCACGTGATTCGCCCAATGCTACATAATCGGCAATTTTCGACCAATGAGCAGTGCTAATTATATTGAAGACTAGCTGTTGCCCGCGACTTCGTCCGCGTGGTATTTAACAAAAACAACCGTTGACAACAGCCTGCTCGCCCATTCTGAGCCCGCGGGTCGCATTGCAGGTTGCTAGGTATCAAACTTAATCAGGCGCTGCGCTGCAACATTGGTTTTAATTTTTTTTCGTGAGATCCTATTTTTTTTCTAAAATAAAAGTAGCCTAAGTTACTCCTTGTTACATCAGCTATCTGCCAGTGAAAGTCCCGTCAAAATCGGTCCAGCCATTTCAGAGATTAGCCGGAACAAACAGACAGACAGACAGACAGACAGACAGACGGACAGACGGACAGACAGACAGACAGACAGACAGACAGACAGACAGACAGACAGACAGACAGACAGACAGACAGACAGACAGACAGACAGACAGACAGACAGACAGACAGACGGACAGACAGACAAAAATAGTAAAAAATGTTGTTTCGGTATAGGTACCGTGTATACATCCAAATGCACTTAGTAAAAAGCGGTTATTTTAATATTACAAACAGACACTCCAATTTTATTTATATGTATAGACTAGCTGTTACCCGCGACTTCGTCCGCGTGGTATTTAACAGAAGGTTTTTCTAAAATAAAAGTAGCCTAAGTTACTCGTTGTTACATCAGCTATCTCCCAGTGAAAGTTCCGTCAAAATCGGTCCAGCCATTTCAGAGATTAGCCGGAACAAACAGACAGACAGACAGACAGACAAAAATTGTAAAAAAAATTGTTTTGGTATAGGTACCGTGTATACATCCAAATGCACTTAGTAAAAAGCGGTTATTTTAATATTACAAACAGACACTCCAATTTTATTTATTTGTATTTGTATAGATGCAAAATACTGGCAGCACTGATCGTGACGTAGTATTGGACCATCGTCGGAAAAGAATACCTGGCGTAATATACTATTGTGGCATGCTCTAAACCACGTTTCTAGTCACGTGGACGGGCCCGAGGTTCATCGCACGTGGTTCCAGTACAGTGGGCGTGGCGAGATCCATTATTTGCGCGCTCACGCGAACCGCGCTCACTGTAGTCACGTTATTGTAGTATGGCTTTGTTGTTGTGATGTTGTTTATGGAAGTGGCAAAAGAGCATAGAGCGTACATACATAGCTTCGAGTGCGTAATCAACCTTGCCTTTTTTTGCACCTTATTTAAGCCCCTAATGTCGGCTTGTTAGTCCCAAGCCCGTGTTAGCGTAATTTACGCGGCGCCATTTTTGCGTAATTTTGATTTCTATTACAATATTCGGATACTATGCGGCGTTCCGCAGACCGACACCTCATCTTAGAACGAACTTGAGTGCACTCTTTAGATAACGTTTTCTATCTTATCTTCAGAATGCACTAAACTTCACATTCAGAGCTGAGATGTAGCTAGCTCATCTGGATTGCACAGAAGCGTAATGGGATTCTGCAACCTATAAGAATTAACTAGCCTTCGAGGAAAAACGCAGTTATCAATAAATCTAGCCTCAAGTCTGTTACATTTACAATTTCTACTCCATTGTCATTCAGTTGGAAATAAATTGTGCTAGCAAACATGGTAGTTTGAAATGCTGAAACTATTAAGACAAAATAGAGTGACTCATTTTGTTTTTTTATATCAGCGTCCGCGATTGGAGGGTTGGAATGGCAAGGATTTCGTATTACATCATTTGCTTTGGATGGCGTTGTTTATATAAATCACGTTCGACCACCCGTCCTTCAGAAGTCACCGGTGATTATTGCACGTAAATACTATGTTTATATAAAGAGTTTTATATGCACACTATTACGTTAAGGTTGGTTGTTTTTCTCTCGTAGCTACTTTTGTTACGGCGGCGCGTATTTTTAATACTCATCGCCACGAAAAAATAAAATTAGGCCGACCCTGTTCAATAAATTTAAAAAAAAAACGTATCTCGTCACCAGCCTTAAATTATAAATTCAACTTCAGAAAATTCTCACAGATCGAATGGATAGATAACATGGAAACCGCAGCATAAGTCTGTAGTCTCTCAGACCACATTCGGAGATTCTGTTTATAGGTATGGTGATCGAGGTGCGGGCAACTAATAATTTCTTTCTTAATTATCAGAACTAACTTCATTATTAGAATTAAAAACGTATTTCTATACCTCATTTTCTTACACTAAGTTTTAATTCTGTAGTTTATTTTTAATAATGCAGGGCTAAAGAGTAACAAATTACTGACATAATTTACTAAATATACAAACTAAAGATATCATAAATTCAAATTCAAATTAAAACTGGTATCAGAAAGCACTCAGCAAATCCCCACCACCATGGGGTGGCAGGGTGCCCAAAACGCTGGCAGCGTTGCCACGTTGAATGGCAATACTTATGTATAATAATACAATTCTGTTGTATAATAATTTACTTACTAATTGTACCTGAATGTAAACTTATTCTTCTATTTAATGTTCATTTAGATAGGAACTGAATTTTCTTTTCTAGTAGGTATGTACTCATGTATTCTTACAAAGTCACGAGTCAAAAGTGGTTGTGTGTCATAGTTCATGTCGCAAGCAATTTTATTTATTTATTTATTGATCCGGCTGGGGCGGGGAGAACAACAGCGCGATAGCTCGGTACCAGTGACCTGTGTCTAAGGCCAAATTCAAATTGTAATTATAGGATTTGATAATTACCGGAATACCTATGCCCAGTAATCGTGAATGCAGTTAACAAATACTTGGGTTTCAGTTAAATAATATGAGTAACTACCTAGACGCACAAATTCTAGATTATAATTAAAGTAAAAAGGAAAATGAAAAAAATGTATGAAAATAAACTATGTATCAAAAAGACCATGTCCGCGTGGCATGGTGGCAAGAATACTGGCTGCATTTCCTCGCTGTATTGTCAAGCAGTTTTCTGAGCGATGAAAGAGCCGGTCCTCCTGTCACCTGTGGAGGCAATCAACCTAGGTGTTATTTGGTGGATAAACTCTTTAGCGCAAGTTGAAGGTGATGCACAAACGAAAATATCCACCAGATTCCGTACACTTTACGGTGCTGGTAAGTAGTACCTATGCATGTACTTACAGCAGTAGGTGGGCTATAAGTTAAGGCTTTCAACACTCGTAATTCGTAAGTTTATTTTAATCACATATTTATGCTATCACACTATTTTATATAATTTAATATATTATTAGTTAAAAGTATAAATAGATATTGAGTAAAAATAGATGTATTTCATAGAAATAAGTAGGTACTATGCAACTATGAAACTCCTGAACTTGCCAGTTTATTCAAAATGGCGGGTGGATCGTCCCTAGAGATCAAATTGCGGAGCTGCGTGTGTTGTGTTGAACTTGTAGCGTGGCCTTGCCTCGGCGAAGGTCGCGGGCCGAGGCCGAGGCCGAGGCTTCTCCCTCCTGGGGATTATCCTTACGCATGTCACCGCCCACGCCGCCGTCTAAGGCACTAACTTCTAGCGTTACAGGAAGGGCTGCCAATCTGATCTGATCGTGGGTACTTAGCCTACAATCTGGAAAACTCCTAAACTTAGCACAGGTTATTGGTAAATAAAACAACAATCAGAATCGGATCTGATCTAGGATAATATACATGATCATTAATTAATGACCTGTGTGAAACTATATCAAAGATAGTATTTAAATAAAACAAATTTTACGCGATTAAATAAACGCGATTTTATCGCGTTTATTTTTGTTTTTACGTTCCCCGTCCATACGTATAATGTGTAGTATTCGCGTAAATATAAGAAATGAAAGATAGTACTATACGTCTAAATTACATTAATAACATAAAATAACAAGAACTAGACACTATGACACGGGATAAAATTATAATGTAAATAATCAAGGTTAATTTCTTTTATTATGAATAAAAAAATAGTGACCGCTTATATTTGGACCACGTGTTAGGGCGATAAACTGTTGCCCTTCGAAGCTCCAATGTCAGGTTCCTCTCCGGATGTTTTTCTGTAAATAATTTTCTAAATTCAAATAATATGACTGCTGTTACAAACGCAATACCGCCGCCCGCGCCCTATGCGCGAGATCAACTTACACTTGACCAGGTGTTTTTGTTTTAATGAATATTCATCCGTTATTTTATTCCTTTACTAGCTGTATTTTTTCCATGTTTTAATAATTCGGGACGGCAACAAATTAAAAAAATCGAAGATCATAAAAATTTGGTCACCAGTTTTTGAGTTATAAAGGGTGTAACTAACACGATTTTGTTATATATATAAACATATATATAGAGATTGTATGAGACTATTAAATTTAGTGATATTTTTGACGATTTACAAGTAGTTACTGTAATGGTTGAAATAAACAAAACCAAACTATTCTGATTCTGATTCAAAATTCTATTGTTGTCTGTCAAATATTCTCGTAATTAACATAAAATACATCTCAGCTCACACACACACACACACACACACACACACAGACACTTCTCCTAGTTCCTTTAACAGCTTAGGAGCGAAAGTCAAGTTTGTAGGTAGGTACCTAGACAAACCATCACCAGTGGGACAGGCCTACGAACTTCAAGTCGTAAATCAGATTTCAGTGTTACTTAAAAGATCTTTTAAAAAAATAGCAATCATGGAGTTTCTTGCCCGTTCTTCGCCATAGCAACGTTCCGAATGGGTCGTTAAGTTAAAGCTCAGCATTTTGTAACTACATATTTTGACGACTCAATTACTGTACTTAATGGTTTACACGAATAAAAAAATATTCTGATTCGGATTCTTTAAACAATTAATAAAACAAGATTACTATAATACCTACGTTAATCCATATCATTTCAAGGTTTTAAGTTTAGTTGTGCAAATGCCTACAGTGTCAAGAATGCGAGATGGATAAAAAAATATAACAAATATGTTTCGAATTTATAAAATGCAAGTCCGGCTTTATGTTATGTCAATCTAGGCTTTTTATAGAGTCTGGAGAGAGTAGAATCTAGAGTAGAGTTAGGGTCTTTATGGTCTCACAGACTCGTTTTATTATAAAAATAACTACTCGTAATAACACAATATTTCTCACCGTTGATAAGACTAGGCGACCACCTGACTTTTTAGTTTACCTCAGCTATAGGTACGTTTGTGCTAAGGGCGCTACTTTGAAAGATATACTTAGAACAAATCGATGACTCGATTGATAGGTTATACTGAAGGCACGCTCGGCACCTTGCCATCCTATCCTAATTATCGGATAATGTGTACAGCAATCGGACGTTCTAAATCCTAAATCGGATAGAAAGGTGTGGAGCCTGTCCTAATACCAGCAGGGTATGTCAAAACTCGCGCTAAGGCCCTGGAGCAAAGCCCCGTGACCAAATAAATAATAGTAGGTATGCCGTTGTATTTAAATGATGATGCTTAAGCTTATGTAAGTACTGTTTCTTATCAATCACTAGGTATTTAGATTTGCATTAAGTCATTAGATAGGTAAGTATGTCGATGATAACATTGTAACACTATATCAAAGTAGATTATTCATAAATCTTGCATATATAAGTACCTAACTATTTGAAGGGAATCGACCTGAATATTGAGCTGTAGGACCTCCTCGCATGTCTAACTATAACCACTCTTCACACACTTCTTGGAACATTTTTTTTTAATTTCTAGTTCCCTATTTGAATCTTTACTCGAGACGAGGCACAGGCATGTACCCACTTATTGTGTAGCAACAAGCGCTCCGGGCGGCTGCCGCCGGCTTGCGGTGAAGGTCGCTCGCGTGACGGGTGGATACTCCATCCCTCGGCAGTCGGCTCGGCGGCGGCACCCCTACATCACTCCAGTGCGCTGAGCCACACTGTCCGCATGCCCCCACTTCTTAGTGCTCAAATATCTAGAATTTACGTGCTTGCAACGATTTGTGTTTACAAACCGTGAGTTAGTTCTACACGGTTTAACTTCAGGTAAGTCAGATTACTATCTTTGTTTTGATAGGTACCTTTTGCCTGCAATTATTTTTATAAGTATCTAAATTAATTCCAAACAAACCACCTTACCCTCAAAAATATAATTTATGAATATTAGGGAAGTAATTAAAGTTATTGTAAATAATCGAAGAGCTCATGTTTTCAGCCCATATAATATTTTCTAGACCAGTTTTGAATGCTACCTATTTTATATTCGGCTATGTGTCAACTAATCCGTTAGTTTAGATCTACCCCCTATTCGTAGAGGTTGTAACCAACTCACCCTGCTCATTAAACAACTGACATAAGCCAACTCCTAGCACAAGCTTTGACTTAGTCGGAGAGGCTAACGAGACTACTAGAAATATGTTTTTCGTACATAAGTTACTAGTAATTTAAAAAAAAGGCACCGTCTTTACAATGCCTTTTTCAAATGATAAGTCCTTTGTTATAAGATTGCAAATTAAGTTAAAATCAGAGGTGTAACGATACCTACATTTCTATTAACTTTCAAATTTTTTAGACGGCCTTAGTAGCGCAGTTGGTAGTGACTCCGCTTTCTGTGCCGAGAGGGTCCCCTAATCCTGGTAAGGGCGAACTTTGTGTGATGACCACGAATGATTGCACCCAAGTCATGGATGTTTAATAGCAATATAAGTAATTAGCTGCGCCCGGCGGTGTTACCCGCGATAAAAAGTATGAAAAATTAAAACATCTATCCCACGGGAAACATACATTTTACCGGGATAATAAGTAGCCTATGTGCTATTCCAGACTATAATCTATCTCTGTGCCAAATTTCATCCAGATCCGTTCAGCCGTTCGGGCGTGAAAGAGTAACAAACATCCATCCATCTATCCATCCATCCATCCAAACTTTCACATTTATAATATTAGTATAGATATATAGTGGGTTCGCCTCCAGTCCATTGTACGGTACCCATAATACAAGCGTTGCTTACTGTGGGACCGTATAGTTGGTGTGTTCGTCTGGGACATTTATTATTAATTTAAAATATTCCAAAACTGATATGTATCAATCCTTTCAAATTGAGGAAGCAGGTACCGATTTAACTATCTATTAGAAGAATCACTTAAGCATGGTTCAAAATGGACGCTTGGACTCTCATTTAAAACATTGTCAGCACGATATTATGTTATTCAATAGTTTTAGCAAATATGGCGAATGTGGAAGGGGGGCTGTACCCTAACTGCGACTCGAGGGTCTGGCTGAGGTCCTGCGAAGAGGAGGTCGCTGAACCCTTGGAGGGCAAGGTCACAGGTAACAAACAGTTTCTGTTATTGAATTACCACCCCACTCACACTACTGATAGGTGCCTTCTCACAGACAGTGTCTTATAAGTCTGTTCAGTCATGGCCAACGTAGGTACACGTCTGGTGGTCTTAGATACGATACCTAGTACCTACACAATTATTAAATAATGTATCATTCGACGAACTGATAGGTGTTTGATTTTTTTTCTTTTCTCTAGGTATCTAGATTGAAGAGCGCTATTAAAGATAGAACTGCAATTAAACACATAGGAGTAAAGCCATGTACAAACACACACACATACAAACTTTCGACATTGCGAAACGCTAGAGAAAATTAAGCAAGATAGGTTATTAAAATCAGTTGCTGAAAAAACCGCTCGTGTATGTGGATGGAAAGGCATCGTTCATTTGTTCGGCGATTCTAAACTGCCTTTTAATTTAACCTCAGTGGATGCTAAGCTTTATTATTAATGATCTATTACACGGCAGGCTTACATAAAAAGTACTTTAAAAAATGTGATATATTTGATGTCTCTAAATCCAAAACGGGCGTTTATATGTAGAATTTTTTGATGTGCGCCTTTTTTAAGCATCAATAAAAAACTACGCGACCAATTTTATCGGAGTTTTCAATATTGTTTAGCTTATAGTTCAAAATCATGCTGTAACCATTAGGGGTCGCACAGTAGATTAAAATTGGGGATACTCGGGTAGAGCCGCTAGCATATGCTAGTTCTAATAATAACGATGAGATTATCGTACCTCGTTATCAGTAAGTCCGTGACTCTATATAAGTAGCTACCTATTATCATATTGTAAAGAGGTCCCTAACTAGATGTGATCGCATCACACACACACACACACACGCACACGCAAGTACCTACCTAATTTAAGTGTCACCGACAGACACAAATTGTTGTTGCAATATATCATTGTTAGAGTATCCAGCTTATTCTAGTACTAATATCTGCATACACCCACCTAAGTACCTAAGTACCTACTTACTGGGTACCTAAGTACAGCAGATGCTTGGTTGTTCATGGCATTAAAATGAATTTAAATGTGTTTTTATATTGACGTAAAATAACAAGACGAGAATTTTAAAACAGAAACAAAAATTATTAATATCCTATGATATTTTGTCACACGCATGAGAATTTGTGTAGAATCCGGTCATAAAGAGTCCACAACAGTGGCTCCAGCGCAATATTTTTACGTAGCGATACGTTAACGTAAGCGACTTCCGTCTCGCTCAAACCACAGCATCCATAGATATATATGACAGTGACAGAATGTTTTCTCGATGACGTTACGATCACATTAGAAGTTCCTGCTTACCGTACATTGAATGGCGGAAATTCGAGCACATTATGGTGGTAGGAAAGTAATGAATTTGACCTTACGCCAATTTCGTATTCGCACATCTGGGTAAATGTTTGCATAGGAACTGCCGGGAATAATGATGTCATGGAAATACTACAATGCCCAGTTCATGCAAACTGAAAACTCAATGCGAATAAAATTATGGTTTTATTATATTTTCTATTTTATTTTATTGAGTGAACCTAACGCTGCTATACAATACCTAAGAGAATGTTTACAATCAATGTGTGTGTGTTATTTAGGCACACGTGACAAATCATATTTTATGTTTATGTCTGCATATTTTGCTAGGTATTTAGCTGGCAGAACGAAATTTTATTTTGTTATACAACAATTTTATAAAATAAGTAGATTTCTTTGCGTAAGTAAATAGGAATATCATACCCAAAACTATACCTACCTATACTTTTTAAAGCAAATAGCATAATTAATCGTATACATTTCAGGTGAAATACCTGCATGGCTCCGTGGTACTCTGCTTCGAAACGGCCCTGGATCTCTGGATGTCGGCTCCATGCGTTTTAAGCACTTGTTCGACAGTTCAGCCTTATTACATAGGTATTTAATGTTATTTTGTATAAATGTATTTTTTTTGACATGCCCAAGTGGTCGCCATGTGAGTAAGGCTTGTATTATAGGTAGCGTATAATGTATTGGGGGCGATCCTAATAAACCCCAGAGCAGGCAAACTGCGACAAAAAATCCGAGCCGATACAACCCGAACGGCTACGAGTACGCTCGAAGGGCAGCCAAGGGACTATTTTCCGCTTATCCACGAACTACAAACGTATGTGAAATGTGTACCAAGTCGTTTCCCGCCACCTTATCACTAACATGGGGCATAATGAGCTTCTCTTATTTATAGGCCTGTCCAAGCACTAGCCCCTTTTACCATAACGCACCTGCTACACCTCCGCCTGATGCCGCTAATGACGTCATAAATCGACATAAAATGTCGATTAACGCGTTAATTCACAGCATAAGGACAATCAAAGACATGTCCTTAAGGTGGAAGCGCAAGGTCAGGGCGCGAAATTCAAAATGTCAATGGTTTTTATTTTTTTACGAAAAATTTGGACATCTTTACGATGTAATTTAGTTTTTTGCGATATTAGCATTCTGCACTGGATATCTCGATTTATTAAGTTTGCTTAAGAAATACCTAAAGCGATACAACACCATAAAGTTAGTAAAAGTAGCGGTTTAAGCAAACTTAATACATCGTAAAGATGTCCAAATTTTTCGTAAAAAAAATAAAAACCATTGACATTTTGAATTTCGCGCCCTGACCTTGCGCTTCCACCTTAAGGACTGTGACTTAAGGACATGTCTTTGATTGTCAGTTATCTCCAGATTCGCAATCCACGACGGCAGCGTGACCTATCAATGCCGGTTCCTGCAGTCGAAGACACTGCTAAAGAACCGCGCCGCCAACCGCATCGTGGTCACAGAGTTCGGTACGAAATCTGTGCCAGATCCGTGTCACACTATATTTGACAGGTAATAGGCATTTATAGGTAATAGGTAATTAGGCAGAAATATCAATAAAACATAATAATAAGCTAAAATACAATTATATTCGTATGAAAACATATATCCACGCCGAATTTACTGTCATAGAGTGAAAATACCATAGAGCGGGGACACGTTAAAGGCAAACTGTAATAGTGTGGTGACACGCGAAGTATCATAGTGGTTCGGTTTTCTTATCTGGCTATCAGTAAGTACATAAGGCACGGTACGGCTCCTGTTTTACCGTAGCCAGAGAATGGAACTGTTTTACATATCTTATTCTCAACTTATTTGACAGATTGCCCATACACATTCTGAGAAATATGTTGTGGAGTGGTGTATCAACACATGGAATAAGGTTTATTGCCTTAATTCACTGTTCAAAGCACTGTAGATGTCTGCAGATGTCCCGCGTGGACTATGCGAACTATGACATGCTCCCCCATGAAGCCCAATGCGATTTAGTAAACTTCACACGTCTAAGAACTTACAATTATTAGTGTCTAGATATACGGCTAAGTTCTTATTTTAATGAAGATGAAGTTATATTTTTTTTCAGGAATCACCTTTTTAAACCACACACTAATATATCGCCAGCGTAGACATTTAAATTCAGCATAGAGACTTTATTTGACTGAGAAAATATATTGACTTACTTCCAGGGTGGCTGCCATCTTCAACCCTGGCGAGTCGTTGTCGGACAACGCCATGATCTCACTCTATCCCTTCGGAGATGAGATATACGCTTTCACAGAGGGACCGGTTATTCACAGGTAGATAAATATGGTCTTATTGTTTACCTAACGTCAGAAGTCAAGAGTAATCAATGTTGGGTCAATAATTGTCGAATAAGGCTTGTGAACCGACTTTAAAAAGGAGCAGGTTTTCAATCGGTTGTTGCTTTTATTTTTTTTACAAAATTACATTTCATTTTAACGTATCGTGTCCCCGTATCGTACTTATTTAGCTCCGTATCTGACTGTGAATGCTACTAATTTTATCTTTTATCTATAATTCCTCTGATGGTCTGACATAAATAAATGAGCCGTATCAAAGCTGCGTATGGCCGCATTACGCTTATTATGAGTCCACACGAGCGACCATGACACGCCTCGCCAGCACGGATTAGTACAATGTGGACTAGCCTGTACGACACTAAAATTGCAGCGTGCCTAGGTAGCAGGTACTCCTAATATATTCGTAACTTATTTATGAAATCCTGAGACTGTCATTCATATTTATGAAGTCTAATGGTGTGGGTGGGAGGGACCACCCTTACATAAAGTTAACACTACGTAAAAAGGTTATGTTTGGGCCGCTGAAGGAGCTACTTAACAGAAATAACTCTTGTTGTTTGTATTCTTAAGCTATATTTTTTAAAGGTTACTAGCAATGTCTACTAAACGTATCACTAGCCCCTTCAACTAAGTCGAAAGTTATCATAGTCACGTCAATAGTTTTATGGCCAGCATGGGTATCGAACACGGTACCTCTAGGTTACTAGGGCCGGTCTTCAAACCACTAGACTTCACCCTTCGATTTATAATCAACTAGCTGCGCCCTGCAGTGTTACCCGCGCAAACAATTACGTCGATCCTTTGAGCTATGAAAAATTAAAACAAATCTATCCCACGGGAACCATACATTTAACCGGGATAAAAAGTAGCCTATGTGCAATTCCAGACTATAATCTATCTCTGTGTCAAATTTCATCCAGATCCGTTGAGCCGTTCTGGCGTGATTGAGTAACAAACATCCATCCAAACTTTCACATTTGTAATATTAGTATAGATATAGATTGTCTAGGTATTTATATAAAAAAGTGCAGCTAATTAAATGTAGTGATGATGTAGGATAGACCCAGTGACCCTGGACACACTGGAGCGCAGGAACCTGACGGACTCGACGGCGCTGGTGAACCACACCTCCCACCCACATGTCATGCCTAACGGTACGTGCAGGTTCATGCTCTAGACCAGGGCCCCAAGTCTGCTAACACAATCGATTCATAATCGAACAGCAACCGCATAATAACTGTCACTTTTGTCAGATATTGTAAGGGATATCTGTCAAAAGTGACAGTTATTATGCGGTTGCGGTTGCGGTTGTTGTTGCGGTTGGGCTCCCAAACTTATTTTGCCTCATGCCCATTTTGAGAATGAATAATTTTTTAACGGCCCCAAATCACTATAACTTCAAATTAAATTAATTATTGTAAAACTCTACACAACGCCCCCATTTTTTTCTGGGTCTCTTACCGCTCCCCTTTAGGCCTGCAGCGCCCACATGGGGGCGTTATCGCCCACTATGGGAAAGGCTGCTCTAGACAAACCCATCTACTCCAGGGCGTTGTCACTAATAATTTTGCGCGCTAATAATTTCGCTAATAATTGACATAGAAAATAAATTATAGCGTCCCTATACCTACCTATTTGTTTTTACCTCGCCACCTAAATTCAGTTCCTACAGAACCCAGCGTTTGGCTTCTCCAGGCATTTTTTTCTAACGTTCGACCCACACCTGCGCCTAATAGACGCGCTAGGCGCTGAGTTGACGCGCTAATCGACATTTAACACATTCATTAAGGGCATTAGGCGCAGGTGTAGCAGGAGATTGAGAAGGAATAAAAGGCATCTGGATAGTTTCCTTTTTTCTTTTTTTTTTAATTGGGTTATTAATTCAGGGGGGGGGGGGTGGGTTCAGGAATTAGTTTATTGTAGATATTTGGCTAGAAAAATGACCAATGTTATCTATATACTATACTAAACATCTATATACTATAAAATAAAGTCCTGTTAGTTACACCATTTATAAGCTCAAGAACGGGTGGGCCGATTTTATGTTCTCTGTTTTTTTTTATCGCCACCCTAAATAGCAGAATAACTATTAAATACCTTGGAAAACAAGTCACTCAAGATCATTTTGTCGTAGAGTTAATTCTGAGACGATACGAAGTTCCCCGGGACTGCTGAATTTATTAAACAAATCATATGAATTCAGTGTGAAGTCAAATTGTTTTGCAATAATACCTGTTATTACCTAGTGTGTTGGTACCTATTTCATTTGCTATGGCTATTTCCACAGGCGATGTGTACAACGTGGGCATGTCGATGGTTCGTGGTAGACTTCGCCACGTGGTCGTCAAGTTCCCATTCACTGAGAAAGGTAAATACAATCCATACTTACTTACTTACTAATATTATAAATGTGAATGTTTGGATGGATGGATAGATGGATGGATGGATGTTTGTAAATCAATCACGCCAGAACGGCTGAACGGATCTAGATGAAATTTGGCACAGAGATAGATTATAGTCTAGACTATAATCTAAATCCCCGTAAAATGTATGGGCCCCGTGGGATAGATTTGTTTTAATTTTTCATAGCGACGGATCGACATGATTTTTTGCGCGGGTAACACCGCAGGGCGCAGCTAGTAATACATAATAATAATAGTAACATAACATTAAAATTCTCAAAAAGCGCCTGTACGTGTTGGACCCATGTCCCCGCGCAAGCCTTCCAAAGATCCGGGTATAGCCCGTGTGGAGAGTGACATAATAATAAGATTATCGCCAGACGAACACACCAACTATACGGTCCCACACTAAGCATCGCTTGTAATGTCGGTACCGTGCAATGGACTGGAGCGAACCCAGTATATAATACTTATATAGATATTAAACATCCATAACATCCATCAATGATGATATGAAATAAACCTATATTTGCATATGTCCACACCCTGTTTGTTCTATGATAGCTTAAACTAGTTTTTTTCTCTAGCACTCCGTTGAGATGTTTTTTTTTTATTTTCCAGGTGACATGTTCGAACGAGCTCACATCGTTGCCAGCATGAAACCGAGATGGCCGCTGCATCCCGCTTATATGCACACTTTTGGTATATCCAAGTTATACTTTCCTTATGTACTTATTTTTTGTTTTCTCGCGCCATGAGTATAGTCTTCTTCTTTGTTTACGAAATGAAATGCGATGAAATAAAATAATCATGAATCCACTCAACCACAACTTAGTAGGTATTTTGCCAATGTCAAGTGATTATTAGAGATATCACATTCAATAAAGACACATCTATACATATAAATAAAATTGGAGTGTCTGTTTGTAATATTAAAATAACCGCTTTTTACTAAGTGCATTTGGATGCATACACGTTACCTATACCGAAACAACATTTTTTACAATTTTTGTTTGTCTGTCTGTCTGTCCGTCTGTCCGTCTGTCCGTCTGTCCGTCTGTCTGTCTGTCTGTCTGTCTGTCTGTCTGTCTGTCTGTCTGTCTGTCTGTTTGTTCCGGGTAATCTCTGAAATGGCTGGATCGATTTTGACGGGACTTTCACTGGCATATAGCTGATGTAACAGGGAGTAACTTAGGCTACTTTTATTTTTGAAAAAAAAATAGGATCTCACGAAAAAAAATTAAAACCAATGTTGCAGCGCAGCGCCTGATTAAGTTTGAAAGCAACAACCTGCAATGCGTCCCGCGGGCTCAGATGGGCGAGCAGGCTGTTATCAACGGTTGTCTTTATTAAATACCACGCGGACGAAGTCGCGGGCAACAGCTAGTTATAAATAAAATAATGGATGTGACATGAAGATATGAAAATGGCGTATCATGAATATAGTCGGTATTTGTAATATTTTCTTAGATTATATATTCAACTTGGTATGCCACCTGTGACCCTTCGAACGACTATCAATTTGAGTAAATACTAAAGGTAAATTAAAAAAATATATATGCAGTATTTAATAGTTACATATTACTGTCAACAACAAGTTGTCATGGAAACGATTAAGTAGTTACCTACCTAATAAGGTAGGAGCCAGTGGTGAAGGGTCCATGTAAAACGATTCCTCTCCTTCCCTTTTTAAATTAAAATTAGGGTTCTTATTCGCATGTAAACGTCTTGCTTTG
Source organism: Pheosia gnoma (assembly GCA_905404115.1). Classification (NCBI taxonomy): domain Eukaryota; kingdom Metazoa; phylum Arthropoda; class Insecta; order Lepidoptera; family Notodontidae; genus Pheosia; species Pheosia gnoma. Next base: position 2,005,528 of record FR989901.1, on the reverse strand, counting down.
TTGTGCAGAAACCCACTAGAATTCCAGTTGTCATCTAAGTATATCATAATTATAATAGCCTACATTAAGTATAATTGAATTCTTAACGTTTTGCGCAAATAAGGTTTTTCTTTTCATAGTGATAGGTAGCCAGACTCGTATGTTAAACTGTTGTTTATGTATCCAGGTGTAACGGAGAACTACTTCGTGATTCTGGAGCAGCCGTTGTCGGTGTCCTTGTACAGCATGCTGCGGAACCAGCTCGCCAACGAGCCGCTCGCCTCCAGCCTGCAATGGTACCCTAATTATGATGTAAGTATAATTGGGAACAATCCATTTAAGTCCTGATTAAGGAAATAGAACACAAAACAACAACCTCTGAAGAAAAGTTCTAAACGTAGGCCTCTCTTTTCCATTGGTCACTCTGGGCAAGTGTTCAGGGCCCCGAAATCCAAGGGGACCCCCTAGTTCCTGCCAGATCAATAACCAATTACTGATAGTACGGATAAATATGTATTTTGTGGACTTGTTTTTGCTGTTATTAATAAAATAGTCTTCTGTTATAATCAGGGCTTACTATGGGCCTCATAAGAAAGCCATTGGGCAGAAAGTTTCTAGAATGGCGACCACGAACCGGAACACGTAGTGTAGGATGGCCCCCCACAAGGTGGACTGATGACACCACACGCGTAGCTGGAAGACGGTGGATGCGAGTGGTGGACGACCGTGATGTGTGGAATTGGGGAGGCCTATGTCCAGCAGTGGACGTCTTTCGGCTGATAGATAGATAGATATAATCAGGGGTCCCACTATCGTAAAGTGCCCACGGCCTCCAATAAGAACAGCGACATTCTACACGTTCGTATCAATAATCCGACCTGATCCCGGATCCGTCTCCAGACGCACATAGTCCTTCTGAGCCGCAAGACCGGCAAGGAGGTGACGCGGTTCTGCACGGAGCCGCTCTTCTTTCTGCACATCGTGAACGCGTACGAGGCCGCCACCGGCCGGCTGGTGCTCGACGTGTGCGCTTACAACGACGCCAAGATCCTGGACGGAATGTACGTGCACGCTATCGAGGTGAGAGCAATGGTCTTATACAACACCATCATCTTCACATCTGTAAACCCCAAAGGGTTTTGCCTTTGTGTAAAGAGTATGGAGTTTGTCCTATTACTCATTGCTAATAACGTTGCCTAGCAACATATTTTGTTTTATATGTAAGAAAAGCCCTTTCAAAAGGTAAGCCAGCATAACTGCACTGCAGTATTCCGCCGATGGTATTCAGTCCCAATCCCAATGATATAGGGGCCCTATTGACATTATATTGTGGACATTTCCCCTCAATATGAAGATTTAAGCCCTAATCCACCACCCTGGCCCAATGCGGCTTGGTCAGCTTACGACTTTTGATAGTCGTGCAGGTTTCCTCACGGTGTTTGCCTTCACCGTACAGCAAGTGATAATCATTACGGAGAATGACATGAAAATTCGAAATTCCTCGTGCTACGAGCCGGGGTTTGAAGCTGCACAACTTGTTTCCAAGGCGAGCGTTCTACCAACTTGGCTATACAACTGGTGTGCAAATTAACGAAAAACATTTTGTTTTATTTAGATTTAAGATTTGAGTCTGTTTTGTCTAAATGGTTGTATAGACCGGCGAACACGAGCCGGAACACGGAGCAGTGTAGGACAAATAACTTCATGGCGTCGGAAGGTATTGGAGAACCGCGAGGTGTAGGACTCATTGGGGCCTATGTCCAGCAATGGACGTGTTTCCGTTGATGAATAGTAGCTCCGCAGTGGAACTTATTGACACTGGAGTATTTTTAGTCATTCATTATTAATTATTAACGCAATCAAAGCTTAAATGGCCTTTATATCTTGTAATAAAAAATTGCTAGCCATAATCGATCACGTTTATGTTACGACCAAGCCCCAATCATGCATGTCAAATGGATGATAAAATATAATTGATATCATTATGGGGATTGCTCGAACAATTTTTGAAAAAAAAAACGTAAGGTTAATACAATGTTTTTTTTTTTATAAAAGTATAAAGGTTAGTTAATATATTTTTCAAATAATAGCAAAATAGTGTTCCATGAAGATAGCATACCGCCACATGTTTAAAAAGTATTTTTTTTTTTCAATTATCCGTAGTGATAGAATAGCGAATAAGGCAATTCGATTGACTAAACAGTCATCAACAGATAAACATCTGCAATTAGTTATATCGCAAAGTAATATTGTAGTTTGATCGTCTTTTATTTTTATTTTTACCCTGGCTCTGAAGTTAAAAGGGCTGTTTGCCAGGGCGCCTTGCCAGTTATTGGCATGCGGGCGTGAATTCAGTTAAAATATTGAAATGAAATGAAATTTATTTATTCTAAGTAATAACAGGATGACATATGGTACTGAGACGTGGTCGTTTACTGTGGGCCTCATAAGAAAGCTCAAGATCGCTCAACGCGCAATGGAGAGAGCTATGCTCGGGGTTTCGCTACGCGATATAATCAGAAATGAGGAGATCAGTAGTCTTGCAAAAATGACAACACTCATGGGCAACACTAATTTACACGTCATTTATTTTGAATCAGAATGACAGCTTACAATATTTTACACTATATATTTTGACGTTTAACAGACGATGCAGAGTAATGCCGACTACGCAAGCTGGTTCCGCGGCAGGCCCAAGAGGCTAGAAGTGGCTTTGGACGCTCCCAGGATGAGCAGGGTGGAGCCCAGACAGCTGGTGGATCTGGGCTGCGAGACGCCCAGGATACACTACGATATGTATAATGGTATTTCAAAAGTAGTTCTGACTCAAAAACATATTAGTTTCTGGAGGATATCCTCGGCCGTCCTATTGGTGTGATAATTTGATTTAAGCATGTATATAATAATAATAATGCCAGCCCTTTTTCATGTCCCATTGCTGGGCACGGGCCTCCCCTCAATGCGTGGGGGATTAGGCCATAGTCCACCACGCTCGCCCAGTGCGGGTTGGCGGACTTCGCACTTCTTTCGAGGGGTTCTTTCAGACACGCAGGTTTCCTCACGATGTTTTCCTTCACCGTTCAGCAAATGATAATGATGGTTGAAAATGAGATTCGCACGTGAAATCCAGAAATCGCAGAGGTGCGTGCCGGGGTTTGAACCTGCGATCCTCGTTACCGAGGCAAGCGTTCTGCCAAATTGGTTATCACTGCTACTTTTAAGCATGTGATTTAATGATAATTTCTATGATTTATGCTTTCAAAAATTGCATGCATATAGTCTATAGTTATATATGTAACTATCTTCCTAGATCTGTGCGAGTCGGGATAATATATGTCTAGGGAAGTCTCCAAGAGAGGGTGGTGCTATGATACCGCAAACAATATTATCTGTCCTACTCTCGTGGTGTAGGCAAATGATGTAACCGTCTAGGTCATAAGTTCCCAAATCGGTCCAGGTGGACCCCCAGGCGTCCACGGGAGACTCGACGGGGTCTACGTTATTTCCACAGTTAGATCTAATCTTCACATTTTTTGTCGAGTTTTGGGAATATGGTAGAAACGAAGCTGCAGGGGACCACCGGAACCAGCAAAATTTTGAAAGTGGTCTATGAGAAAAAAAGTCTGGGAACCTCTGGTCTAGGTAGTATCTTATCAACTGGACCGATCGAGATTCTACGAAAATTGTAATATAGGAACTTTTCTACAGGCCGCGAGTACAGATACTTCTACGCTATCAGCTCTGATGTGGATGTAGAGAACCCTGGCGCTGTAAGATATTTTTTTTCTACTCAGTAATTATTGTGAGTTAAAATCTAACTATGATGCAAATAACCGTGTCTGATCTAATGCCGACAATAATAATCGTAGTTGATTTAAAAAAAACTTGAAATGCTAAATATTAAAATGGCATTTTAGAAGTAGGTATACGTCAACGTTACAGATAATAAAGGTGGACACGACGATGGGCAGCGCCACCACATGGTTTGAGTGCAACTGCTATCCGAGCGAGCCTGTGTTTGTACCGGCACCTCACTCGAAGGTCAGTAGTCCAGCTATCATGTTGAACATTAACACCAATCAGCCCACTGCTATTAAATGAGAATATGTATTGCCCTAGTTATACAATAATCAAAAATCAAAATCTCCAGCAAAAATCTCCAAAAATTGCGTTACGTAATACTTGAACGCTCCCTAAGGATGTTATTTTTATATTTTTAGGATGAAGACGACGGCATACTACTGAGTGCGCTGGTCTGGGGCGGGGACCACACACGCGACGTGGCCTTGCTCGTGCTCGACGCGCGTAATTTACAAGAACTTGCTCGCGTCAACTTCAAGACACCGTCCCCGGCGCCCAAGTGCCTGCATGGGTGGTTTCTTCCTCAGCGGTCGACGTTACTACCACAACCCGTCTGAAATTACATTACCTATTAATACCCTACCTATCTACCTAATAATAACACAGACTTGGTAGAATATTCAGACAACGCACGGGCGGCGAGCGTTACAAGTGAAGCCGAAAAATACTCTGGTCTAGCATGTACACACACGCAAATATATTAAAAAAATGTATGTCCAGAATTTGTTACTCTACCATTTACTAGGCAACATGTTTTGTATGTAGTAACATTTACCACAAATGCATTGAAAAGGTGGCTTCACTTCGCTGGTAGCCACGTCACGCAAATCATGTTACCGAAACACAACAATTATTTTTTCCCAAAAAAAAAAATACATTTTAATTAAGTACTGTAAGTTTTTTAAATCTGTGATGTACCTGCTTATATTTTTTTATAGTATGTAATAAGTGGTAAAGAATTAAATATTATCTAATATTATTTGATATCATTCTGTGACCCTGAAACTGCAGGCCATATCTGTGATGTGATCAGGAAGTGCTAATATAATCGTAACGTGTCATCGATAAATCGTGCTGCCACTGTCATACTTATTCATGTAACCTGTGGTGTGAGAGGCATGGAAGATTACTCGGGGTATAGTATAGCTGGGTTTTGATCGTCAGTAATTTTGTACGGTGGTTACCGGCCGTGACACTTGGTGCCGCCAGGTGTTGTAAGAATGCGCCGGGGGGAGGGGGGGGGGGGGGGATAACTAGTTATCATTGTCACACCGATATAAGTACGTACATAAGTGCCTATGTGTGGAGTAATGAGCGTCAACCCGTTTATAACATCGTTCAGTTCACTTAACATGGAGACATTATAATTTATTTAGATCCATATTGATTTCTTATATTAACGCGAATACTACACTTTAAAATAAAACTTTTTTGCTATAAAAATAAACGCGATAAAATACGAAAAAATTGTTAGTTATGTCTTTTATTTAGAATCGTGTTGTTTTTATAGTATGGCGTCAGGCATCACATTATCGTCATAACATATTTTAATTTGCCCAAAAATCGATCCCGGAATAGAGAAGTCTATCATAATATTGAAAGGGGTAAGAGGTGACAATAAAACTTGATTAAATTGTAAATCTAAGTCAGTGTTAGGACTTACCTAGCTATTTAATAATTAACCAATAACTTCGGTCCCTCAAAGCCGACGAGATCTTCAGAGAATTGCCAGAGTCGCCTCGCGACAACCAGATCAGATGCTCTCCACGACATGAAGCGCGGCTTACAGTCCACAAAGTACTTCCCCGACACACCCTCGCACTCCTCCGACACCGCCAGATGGACCACCGTCTGCACACCTTGATTCACTGTTCTACCAATCAACAAACAGGCCAACGAAAACCACCCTTTATCCCACAAGCTGCTGTGACTCGATATGTTTGTAAGTATGAAGCCGGGATGCACCGCATTCGCTAGCACGCCGCTCCCTTCCAAACGCCGCGACAACTCCACAGTCAAACTTAGCATACACAGTTTACTGTTACTATAACGTAAAGTCGGCCCGTAATGGCCCTTCACATTGATACGATCCAAATCAATGTTGCCAAAGAAGTGAAATATAGAAGTGAGATTAACAATCCTGCTCGGTTTGGATTTCTTGAGGAGAGGCAGCAGCAGTAGAGTGAGAAGAAACGGGCCGAAGTAGTTGACCTGCATGGACTCTACTACGTTGTCGCTCGTGTAGGCGTCGCTCAGGCCGTGGATTCCGGCGTTGTTGATCAACACGTGCAAGTACTCTTCTGTCTCTGTCGTCTGGCTCGCGAAACTCTTCACTGAAGCAAATGATGATAGATCGAGCTGCCTGAAAACGACGTTCGTATTGCCAGTCTCCTGGATGATCTTGTCGCGTGCGGTCGTTCCTCTCTGCTCGCTTCTGCAAGCGAGGATGACCCTCGCGCCTCTCATCGCCAATTCCTTGGCGGTCTCAAACCCGATGCCCGAGTTAGCGCCAGTCACCACCACGACCTTTCCAACCATTGTCCTCTTCGATTTACAATTCTTCATTGTGAGCACCACATATACACGAATGCATATTATTATAATTACAATAACTTGTATCGGAAACATTAGGCGCAATTATACTACAATATTTTTATTCTTAAATCTTGTGTAAAAGACGGACAATTATCACAGAGTACCTTGTACTAACAATTATAATATGTGGGACAGTGTGACGGTGTGTGAACGGTGTGGCTGGGCATCGGCCATACCTACTATTTATATCAAGTGGTAGGGATATCTTTACACCGATTAACTATACAGGTTGATTTTGTCAACTGTGAAACTATAGGGAATATCGAAAAATGCTTCAAGGACTCGCTTTGATGACAACGAAAACTGCATCATTAGATTTTTGAAAAAATAAATCTAGCCAGGGATAGGAATATTATGTTCAATACAGAGACCGAATTTGCCAGTCATTGTTTTTTTTTAGCTGCTCGCCTGTTCTCAGTCGATATTTTTTATTCCGGGTCCCGCGGGAGAGCTTAAAAACTGTAACGTAATTCATAAGCAAGTAGGTTAATTTTACTTACATTTGGCATGGTGATAGCATATTTATTTACGGGGTCTAGATAACAGATTTCCTCGGGCATGATAAAAAAAACTAAAGTCGAACGAAGCGTACTAACGAAGACCTATGCACAGCTATATAAGTATAATAGTACTAGCTGCGCCCCGCGGTGTTACCCGCGATTAAAAAGTATGTCCTATTCCTCTATGTCCTTTTGTGTAAATCATGTCGATCCTTTGCTCTATGAAAAATTAAAACAAATCTATCCCACGGGAACCATACATTTTACCGGGATAAAAAGTAGCCTATGTGCTATTCCAAACTATAATCTATCTCTGTGCTAAATTTCATCCAGATCCGTTCAGCCGTTCTGTCGTGATTGAGTAACAAACATCTATCCATCCAAACTTTCACATTTATAATATTAGTAGGATGTATTGAAAACATAAGTGCGATCATGCTATATGATTCTTGTTAGTCAATATAAAAAAAAAATTACGTAATCCTTTTGTGGCGCTTGTTTATGGTCGGTATGTTTATTGCCGGCTTCACAAGTAATCGTTAAACGCATCTCAGTTGTATGTATGTCTACAGACTGTGCAGGTTTTAATACCTAACGAATGGGGCATACGGCTCGGCTTAACAAATCTGCCTGCCTTTGAATGAGCAAATTTCCGGCTCCCATATGTTTCGGAATCCCCATAATATATATTGAAATACTCTTTTAAATAAAATCATTCACAATAAAGCTATTAAATTTCGAAAATCCTCAGTGAATGCCAAGGTGTCAGAACGCTTGCCTTGGAAACAGGTTGTGCAGGTTGGACCACCGGATTGCACCTCTGAGATTTTCAAATGTTCATGTGAGAATCTCATTTTCAATCACTTTAATGTACGGTGAAGGCAAACATTGGTGAGGAAACCCGCGCGTCTGTTTATAGTAGTGTTTTTTTTTTTTTTTTTTTATTACATTATAGGCAAGTATTTGATCTCGATCTCACCTGATGGTAAGTGACGATGAGATCTACGATGGAGCATACTTGCCTAGGTAGGAAGGCGGCAGTAGATAGAGGCACATGTAGCGCAACTGATCTGACCCGCCATCCATGAATGGCAACACCGAACATCATGCCGGAACACGGCTAGGCCGCTTGGCGACATGGCTTTGTTCAGTGGGTGGTGACTAGCCACGGCCGAAGCCTACCACCAGTAGAGTTGTCACCTGGTTGGCACCACCCAGGGTCACGTGTAGGGTATCTCGAGGGTACTTAATTCTCCTACGGACGAAGGTGACTCGACCCCAAAAGTGTCAAGTTCGCCAAACCGTACTGGGCCAGCGTGGTGAACTATCGCCTACATCCTCCTCCTATTGAGGAGGAGTGTGCCCGGCATAGATACAAGCGGCAAAATGTGTGTGCACCCTAGAGCACCTCCACTTACAAGCGTGATGTTGCAATATGTATTTTTAATAGTCCTGGTCGCACCCTATATTGTCACTGTAACACCTACCGTACCCTAACATATAATAATAATACCAGCCCTTTTTAATGTCACTCTATTGGGCACGGGCCTCCCCTCAATGCGAGGGGGGGATTAGGCCATAGTCCGCCACGCTGGCCCAGTGCGGGTTGGCAGACTTCACACATCTTTCGAAGGGTTCTCACAGACATGCAGGTTTCCTCACGATGTTTTCCTTCACCGTTTAGCAAGTGATAATCATGGTTGAAAATGAGATTCGCACATGAAATCCAGGAATCTCAGAGGTGCGAGCCGGGTTTTGAACCTGCGATCCTCGTTACCGAGGCAAGCGTTCTACCAACTTGGCTATCACTGCTTTTTTCCCGTAACATAGAAAATAAAAATCGCCAAAATTCGGACAATGATGCATGCGTCAGTAATCATATCAGCTTATTATAAGCGACGCACCCTGCGGGGAAGCTAATCCAATTAATAACATATACTTTATTGAACAAACATGTTAAGTACCCATTACCATATTATTAGGTCAATATGCTCCGCTAAGGACAATATTGGCTCAGTCGTGGACACCACGACGTGGTGGTCAGGCGGGTTTCATACAACACCGTTGTGTTTATTAGCCGATTATTGAATTGCTTTTTTGTACATAATTCTGGTTAAGAAGTAGGCTAAAAGTTTCTTTATACTGTAAAATCGTACATGTTATCTCAAAATGAGCAATAAAAGCGAGGAAATCAGCGCCGAAGATTGGTACGCCTTCGTAGAGTACACTCTGAACGAGGAGCCGTACATCTCTCAAGTTTTATTCTCCATTTCCATGCTCACTATTTTCTTCTTCAGTCTCATCGGCAACATATTAACCTGCATTGTTATCTACTATGACACAACTATGCACACAGCGACAAATTTCTATCTATTCAACTTAGCGGTGTCAGATCTTTTGGTTACGTTTCCAATTCTGTTGGTGATCTATCAGATTCTAAGTCACCATACCCAAGTGATTCAAGTGAACTACACGGAAATACCGTGCAAGTTTTTCCATTGTATTCACATTATATTTGTATACATGCTATGGAATAATGGTATTCTAGTGATGGTTGCGCTATCCATAGAGCGATATATAGCTATATATTATCCGATGATGCTGAAAGGAACGCCGGAATGGAAAAGGGTTGGGAAGATCATTGCTGTTATATGGGCTGTAGCTCTCGCTGAGACAATCCCTGTGATGTGGACTTTAGATCTGATCAAGACGGAAACGACGGTAACATGCTTCTCAGTGGAAACAGCCACCGCGAGGATAATAAACAAATGGCTGGCGATGTTGACGTTCATTGTACCGCTCATAATTATTATTTTCGTGTATACTATGATCGCATTTAAAGTGAACTTCAAGCGGAGGAAGAATTTGAATGATACCGTCTTCAATTATCGAAAGAAGAAGAATAAAGTTAATAAACTAATTGGTACGTATTACATTTAAAAAAAAAACTTAAGGCCATACACACAACCTGAGCCCCAAGTCTGCTAACACAATTGCTTCATAATCGGCAACCGCATAGGAGATATTGTAATTATTGACAGATATTGTATGGGATATCTGTAAAAAGTGGTTCCTGTTCGATTATGAATCGATAGTGTTAGCAGACTTGGGGCCCTGAGTTCTGCTTTAGTTGTAATGTGTGGATTTCGACTCCGCAAGCCTTCCTTACTTCAAGAGTTAAAAAGTATTTTGGTTGATGCTGGGTTAAAATAGACAACTCGATGAATGTCGAGGACTGGTATTAGCGGCTTAAAACAACTACTAGGTATATTTTGTTCGGTGGGTTCGCCATCGCCACACTTTGTTCTCCTAGTTTAGCATAAAAGAGTAGCCCCTTCTAACAATAGCGATGACGTTATCTCTACTAACTAGAAGTAAAGTTCCAGATAAAACACGCTCTGAATCGTCTCAAAGGCGCTAAATTCGTAAATCCTATAGTTTTCAAAATGACAATCAAAGACATTTTTTTTTTTTTTTTTTTTTTATTACATTATAGGCAAGTATTTGATCTCAATCTCACCTGATGGTAAGTGACGATGAGATCTACGATGGAGCATACTTGCCTAGGTAGGAAGGCGGCAGTAGACAGAGACGCTACATTCACTAGGCACATGCAGCGCAGCTGATCTGACCCGCCATCCATGAATGGCAGCACCGAACATCATGCCGGAACACGGCTAGGCCGCTTGGCGACATGGCTTTGTTCAGTGGGTGGTGACTAGCCACGGCCGAAGCCTACCTAGGACGATAGCCTCTTCCAATGTTTACCACAGATCTTTGTCCGTAACTACTCCCATCCACCGGCCTCCTGGGACGCGTGTGACGTCATGGATCCACCTTATGGGGTCCGTCCTACACTATGTCTTCCGACTAATGACCATGGTGTCCATTTAGAACCATTCTGCATAACGGTCTTTTTATGGCTAAACAGGGTATAAGGGGCATGGTAACAAAAACATTGAGTAAAGGCTACACTTAATGCCTATGTTAAAATTATAGAATTCATTTAGGTCCAAAAACACGGGTTACAAATGCTGTTATTTTTGAGCACGCAATGTATCGTAAATCACGCAATCACAATACAACGCTCCGCGCGATTCCTGTTTCGTGCGAATGTCGAGCACGCTTGACCGCATCAAGTTATATTTTACATTGTAGTTTCAGGTCTAAATTAGTAATTATGCTTTGTCTTATTAAAAAAACACGTTGAGATAGATTTGTATTATGATACTAAAAATGCTTATAATTCATGAAAAGATCGACGAAATATTTCAACTCTGGGGGGTTCCAAATCATGAGTTTAGTCCGGTGGTTATCAGCTTTCGTTCCGAAGCCACTTACATCCATAGGTTTTGCATAGTGAAAAGGCATTGTATGCATTATATGCAAACATTCACACTTTACTTACATTTTCGTGTTTAGTAGCACTGACGGTGTCGTTCGTGATCTGCTGGCTGCCGTTCTTTCTCATCCGAGTGGTGCCTTATTCTGCGGAATTGCATCGCTATACACAGCTCCGGAGAGTACGTATAATCTGTCCTGCTTTCTACAATTAATAGCTTACACTCGGGAGATATATGTATCCCGCCGGGCCATAAAAAAACCCTTAATACTTATCTCAGAAGCTAAGAATTCTAGTTGATCAAATAATAAATATTTTATACAGGCTGATACTGGTGACTGATGTCATCATTATGTGAAGTCAGAATATTAATATGTTGATTTTAAATTTATGTTTTTTTAATTGTCATATAATATTCATATATATAAATTGACTTGCCACGTAATGTTTGACAATGCGCTAATGAAATGTAAGGTGAGGCCATATTCATATCCATTTTATTTCATCGCATAAAGAAGAAGTTCATGGCTTAAATTTGCCCTTTCTGAAACTTTTTTAGATTATTAAAACTACTCAAAAACATTCATAAAACTTCAATAGCCAAAACACCATAAGAAAGGCTAAAAACTAGATATATCTAAGACAAGAAGTCAAGTCGGCTAATGCTGTTTGTTACAGTGGTGGGCCATGGCGCACAAGGTAGCCACATTCAATGCTTGGTTTAGTACCGTACTGAACCCACTGCTGTTCAGCGTCATGTCCACCAAGTTTAGGAAAGCTTTAAAGGTAATTATATATATGAATTTTAATTATAAACTAGCTGTTACCCGCGACTTCGTTCGCGTGGTATTTAACAAAGACACAACCGTTGGCAACAGCCTGCTCGCGTGTTCTGAGCCCGCGGGACGCATTTCAGGTTGTTGCTATCAAACTTAATCAGGCGCAACGCTACAACATTGGTTTTAATTTTTTTTCGCGAGATCCTATTTTTGTTTCTAAAATAAAAGCAGCCTAAGTTACTCCTTGTTACATCAGCTATCTGCCAGTGAAAGTCCTGTCAAAATCGGTCCAGCCATTTCAGAGATTACCCGGAACAAACAGACAGACAGACAGACAGACAAAATTTTTAAAAAACGTTGTTTTGGTATAGGTACCTTGTATACATCCAAATGCACTTAGTAAAAAGCGGTTATATATAGATAAAAATAATGTGTATGCCCAAGTTGATACAGTATTTTGTATCCATTTAAATATACTAAGATGTTAAATATAATATGATATATCGACGCGCTTCATTATTATCGTATGCGTGTATGCTTCGAACAAAGTCGGTTTTTTTCCGAAATAAGCCGAATGTTTGATTCAATATGGCGTACAGTCTAGCCACTCGGTCTAGTCTATAGATAACGTCTTCTAAATCCTCTGTATTGTAAGTATAACGACGTGATTAGCGCAGTTGGTAGTGACCCTGCTTTCTGTGCCGAGAGTACCAGGTTCGAATCCTGGTAAGGAACAATCTTTGTGTGATGACCACGAATATTTTAACCCGAGTCATGGAAGTCTAACATCTATATAAGTATTATATACTGAGTTCGCCTTCAGTCCATTGTACGGTACCCATAATACAAGTAATAATATTAAATTTAAATTATCTACATTTACAGAAGCTGTGGGACAAGCGATTCAAAAAGTGAGATGAAGATATTAACTACAGAGAGCAAAGAACCGAACGATCACACCTTAACAAGAAATTTTTAAACACTACTACCTAATACAATGACGCCAAAAACCTATGTTGCCCACAGTCCACAAACGACTGAATTAAACGCTATTTCAGCTCGTCGTCGTCCAGGGGTGGCAACGAACTGGAATAGCGTTAAATCTCGTTTATTGCCACCGGCAAACAGGCAAATCGGGATTTTTATTTAAAGTTGTTCCAGTTGTGACCAGTGGCAACGATATGGATGTTTTTAGAAAGAAATAAAAGATTTATTTTATATATTATAAAATAATTATGATTATGGTATCATTATTTAAAATAAAAACCCTGAACGTTGGCACTGGCGATGACTTGGACAACTCAAAAAGATCTCCCGATAACGATTAGGAATAGACGTTAAATTTGAAACTGAAATATAAAAAAAGAAATCTTGTCCGTATCTTCATTACGAACATGAGCTACTATTGAAACCAACAGAATTCTAAATACCTATACCCAACAAAATAATTCCACAATAAGTACTTACCTATACAAATAAAAAAGTCCCGCAGACGCAGCGCTGCAGTCTTGTAACATAATATACCTAATTTAGATTAGTCCCGCTAATTGCTGTGGGAATTATTAAAACAAATATATTGCAACAAGTCACCAGTAGGTACTTTATTTCCTTACCTAAAAACAAATCTTCAATCGCTTACTTACATAGGTATCTATTTTTATTTATCTGTTCCCAAAAAAACCATATCGTTACAACTAATGACAAGCGACTAACTTAACAAAACCACGTCTATATAAGTAGACCAAAAATAGTGTAAAATATTTTAACAGGGCTAACAGTAGGTTATAAAAATAAAATTTCTATAGAAATACATCAAATTAGTAGACCTAAAAAATATATACCCTGTACTGAGCGCATGGACAAACACTACTGGGTCGTCTCGTTTAAAAAATAATTAAACATCAATTATACAATTATTTTATACATCAACATGATCCATATAACTTACTGGTTCATTGGTTATAATATTTTATACTATTTTTGTTATTACCTTATATACTGGGTACCGACGGTTTCAGTTTTCTAAATCAAAAATCATCAGAGAGCTATGTGAACCCCAAACTTTAAGAAATAAACGATCGTTTAAAGTAGTACCTACAAATTATTACAAGTTCTTCATTTTACAAATTTTCTATCGCAAAACTGCACATATATGGGATGGTTGATTCGCAAAACGATGTCTGCCATGAACACGAGATCCTCTGGCCTCGTGACCGGCTCCAGGCGGTACCTCCGCAGCAGAGCTGACATTACAGTCTTCAGCTCCATGATTGCGAATTTCTGACCTGAAAAAATACAATTACAACGTTGAAAAATTAAGAAAAAACTGTGAAGACTTCGCAATAAATCTTGAAGGGCATATTGAAGATTGTCAATCTGCACTAAATCAGCATAGTGGATTGTAGTTTGGTTATGTTAAGCCAAGGTCTGTATCCATTAATGGGATATTCAAGTGGTCAGTCCAACGGGACATTTACGACAAAACACCAAGCACTGTATTTTAGCCTTTCTCCATTAATTAAATCAATAACTATTCACCAGTGTGGTCAGTAAACATAATTTTAAATTTAAAAGTAAGTTAGTCAACTTGCGCGGCATCGACGAACAGGGATCTTTCTAAATACCTATACAGTTCCTCGGTCCAGCGCTGAAGGGTAGGTAGGCGTAGGCGTGTCGCTTAGAGGCCTGCTCCGGCAAGAACCGCTCGGGGACGAACTTCTCCGGCTCAGGATAGATGGCGGGGTTGCGGTGCAGGTCGTAGATGTGGACGTCGTAAAATAAGTTCGCTGGGAGTTGGTGACCATCTGTAGACATGTAGGTTTAAAGACTTTATTTTCTCATAAGAACTTACAGATCACTTAAAATGAGATACAAAGGTTCGTTACAATAGTAGTTACATTACACTCTGGAGCTTTACATAGCAATAGTTACAAAGTGCATACATATTTCTTCAGTTTGTTTTTGTAAGTATTTAATTGATCACACTCTTTTATATCGGCTGGTAGATTATTATACAAATTAACTCCCTCAAACAAAATTGATGTCTTTCCATAATTAGTCCGTGCATAATGGTTTATGTAGGCACGTATTCACGAAAAACCTAAATTAATTTGATTATTATTATTGATCACTTGTACTATAGACCACGCCCGCAGCCGGCTGCAATAATAATCTCATAATCGAATGTTACTGGCATCCTTATTAACACTATTGACAGACTTCCTCTACAAATATTACAAAAATCCATTTTCTATGCCAGTGCCATTCGATTTGGGTCCTTGTTCTTACCAATTACAAGTTCTTCAGTCACGTATCTGGACACGAAAGGAACACTGGGGTACAGGCGCAGGGACTCCTTGATGCAGCACTCCAAGTACTTCATCTTACTCAGATCCTCGAACACAGCAGATCTGTCCGAGTCTCCGAAAACGCTCTGCAGTTCTTCATATATTAAATTCTGAAACATTTTACTTAGTACTTAGTTATTTTTTTTAAGTTACATAATGAAGCTTAGATCCAAGAAAATTACCTGTATCTGCGGTTCGTTGGCAATCCTCATAATCATGAAATTGAGTGCCATTGCTGTTGTGTCGTGGCCCTGCAAAAATAGCATCATCACTAAGTGACTCGTTATAAAACATTCAAACCATTTTTGACCAGCTGCTCAAGCCTACCTAGCCGTTCCTACATTGGTCCCACATACTCATAACAATTTACCGCTCTAAAATGTATATAATAATATTGTAATAATAATAAGTGTGGGACCGTATAGTCGGTGTGTTCGTCTGGCGATTATTAATATGTTATACGCGAAGAATGGTTTGCCAACACACCCAAGATGAAGATGTTTTGCATAAAGAATGTAATTTCTACTTACCTCAAATAAAAAAGTATCAACCTCTTCTCTAATACCGCGATCATCAATATTTCCTTTTTTCTCCTCGTTCAAAAGTAGATCTAGCATAGGCAACTTAGTTTTTCTACCATATATGTGACCATTGTCATTTTCATAGTCTACATCATTAGCTCCATGTATATACTCTCTTCTCTCGTCAATTATTTTCTTTGTGAATTCGTGCAAGTCTTTGGATAGTGTCTTAGTTATTGTCGATAGATTAGAAAGACTATTTATAAAGTCTATATACAACCAGGGTGTTGTTAACCGGTTCATAACTTTTATACCGTATGTGTGTACAGACTCTAAGTATCTGTGCACCCCGGGTGTGCCCTCACCTATATGTATTCCCATTGATGTCTCTGGAACATGAACGTACAATATATTTTTTTTATTTCGTAGAACGAATGAGAGATTTATATTTTTTAAAGTTTAATTTATCTAGCATGATAAAACAAAGGTGTAGTGAGGTGAGAAATTTTAACAGGATCCATTTCTCCTTCCTTGCCTTTTTCTTCATTTAATTTTGTATTGGGATCATCAAGTAGTATTCTCCTCGGCCCTTTGATGCACTACACTCGTAAGACGAATGTAATAAATGTCCAAATTTGGCCTTTGAACTCTTGTATTCTGATAAATTAACATAAGTGCTGGAAGGTATACATATAAAATTCAAGAAGGAAATAAAATAATATTAATCAACATCTTGAAATAATAGGTATAATACATTTTTTAATTACCACACATGATGCGAAGTGTAGTCTTGCCAATCAGGGGAATGACATCAATTCTCTCATTGTCGAGCTCTTGTTCAATGCTCTTGACTAGACCCTGGGCGTTCTCATTGAAGGTGCTGAAGAACTTCATTAGGACATTAAAATGGAAGGCCGGTGTTAACATTTTTCTTCGTTTCAGCCATTTCTTGCCTGTGGACATCAGGAAAATGTTGTGGGAAATGTACAGACTGTTCTAATTTGATGTGTTTCTGTGTAATCAAAACACTATCAGTGTAGGTACATACACATTACAAAGGCAGGAAGCATATCTGAAAGTATAATTTTGGCCTTCAAATTTATTAATAGTATAAATGAGGTTTTTGTTTGTGTCAAATTAAGATGTACCCATGATGTTGAAGATTGTGCGTAATTATGCATAATTACCTGCGAAAGAAGGTAATAATAAGCTAGTATTTATATTTTATCGTATTATTTTCTTGTATTATAACGTTAAAAAAAATCGCTCTTCTAAATTAATTCATAAATAAATATTAATTATTTTGTCATGAAACAATAGGCGCTTACGTCCATGTAAACAAAAAATAAACTAAGTGGGTATTGGGTTAAGTACGATTTAGGGTTCCGTAGCGATGTTAATGATCCAAACTTATCGCATGCTACTAAATCTTACGTAACCGCAAATCACAAAAAACATTAAATTTCTTCGGAAATGCCGCTAGATCAACTTGATCGACTATAGATCTTGATCTACTTGACTCTTGACTTTCATGAAAAAAAAAATATATCGTTGTAAACCAGGGGTTTCCAAACTTATTGTGTCTCCTGCCCACTTTGAGAATGAATTATTTTTAGCGCCCCTTTTTTCACCTACTTAAACACCACTACAACTTCAAATTAAATTAATAATGTAAGCCTCTACACAACGCCCCCATTTTTTCTGGGTCTCTCAGCGCCCCCTTTAGGCCTGCAGCGCCCACAAGGGGGCATTATCGCCCACTTTGGGGAAGGCTGTTGTAAACATTCTTGTACTTGGTGTTATACACCACACAGATACAAAGGTTTGAAATAGACGTAGCTGCTCAGGAAACCCACCATTACTGACCAGGAGCCCTTCACCGAGCCAGGGTTGCAAGAATGTGTACGGAAGAGATTTATGATTGTATCGTGATGTGGACAACAGCACCTAAAAAAAATACAGTATATTGAAAACGTTATAAATTATATTCAAAACATTATAAATAGTATTGGTATAACAAAACACAGTCTACCCAAAACTTTATATGGTGTATTGAAAACATTATACAGTGTATTTAAAAGGTTTTATAAGGTGTATTGAAAAATACAGTGTACTGTAAATGTTATACAGTGTATTGAATAGGAACAAAGCGTTAGTACACATTGTCTTGCATAAAGATGTTGCTACCTCGATATCTTCCGGTCTATACATCATGACAGCTCGAAAGTTAAAGCCCGATAGTTGCCACAGGTGTCCGTGCTCCTTATGCCATTCGCGAAGCTTTATAAAAAGCTTTTCTACACACAAACAAAAAATAGGTTTTATCATTTCCAAGAACTTGTTGTAGTTAACTTTACTGGGAGTGCGTAGGTACATACTACAACTGAGTAAGCGAACCACTCGACAATGCTATTGTAATGTCTATATGCAGTAGGTACCTATTTTACTATATTGTGTAGTACTCAATACTAAAAACATTATTTTTTTACATTATAGGCAAGTATTTGATCTCGATCTCACTTGATGGTAAGTGATGATGAGATCTACGATGGAGCATACTTGCCTAGGTAGGAAGGCGGCAGTAGATCGAGACGCTACATTCACTAGGCACATGCAGCGCAGCTGATCTGACCCGCTGATCTGATCCATGAATGGCAACACCGAACATCATGCCGGAACACGGCTAGGCCGCTTGGCGACATGGCTTTGTTCAGTGGGTGGTGACTAACCACGGCCGAAGCCTACCACCAGTAGAGTTGTCACCTAGTTGGCATCACCCAGGGTCACGTGTAAGGTATCTCAAGGGTATTTAATTCTCCTACGGACGAAGGTGACTCGACCCCAAAACACATGTTGTAGAATAATAATAAATTAATTAATGAACGATAAAACGTTGACGTTGTATATTAAAAACAACACCAATATGACTCCTGTATCCCCGATTGGAGAGGCAGAGTATGATTGCTGAAAAATCACTATTCGTAGGCTGAAATACAGTGTTAAAGTAGAGAAATGGAATGAATTTCTGCAAAAAAATAACTAAAACTGCCTTCACAAATTCTGGAGCGCTAAGATCTAGAAATATTTCGATGCCTATCCAAGTCCAAATAAAATATCACGTAAGTAATAAGAAAGAAGATTTTGATTTTGACCGGCACTGACATCAAATATAAGAAAATTATTTCTAGATTCTTAAAGTTTTTTTTTTAAAATTTTGGCATGCTTGTATTATGTACAATCGTTGGGGGTCTATGCAGATGGCAAGTGAATTGTATCTTTTCACACTTCTCTTTCATTCCAAACTCAAATTAAAAGCACCTCTTTACAGATGTTTATGCTTACCAGGGCTTTGGTACATGTCCAACGAATTCCCTAAAAGTGGTAACCGCTTCGGTCCATTGAGCCTCGCTAGCAGCCTCCCCGCGCGATCATAACGAAAATACATATGTACAAATGTTAAGAGTGCACATACAAATCCGAGCAATTCTAATAACATTTTTACAAATCTGATGTTCGCCACCCAATGATCATAAGCAACTGATGAAAATTTCTACTTGTGCAGGTTATTTTCTGGCGACTAACTACTAAAATTAAAATGTGGTTGGATTATTTTTATTGCGACGGTTTCTATGCGAGTAATGCGATGCTAGCGCACACGATATAATAAAACAACTAGTTGCTACTTTAAACGACTTTAAGTATCTACGAGAAGGTTATCAATTCAAATGCTGCTTTTAGGGATCCGTAATCAAAATAGGGCCGTTTTGGTTTCGTTATGTCCACGGGCCGACATCACAGTCATTTTGTACCATTTAAACAACATACTAGACCAGAGTTTTTTGGGCTTCACTTTTAGCGTACGCTGTGTATTGTCTGAATATTCTAATAAGTCTGTGATCCTATAGCAGTATTGTTCCCGGTAGTAACGCAGGCATAAGATCCGAGTTGCTTAGCTTGGGATCATATAATCATTTTGTGGCTATAGTAAATTTAGGGTTATATTTATTTATTTTATATATTAGCTATCTTTTAATACAGGCATTTTGCTATTAGTACTCTATAAGACAATCTTCCTATCACAAAACCGCACGTAAATGGGATGGTTAGTTCGCAAAACGATGTCTGCCATGAACACAAGATCCTCTGGCCTCGTGACCGGCTCCAGCCGGTACCTCCGCAGGAGGCCTGACATTATAGTCTTCAGCTCCATGATTGCGAATTTCTGACCTGAAAAAATAACAACATTTTAGGAATTAACATAAATAGAATCGTTAAATAATTACTCTTTACATAGTACCGCAGGTTTTTATGAAGAAATTCGTACTGAATGGAGTACGTACTGAGTATAAAAGGTGCGTTGTTTTCCTGAATTATTGAAGGGTTACCTATACAGTTCCTAGGTCCAGCGCTGAAGGGTAGGTAGGCGTAGGCGTGTCGCTTGGAGGCCTGCTCCGGCAGGAACCGCTCGGGGATGAACTTCTCCGGCTCAGGGTAGATGGCGGGGTTGCGGTGCAAGTCGTAGATGTGGATGTCGTAAAATGTGTTCGCTGGGAGTCGGTGACCATCTGTGCACACGATGATATAAGGATAAGAAAACAAGCCACACAGTATAAGCCATCCCATAATACAAGCATTGTTTAATTTCGACCGATACAGTTGGAAGTAGTACATGATAACATGGAAGCATTTTGATAGTGGCAGAAGATTTCTAACACTACTAATTTTGCTAAGCCATTGATTGAATAAAAAGTCTGTTTTTTTTATGAATGACTCAATACCAATTTCCTCTACGCAACAAGCGGTCTTGCCTAAACTCTTGGTTAAGGTCTTGCATTATCGGAAGACCAAGACTAATTAGCAAGAGTCTTTAAGACTTTTGGCAAAATTGATAGATTCTTGTGCATTGCTCTTGGTCGTACGAAAATACATAGGTGTTTTGCAAATTGGTCAGTTCTAAATACCTATTACAATCTCCTGAGACACGTGTCTTGATATAAAAGGAACACTGGGGTACAGGCGCAGGGACTCCTTGATGCAGCACTCCAAGTACTTCATCTTACTCAGGTCCTCGAACACTGCAGGTCTGTCCGAGTTCCCGAAAACATTCTGCTGTTCTTCATATATTGTATTCTAAAAAAATAATTAGGTCTTTATTTTTTATTGATATTAATGACCCCATTTTGTGGTGTGTTTAATTCACCTGTATTTTCGACTCGTTGGCAATTCGCATAATCAAGAAACAGAGTGCCGTCGCAGTGGTGTCGTAGCCCTGCTCAACAACAAACATATTATTGAACGCTCGTTTCAGCTTGTTCATGAATAAAAATGAAATGTTGTTCACTGGTAAGCACATTGAGAATGGCTGGAGCAATGTGCCTTATTTTCTTTTTTAAAATGCCCCTTGTACTCGGAATCTGGTAACATTTTCTCTATTCTATTTATGAAGCAAGGCTTATACATAGTAGGTTGGTAGGTATTACCAAACATTTTTTTTTATTTTTTATTATTTACTGGTAACCCCGTTCGTTATATCTACTCACCTCAAATAAAAACGTGTCAACCTCTTCTCTGATCCCATTTTCATCAATATTTCCCTTTTCCTCCTCCTCCAATAGTAAATCTAACATAACTAACTTGTTCCTATTTCGATATATGTTATCACCACCATGGTCGCGTTCGATAACATCAGCCTCGTGTCTGCTCTCTCTTCTTTTGTTAATTATATTGTTTGTAAAGCCATGCAATTCGCGGGCCAACGTCTTTGCTTTTGTCGATAGCTTGGATAGACTATGTACGAAGTCTACATACAGCCAGGGTGTCAGTAATCGGGAAGCTAATACGGACCCATAAGCGTGGACAGACTCTATGTATCTGCTCACAGCGGGTGTGTCCTCACGTATCTCTGTTCCCAATGATGTTTCTAAAAATAAAATTTAATAAAATAAAATAAAATTTAAAATTTGTATATATATAAAATGTTGTGATAACTTACATTTCAATAACGGCTATGATTAAATCTTACACGAAAAAATATCGAGTGGAATGATTGTATCCGAGTTATGGGTATTTAATATCTATGAGTATTAATTTAGCGGAAAAGGAAAGATCTTCCAGCCAGGTGGGTGGTATGCCTGGCGGGGCGGCCGCTATACCACGGTTATTGTCGGGATCTTGTATATATGTTACCTGCTCCAAAAACTCTCATAGCGCGATATAGGATTGTATTAAGCATTGTCTATTGTTCTGAATGCGTCGGCAGCACTATTTGTGTAGCTTGTCGCCGGGCTGAAGAGGTCACTACAGTATGCTCGGTTCGTCCCCAGTCCATTGTACGGTACTCATAATCCAAACGTTCGCACCGTATAGTCGGTCTGTTCCGTCTGGTGATAGTCCGTTCTATTCCTTTGTGTTCCAGGTCATTGTTATAGACGAAGCCCAGCTACCAAACCAAAGGTGTTATAAAAAAATCTTTATCTATGTACCTAATGAAAATGAAATGATGTTTGTTGGTAAGCGCATCACGGTGGAACGGTTTTGGCTCATTTTGTTTTTGTAATATTCGTATTCGTCCAATATAGGTTTGTAGCAAATGAAAAATATAAAAAAAGTGTCCAGAAAATTTTAAATTTATTGACAGGACAACGCTTGCTGGGGCGGCTAGTATAATAACATAATATCGCCAGACGAACACTCCAACTGTATAGTCTCAAGGTAAGCAACGCTTACGACCGTGATTATGGGTATTGGGCACAAGCAGATATGCTCTTCACGTGAAGTCGGCCCCTGCCGGTATTGAAACCCAGGACCCTCGGTACAGAAAGTCGGGTCGCCACCAAATGTGCCAACCAGGCCGTCATTATATTAATTATAAACATGTATACGCGTACCACACTTAATTCGAAGTGCAGTTTTGCTAATGAGGGGTATGACATCAATTTTCTCCTTGTTGACCTCTGGTTCCAGGGTTTTCACTAGACTCTGGGTGTTCTCATTGAATGCTTTGAAGAACTTCACGAGTATATTGAAATGAAATGCCGGTGTTAACATTTTCCTTCGTTTAATCCATTTTTTTCCTGAAGACACAAACAAATAGTGTTAATAAACAAGAAAATGTTGGATGTTAAATTGAATTCCCAAGTAAGCGTTTTAGTAAACCGCTATATATACTTATATAAATAATAGGATACAAAGATAATATTCTACGTACCATTACTGATTAAGAGCCCTTCTCTGAGCCAGGGCCGCAGGAATGTGTATGGAAGTTCTTTAGTATTGAAACATGACGCTGACAGTATCAGCTGAAAATTAAATATAACAATAATTGATATCAGTGAACAGTGGATGCCACACGACTATGGCGTTGTCCTACTTGGCTATCGGTCGCACAAACAAACTTGCGATAAAATAATTATATACATAGAGTTCGAACCTTTTTTGACCAGCTGCTCAAGCCTGCCTAGCCGTTCCTACATTGTTCTCACATACCTATAACAATGTACTGCTCAAAAATGTTAAAGATCTTTTTAAAAAGAGCAACCATGTAGCTTCTTGCCCGTTTTTCTTCATAGGAACGGCACTCAGAACGGGTGGTAAAGTTGTAGCTTAGCATTTTGTAACAATTTTGACGATTCATAAGTGTACTGATGATAACCGATTCCGATTCTGATTCTTAATCGTTACCTCGATATCCTCCGGCCTATACAACATAACAGCTCGAAAGTGAACTCCAGCTAGTTTCCACAGGTGGCCGTGCTCCTTGTGCCATTCGCGGAGTTTTGCGAAAATCACTTCTGCACACAGAGAAAGTTAAGCCAATCAAAATTATGAAATGACAGATAGTCGTTGCAAGGACATCGGTGGATTTTGAAAAGCACACGTCAACAGCCGGGTACTCACTGACCAAGCAATCTCGTGAGGCTGTCTCACCTCACTCGGTCGGCATGTCATGCCAAAGGCAAACACTGCCTAGTCCAAGCTCTTTTTTATTTACCTCCTAGTCAGTCCAACTGAAGGGCGATGAACCCGCAATTTCACTATAATCTATTTGCATTTGAAAATAAATAACTATTAATATGAAACATCGCATACGACGTCCAATAAGAGCGATGTGCAAAATCGTCAACTTTGCGCCCAAAAGTTGTAAAGGCAACGTTAATCTCTGTTTTTTTTTTTTCAAATTCAAAGTAGCAATGCCCGATTCTAAATATTCATATATAGAGTCCCAGTTATCAAAAAAGGATCTATGAAGCGTTTATCTAATGACACACAGTCCTATTCGTTGTTACGGGAAGGCGCAGGGTGCAGTGGTGGGTGGGGTGAAGCATAGTATAATAATTTACTACGAAAGGTATTCTCTCCCGTGTTGTCACGTGATGGGCCCCAGGCTAAACGTCATCGGCTGTGGTGAGGTGGTAAATGTATTTTATATTTAATTAATGGCAACACTAATCGTGACATAGTCTGAACTTGGAATATCATATTATAATACCATGGGGGAAAGTTGATTATGTTGGTTCAATCATAAAATAAAGCACTCTAGTGTCCCTAATATCAGGCCCTATTTAATGCTAGTAGTGGAGTCTGCAGGCGCAACCGGCGCCTCTGCATGCCTCTGTAACCCGACCCATTCATCTCAGCAGATTGGGGCAAGATTTACTTACCGGGACTTTGGTACATGTCCAACATATTCCCAATAAGTGGTAACCTCCTTGGTCCTTTGAGCCTCGCCAGCAGCCTCCCAGCGTGATTATAACGATAATATACATGGACAATTGTTAATAGTCCACAGAGCGTGTATAGTGTTTCTAGTAACATTTCAACGGACTTCTTTATGTTTGGATGAATACAAAATGACGTTTCTTGGAATTCTGGAATATTCAGGTGATATTTTGAAGTGAGCGTGGATCGCCAAATCCGAAACAATATGGATAGGGAAAAATACTTAACGGACTCTTGAGACTGGTTTTTGAAAAAGTTGAATATTGCCACGACGGATTCAAGGGAAGCTTAAGAATTACCTTTACTATGAGTGCACAAAACATTTATAAACCCATCTTTCTCAATTTGATCCAGATCTCCCATTAAATGTAGTTATTATTTTTTCACAGGAAAAAAAAGATTCTAAAAAGGTACTGCAAAACGAAAAAAAAATCAAGCAAGTAGTTATACAAAAGGTAATTTTACAAGGGGAGCTGCTAGGCATCGTGTTATCTACCTATATCACTTAACATTGAAATAATACAAATTTTAAGGATTTTATTGCGTTTAAAATTAGATAGTATTCGCGTAAATATAAGAAATCAACATATATTAATAAATTTTTGCTTACAGAACTGATTATTGTACTCACAGTCACAGCTAGGTTTACAAGGTTAATGTTTTCCGATGCCTACTTTACTGAATTTATAAGTTAGGCACACTTTATTCACAAAATTTCATAAATAAATATAGTTACTTACGGAAGCGATCACCGTGTGAGCTTAGCCTACAGTAAGCTACGTTCAGAATATTACTTCAACTTATAAATAAAAGTATACATAAACAAGTACATCTATAGAGACGTCAGTTCTATCTCTAACTTAGACACGGTGTTACGAAATGATTATGGTATTGAGATCTCGTTTCGAGCAAGGTCGCCTCCGAAGCCATGAGACAGCTTCACCATATTATGTATTATCTATGGCTTCACCTACAATAAATCATTTTCATATGATGCCTAAATGACATATTTGAATCACAGGTCAAATTTATAGAAATTATAATACCTTTATAATGACATAAAAATGCTCTTATATAACCAATTCGCAAAAACGTGATTTATAAAGCTTATAATATGTTATATCTTCATTATTACTCTATTATAAACATGCCAACTTTATAATAGGCTGGGGGCATCTTTTAGCCTTATATAAACCTATTATAAAGGGTTAGACAGAGAAGGTAGCAAATGTTACATACATCGATCTCCCTCACACTTGCGCATAATAACTAGAAACTGCGAAAATGACCATAGATATAGCAAAATAACGCGCGAATACGTGTACAGTGAACTGTCAATGCTTTAAATGACAAAACTTTTCTTCATAGTTGACGTCATCGATGTACTATATGATTATAATATAATTATCGTGTGTTTAAGTTTTTTTTTGTATATTTTGTGTTCGATAGTAAGTACCTGAATATCCTCTGGTTTACACAGACTGACTGCACGATAATGAAGTCCCGACAGTTTCCAAATGTCGCCGTATGTTTTGTGACAATCCCTAAAGTACTTAAACATTTGTTCTGTGAAACATAACATTATTACAAATCTCGCTATCAAACTTTGAATCTGATTTTAGAACTTTGCACCTTTTGCACCGATCTTATCCACTAGAACTAAGGATTATTATCTAAGGAGGAATTAATCCTTAATGCTCCTGTGCTATTACCACACTCTTACTCAGGCTATTTGCCTTACTTTAGGTACATTAATATGACCCGTCCTGACAACAGGCCTTGACTCTGGAAATCGCTCGGAGATGTCAGGATAATCACAATTACTTAATTGGAAACACATTACACGAACCAGGAGTTTGAACTATCTGAATAATGTTCCCCACAACAGGCATCCTCATTGGTCCATCGATTTTGGATATGAGCCACCCACTTCTGCTGTAACGAAAATAACAATGTATAATTAAATTAACTGCAAGAAACAAAATGAATGATACGAAAAACATTTTGGAGAACACGCGCGCGCCAATGATAACCAGCAAATAATGAATTATACGAAACAATAAGGTAAGTATGTACCTAAGTATTTTCTCTTATGTTGGGATTATTAACATAAGCGTGGCCCATGACCCATCTATGTAAAAACATGCTATATTAACTATGTACCTAAGTGTCTTACGAGTATTTACGATTTCCATATAGGGTATATGGTATTGTTTTAATCAGCCTATGTAAAAAACAAACATGGATAACATTTAGTAGTTGCCACGCAAATGTCGTTCGGGTAGTACTAGTTCTTGTAGGAGACCATAGGCTATAGTATTGTTTGTGTCTTCCATGATTATATTGAAAAGTATGTACCGACTTTAATGTCTATAAAATCGAAAAAAAATATCTTAGGGTCCTTGTGAACTTGCGAATTTCATGTTTATGAATGGTGATCCTTATTTTTTTTTATTTTCCTGTTTGTAAATATTTAAGTCTTAATTAATTGTAATTAAAAATATTTCGTTGATAAAAGTTTGAGTTGATTTAAAAAAATAATAATTGATGAAACGACGTAGAAACAGTACAGTATAATCAAACTAAAAAAGTATAAAACAATAAATTTATTAAATACAACTACAATTTCCCCGCCTCTATCAGCTGCTTAAGCTTGAACTTCTGTATCTTCCCTGAGACGGTCTTGGGAAACTCTTCAGTGATTTTCAGCAGTCTTGGGATCTTGAAACGGGCGATGTGGCCAGTGCAGTGGCGGGTGACGTGGTCCATGCTCATGGCGGCACCCTCGCGGACTCGGAGTACCGCGCATATCTCCTCACCCAATCTCTCATCTGGCACACCTACAACCTAAGCAGAAGTAAGGATTTTTTTTAATAAAGTTTTAGAAACATAGTAGAAAGCCAATCCTAATTAAATGTAGAAGATTAGGAAGATAACTCTGATAATGATGTCAACATGCTTGTAATCCAAATTGGTCGGACGCTCTTGCTTCCACTTGGCCTCCACGTTTAGGCCGAGAGAATAGACACACCAACTCATAAGGACACAAATTTGATGAAATTATATCCATTCAAGTTTATTAAAAGCAGTGATAGCCAAGTTGGTAGAACGATTGCCTCGGTAACGAGGATCGCAGGTACAAAGCCCGGCTCGCACGTCTGGGATTTCTGAATTTCATGTGCGAATCTCATTTCCAACCACGATTGTCACTTGTTAAACGGTGAAGGAAAACATCGTGAGGAAACCTGCATGTCTGAGAGAACCCCTCGAAAGGTGTGTGAAGTCCGCCAGTCCACACTGGGTCAGCGTGGTGGGCTATGGCCTAATCCCCCTCGCATTGAGGGGAGGCCCATGCACAGCAGTGGGACATTAAAAAGGGCTGGTATCATATCCATATCGTTCTGTAGAATTATGCGTAAAGCTTAAACCGAATAGTAACGTATTAAAACAATTGAATCTTCTATCAAACAATTGAGCATCAAGCATACTTGGCTCTCGACAACATCAGGGTGTGTGTTGAGAAGGTCCTCTATCTCCTTCGGCGCAATATTCTCGCCTCCTCGCACGATGATGTCTTTAAGCCTTCCCACGATGCGGCCGTACCCATCCTCGCTGATAGTAAACTTATCCCTGGTCAGAATAAAAAAAACATGCCATGGAATACATGAACTTAATGATAGTTTTAAAAGGAGTCCATTCAAAAATTGTTTGAAATATTTGCCTTTTATGCCCAGCGCCGCACCCGTGCTACCTCAATGATACATAGCCTAATAACACTCTGATTTAATGCAGCTTCCGATCAGTGAAAGTATATTCAGAATCGGATCAGCAGTGCCAGAGATTGCTCCCTACATCCTAGCTCACAAACTTTACCTCTTTATAATATAGTAGATAGACTAATTATTTGTGGTAGGTACGTAATTATGAATTAAACCTTTGCAGGTTTTCATACACTTTCAAAGGCCCATGGCTGCACCGGATAGCCTCTTAAAGTCAATCTTCTAATGTAAGTGGTTTAATCGTTCTTGGTCAGCAAGCAAGACAGAGTAAAGCTGGAACAGCGCATATATGATAGCTTGGTTGAGTGGTTTGAGTGGTAGCCTGCTAAGCTCACTGCACCGATTTGTTTTGGGCTCGATTCACTTTGGGAAAATGATCTTGTATGGATGGGTCTTAATGGTACTAATACAAGTGTTGCTTAGTTTAGGACCGTACAGTATGTTAATCTTTAAATGGGACTAGGCCCGCCACACACTCCCACCACTGCTACTCCTGAAAGCCAGGATCTACAGTGGTGTCCAATGAAGACACCCGTTGACGACGTTTGACCGACGTTTGACCCTCGGCGAGTCCCGGGATAAGTGTGTTCATCTGCCGATATTTATTTATGTTATTATTATCACCCAGTTTTCAGCCAGCCATCTTTATCGATAGCCTGGAGTGTCTTTTCAGGCTCGTTCCAGTAGCCAATCATGGTGTTGTAGCCCCGCACCACCAGCTCGCCAGGACTACCGTACGGGACGATCTCATCATTGTCATCCACTACCTTCGAGAAATGTGTCTGATTAATTGTAGAATATGTACACTAAGCGACAGATGTCTTAGCCAATAAAGATTTGTGTATATCATCTGTGAACGGTTGTATTTAATTTGTAGTATCTACTTGAGAGTAATTATGCAGAATATAGTGATTAGTATTAAACAATGGTTATTCTGATGAAATTAATGACCTAAGAAATATTCTATCTGGAGTCAAAAAGTCAGAGCTCATACCTTTGACCTGAAAATGTTTGAATGCATTTGAATTAAATGATTTTGCAGGTACCTACTTTTTCATCAGAAAGCAATGATTTTCTATTTTATAAAGACGCCAGTGAGCGCTTTCTAGGTATATGTTGCTCATGAAGGAAATTTCTACATAAGTTATCGGCATTAGCTTAGTTTGAAACAGTCAGCTCAGTGTAATAGCAATAGTGTTTTATAAATAACTAGCTTTTATCCACGGTTGTGCCCGCGGAACTATCGATTTTATTCAGCTGCTCAACTCCCAATTTTTACAGCGTGGTGGTAAAGTCCAATTAATCTTTACACATTGATTTTTTATATATAAATGCGATCAGTAATATAACATATGACAATATTTTATACTATTTTTATATAATCTTATACAGAATGATTCAAAAAGGGTATCCTGACCTTTAAACCTACACTTCTTTAGCGTATTAGTAATCACCATGTGAATTCAGAATTTCGACAGGTATGTCAATAAAAAAAAATCTGCTCACAAAAATCACAATAATTGTCAATAATATGTTAGGAACAAAATATATTTTTTTTAAAACGACGTGACTGTTTCTGACTTCACGTGATGATTAAAAATGCACTAAAGAAGCGAACGTTCAGACGTTAGTATATCATTTCTGAATCAATCTGTATATTTGGGATCTAAGAAGCGGGGTTGATTATTGTCAAACACCACTATTCTTGCTACACGGAAGTTACGCCGCCGGTCCCAGCTTATATACCTCAAGGAGATACCTTCATTTCGACATGATCTTGAATGTAGCCGACAGTCTCCGCGACCACGTCTATACCGTCACCAGCGATACTCTGGAACACGCAAGCCGTTGTCTCCGTCATACCGTATAGAGCCTGAAAGGGCAGACATGTGTCTTTTCAAAAGCAAGTTAACAAAAAACACTGCAACGAACATATTGATACACCTCTGCCTACCTCTAAAGGGCTTATAGGCGTGACGGTGTTTTAAGATGGTGGCCTTTAAATATTTGGAACATCCATTTGCAGAATGCAAATGCAAATTTTGGGGTCGAGTCACCTTCGTCCGTAGGAGAATTAAGTACCCTCGAGATACCAACGGGTGGTGCCAACCAGGTGACAACTCTACTGGTGGTAGGCTTCGGCCGTGGCTAGTCACCACCCACTGAACAAAGCCATGTCGCCAAGCGGCCTAGCCGTGTTCCGGCATGATGTTCGGTGCTGCCATTCATGGATGGCGGGTCAGATCAGTTGCGCTGCATGTGCCTAGTGAATGTAGCGTCTCTATCTACTGCCGCCTTCCTACCTAGGCAAGTATGCTCCATCGTAGATCTCATCGTCACTTACCATCAGGTGAGATCGAGATCAAATACTTGCCTATAATGTAATAAAAAAAAAAAAAAAAGAAAGTTCAGACTGTTCAGCCCAGTGCCGACCCGAGGAAATTGTTAGGATGGCGCAAGGTCCGATTATGGCGCGCGGCGCCTCCCTGGCTTGCCCGTAATATATATCAGTTGTGCGTGCGAGCATGGCACTAGGAAGATCTCGACAAGATCCTAGGTCTCAGTATAATTTTGCTCGCTAAGGCGCCTGTTGGGACTTGGCGCCTGGAGCAGCCGCTCTGTTCTCTGCTTATGGTAGGGCCGGCCCTGCTATTCACTTGTAAGTTAGTATTTGTTCACTACCTTGACAGAATCCGCTTTAAGATATTTCTGTATTTCGCGTATGATCTGAGGACTGCACGGGGCTCCGGCGGCTAGAGCTACACGCAGCTTGGAAGGCACCTCCCCCATGGTCCTGATCCTTGATAGCATGTCCACATACATGGTTGGAGTTCCAGTTATAATGGAACACCTGAAAAAAGGATTTGCTTGTAAGTCTAAGGGTGTACTTACATATCGATTAATTTTTCGTAGGTATAAGAAGCAACTATATAAAGCCAGAAGAGCTACACATTTTCTTGGTCAACGCAACGTTAATAAATCTTGGCTTGTTGAATTTCCTTGTTTTATTTCCCTTATCGGGATTAGCGTTTGATAAATCACTAGCTTCTGCGCTATCTCGCTCTATCGCGCGCTATCTCAATGAAACAGATTATAGCACACAGAGATAATGTAGCTTACTATTAGTGCAAACAAATTTAGAACCAGATCAGTAGATATAAACTAACAAACTCTTGAACTTTATTATATTTTGATCACCTGTCACATACTTAGCCAGTAGGTAGGTATACTTGATTAAGACCTGGAAATGCTGAGAAACAAAATTAAAGTACTCACTTTTCCGAAAATAATGCGTTTATATTAGCTGTTATGTTGTACGTGGGGGCAGCAAGTATGAGTGAATTGCCAAACCTCAGCCCGGCCAGTATGGTTACAATAGATCCCAAAGCGTGAAATAATGGTACCTGTAAAATAAAATTACAAATTAAAACCTTTGTATCTTAAAAATGGTTACACCAATGAGACCGCACCACTTAATATACATTCTAACTTAGTATACATTCTAAATCCATAAAGAAATGACAATATTATCGTCGTTTTCTTATCGGTTTGTTACAAGCCCTTGGTTCTTACAATGACGTCACGTTTTTGACTCATCCAACCAGTCCATCTGGCTGAGGGCCACTTTCACAATTGGCTGATGACGCTCTGGCGAATGCGCTGAGGATCTGTTTCACAATGACAGCTTATTTGACAGCCCATAAAAAATCTGTCAAATATGTTCTGGATAGAAATTATCGGCACCACTGGCTCTTAGCCTTAGTGACATGATTCGTAAAACACAATAATTTTGTGACGACTTCATTATAGCCACCAAAGCAAGAAGGTACGAACTTCACCGTTTCTTATGATGTTCAGTCAAACTTGCAGACAAACAAACAAACACAATTTTATATTTATAATAATGAAGTGAAGATCTTTGGAATACACACCTGCACACAAACGTTATGGTGCCCTTCGTGCATTGTGTTCCTCTTGCCTACAAAGTACGTGTTGTTCACCACACCCATATGCGAATCCAGCGCGGCCTTTGGATCACCTAATTAAAGTTTAAAATAGGGTTAAAAGTTATTAGGATATAATTCAAATGGGATGATAAATATAAGTTTTAGTTGTTTTCTTTAAAGGAAAGACCAGAACATGCGGAATTGACGCGGCACCATCCTCATGGACACTCTGCAGAGACACTTTTGCATACTTCCATGACTCCACCAAGAACTGACCCTGAAAAGGACATCTTCATACAGCGGCGTGGGCCACACCTAGCCACCGTCATACTCATGGTTTCTGCTAGGAAGGATGCAGCCATGATCAGTACCCTAGCGTCAAGTACTTCTGGTACCCACCTGTTGTACCCGATGTCAAGTGAATGATGCTGCCGTCACCAGACTTCACCTCGCCTCCATATCGGGATATATCACCACTGCTCCCATGCCCGGTGATCAGGGAATCGTAGGCAATGGTACCTCTGTGGTCAAAAAACTCTGTTATGGCAGGGAATATCAGGGAGAGTAATGATCACATGATAAACCGCTGATACGTATATCTAAGGACATACGAGTTAATGTACTCAAAGTGCCCAATCTGACTGCTAGTGGGTTAGTTTACTTACAACTAGTGGGCAGTAGGTAGTGACATAATAGGCAGATATAGGGACGCATTATTTAAATCGGGTGCTGATGATACACCTCAAAAAGTGGTTGAAAAATTATCTCACCGTTCTAGAGCTTTATTGCTACAGACGTTCCCCTCAACACTTTGCGTTGTGTTCAGCTTGTAAAAGTTAACAATATCCATATTATCAGTAAAAGTAGAGGACATTATAAGCATTCATTGTAACCTTTACCTAAAGTTTTCGTAACCATGCCCCTTACACCTGTATATAGATTGTCGTTAAAGGGCAGGGCAAAATATTTTAAGGTGGAAGCTCAGGGTCAGGGCGCGAAATTCAAAATTTCAATGGTTTTATTTTTTTACGAAAAATTTGGACATCTTTACGATGTAATTTAGTGTTTTGCGATATTAGCATTCTGCATTGGATGTCTCGATGTATTAAGTTTGAATTTGAAGAAATTGAAATTTTGAATTTCGCGCCCTGACCCTGAGCTTCCACCTTAAGCACGATCATAATACTGCAATACTTACGCCAGTTTCTCTTTTCCAGCACTAATAACAGATTTCAAACTGGGATGTTCCTTTGAACTCAGCACTCCCGCCTTCGTATTGTGTAGCTCTGGCACCAGTTGCTCAAGAATTTTGTAATAGTTCCTGTTAGTTATGCTCTGGCCTATAAGCAAGCTTTTCATCTCTGTCTTGTTTATACAGAAGCTCAATTCCTTCTTCTCATACAATGGATTTATGAGTACCTATAATGAATTGAGAGTATCAGCGCAGGCCACTAGTCTAATTAAGTCCGGAGTAACATATTTGACTACTATTTGAGCATTTAAGCACTTACCCAGGGCCCCAAGTCTGCTAACACAATTGATTCGTAATCGAACAGCAACCGCATAGTAACTGTCACTTTTGACAGATATCCCATACAATATCAGTCAAAACTCAAGTTGACTCAAGTCACTCTTACCGATATAAGTCCTGCGCGTGCGGCAGCTACGACCGCGACGATCCAGGACACGCTATTGTGTGACCAGATGCCTAGCCTGTCACCCTTCTCCAAGCCAGAATCCCGGAGAGCACATCCCAAGGAATCCGCCTGGAAAACGAATATGGTCATCAAGAAAGTAGCTGGTATTAGCACGAAGGTTTGAGGTATGCCTGAAGATTTAATTGAATAATGTTGTCGCCCGATAAGTCAAAGCCCATCGCCCCATCAGTTGCATTCTGATAGCGCTACTCTATTCTGGATGCCAACTCGCTTCTGACGACAGCGTTTCCTTCTCGACAATGGTCGCCATCAAAAATTCTCGTCGACAATCATTGCCACCACATTTAACATCTCGACTCGGTTTTGTATAATCGCACAAGTAAATCTTAAAAGCTTGACTTGATGCGAGTTTGAAATTAAAAATTGTTAAATGTCACTTTCATTGTGTTATTTGACTTGACAACCTGATTAGCTCAGTGACCCTGCTTTCTGTGCGACGGGTCCCGGGTTCGAATCCTGGGACAATCTTTGGGTGATGACCATGAATGTTTGTTACCAAGTCATGTATGTTTCTTATCTATGTAAGTATTATATACTGAGTTCGCCCTTAGTTCATTGTACGGTACCCACAATACAAGCGTAATATTTTTATTTTGAGCCTTAAATTTTATAAGATGGTTGATATGTTGCTTGATTAAATGCCATATGTAAATATAGTTATTAATATATGTTATGAGTCAGAAAACGAGTTTCTAGTGAATGATTAGTTCTATAAATAGATATAATTAAATGAGTACCTGTTTGAGTAAATCCTCATAGGTTAAAGTTATATCCTCGTGTATGGACTTAACGGCGACCCTGCCGGGGTACTTTTCGGCTGTCTGTGCGATGACGTCACCGAGGGTCGCGTCGGTCAGCGGCTCCGAGCCAGGGTTACGGAGGAAGCTGCCGCGCGCTGCCGACGTCATGTGCCCGAACCATCTAATGGAAGATCCGTCCGTTTTAGAGTTTACTATAATAACCGTTACTGAGTCTGAAAGGGGTCGGGGGTAATCTAAGGAACTACTTATCACATTTTAAAATTCTTTCGCTAGGTAATAGAAAGCTACATTATCGCTGAGTGAGTGGTATAAACTGTTTCATCGAGCTACCGCGGTCAGAGCCTCAGGAAGAAGTTACAAAGAAAAGAAAAGAAGAATAAAAATAATTTTAAAGATTTTATCGCGTTTATTTTATTTTTTTACCGACGTTTCGTCTGCTTTACAGCAACCATGGTCACGGGAAGACTGAGGTGTTAGGCGTCCTAGTGTCATAGTAAGACCCGTCATATTTAGTTGTTATTTTCGGTCCGATCTACGCAGAAAGTGCTCACAGTGTCTTGAGGTCTTGCAATGGTGCGCGTGTAGTGTAGTAAGAAATCAATAAGATAAATACCATATAAATGAGCATTTTTTTATGGGTCTAGGCCCGCCACACACTCCCACCACTGCTACTCCTGTAAGCCAGGATCTACAGTGGTGTCCAATTATGACACCGAGGTTTGACCCTTGGCGAGTCCCGGGATAAAGTTAAGTCATATAAATAAGCATATTTACAAACGCCAGGCTAATTGGTAGCAACAATATTTAAAATTATTTCAATTCGTGAATTAAAATTAGACTCCATGATAAGCAAACCGCGCGGGCTTGGGACTACTAAGCTGGTGAAGCAGTGTACATAGGTATGTAATCCAAGAATTATCTCCAGGCAAGCGTGTTACACTTAATACTGGATAAACAAGCAGAACTGTCTTGTTTATATTTGGCTTCCCTGTACTAACAAATATAACGGCGTTGAATTTGTCTAGTGAATTAGAAGGTTACAAGAAGATAATGCCTATACTATTAATACCCAAGTGACTATAGTACGTATGTTTGTTGATAATAACATTGGCGAATAGAAGCATTCTTCGGAGCGAAACAAGTTGAATCGCACCGACACTATTCCACTTAGCACCTAAGGTGCCTTAGGGAAATACCTGAACCGTCTAAAGTTACATTTACAAAGTATTTTACATCATACTGATAGGAAATTATGTGAGGTCCGGTTCCACCAAAGCGGAG
Source organism: Pheosia gnoma (assembly GCA_905404115.1). Lineage (NCBI taxonomy): Eukaryota > Metazoa > Arthropoda > Insecta > Lepidoptera > Notodontidae > Pheosia > Pheosia gnoma. The sequence continues at coordinate 1,969,400 of FR989901.1, read as the reverse complement.
ACAAGCGGAGCGAAGTGGAATAAACCTTTGACATCCTCCGCACGGTACCAAACGGTTTTTTTAAACAATCATACTGGTCCATTCCTCATCGGTCCGCTCCTCTGCTTATAAAACCGAAGGACAAACTAAACCTAGACCTTGTTCGAGCAGACTATTAAGATTTTGTTTTTCTCTTCTTCCTTCTTATTTTCATTTACAAAAGTAATTTGTAAATGTGGGAACCATGTAGCCATTAACTCTAATTTTATACTTAGTTAGTACTTTTTTTTCGACCTGCTGCTAATGTCTGCTTTACCGTTCCTACATAGTTCTCACATACCTATAACAATATACTGCTCAAAAATTTAAAAGATCTTTTAAAAAAAAGAGCAACCATGGAGTTTCTCGCCCGTTCTTCTCCATAGGAACGGCATTCCGAACGGGTGGTAAAATAGTAGCATAGTATTTTGTAACTTTTGACGATTCATAAGTACTGTTGAGTAAAAAATATGCTGATGCTGATTCTGAAACCTGGCAATTGAAAAAATATTCTCGCATACTTCGGCGGCCTACATTGATGAACGACTTTGTGAGAATAAAAAACTGTGTCATAAATGGTCGTATCTTTTGATTGCATTAACTTAACAACTTAACAATAACTTAACAACTTCAATATTTTACACCTCCAAGGGACCTTAGTATTTGATAACCTGATAATTCTTCACCCGTTCCTGAGAAATAGGGTCTTGACAAAGTGATCCTAGAAAGGGTTATTTTTTTACCTTTTGTGGTAAGGAACCCTAAAAATTGCGAACTCAGCTACTTATTTTATTACCAAACTAGCTGTTCCGTTAAACTCCGTACCGCCTCAAAATAAAAAAATATGAGAAAAGGAATTATGTTTATTATTATTTTTTGTGAAGATTTCCCATGTTTTAATGAGTATTCTTCTACTCGGGGAAGAGATAAATTAAAATAATCAAAGGTCATAAAATTCGCCCCACTCGTTCTTGAATTATAAATGGTGTTACTAACACGACTTTGTTTTATATATAAGGCGTGACAATAATAGTGTAAAATATTTTAACAGAGCTAATAGTAGGATTTATTCCCAAAAAAATTATCAAATTATTAGTCATTAAAAAAATGAGACCCCCTACTGAGCGCAGTGCCAAACCTCGTATAAAAAAACAACAACAATTTACACAATTATTTTATACTTCAACGTGATCCATGTAAAAAATAATTATGTAAATCATGCTTAGTTTTTTTATTCAAAGCGAACCAGTAGCGTTACCAGAACTTATGAAAAATCGGACAAAATGTTTTACACTATTTTTGTTATTCCTTATACATAGATAGTCAGAAAGTTACAGTGTAAACGAGTAGATATAGGGATTGTTATTTTTTAGAATAGTTTATGTTTATGAGGTTAGTATTAATCGAAACAAAAATATTGTTTTGATTCGAGGCTTTTGGTAGGTTATTATAATTCAGGTGCATTTCACAGCATTGTTTAATATGTTATTGATAACTATGTGTTAGATAAAAAAATAAATTAATGCTATTGACAGAATTATCATAAAATTTGTAGCAAAGGCAACAAAATATTTAAGTAATTGTTGGTAAAACAAACCTTGTATTCAATCTGTTTATATAAAAACCACTTTTACACAACATTTTACACGACACGGGAACGCAGTCGCATCTGCGAGAACATACTGACAGCTGCTTGCTTAAATACACTGGGTAGCAAAGATAAAGGGTCACTTAAAAAAACCGTGATCGCTCCTTAATACGTGAGATTGATTCGTGATCTAGTAATATTTTTTAGATGACTCATTAATACATATTTAAATGAAATAACATTAAAGTTTTTTTTTGTAATTTAAAATAACCCCAACGTAAAAAAATACTTTTATATTGATTTCTTCTCAAAATACTTTTAACTTAATAAATAAAATGACGTCAGTTCCCAGCTTTCCCATAAACGTCTCTTTTTTTAAATTTAATACGTGTTATTTTCTTCACAAGCTCTTATAATTTCAGTAAGGAATTTAGTAGTACAACATAAAAAAAATGTTATCTGAGCTATCATTTAGGAATAATCTACGTCATTTTATATTTTTATAGTAAGAAGTATTTATTTGTGTATGTAATTTATCTGGTCAAATTTATGTATTTAAAAGTCCTATTTAACATAATAAAATTTGACGAATCAATCATGGGTTTTTAGTAGCTATTGATATTTTTATAGTGACCCATAATTTTTGCGTGCCAGTGTTTGTCCCGCAGTTAACACTCTTATCACTTAGAGATAATAAAATAAATATACAACAGCATTATCTGCCTAATTGTTATATAGCGAGTAAAATATCGATAATACTTTGATAGCAAATGGGTATTCGTTGGGAGCATATTTAAAAATCTGAAAATTATACAATAACTAGCTGTCCCGGCGAACTTCGTACCGCCTCAGAATCAAATATATGAGAAAATGAATCTTTATTTTTCGGTGTTTTAATAGTTATTCTACAATTCGGGGCGGAAACAAATAAAAAAAATCGAATATCATATACATTGGCCCACATGTTCTTGAGTTTTAAATGGTGTAACTAACAGTACTTTGTTTTATATATATGTGATTAAATGATCAATACATATATGTTCAAAACATCACATGAACATTTTGGGGCATTATAAATATTTCGCACCCTCAGAACGATTGGAGCTCAACTCAAAATTTTGCAAAAATGAGTTAAGATCATAGAGAGACTTAATTAAAAATGTATGTTCTATCCGATGAATATTAAAGCAAATGCGTTTTTATGATAGAAAAAGCATATTATATTTCCGTCTCTTTTACACCGGTACTTTTCGTCCTCCCCGTTCAGTTTGAAAGATCTTTCATTGCGATTTCCCAAAAATATGATTTTTGAGTTGAGCCCCTATCGTTGTGAGGGTGTGATTTTAAAAACGATAGGTAGTACGGCCAGTTTTTTTGACAGTTTTTCAAACTTATGTTATGTGTAAGAAATATTAAGCTGCCTAAAGTAGTATTGTTAACACAACCAGATACTATAATGATTACAAATCTGACATTTGGTATACTCACTTGTATATATTTGTTACCGCTACAAAGATATACCTACCTTATTATAATAGTCATTTGAAAAAAAAAATTGTGGGCAATCCCCAATAGGTACCTGTACAATGTGCGGGTAAAAATAAATATTACCGCGACCATCAAAGATTAAATATATCAGCTATAGCCGACCAAGTCAATATAAAGTTAATCCCGCGTCTTTGCTGAATAAATGCAATAGATAGATATAGAAATCTACCGCAAATATAACTTTGTATAAAATAATTGTGTAAATGATGTCTGATTTTTTTTAAACGAAACGAACCTGTAGCATTTGGCCAGGCACTCAGTGCAGGATTTCATTTTTTAAATGTCTAATATTTTTATTTTCTTTGGGAATATTATCTTTATAACCTACTGTTGGCCCTGTTAAAATATTTTACACTATTATTGTTACGTGCCCTTCATATAATTAAGTTAATTTGTTCAACAAATAGTATAAAAATATATTTAAATAAAGTTCCCACGCTCATTGTATTATATACATAATTATTTTACGAGCTATAAGTATAATTATACATGTTTATTGATAGAAAAATAAATATTAAATTGGCTTAAATCAAGCAGAATAATAATTGGTATAATGTCATTAGTCTCGGCTCCCATTACATTGGACCATTTCCCCTTATTATCTATACACAGTGGACAAAGCGACGACCTGATTAGCCCAATGGGTACTGACCCTGACTTTTGCACTGCGGGTCCTGGGTTCGAATCCTGGTAGGGATAAACTTTGTGTGATGAGCACGAATGTTTGTACCCGAGTCATGGATGTTAAATATCTATATAAGTATTATATACTGAGTTCGCCCCAGTCCATTGTACCGTGCCCATAATATAAGCGTTGCTTAGTGTGGGACCGTATAGTTGGTGTGTTCGTCTGGCGATACTTATTCATTTATAAAACAAATAGCTTATGTATACAGTTCGCTTCTGAATAAACTCGACCTACTGTGTTTCTTCCAATATGTATCACAGCTTGCTTCATGATTTAGTAAAATAATACGTGGCAGTGTTTAAAAAATGCCTAAGTATTGTTTTTTTTTATAAAAAATCATGTCACGGACTGTCTAGTCTACGAAAATGGAAAAGTTTGGGGACTTACCCATCTATCAATCTGGGCTTACGTATGTACGGACCACGGTCAAGTGTTTCTTTGCGGTATCTGATCTTGGTGGTGAGTGAATCGAGGCCACCCCGCCCCCGCCCCCGCCCGCACCGGAAGTGGCGCGTGGGGCGCACGCGACGCGACCGCCGCGCCGCCCGCCCACCGCACACCGCTGTGACGAAACATGCAAATTTCTAACCTCATAAGGCCACGATACAGATCTGGGTAGGTGAAAATGCGTTACAAATTGTGTTTTCCCTCTTCCTCTGAACTCAAACAAGGTCGCACAGATTGGGAACATTGATCCATCTCTATATATAGTTTTGGAAAATAAATCATCCACTGACTCTAACATTTACCCTTATTTTAGACGCTTATTATGAACACTACTCATTAAGTTTCATATTACAGCACACCGTCTGGTATAAAAACATGGTTTATTTGATGTTAAATATTTATTACTTGTTTGTAGTTTGTATTAAAAATCATTAAACCTTTATTTTAATCATTTTCTGCCTGCATATCAAGGCCGCAAGGGGGGTTCCAAACCCCCCCCATGCCTTAAAGCCCCACCGTTTTATACATAGGTCCTTACTAATGTCTCTGATCCAGATCTCCCCCCCCCCTGAAGTGTATTCCTGGTTACGGCCTTGCTGCATATACACCTCTCAACTCTTACTCAATGAGTACCTACCGCAGAACCATTGTCTATCCCTCGAGCAGGTCTAGAAGGGCATGATTGATTGTTACTACTGCCAATCATTAGTGACACGCATTAAGGTGTATTGAATAGAGATCTCAGTGGATCAGCATCAGCGTAATATTTACTTTGTTTGTTTTTTATGAGATGTCTACACATAAGTATAAATTACTTAACACCTCAATCGGTCGCCATTGAAACAACCATTTTCAGTTGAAGGGAAAATACTATACTCATCGCGGAGCCAGACGAGTGACGTGGCATTTTAATTTCATTACTAAATTGCAACACTAGTCATATCATAATCGATCACTCATGATGTTATAGGTGAACCAAACTTTGTAATATGCTAGACTATTCGTAACTCTATTATTCAACTATTAAGATTGTTATTCGATTGATTGGAGTACTTTTTTAAGAAAATTTCATCAGCAAATAATTTGGATAGCCGAAACCGCTTACATTTTTGGATCATGGACTTGTTTACGAGAAGGGTCAAGTAATTAATGATGCATCGGTAGATATCGGTCGGCCAATAATAGTATCCATAACGTTCTTCTATCATGAAAATGTTTATCATATTCATGGCGACAAATCGCTCCCTGACTTAAAAAAATGGGTCAATGCATGGGACTATCTGAGACATCGCTTACGGGAGTTTGTTTGTAAATCCAGGCGGGCGCCCGCCGTCGCCTTTATTTACTCGAAGCATGCAAGAAATCGGCCGGCGATACGCAACTGTGCCGCAGTCATGCTCCGCCCGCCCTACGAGTAACTCGCCAGACATGGCCGCCTGTGAAACCTTGTGCAGTGATTCATAGCCGTGATACTGTTATGTGACGATGTCCCAAGCAGCCGGCGGCAAGAAGGGCGGCAAGGGCCCGCCGAAGAAGCCCACCGACGAGGACAAAATCCCACCGGTTAAAGCGACAGAAGAGATCAAAGAAGAGACGTCTTCCAACAATGGTGATAAGAAGGAGGTCAAGGAGAATAATGGGGAGCCGAATGTGGTTAAGCCCCCGAGTGCGGGAGTCAACGTGCGGGAGGTGGCGGCCAAAATCCTGACGCTCGCACAAAAGGGAGAATGGCCGGCGGTGGAGCAGACGCTCAAGGTCCTGGAAAAGCTGGTGGCGGCCGGTGGGGAGGACACCATCTCCGTGCCCATGGCAGGGATACTGGATCCGGTAAATTATTTTTTTAAGTCAGGAATCATTGACATATCTAATGTTTAAAGGCTCATCTGCTGCGCTCTTAAGTGGTTTTCTGTTGAAATGGATTGGTGTCCTCCTTCTTTCTTCCACAGCATAACGATGCCAAAAGTGTATTTTATGCCGAAACTAGTCCGAGTTAAGGTAATTAAACGCAAATTTTAAGTGGCCCTCGCCTATGTAGACATGCCACTAGAACATTGTATGAATTACAGTCTGGTTAACAAAGATTATGATTATGTTAAATAACCCTCGTGTATAATTGTAAACTCTAAAAATTTTGAAGCATCTCTGAATGTTGTTTTGTTATTGATGAAGAATAAGGTTTGTTGATAACATTTAAATGTTAAGAGATGTTGAAGTATATGATCATCTGATCTGTCATTACAAACTCAATTCTGATGAGATCCATGGTTACCAACCTCACTTGCCCCACTTTTATTACTTCCTTTTAATTATAATCGTGTCGCAACTAAAGAATTCTATTCACGCACGGTCAAATTTGGGCAAATTCTTACAATACAATTTCTGTTTAGGAACTTGTTTAACAAATATTTCTATGCATTTCACTGCAATGAAAATTAAGCTTCGGAACATTTAAGCCATAAACTTAAGCGTTTTATACATATTGTATACGTAAAACTGTGGCCTTGCTCTAAGTCCAAATTAACTCGTATTACAGATGTCCTTCATATTTTCGTTACCAGTACTAGCGATCAAAGGTCTTGGAGGTATACAAGGCGATTGATCAAGACCGACCACTATAGGGCAGTCTGAAATAATTTAGAGATAAGAAAAACTGAATTCATAGAAGTTTCATAGCCTCCTGAATCCTGGTAGGAAACAATCGTTGTGTGATGAGCACGAATATTTGTACCCGAGTCATGGATGTTTATCATCTATATAAGTATTATATACTGACCTCGCCCTCAGTGCATTGTACGGGACTCATAATACAAGCTTGCTTAGTGTGGAACCGTATAGGTGGTGTGTTCGTCTGGCGATATTTATATTTTATATTTATTTAACATTTATCAATATTTACATTTTCGTAATAATAACTTTTTTGAATTATCAATCAAGATTCCTGAACAGCTTAAAGTTTTCCAATAACCAAAAAGTTCCGGTTTTCTGATACTTATGTAGAATCGTCATGGTTCCTTAGAACAAACATCTCTATTTCTAATTTGAGACAGCCCTATACTGACTTGTGTTTATGCATCATACTGTATGTCAAAACCTTCAACCTTGGTTCGTGGAAATACGGGTAGTTGTGTTCAGCCCCTTACCAGACGATGCTGATCGTATCGATGTGAATGTAGTCTCAGAGACTATTCGTGGAGCGAATTTTAATTTCATAGCATTTATAAACCTAATGTTTTGTTTACAAAACCCATAAAAATGTGATAAATCTGATTTAGTTATCATATCTGCTTTTGATAACGCTAAAAGCTTGGGTAATGATAACGTCGAATATATGATTATATTATTATTATTAGATAGGTATAATAAATATATAACACACTGCACATAACCTATGTGTATAAGTATTTAAAGAATTAGAAATAAATCCTAATAAAATAAATATATAACTTGCATGCAATTTTAATAACTATAAATTCAATTTAAATAACAATAATTTCGAGACATAAAATTACTAAAATATTTTTTACAATGGTAATTAATTTACTATGTTGCGCAAATGGTATTTGGTGATCATATTACAAAATGTATTTAATTATCAAAAGTACTTTAGACTCCCGACTCTCACAAAATAACAAAAAAAGTAAATAGTCGTAAAATAGGTTCGTAAAAAAATTTAAAAGTCTGATGATCCTTCATCAACTAAGTTTGGTGCTTAAGATCGTTTCAGTTTCAGCCGTTCGCTCGGTGCCTGAACTATTTTATGTTTTGATAGCACGCGTGAAAACTTTTCAAGAGTAACTCACTCAATTAAGAAGAGAAGTAAACAACGATGAATCATTATGCTCGTGCAGTATCTTATTAATTAGTGATTAAAATTATTTCAAAGTAATTATTAATATCATTGTTTTTTAATATTTTTTCATGGAATCATAGATAAATAATACATGAATAAAAGTTGCATGCGTTGATTTTGTAACAGGCAACATTGGATAAATGAATTCATGCTCCTCAATGGATTTGACTATCAACCTGACATTCTGTGCAATGTTCTTTATACTTTTATTCTGAGTTAGAATTTGACGTCTGAATAACCGCCATATATTTCAAAGATGATTTATTTCCACGAACTGACTTGAATTTTTATTGGATAGCTTTCAATCACGTCACCGATGCTACATCTGTTGTTTTAGTCTTCGGTTATTTAGTTGACTTTGACAAAAATATTTTTTGTCAAAGCTAACAGATAGATGCGATGTGCAGGTACTTAAATTGTGAACTCATTAGTGTTGATATATATATTGAAGATATCAGTTATGTGTCCTGATGATCGATATTTTCGTTAAATTTATACAGCCATATTTAGTTGTTGCTTGCGGTCCGATGTACGCAGAAAGTGCTCACAGTGTCTTGAGGTCTTGCAATGAAAAACTAAAACTAAATATGAGGGTACCCCGGTTCAAACTATGACACTAGGACGTCAACCACCTCAGTGCTCCCGTGACCATGGTTGCTGTAAAGCAGTCGAAACGTCGGGGACGTAAGAAAGTATAATAAACGCGATAAAATCCGTTAGATTACTTTTATTTCAATATTTTCGTATTGCTATTTTTGGATATTGTTTCCATCCATTTAATTTCATTGAACTCTGAATTCGCCCAATTATAATTATTTCCATATAATAATAGTAATAGTCCACCTGACCGAATTTCGGTCACGGCGGCTAAATTAAGCGGAGACTAGTGCACTCTCTCATCCCTCACTCCCATAGTCCAATAGGACGACAATCTGACACGACCGGAGAGAGATCAGGCGCAGGATCGACGGCTTTACGTGCTCTCCGAACCACGAGCGAGTGATAATCATGGTTGAACATGAGATTTGTGCATGAAATCTAAAAATCTCAGAGGTGCGAGCCGGGGCTTGAACCGGCCACTCACGATACCGAGACGAGCGTTCTACCAACTTAGCTATCACTGCATATATATTTCCATCTACTAGCATTGATTGTGACGGTTATTTTAAAAATTCAATTTTTAGGAATTTAAAACTAGGACTAAATGGAGAGCCTCCTCCCTGTCTTCCGTAAAAAGTGTCCAACGGGACAACGACGTCCAATATTTCGTAACGACCAATATCGTGGATGCAGCTCGCAGTTGAAGGGACTACAATTGATATAAGTTCTCTGGGTATCCTCGGCGGAGGACGGTCTGTGTGTTCGATAGCCTGGCAACGGATCGCGTGCCTGTCTGCCGCCCAGCGAGACATCTTTCCACGTTTTTACTGCCTCCGCGAGGGGATGCCAAATGGATCGATCGCAGCTATCAGCGCCATATATGATTTGTTTTGCTATTCGCGTGAGATATGTCGCTTCGTCTTGAAAAGATCAATATTCCACTTGTAGATATTACAATTTATAATTTATGTGACGGGTACTTCGTCGGTGTATAGGGACTGTTAGACTCAGGGCCATAGCCAGGAATTTACTTAGGGGTGAGGGACCGGAGACAATAAGCCATAATAACACATTTCTTTCGAGCTCTGGACCAGAGACAGAAAGCAAAAACAACCACAATCCGAAAGGCGAAAACATTTCATAAAGTACTTATGTATAAAACGTTGGATTAGTTTAGGGATTTCGGGGGAGGGGGTGGGGGGATTGGTTAAACCCTCAAAACCCCCCTCTGATTGCGTCCTTGGTTGGACTGCTCACTTACATTCCTGTACCTGGAAATGTATACTGTAGGTAATTATGAAATACGATCAAGTGTAATCTACAAAGCTATAACCTAAAAAATGTCTAGAGGCAAGGTTGGATTTTAACATTGATTTCCATTCAACACTACAAATCACAAGATATTCTATTTTTGGCGGACTTATTTACGGCACCGCGTGCCATACTAGCTCAATTAAAGCTAAGTCTTAATCGCCGCCCGCCCCCGCCAGGTGGCGTGAGCTAAGTGTGCCAGACGGCCACCGCGAAGTGCCACCAGCATTTGATGAGGCAGTCCATTACAACGTTTGATGTGCCGCCTGGATCTGGTGGTCATACTTTAGTGGTGAAAATCCATCCTGCCACTAAATCTAATCGAATGAAAATGATATAGTCAATGTTATGCTTTAAGTGGCAACAATATTCATATATTGAAATAAAACTAATTTTACCGATTTTATCGCGTTTATATTATGTTTTTTACGTTCCCGACGTTTCGGCTGCTTTACAGCAACCATGGTCACGGGAGGACTGAGCGTCCACCCGCGGTACCTCAATTAAATCTAGTCTAAAGCACTCAGATAAAATGTTGCTTACTAGTAAACGAATTTTCAGAAACGGATCAATAAAGCCGGGATTACTCCATACTCCAAAAACGATCAAATTTACCTCTTTAATCCACAGCTCTGACTGTGGTACTTCGTTGAAACAAAGCCTACTCAGGGACTGCTCAGGGATAAAATAGCTTCTTATGACTAAAATTATTTTTTAGAACCGCATCATTAGATCCGGAGATTTCTACATCCATACTCGCAAAATTAACGTGAGCTTTCGGCATTATATGATAGATGACGTTGTAGCTTTCGGCATTGGGAAAAAAATATAATTTAGGTCACAGACTAACACATACTCTGTATATCTATATACAGAGAACGAGTACTAAGTAAGTCATCCCTAGCTGTCTAGCAAGTCATACGAAACAAATTCCGCCGGAGAGCCCGCGCTGAGCGGCGTCCGTGTGCGCCGGTCAAAACGACCCCCATTTCCGCCTGAAACTATATTTTTCACGTTCCACATAATTTCGGGTATGAAAGGTACGTACGCCGCGAACTGACCGTTTCTGTGTCAAGGGCAAGAGGCAGGAGTTTAGCGTGTTCGGCTGCCCGTTACTCGCTAATCGATGGGAGATTCGACCTTGGCTCCACCGCAACATCCTTGGGTTCTGCTGACCTGTCTAATGCTGGAAGGCCACTGCTTGATGGTGGGAAGTCGTAAAGAGTACTTGGTTTGTAAGACGACATACAAGACAGGTATTTAGTAAGGTATTAGTTTTGAATGAATTGTACTGACCTACCTGCCTAGGACGTCTTTTGTTTATGATCTATACGTGCGAGTGTCAATGTCACCGTATTCATTTGCTTAGTGTATATATAGGACGTATATATAGGAAGCAGTGATAGCCAAGTTGGTAAAACGCTTGCCTCGGTAACGAGGATCGCAGTTTCAAACCCCGGCTCGCACCTCTGGGATTTCATTTCATGTGCGGATCTCATTTTCAACCATAATTATCATTTGCTAAACGGTTAAGGAAAACATCGTGAGGAAACCTGCATGTCTGAGAGAACCCCTCGAAAGATGTGTGAAGTCCGCCAACCCGCACTGGGCCAGCGTGGTGGACTATGGCCTAATCCCCCTCGCATGGAGGGGAGGCCCGTGCCCAGCAGTGGGGCATTAAAAAGGGCTGAAAATATTATTATTATTATATATAGGACATTGACACTCGAACCCACTGTAGACAGAAACTAAGCGACATAGAAAGGAATTCTGCAACTCGGTGTCGCCTCGAAGCTTACACTTCGTCGTGCAGACGAAGGTACCATTGACGCCCTGATTAGTACAGCTGGCATCCTCGATTCCCGGTAGCAGCAAAGTTTGTGTCACAAGCAAGACCGTTTTTATCGGAATAGTGAACGTTGATTATCTATAAGTAATTTTCCAGTGAGATAAATAATCATTCTATGGTTGTTATATACTGGCTGGAATCGCCCCAGTCCATCGTACATCATTATACAGCGTTGCTTAGTTTGGGACGGTACAGTTTTTGTGTTCTTACTCTCATGCAGTTAGAACATAGGGCATTCACATTTTATGAATATAATAATAATAAAACTAAAATAAAAACACAAAACTAAACCAAACTAAATAGCTGCGATACATACGATACCTATACAAACAAAACTAAAATAAAACACAAAACTAAACTAAATAAAACTGCCGCAAGGTTGCTGCCGGCGCCGTTGCATGACAGGGCGTAGTATCAGTTGCATACAAGTACTCCTCGATCGTCCGATGACATCATTAATAATCGATCTTATTTGATCGCTCAAGTCTTATGGCCAATACCGAGCGAATTTTTAGGCACCTAATCTACTAGGCATAATGGTATGACCTAAATATAGTATTGTATTACAAATACTGGCCAACAGTACCACATAATTTATTTATTAAACTCTTTCATCAAAGAAATAAACATAACAATAATCAAAGACACCAGATAGATAGTACAAATAGCGGTCTTATCACTAAAATGTGATCTCTTCCGGACAACCTATAAGAGAAAATGAGAAGGATAAATCAGAAAAGGTACTCTTGGGTACTGCTAAATATAAAATACACGCTAATACACATACCAATACTTAAAATAAATAATATATTAGATATATATCTAAATATAATATACTACACATATATACGGAACATACTTAACAGAGAATGTGTGTAACACTGAAGATGGGAGAATAATAGTGTTACGCATTAGTGCTTGCACGGCGGCCGCCGCAGTTATAAGTTTGAGAAAAGCCCCTGCAGTTAGTGTTGCCCAAAGTCTTGTAGACGTTCTATAACTGCATCAAACGTCATATAGTACTGCGCAAAGCAAAACTCTTGTGCGCAGTACTTGATAAAGTTATAGTACGTCTATGAATTCAGAGGTTGGTCGTGCAATACCAGGACGCGAGATTATTTTTATCTCTCTTTTCCTTTTTACTTTGGGCAACACTGCCTGCGATGTCCAGCATTCATTTGAATATTACTTCAAAAGGCATGTCAAAAAAAGGTTTGATATAAAACATGTTTCAGCCGTTTCCCCTTAATTAATTACATATGCAAAAATGGGGTTCCGCTAGTTACACTTTTTTGACATCCATTGTAATAAAATTTAATGATCATGAATTATTTATAAGTGCCAACTTACTGTTTTTTCAGTGCTTGAATTTACTTTTTAGTTGGACATGTGTTATCGCGAATGTTAATCTAGTTCTCATTCTAGTATTAATGAAGTAGTTGTAACAGAGGAGTGTCTGAATGGCTTAAAAATATTTGTTATAGCTCATTGTCAGGCTTCTCGAACAAGTGTATGTAGAACAGTCATACACTACTACATATGTATATATATATGTATATATACTACCTATAAATACCTATATATATATTTAAAGTGATTAAAATAGATTTTTATTTATAGTTTGATTTTTTTTGACCTCTCAAATAACTAATTGTATTTCTATTGTTTCCATCTTGATCTTTTTAATCAAATCATTAAATATTTATTGATTAAAAATATATAGACGTTACGACAAAAAAAAACAACAGCCAGATTGAATAATTAGACTGCGACCAAGGCCCTTGCGGTAGGGACCCGACACAAATGTACAAAGCAACAATATTATCAAAAGCAAAATCAAATCATTCGTAGCAAACAACTACAGGTATATGTATTGTAATAATCAAACCAGCGAATTTTCAATTATACGAAAGTTACGAAGAAATGAATAAGCGAGTCAAGGACTCCGCAAGGGCGGTCAAAATAGTCCCTAAATGTGACTTCATTTGTCGAAGCCTTAAGAATAATAAGGGTAATTTCAAAGCTATGACAGCTTTGAAATTTGGATTTATTTAATGAACAAAAAAACTGCGATGCGCGCACCGACCCAATAGATAAATATTTTCTAATATAGATGCAGCATTATGCATGTCATAATGTATATTCAGTTACATAGAGGTCTTACACCGAATAATTCATACATGTTCAGTAATGGATCTTGACTTTTCGTTTTGTGAAGACACCCCTTGCCAACGTGACAGCGTTGATGTCTTTCAGATGACATGTCCGGTCCGCTTCGCTCTGCTGCCATATTGAACTATCTATCCTGTGTCAGCTCTTCACACGACGACGTAAGACGGTTTGTACGGAATACACTAGCAGGAAAAAAAAAATCGGTTACAGAGCTCAAAAACTATATTATTACTCGTATAAGTAGATACTTTTGTGAGGTACAAGAAAAAAAAACAAAGAGGTAAAATTAAAAATATAATTGACAAAGGGAATAAAAGAACAATGAAAATATGCTTAACAATAGTTCGACAATAGGTGTTAACCTACGTACGTAAATTGACAAAAAACTAACGCACAATGGGGCATCATTAACCTAATTAACTTATATACTATAGTATTTAACATAAGTATTCCGCTCGTTTTGCCAGGGATCGAACCAGCCTGTCTATGAAAAACACACTAAAATGTTTCTAGACACTTTAACATGTTTATTATGACTTATAAATGTGCAGTGTCCTAGAACGATTTAGCCACCAGTGTAATACAAAAAATAATTCTAATAAGATGTAAAACTTGAAAACCTTTGGAAAAGAGAACGTTTTTTATCCTAAAATAGTAGATCAATCCAACTAATATTATAAATGTAAAAGTTTGGATGGATGGATGTTTGTTACTCAATCACGCCAGAACGGCTGAACGGATCTGGATGAAATTTTGCACAGAGATAGATTATAGCCTGGAATAGTACATAGGCTACTTTTTATCCCGGTAAAATGTATGGTTCCCGTGGGTACTTTTTAATCGCGGGTAACACCGCAGAGTGCAGCTGGTTATCTATAAGGAGATAGTAAAATAATTTAATTATTTATTGAGTTACATTATTTAATTATACAATTTTAATTATGTTTATAATTCCATGGGCATAGTTAAATTAACTGCGTACACTGATTTTGAGTATTATAAATAATTATTATTTGACGTCATACATAAACTGTTAAATTACTAACCGGCCCCCAGATTACGTATCTTTTGAAGCTTAGCGAAAGAAAAGCGACAGCAATAATCTCGCAATAATTGCTTTCAAATCGCAGATTTGTATGACGTCGCAGCGCTACGTAATACGAATTAGCAATTTAAAAGCAAATATTGCGCGATTACTGCTATCGCTAGGCTATTGCAAGTTACGTAATCAGGGGGCCGATGTGAGTAAACCGGTTATGACGAAGCAGTAGCCACGACTGGGTCAGCGATGAGTAATCAACTGAAAGCTTCGACACCGGATATTGCGAATCACGAGAAGTTGCCATGAATAACGAGGCCTGATTTTCAGGACAAGGAAATTGGATATCGACTAATGATTATTCAATCTGTTTGATGTAATGTGATTATAATAGAGGGAACGACGATTAATTGTTGTTTCAAAATGGTCTATGGTATCCTCCCTCGTATAAAGGGGTCGACTTTAGTAGGCCATAGATTATTTAATCCCTATTATATTAAACTAGAGAAGCAAATAAAGAATATGTAGATAAACATGGCGCATGGCTGATTTTATAATCGAAAAAACATTCCCGCACCCCGCGAGCGGATTTTGATCATTGTTCTATTTTACTATTCTAGCCAAACTTATATTTTGATGACTACGCCTTAATCTTAAACACAATAAGTACCATTACAACGAACAAACAGTTATTATTTATGACCCCAAATGGCTTCCATAAAGTCCGCCCTTAATTACACATGGCATTACGGATCGCCCGTAACAAATATAACATAATGCAAAACTCGGGTGTGCCAAATACTGGGAAATACACGTAAAGGTATTCCCACCCGCTACAGCAGTGATGCCAACACGGTATAGCGCTTTTAGTGCTACAATCAAGGCAAAATCTATCGCTTTTATATAAAATATAGCCATCTAGCGGCTTTTTATCAGTCAATCTAGCCCAGGAATGTTGACTTCACTGCAAGCTAGTTCTGTCTATCTGGGTTCTAACATTGTTCTGATGCTATTAAGGTATTACCATTGATAGACCATTAATTTTACTACCTATAAGTGTAACATGGGTGGAAATACTGAGCCCTACCCTAATTGGGTATACTAGATACCGGCAGGAAACTATCCGTAGCAGTCAAATTGGCTAGTGTGCCACTAATACTCACATAACGTGCACTCCGCTCTTTCAAGAGTTTAACCAAAATAAAATAAAACTACCCATATCATCTCCATGCAGTAAATATTCCGCGCCTCTACTATAAGACGTGCATTATTTAATGCGGAATGACGTCGCAGCACTCGAAAAACACAATAATTGCATTATTAAGCAGCTACATATTAAGGCCAAGGAATAAGGATAAGCTTAATAAGATCTACAACATTTCCTCTCAATTAGACAATATCTCTCATTCAGAATTAAATTAACAATTTTATAAAGATGTATAGAAGTGATAGCCAAGTTGGTAGAGCGCTTGCCTCGGTAATGAGGATCGCAGGTTCAAACTCCGGCTCGCACCGTGTGCCACCGATGCACTCGCATCGATTTCATGTGCGAATCTCATTTTCAACCACGATTATCACTAGCTAAACGGTGAAGGAAAACATCGTGACGAAACCTGCATGTCTGAGAGAACCCCTCGAAAGATGTGGGAAGTCCGCCAACCAGCACTGAGCTAGCGTGGTGGACTATGGCCTAATCCCCCTCTCATTGAGGGGAGACGCGTGCCCAACAGTGGGACATTATAACGGCTGGTATTGTTATAAAGATGTATATTATTAACGGTTGTATATTGTTCCAGACAACAGGCATGACGCCGCTGATGTACGCGGTGAAGGACAACCGCACCTCGTTCGTGGAGCGACTCATCGAACTCGGCTCAGACGTCGGCGCAAGAAACAACGTGAGTACTGGGGGTACAACGATATCCCTCCCTTTGTCCAGTGCTACGAGCATTTCAAGTTTTAATTTGATCGGGGGCTTAGTACGGGTTGTTTAAGTAAATGATATTGAAGCGAACGATACTGATTATTTTCCTATATTCATTAACAGCCTATAGTCGACACGAGGTGGCAAAATGTATGAGAAGATTTAAAATCCAAAAAGCTTTTCGTAAGCTATGAAAACGCGTATCATAGAGTCCTGATCTACCTGAGCTTAAAATAGAGTATTAGACAAAATACTCTTTGTCTTTTCGTAATTAGTTAATATGTAATCTTCTACGTTTTAGTCTTCCTTTTTCCCTTTCTTTTTGATTTGGGATCGAAGATCAGTTTACCCAATTTTGTATTTATTTGTATTACACGGAGCGATTGCTATCTGCTTTCCGCGACCCGACTAGATAACTAATGGTAACCTAAGGCCTCAGCCTCGAATTTAGCGGGCAGTGGGGCGGCGGGCGGCGGCGGCGTGGGAGCGGGGCTCGATGGCCGCCCCGCGCCGCTGCCGCGCCGCTGTTGTCGAGAACCGGTCCATTTGATTTTACGCATAAGATCCTGCCGCTCCCGCGCCGCCGCCGCCCGCCGCCCCGCTGTCCGCTAAATTCGAGGCTGAGGCCTAAGAGTTTGACCATTTGTCAATATTTTGCAGACTTCGATTTCCCGTAATAACTGTCAATGAAGTTAATGTAACAGAATAACATAACGTGCCCTTCGAAGCACTCGGCCGAGGATCGAATGTTATCACTCGGTTATCCAAAGGCCTGACTTCACACGCGCTGATCTATGGGGAATTTTCACTAGGCTACAACCTCCTTATTTAGTTACATCTAAAAAATATTGCAAACTACATATCGCATACATTTTTTTGCTTTACCCTTAACATTTTGTTAATATATTCTTGTAACTAAAAAAGCTAGTACACAACATAATTAATACCTATCTAAAAAATAACATAATTACCCCTTCGATGCATCATTTGCCAATATACGTTAAGTGTTTGTTTGAGAAGTGTTAGTGCTATAATTGTCGGCATACGTTGCGTCTTGAACAAAGCAAACTGGGACGAGGAGGTAATTGCCTATAGGCCGTCCCGTCAACCTATCGACTTCGAGCACCTGCTACACAATCAGCTATAATATATTTGTTCTTATGACCTTAAATCAGTATCCCACTAATATTATAAATGTGAAAGTTTAGATGTATGGATGGATGGATGTTTGTTACTCAATGACGCCACAACGGCTGAACGGATCGGGATGAAATTTGGCACAGAGGCGGATTATAGTCTGGAATAGCACATAGGCTACGTTTTATCCCGGTAAAATTTATAGTTCCTGTGGGATAGATTTGTTTTAATTTTTCATACTTTCGAATCGCGGGGCGCAGCTAGTATAAAATAAGTGCAAACCGACCTAACTTTCGAATTAGGGTATCTCCACATTTACTTTTCGATATATTACGATGTTCTTATATTTTGATCCACCGTCCTCAACAATGCCTAAATAATAAAATTAAATCAGGCTTCCAAGATCATTAGCTTTTCCCGGGGACTCGCAAAGGGTCAAACCTCGGCGTCTTCGTTGGTCACTGTGGATCCTGGCTTACAGGAGCGAACGTGGTGGGAGTGTATTGGGAGTGTGGTAGGTCTAGTCCCATAACAAAAAGCAAATTAAGTTTCCAAAAGCAACTGGCCTGTAAACTCCCGTTCTTTAAGGATTCATTGTCCTACGGCTACATTTTAGGTATATCTATTCGCTTATACTGGATCCCGGCATTATCGCTTGCTTACTGTAGCAGTAGTTCATGCCCACCGTCACAGATGGCGCGATAAGCGCAGCGCTGGCAATTTATGCTCATAACCCACAATAGGCGAGTCGCCTCGGTCATGCCTCGGTTCTGAGAGCTTCAGGAAAATGCACTGCTTACGTCCGTTATTCGAGCGCTTAACACGATTTGTGCCCGCTCAAGTGGAAGGGTTAATTGCACTGTAGTATTTTTTTCGGTTATCATTTAATTGCCCAAGTTTTTCTTTCGAAAATAACTTTACTTTCCTCCTTTAGATGTTATCTTTCATTCGCACGAATAGTAAAGTTTTCTTGAAATGTAAACTGAAGGCGGTTGTTAATCTTGAAGGATTTTCTTTGTAATTGTTTCCCCATTTTAAGTTATTACAACATGATGATTCACTACTAAGGTATCCCTTAAGAAATACAAAATGTCTCTTAGCAGGTTAACTTTAGGGTATTTTTTGCCTCCATAAGTGTGTTAGAAGACTATTTTTCTATAGAACGATATAATAATACTAATATACTGTAATATTGCATTCTAAGTATATTAATATTAAACATCCATGGCTTGGATACGGATATTCGTGATCATCACACAAAGTAAACACCTACCGGGATTCGAACCCGGGACCGTTGGTACAGAAATCAGGGTTACCGACCAACCATTGCCTGGCGGGGCGGCCGCTATGCCAGGACGGTTATTATCCGGATCTTGTATATATGTTACTTGCACCGAAAACTCTTATAGCGCGATTCGGGATTGTGATGAGAATTGTCTATTGTTCTGAATGCGGCTGCAGCACTATTTGTGTCGCTTGTGGCGAGGTTGAAGAGGTCGCTACACTAGGAAACTACCTTCAAGGACTGGAGCTAGCTGGCTGCCTGGCTGGTGAAAGACCTGGACAAGCGTCTCAGACCACCGTAGTTTTTCAAAGTCGACACACGTGCTCTATTTAATGAATAAAGCCTAACCTGTCAATTTCCAAAATACCCACCCCATCAACCCAATGGTATTGAATCATCACCCTTTGAGTCATGCACCGTGACATTACGAAGTTATGAATTAGCCACGTGAATCTCACGCAACAAACGAATTATACAAATCCACGTAACTAGTCGACAAAACCTTTAAGCTTATTTTCGCTTAGCAAGCAAACTTTTTAAATTACATTTAATGTACAGGAGACAGTTGCTATGTGCCTATTTATGATCGTACAATTTATTGTTTAGAATTTACAAGAGATTTGATAGAATGGACGCTCTAGCATGTGATTTAGAGCAAAATAGTCTAATACATAATCTAATTCGTTTCAAAATTGGATGCAATTTATGAAAAAAAGATCGAGTTTAAGAAGATGATGTTATATTAGCAATTGTGTAATGACAATTTGGAGGGGTCTATTTCTTGTATGACAGCGCATATAAGCAAAATACTGTCAAATCAGATACACAGAAGTCTCTTAAAGTTGATAATAAAGTTATATTTGCCCCTTTTCCCCAGGCGGCCTAAGTTAGCTTTTTGCGATTCTTAAGTTTGATAATTCAGATCTCTTCCCTTACATAACATTGAATGTTATCTTTCGCACTTAATGCTTGAGTATCTACTGCTAATGTCTATTAGACGCCGAGTGGTGCTCAAGAAAGCACGCGATGTTTACATCAACAGAACATGTTAGCGATTCGCGCATTAAACTTTAATGCCTATACACTGTATATGGGAACATCAGGACTTTCACTTCACAATGCTTTCCTACTTCACGTGTGCTTGCTTGTCCCTGAGCAAGAGACCAATAGTCAATTGTTATTTGACTCTATAGATCTTTGAAATAAAACTAATTTTAAGGATTTTATCGCGTTGATTTTATGTTTTTTACTACTATAAAGATAATATGTAGCCCCAGAGTTTGAAACGTATAATTTTGGGGCGCCTACCTATCCATTTAATTTACTCTCTCGTTCGCGACGATACCATTCGTACCAGGCGCTTATTCGAGGAAAATATAAATTATAATATAAATACGCAATACAGCAATAAAGATATGGACAGCTCATTATGTTACAGCTTGGCTTGTGCGTCGTAACTAGAGACCCTATCTTGCTTATTTTAAAGCTATATTATTTTGTAGCTTACATTCACAGACCAATGGAATGTAAAGATCTAGCGACAAAAAACAAATGGGGGAAGAGGAACCCACCACTGACCCTCGGCTTATCAACTTCTCTAATTATAAACCAAACAAGTTTAATCGATAATTAAAGAAGCTAGCAATACCGAACTCCTCTAAGATTTTAGTCGAGAAACTATCTATAGTGACGGGACCCCAAATAAAATGCAATTCTCCGCGAAACGAAGCGAATCTAAGTATTCGACATGTGTTTCGCCTCTAAATGAGGCATCATCAGGACAGTTGGGTTACGAATGAGCCACACGAATAACGCAATAAGTACCTAGTAATAACTAAGTACACTTATATCTTATAATTCATCTTCTATGGTGCCATCTTTATACAGCTATACATATTGTTTACAGGACAATTACAATGTTCTCCACATATCGGCAATGTACTCGAGGGAAGACATCGTCAAATTGCTACTGTCGAAACGAGGAGTCGATCCTTTCGCGACGGGAGGGGTAAGCATATTAATCACCTGTTGAAGAATTCTACCGTAATGGCCTCTTTGCATACCTACCTACTTCATTTCTTTGCAATAGATGGACGTGAATAATTTTCATTCCAACTCCTCGTATATTTCGTTGCTGGTGTTAAGACGACTAACTATTCCCCGGGACTCGCCGAAGGGCAAACCTCGGCGTCTTCGTTGATCACTGCTGTGGATCCTGGCTTACAGGAGTAACAGTGGTGGGAGTGCGCGGAGGGTCTAGTCCCAAAAAAAATACCTGCTTCATGTGTGTCTTTGAAAGTAAAAAATTAGAAAGGATAAAAAATACCAGCTGGATTGACTACCTGTTGCCGGAACATTTGACATGAAGCGCTGAGATGATGCCCGTCTCCTGTTCTTATTTTGACGGTCCTCTACCGCCTAATTAATATAACTACGTATTAGTACTAATAAGGTATACTAATATTAAGGTATAAGGGTAAAGCCCATTTATCATGCGCTTGAATAACAAGAAGGAGGTCAGGTGTAACAATTCGAGCACCCATCCTGAGTCCGAGCTATGACCTCCTTCACTTGATATGTATATAATATAAAAAAATGTGTGTGGTATTAAAGTATTATTTAATGTCAATTTGTAGAGTAGGCAACAGACGGCAGTACACTTGGTGGCGAGCAGGCAGACGGGCACCGCGACCAGCATACTCAGAGCATTGCTGACAGCTGCCGGCAAGGACATAAGACTGCGAGTCGATGGGGTAAGCTGACGGCATGTCAAGATTAACCCAATCCTATAAACTACTTCTAGTGCAGCTAGGCTTAGTGACTTCGAAATGGCGATATTCATCAGAACCTTGAATCCACTTACCTTACGTTATCAAAGTCTAGCTTACACCAAGGTTGTGCCCGTCCATCATGAGTACGTCGACCGACGCCTACACCAACCCAGCCCTTTGTCTAGCTCGCGAATAAACCACAAATGTATGCAGATTGAAAATAGTAAAACCAAACTACCATCCAAATTGAAAACAATAAAATTAAAGCTTTAATGCCCTTATATTAGAGTTATGATTGGTAAATGCTGGTGAAGCCTGGATGCAGCGGCTCGCTGCGATCGCGTGCAGCCGCGGCGCGCCCGCCTGGCACCGCCAACCGCCCGCGATTCAGGAACTACCCCCGAAAACACCCCCCAACTCAACACGTAAACACAACTCTACGTCTATACAATGCTAAAACAAATCTACGCATACTTTCCAACTAAAAAAGTCCTTTTGACGCTAATCTGCCAACAATAATCTGACAAATACTAATTATTATGGTTATATACGGCCAAAACAAACCACGCCAAGGCTGACGTTTTATATAAGGACATTCCGATAGTGGCAGCCACCCTCGCGAATAGAAACTAGCTAATTATCCGTCGAGCTTTAGCGGCCGGGTATACGTCACAGCGCGAATTTACAATGCAAATTAGTCGCTGAATATTAGTTACAACCTCAGCGATGAAATTCAAAATTACTAATTTTATTACTATAAGTCTCAGTCGGTCCTTCGTCACGACTAGAGGAGGGCAGCTCCGCCATGGCCTCCGAATATACTTGCGCGTTCATACCTTAGTGCTATGGATGAGGAAGTACGTATCGAATCCGATTGATAGACTAGAGTTAATCGGAACGAATGCGAATACTTCGCGAGTGACTGTAGCAACGTAATAGCATCGATTGTGCATTATATATAACCGCCTGCGAAGATTGCGATGCACATAAATTGGTTATTATTGTCTGTGGTGTCACAGTTCGGAAGCGATTCGTGCAGTTGCACTCGGCGAATAGCGTGAGTTGTTTGTGCTAGAGAGTCGCGGGCGCGGCGCGATGTCGGACGGCGGCCGGGACGCGCCCAGGAGCGCCAGCCTAGCCTTTGGCTCGAGGGCGCACAGCCCACCCGTGAACCTACAGGCCAAGGACCTGCAGAAACTAGAGCTCAGCTTTATAGAGCTGAACAAAGAGCGAGCGCGCCAGAAGGAGTGGAAAAAGCTAATTCGCGACCTGGTGTTCCAGAGGGGGAAGATCCCGCTCCTGCTGGCGGTTGAAGCCGGCAACCAGAGCATGGTCCGCGAGCTGCTCAGCGCGCAGACGGCGGAGCAGTTGAAGGTACGATGCCTGAACGCCTACTATTTTTATCATAACTATATGTGAATACGTTATAAGTTATGCAACAGCGCCTTATTAATACGTGAGACTTGGATTTTCATGTAAGTTATTAAGCTTTTCGATGTTCGGTTATATAATTATTCCCCTGCTTTACAAATTATAATACGACATCGTTGTTTCTTGCATGAAACTTGCACATACGTTCCTGCTGATTTATTAGAAGTAAGAACTTACCGTTACTTATATGTTTAACTCAATCATGTAAATAAAAACTCACATTTTTTTCAACTTTTTCGTCAATTTATCCAAGAGCTAGTTAATGCTCATCCAATCCTGTACTGGGTCGCAGGCAAGCACTCCAGCCGGTGACACAGCCCTACACCTGGCTGCGCGAAGACGTGACGTGGACATGGCTCGCATCCTGGTGGACTATGGGGCAGTCGTGGACGCCGTGAGTGGAGCTGGGCAGACTGCCCTGCATATAGCCGCAGCGGAAGGCGACGAGCCACTCGTCAAGTACTTCTATGGAGTCAGGGCTAACGCGGCCATAGCCGACAATGAAGGTGAAATATTTATACAATGTAGAAACCATTTCGACGAAATGAAAGTGTCCAATGAGAAATTACCAATAATTTATTAACCTAAAAACATATATACATTTAAAACTTAAGGGTCACAACTAGTGGCGTATTAACGCAGTGATAAAAATTACAAGTGTAGCGAGGTAGGTACGCTACAAATAAAACACTAGGTAGCTACCTATAAAAGTCATCATAAATTATATTTTCTACATTAGACCGGACACCAATGCACTTAGCTGCGGAAAACGGTCATGCAGCTATCATCGAGCTCCTAGCTGACAAGTTCAAGGCGTCCATCTTCGAGAGAACCAAGGATGGGAGCACGCTGATGCACATAGCGTCTCTGAACGGCCACGCCGACTGCGCCATGATGCTGTTCAAGAAGGGGGTCTATCTACACATGCCAAACAAGGTGAGGTTTCCCATCGACTTGCGAGTGAACGTGCTCTAGCGTATTTATACGATCAACCGACGTTCGGTTACAAATAGTGACCCCAAGCTTTTCATCACACTAATAGTATAAATGTGAATGTTTGGATGGATGGATTTTTGTTACTCAATCACGCCAGAACGGCTGAACGGATCTGGATGCAATTTGGCACAGAGATAGATTATAGTCTGGAATAGCACTTTTTTATGCCGGTAAAATTTATGGTTCCCGTGGGATAGATTTGTTTTAAGTTTTCATAGAGCAAAGGATCGACATGATTTTTTGCATAGTTAGTGGTAGTTTAGGGGTCAGAAAATGACATGGGCTAATTTTTATCCCGGAAAAATGCACGGTTCCTATGGGATAGAATACAGGAACCGTGTTTTTTTAAACATTACATTTTAATCGCGGGTAACACTGCGGGGCACAGCTAGTAGTGTATAAGTTACATGTCGTAACAAAGTTTGGCGCTGAATTGACGTAGAATGATGGGCAATTTGTTTTTAAAGTGGTATCCATTTTGTGATCATATCCATTCAACTATTTCTCTATATAGCCTATTTCATTATATAGCACTCATAAGCATAAACATTTATTAGAAAACAACTGACCTTTCCAGATACGATATTATATGATCTGCAATTGTTTAACTAGGTACTCTTTGTTACTTTTTAATTCCCTAGTTTTTTCAACGAGGTCTTGTAACCGTTGTTCCTTCGAGTTTGTCGAAGATCTTTAGTTAATCATAGAAAACTTATAACAGAATCAACAACAATTCGTCTATCATTATATTATGTATCTGCTGCATGTTTAATAAAAATATGGGCGATTTCGATCTGAAGAAAAGACAACGAAAGACCATAAACCAACTAATTAACACGGCGATATTAAAACTTCGCAATGTTTCATTCGTATTTCCGTGACAGCCGGTTTATTGCGGGCTTTATAGCATACCTATATATAAGCTGCTTCATGAACACGAAACCTTTATACTTACCGTTGCGTGCGTTCAGGCCCAGTGCATTAGAAATTAAATTAATTTTACACTAGGTACAACCTTAGCCTTATTTCAATTGTATGGAACAGCAAACATACGTACTTAGAACAAAAAACAAAACCTTACCCTGCTCGTTGTATCGGGATCCTGATATACAAGACTGGCTAGTATTTATAATAGACACAGCATAGTACCTTAGTAATAACATATGATACTGTCATAATATAAGATGTCATTGATTTTTTTAAACTTGTTATAATAAATTATTAGCTCTCATATAAGCAAGTAGTGGGGAAACACTCTTTCTCCTTCGCACACGCGCTAACTTATACTCGTAGCGGTGACGTCACTATACCTGGTCCTGCTATAGTTTTTCCGAACGAAAACTTTAATAATATACATCGGTATATTAGTTAGTTTAAACATAATTTCACTGTTAGCAATCGTATAACGTAAATTATTATAAACAACTAGCCATGTGCCCAATAGGATATCCATTAGGGTAATATCTCAGGAGCTGTCTGCCTTTTCTGAAATGTAATGTAATGTAGAGTAGAGTTTGTGGGTTTTCCTGCTGCTCTGCCCCGCGACTTCTACGCGAAACTATGTGTTACCAAAGAACTCTTAAAGACCGATGTAACGAACTTTAACTGGATAGGTCTACTCGACGCTATCATTGAATTATTGTAATACAAACTTTTGGCTCTCTAATAAATTCATTTTTATAAACTTGTGTGTAAGGTGTCAAGTCAAGAACAATTCTTACAAATTTTAACCGCATTGATTTCTCATATTTACGCGAATACTACACATTGAAATAAAAAAAGCGTTTATTTTATGTTTTTACATTCCCGACGTTTCGGCTACTTTACAGCAACCATGGTCACGGGAGGACTGAGGTGTTTGACGTCCTAATGTCATAGTTAGAACTGTGGTACCCCCATATTTAGTTGTTGTTTGCGGTCCGATCTACGCAGAAAGTGCTCACAGTGTATTGAGGTCTTGCAATGGTGCGCTTGGTTTTGGATTTAATTATATTAATGTTACGTGCGGGGGTAATCAAATGCCGATTACGTCAATATTACTTTAATCGCTGGTCCTGCACACTATTTATAATCCGGAAATAGCGAGGGCGGATCTTTCCAGAAAGGTGTCGATAAAAACCCACTAAACAGAAATGTGCCATAAGGAAAATAAACCTTATTTACACGGCAATAAGGAGGGGCTAGAATGTTCTAGTGTACGTAGCTGCATTCGTCAAATCGGTATTATTCCGGGAATTCCTAGTTCCAGGAATCCCATTGTCCTCGCCGCCTTTTGTTTACTCGTAATTTTAATAAAAATAATACGAGGTATATTCCGGAAGCCGGTTGCAACATTGTTGGCGATTCTAGATCTTTCTTCACAGATCGATAGGGGACCATGGACCTGACAATGCGTTTTTGTTTCGAGAAGCTTCGATGACTATTTCACGAGTTATCGATACCTCTTTTATACGCATCGCAACATTAATTACTAAGATATCTACATGAAAAAAAAACAAAAAACTAAAATATACTTATTAATAGGAAAATTAACAAACTAAATAAAATAACGACATTGATAAATGACATTGATTGACAAAAATAAAAATAAAATTCTATACATAAAAATGCCTCCACGTCGTTTTATATTAATTAGTTAATAAGAAATGAATATGAAACTGGTTTTTCAGGATGGTGCCCGCAGCATACACACGGCGGCGCGGTACGGGCACGTGGGCATCATCAACACTCTGCTGCAAAAAGGAGAAAGCGTCGACGTCACGACGAACGTAAGTCATCATTACATAAATAGTTTTGTTATTTTTTATTCTCTTGATCATCGTGCCCCGATGCCGCTGTAGAGTTCACGAAGAAAAACTAAAATCACAATTTGTTGTAAGAATTTTTTTTTTAACTAAACGCAATAGTTTTTCTTATAAGATTTAGCTAGGTTTTAATTTTGTGCTCGTCGCCATCGTCTCTGCTACTGCAAATAAAATAAAAATTAAATAAATATAATTATCGCCATACGAACACACCAACTATACGGTCCCACTTTAAGCTTAACGCTTGTGTTATGGGTACTGTACAATGGACTGAGGGCGAACTCAGTATATAATACTTATTTACATATTAAACATCCATGACTCGGGTACAAACATTCGTGCTCATCACACAAAGCTTGTGTCCCTACCAGGATTCGAATCCGGGACCCTTGGCGCAGAAAGCAGAGTCACTACCACTGCGCTAATCAGGCCGTCGCAAAAATATAATATCAATGCAACATATTAAAATGTAACTTTCAGGATAACTACACAGCGCTACATATAGCAGTAGAGTCGTGCAAGCCTGCCGTGGTAGAGACGCTGCTGGGCTATGGAGCTGATGTACATGTAAGGGGTGGAAAACAGAGGGAAACCGCTCTACACATAGCCGCGAGGATTCCCGATGGTAAGTAAAACGGTAATCTTAAAATAATTCGAGCCGACTTGCTATTATAAGATCTTAGTTAGACGCCTGAAAATATCTGACATCTAGAACTAAGGATTGGTATCTAAGGTAGTTTCACAATTTGGGTCTTATTGGATAGCAATTGTATTAGTTATAAGCCGAACCAGAGTAGACTTAATGCCGACCCTAATAAAAGACGAACTCGCTAGAACATCGTTACCTAGACAAGATATTCTGTTTGGCCTATAAGACAATGACTAAAATAATTTCTGTCACAACGGTGATGTAAACGTGGTCACCTTTTCAGGTGACAAATGTGCACTTATGTTATTGAAGTCGGGTGCGGGGCCTAACAAAGCGACGGAAGACGGTATGACGCCAGTCCACGTCGCCGCTAAATTCGGAAACCTGGCCACACTAGTTCTATTGCTAGAAGATGGCGGGGACCCTCTTAGGAAAACCAAGGTAACTTGTATTAATGACAATGAGTTATTCGAATGGCACGTATTCTTTACATGTACTGTAACTTTCTCGTGTCTGTACAAAAAAGATATTAATAAGCTTGACATGGTTTAAACCGGATCAACATTTAGGATACATACTCTTTTTAGTTCCCGCGGATAGCCAAAAAACTTGTTGGGTTTTGTATTAAACTTGGCATAGTAATAGCTTATAACAAGATCACCTGTAATATTTTTTCCAGAATATATAATTTAGAAGGGCTACTCTAGTATAGTAAAACAAAATCATACAAAGCGTACGAAGTTGCTGGGACAGCTCATGTCATGTTTCTTATGTACATATGCAAGTAAACCACAAATATATATTTCAAAAAGTACCTAGGTACTAACTGAATCTACAATTACTTTGCTCACTTCTTGCTATATTGAACTCACAGCGTGTTTTAAAACAACAACATAAAAAAGACCATTATATATCGTAACTTTCCAGACGGGTGAAACGCCCCTTCACATGGCGTGTCGGAGTTGCAAGCCAGACGTAGTGCGACATTTAATAGAGTTTGTCAAAGACCATAAAGGGGAAAGCGTTGCTACGTCATACATCGATGCAGTCGACGAAGACGGCGCTAGCGCTCTTCACTACGCGTGCAAGATCACTAAAGAAGAGGTCAAAATACCCACAGCTGACAGACAAGTCGTCAAATGCCTCATAGAAAACGGCGCCGACGTTACCCTCGCAACTAAACATAATCACGAGACCGCCTTCCACTTCTGTGCTATCGCCGGCAACAATGACGTCATGACTGAAATGATTACTCACATATCCACAGCTGACGTCAGCAGAGCGCTAAACAAACAGAATTCTATAGGCTGGACCCCTTTACTAATAGCGTGCCATAGAGGTCATATGGAGTTAGTTAATACTTTATTATCAAATCACGCGAGAGTAGACGTGTTTGATACTGAAGGAAGATCAGCTCTTCATCTTGCGGCCGAACATGGTTTTTTACAAGTATGCGACGCTCTTCTAACGAATAAAGCGTTCATAAACTCAAAAGCTAGAAACGGCCGGACAGCCCTTCATTTAGCGGCAATGAACGGCTACGCGCATTTAGTAAAATTCTTAATACGAGACCACAATGCTATGATCGATGTACTGACGTTAAAAAAGCAAACACCATTGCATTTAGCGGCAGCGAGTGGTCAAATGGAGGTTTGCAAACTATTGCTCGAACTTGGAGCTAACATTGACGCAACAGATGAATTAGGTCAAAAGCCTATACACGCGGCAGCACAGAATAATTATTCCGAAGTAGTACAACTATTTCTACAACAGCATCCAAATTTAGTAATGGC
Organism: Pheosia gnoma; assembly: GCA_905404115.1. NCBI lineage: Eukaryota > Metazoa > Arthropoda > Insecta > Lepidoptera > Notodontidae > Pheosia > Pheosia gnoma. Next base: position 1,939,500 of record FR989901.1, on the reverse strand, counting down.
TACGACAAAAGACGGGAATACGTGTGCTCACATAGCAGCTATGCAAGGGTCAGTGAAAGTGATAGAAGAACTTATGAAGTTCGATAGGACTGGTGTTATATCGGCGAGAAATAAACTGAATGATTCAACTCCTTTACAATTGGCTGCTGAAGGGGGCCATGCGGATGTTGTAAGAGTGCTCGTTCGGGCGGGAGCGTCGTGTACAGATGAAAATCGGAATGGATTGACAGCTGTACATTTAGCAGCTCAGTATGGACATACAAATGTATTGGATGTCATGCGGTCCACAAACACTTTGAGGATATCCAGCAAAAAGTTAGGATTGACGCCACTTCATATAGCTGCGTATTATGGACAAGCTGGTAATTAGTTGCTCAACAATTTGATTTTGATAACTTGTTTTGACCTCATAGTATACGTGCTAATGGTTTCCTTTTAATTACAGAGACTGTCCGGGAACTACTATCTCATGTGCCAGGAACAGTGAAGTCTGAAGCTCCTACGGGAGTTTCTTTAGTGCCAGAGTTAGGCGCTGAGTCAGGACTAACCCCACTACATCTCGCTGCTTATAATGGAAACGAGAATGTAGTAAGATTACTTCTAAACTCTGCTGGAGTGCAAGTTGATGCTGCCAGTACAGAAAACGTAAGTAAACATATGAAGTAAACTCATTCAAAGCCTTACCATTGCTATTGAGTTCTACACAAGAATTATTGGTTGCAGGGTTTTAATCCGTTACATCTAGCGTGTTTTGGAGGGCACATGTCTATAGTTGGACTACTACTAAGCAGATCAGCAGAACTGCTCCAAAGTACAGATAGACACGGTAAAACTGGTCTGCACATCGCGTCAACACACGGCCATTACCAAATGGTTGAAGTTCTGCTCGGTCAAGGTGCGGAAATCAACGCGACAGACAAAAATGGCTGGACTCCGCTACACTGTGCAGCAAAAGCTGGACATCTCAATGTTGTGAAACTTCTATGCGAATCGGGGGCATCACCAAAAAGTGAGACCAATTTAAATTGCGCTCCCATTTGGTTCGCTGCCTCTGAAAACCACAACGATGTCTTAGAATACTTACTGCACAAAGAGCACGATACTCAGTCCTTGATGGATGACAAGAGGTTCGTTTACAACCTGATGGTGTGCTCGAAGAACCACAACAACATACCCATCGAGGAGTTCGTGTTAGTGTCTCCGGCCCCCGTCGACACAGCAGCAAAGCTATCTAACATATACATCATTTTATCTACTAAGGTACGACACGTTGAATTATTAATTTGTTATAATACTCGTTGTTAATATTCAACTCGTGTCGACTTCCTTAACAGGAAAAGGAGCGTGCCAAAGATCTTATAGCAGCAGGAAAACAATGTGAAGCGATGGCCACGGAACTGCTGGCCTTAGCGGCCGGCGCCGAGTCCGCCGGACACATCCTCACAGCCACTGACAATAGAAACATCGAGTTTTTGGACGTTTTAATAGAGAACGAACAGAAAGAGGTCATTGCGCATACGGTTGTCCAGAGATATCTTCAGGTAAAAAATAGGTAACTTCCCTACTACACAGAGACTTGCATTTAAAAACCAACCAAAATTCTGACTGGACATTTTGTTTTCAGGAACTCTGGAGAGGGAGCCTCAAATGGACTGGCATCAAAATTATGTTCCTTTTTTTCGCGTTCATAGTATGTCCACCAGTGTGGGTGGTGTTCTCTCTTCCACTAGGCCATAAATATAATAAGATTCCAATAATTAAGTTCATGTCGTATCTAACGTCACACATATATTTAATGGTGTTGTTGTCTTTAGTAGGGATAACGCCTATTTATAATTCTATATTTAGAGAAAGTTTACTGCCGAGGTGGTACGAGTGGATGCTGCTCATATGCTTGAGTGGTCTCCTGCTGTTCGAGCTAACCAACCCCAGCGACAAGTCTGGGTTGGGGTGGATCAAGATTGCCGTGTTGCTAATAGGCATGATTGGTGTCGCGACCCACGTCGTCGGTTGGATATTCGTCAATAACAAATACTGGCCGACGCTCATGTACTGTAGGAACCAGTGCTTCGCGCTATCATTTCTGTTAGCCTGTGTACAAATATTGGACTTCTTATCTTTCCACCATCTCTTCGGTCCGTGGGCCATCATCATAGGAGATCTAATGAAGGACCTGGGAAGATTTCTCGCTGTGTTAGCGATATTCGTGTTCGGATTCTCAATGCACATAGTTGCGTTGAACCAGCCGTTCAGAAATTTGAACAAGGCGGAGGACAATAAGTATGCGAGACAAGCGAGGAAGAAAATATTCTCAGACGGTGAGTGTGATTCCATAGTACGAAGCCGGGAAATCATTAAACACATCAACATTCATACTCGTAGATCATTGTTAATTACTTAATTCAAAACAATTAATGATACACTTGTTATGTAATAGAAAACACTCGATTGAAAAGACAAGCGTATGATACACAGTGGATAAACACAGATTCTGGGGAATCGTACAGGAGGAAACAGGGGCCAACTGGACGTAAGCTAGTGTTAGAGAGAGAGAGATTACATTTTACTCATATTTTTATCACTTCCACGATGATCGCATTACAACTCGATGTGCTTAATTTTAATTGTTATTTAATTTTCCGACGATATGCACCTCCGCTTCCAAGCTTGATTGAACGTTAGCCGTCGCATCGAGAATGTTATCATCGTCGCCAATTTGTTAATACGATACATCCCATTAATTAACAATACAATACAACGCAAACGTGGAATGTGTTAGGACTCTGTAATATACAAAACCACACATCGTCATGATTCAATATCAACTTTTATTTTCATTGCATCGATTATGGCACGAGTCAGTGATTCGACGATTAGAATGTTTGTTTTGTGAACAATTCGCAATGCATTTTCTGCGTCGCATCTAAGCTGCAAAGCATTAAGAGCATGGTCGTTTGCAGATGTCGCTACAGAACATGCATTGCGGGTGACAATACTAGTTTTAGTGGAATGAGTGGCCGACCTCACCGCATTCGATGGAGCAAGTGTTTGATTTGCGCATGCCGCGGCTGGCTTATTGTCCTGCGTTTGTCACCGGCGTATGGAGGTACCACTTTTTTCGGGCCTGATCCCGTTCGCTATGTGTTTGGCTGTTTGTCGTCGATGTGTCCCACCTCTTGTGTCCACGCTGTCGATGTCGCGACACTCTCGTAGTGAGCCGCCTAGGGGACGGGGTGGATTGATGTCGCAGTTTCCAAACCATGTACAAAATCACCGATAGTTTAAAGTACCCGATTACTGACTACACAAAATACTTGATTGGTTAATACATACACATTACAAATACAATAATACTTGACCGTATCAATCTGTCTCGCCCACGTATTGTCGGTGTCAACATAGCTGTAGTAGACCTAGATTTGCGGGAAGATTGATGCAAGATGATTAGACATAATTTGACCTTCGGAAGCATTCTTACTACTTTTTAAATATGAATAATATTGGCATACATGCATCAACCTACCCCAACCTACTCTTTTCACGCGGTAAAGAACGTGGTCCATGGTGCGTGTTGTCTTCTAGCGACGTTGTCACCGCTCGAGGCGCTCGAGAAACTGTTCTTCGCCCTTTTCGGCCAGATCACGTTGTCGGACCTCAACTACGTTTCCGCGGTCCGAGCCCCCTGGACTCAGAACCTGTTCAAGCTGGTGTTCGGGGCGTACTTGCTGATGACAGTCGTGGTGCTCATTACACTCCTCATTGCGATGATGTCGGACACTTACCAGCGCATACAGGTAACTACGTGTCGCCCAGAACTCTTATATTTGTTCGCAGTAACCATGAACCCGATTTATTCGTTCGAGTTGCTATTCTTCGCGGTATTTGGACAAACGACGACGGATCAAACGCGGGTGCATCGGAACGACACGACCATACAGCCGCCGTGGACCAATTATCTGTTCAAAATTGTGTTCGGCATCTACATGCTGGTGTCTGTGGTGGTGCTGATCAATCTGTTGATTGCCATGATGTCAGACACGTACCAGAGGATCCAGGTAACATGGGAAAAGTTATATTGAATACGTGTAAGTGACGCACGCATTGACACGACCTAAACAACGATAAAGTTAAATAGACAATTGAATGTTCTGAATTAATGTTAATGTATGTAATTTATGCAACATAACTAAGAATGTTTAATTAATACTTATTTAAAATGCCAATGAACCTATAAAGACTTATCATATGTACAGGTGTGCGAAGCATGTTTTCACGTTTTCCTTATTCACAAATTCGTATACTGTTACCGACATTTCTTTCATATAAAACCATAGTAATATTATGTATATAACTAACGACCAAATACTGTAATTCAACTCAAATATTTACTTAACTAAACAAGGCAAATTTTATTTAATAACATACTGAAATAAGTAATATAAACTAAGAAAAGCACTAAATGCCTTAGATTCAGTCACGAAATCATTTGTTTCATTCATCAAATTATTATGCAATTAATTTCTATACCAATAACCAAGGAAGATTATATAATATTCAGAATTCATTAATTTTACCTACAAATGCCTGTGTTCTTTATTTTTGTGCATAAAAATTTGCGCTGACGAAATTCTTTTTGTATTTCGTGTCTGGATCTAAGGAGCAATCACAAATTTTCTTCCTTATTTAACTCCCTTGCCGAAACGCTAAGTTGCTACACAAACAATTAATATTTCAGGCCCAGTCAGACATAGAGTGGAAGTATGGTCTGTCTAAGTTGATCCGCAACATGCATCGCACGAACACGGCACCGTCGCCGCTCAACCTGGTCACCACATGGCTCATGTGGCTAATAGCCAGATGCAAGGTGAGTTAGACCAGCATTTCCCAAAGTGGGCGATAACGCCCCCTTGTGGGCGCTGCAGGCCTAAAGGGGTAAGAGACCCAGAAAAAAAAGGGGGGCGTTGTGTAGAGGCTTACAATAATTAATTTAATTTGTAGTTATAGTGGTTTTTAAGTAGATGAAAAATGGGGGCGCTAAAAAATAATTCATTCTCAATGTGGGCAGTAGACAAAATTAGTTTGGGAACCCCTGAGTTAGACCATAGTAGTTTACAATATGACATCATGATCACGCTTGAGGACAGCTTGGTAATATCTTCTACCCAATAGGAAGTGCTGGGTGCTCAATTTAATTATAATCGAGTGCTATATGCAAACGGAGACAACGTAGAGGCCTTCGTCTAGTGGTCCAGTAACGCATTGAAAATAATAAAGAGAACGCTATACAAACTGTTCATCCACCGATATTCCTTTGTAGACATAAAACGAATGAAGTTCGTTCAATAAATTTGTAAAATATTATTAATCTATGAGGCCAGACTACACCAATGTATGCACAAATTGAATCGTCTTTAAACTTTAGAAGTGTATCAGATAAAGCTAAATAATACTTGAACCGAAATATTTTTTCAACATAGACTTTAATATTTCAATGAGGTTCATCTTCAGGCTACCTTATCCAATTCTGCATCTTGAAACCTACTTAATAATAATACCAGCCCTTTTTAATGTCCCACTGCTGGGCACGGGCCTCCCCGAAATGCGAGGGGGATTAGGCCATAGTCCACCACGCTGACCCAGTGTGGGTTGGCGGACTTCACACATCTTTCGAGGGGTTCTCCAATACATGCTCTAAGAAACCTACTTACATTTTTATTAATAATATGATTTCGTCAAAAGAGGTATCCGGGTAGACTTCTTCTTCGTGCTGTGGGCATGCCTGTGCCTAACATTACAAAGTAATGGAATAAAAAAACGAAGCGATAGCATAGTCCAATTTCTTCCAGAACCGGCTGTCCAAGAAGAAGCGGCCCAGCCTGGTGCACATGATCGGCTTGCAGCGGCAAGACCAGATGAGCGCCAGATCTAAGGCAGGAGCAAAGTGGCTGTCAAAGGTCAAACGAGGGCAAGTTGTGCCGAAAGGTAAAACTACGACACTATACAATATTCACCGTTAATATAGATATAATTACTTTATTTTCCATAAGGGGGTACTGACGAGAAACGGCGATAGTAGCTCTAAATATGTAGCTATATCTTAGGCATTGTGATGTTTCATATACATTTTGATAAGGATGTCCAAAATATAAGTTCGAGCCTTATAAGATAAAAAGTGCAATTGTTTTTTTTTTTAATTTCAGATTCTACCCGCCTATCGGTAGTTCACCTTAGCCCCCTAGGCTCACAGCTAAGCTTTAGCAACGCTACTAAGATTGAGAACGTAGTGGATTGGGAGATCATCGCCAAGAAGTACCGGGCTCTCATGAGGGAGGAGAGTGAGGAACCCGTCGCAAAGGAGAACGAGGAAGATACTGCGGACAATGTCTCCGAGATAGTTCATAACAACATATCCGCTCCCCCTTGAACAGGGGGAAAGCGTTTGGAACAAGTGTGTAAAACATTGAGGTTGGGATTTATTCGTAGGGGCGGGTGCGCATTGACGATTTTTTTATTCACAAGGATCAATAGGTCGCACCTAAATCTGACGAAAATACGAAATTCACGATGGTCAAATCAGATGATCTTATTAGTATATCTGTACATACATTAAAAAAGGTCAGTGATTTGAATTAATGTCGAACGCGACATTTGACAATATGTCGGAATATTTTAAATGAGTGTCTCTACATTGAAATAAAACTAATTTTACGGATTTTATCCCGTTAATATTATATGATTTTTACGTTCCCGACGTTTCGGCTGCTTTACAGCAACCATTTAATCCGTAAAATTAATTTATTTCAATGTACAGTATTCGCGTAAATATAAGAAATCAATATGAGTGTGTCTAGTCATACTTACGGTGAAATTACTTCATCATATCATTATATCTATGATGTAGATGTTATCATAGACCAAACTTATTACACTATCGGTAACTATGGTTAGGGATAAATAGGACGTCATAATGAGCAACAACGGCTTGCGTAAGCTTAGTTCAATGTACCGGATAGTTACGGGTACCATTCCCGGCTTGGCAAATAAGCTGGACCCATTATACCAACAGCTGTTGCTTTGTTTATACCATGAAGTTATTGTGTGTCTGGCAATATTTGTTTTTTATTTTATAATTATCTTTTTTTATCATCATCAAATTGTTTAACCTTAATTAATAAGATCGTCCTATCGTGTTTACTTTTCGCGCGAGGCCTTAAGTAGACATATATTATAGAATGTTAAGGGCACTGTACATATTACATATACCTATCAGTGATGGTACCCTAGTGATCCATATAACATAGTTTGTAGAAATAACGAATTAGCGCTAGTGCATAAGGACAGCGAAGTTATTTTTCCAGGCTAGTGTTGTTTAGTACATAAGAGTAATTAATTTCTACTAATATTTTTATAAATAACGTGTTGTGTATTTGTGTAACAGTATTGTTTTAAATAAAATCAGTACAATTTTCTATTAATGTGCCGTTTTTTTAATCCTAACGCACAGGTATAGAATATATTTCATAAATAATTATAATTATTATATTGACTGAAAGTGCCTTTTTAAACAGCTAGAAAAGGTATACAATCATTTTGTTTATTTGCTTTATCAGAGGTTAAGGTCTAACTTACTTACAACAAACATAAAAAAATACAACCGAATTGAGAACCTCCTATACCTATTAAAATAAGTCCCTATTTGGAGCATACGCTACTCCTGCACCAGGTTATTATGTTAAATTCCAATTTTAAAATGGTTGAAAAAAAAATAACCAAAAAATACTATGTTCAAAATTAGCTGCCACAAATCACCTGTGTCCTCCAATTAACGCATGAAACATCTATTGTATACATTTACTTCACTGTTTTTTTTTTAAATTTCCATCAGTCGTCGTTATTTCAGCTGCGTGGTGAACTTGTGTAATTAAAAAGATTTAACAAAATGTGTCGTCGTGTTTGTGGAATCTTCATTGTTTTAATCAGTAAGTAGACATTTTAATGCCTGTGGCATGATAAAAATTAAAATATTTATTGTTTACTTTTTTAAAACAGCTTACATATTGTAGCGAATTATTTAGATGTACAATTTGGTGGACCGATCGAATGTATTAAAAATGGCGTACCTAATAATACCTACATACTATCCCGGCTAGCGACCGACTAATGGACACGGGCCTCTCCTCTATTCGAGCGGGAGTTAATGCAGAGTCCACCACTAAATTGGTTAAGCAAACAAAAAGAAATCAAAGCTTCGCAAGTCTTTATCTCAGTAAGCTAGTCACTGCGATAAAGACTTATTTCTAAGACAGTTAAGAATGTATAGAAATACAGGCTCCCTCTGGATGATTGCCCACACCGTTAAGCAAGTGAAACTCATCGTTGAAAATAAGATTACCTTGAAAATATGTAGAAAAACACCCGTGATGTAGCCGGATACACAGATGATTCAAGAAGGATTTACTCACTAAGAATTTGGATATATTGAGAACAACTATGTTAAAAAAAGATGACTCTCAAAAAATCAATATAGTAATTTAGTTGGGAACAAAATTAGTTTTTAAAATCGGCATATTGAAATTTTGACTTCGCATAATGATCGCTCTGTTACTGTGTATATCAAACCTGCGCTTCTTGTTGATGATTCGAGCGTTCGACCAACTATGCTAACACCTTTAAATTTTAATGTTTTCATAGAAATGTTTATTATGTGTTGTATTTCAGGCAGTATCCAGGTGATACATTCAGAGTTTTTGCGTTGCTATTCTGGGTATGTATATACTTATCAGTTCAAGAGGAGACTTAATCGTATTCAGTTAAAAAAGAAACTAAGGAAAAGAAACGTCTGTTTAATAGAGTTGTAAGAGCCTCGTTTCTGTGGATTTCTTTATTTTGCTTATCATAAATTGCATCATTTTTACGGGTCACGTTGTAAAGAGGAATGTGACGTAGGTAGCCGTTCTAACTACATCACTTTACAAATTACAAGCATTAATCAATCTATCTAAATTTTATTCGGTAGGAAACGTCATTTCAAGGGAGCACTCAAGATCGCTCTAAGAGCTTATATCAATTTCTTATTTTAATTGATGAAGTAGGACTATCTACAGTACTTACTTAAGTATTTAATGACTGTTTTGGCTACCACAAACTAGGTAGAACACGATATAACAAACATAGTACCGAAATTTATAACCTCCTCATGTTTTAAGCTGGTTAAAAATACCACCAGCCTCCTAAGCAGAAGTCGTACAGGAGCATGACTTGAGAATCAGCCATCGTCCTCCTCAACCATGTTGTTTATTACAGTTCAATCAATCACTACATAGAAGTGAGCTTAAATAATGCAACAGAAATCATAGATACTCCATACCTCAATATAACCCGACCAACTATTATGTATACCTTCGGGTATTTGGGCAAGACTGATGGTCCCGCTACTATCAAAATGATGACCGCGTACACTGCCATTGATAACATTAACGTCTGTCTACTGGACTGGGAGACTGAGGCTAACTTCGGCGTGATGATATTTAGCTATCCTTTGGTGGTAGAGGCTTCGAAAATAGTAAGTGTTTTAGTCATTACTTACTTTTCCCTTTGAAATAAAACTTTTGTTACAGATAATTATCGCGTTTATTTTATGTTTAAACGTTTCCGACGTTTCGGCTGCTTTACAGCAACCATAGTCACGGGAGGATTGAGGTGTTTGACGTCCCAGTGTCATAGTTTGTACTGGGGTACCCTCATAATTAGTTGTTGCTTGCGGTCCGATCAATGCAGAAAGTGTTTACAATATCTTGAGGTCTTGCAATGGTGCGCTTGGTTTTGGATTTAATTATATTAATCACTGGATCCCAAGTCGGTGGTAGCACCCATCTTCCCTATTGAAGTTAGGATGTTTTTTTTAATTTTAATGACCTCGCGTATCATCCTTGGTCGGAATCGGTGTTCTTTAGCGAAGATCTGTGGTCTATCAAATCTGATATAATGGCGGGTGCGATCCTGTACATGTTCACAGATTGTAGACTTCGAAAAATTTGTTTTCCTTCAATGTGTAGTATTTACTTTCCGCTGTTACACATGTGAATACGTTTACTTTCGGAAACAGCTTCAGCAGCAGACTAAGCAATACCTAAATCTATTTATAAGGGTGGTCTATAAAACAATCCATACCAAAACTACATACTGCTGCATTTAGAGTTTAAATTAATAAAATTACAGATAGGTGACAATTTTGGAAAAGCAATACTTGACCTGTCAGAAGCTGGCATGAACCTGGATACACTACATTTAATTGGGCTGTCTTTGGGTGCACAGCTAATGGGGACCACCGGGAGAACGGTCATTGCCGGCGGTAAAACCATAGCACGGTGAGACAACTTATTTGACTCTTAGCTAACGAAACCAAAGGCATTTTAGACTTTGACTTTTCCTTGGTTCTCATAATAGCAGCGGTAAGGAAAGTCTCACAGAATAACTATTTACTTCCGAAGACTCGGGTATAGGTATTACTCTCCCTACCTTGTTTACTTGTGATGATTGTTTGATCTAGGTAGATATTATATACTAGTAAACACAAATTTACTACAACTAACTAACAAATTTACATAGCCTTGCTAGGTAAATTTGTAACTACCTATGAATACATTTTATCTAGCCTGTCTTTTCCCACTTCTGGAAAGCCTTTCGTCTCTATTCCATTCCTCTACTCTTCTCTGTCCTATGTGGCCTGTGTAATGGACTAATCCGTTGGATATGAGTCCAATGCATGCTGCATATTCCTTGTCTTTCCCGGTCGCGTAGTCGTGTTACACTTATGGGGCTCCATTCCGTGAGATTTTTGTCCAGTGTTCCCCTGACATTCAGCAAATGTGTCTGCCCTTTTCTTTTTTGTGAAATAATAAATACCTATTAACCTACCTATTATCTGTTTTTACTTAGTTTGGTATTTTTAGTTTACCTATTTTTAGAATCACCGGCTTAGATCCCGCATACCCAGAATACGACGGCCTCATCCGTCCACAAACACCATTGGGCAAGTCGGATGCCAAATTTGTGGACATCATACACACGGACCCCGGACATAAGGGCATGAACACGCCCACTGCCACTATTGACTTCTTCGCCAACTATGGGTTCTACAAGAACGGTACTGACAGACAGCCAGGGTGTCCGCTGGGTGTATTCATTCCTTTCTCAACTGATGGTAAGAAAACACGTTTTTATTGCCACGCATACTAAACGTCCCGTTCGAATTATATCTCTCTCTATCTATCTCTCTCTCTCTCTCTCTCTATCTCTATCTCTCTATCTTTCTCTATCTTTCTCTATCTCTCTATATCTCTCTCTCTCTCTCTCTTTAACTTATTTTCTCTGTAAAATTTAATATAATTTCTCAGATCTATGCAGTCACACCCGTTCGGTTGACCTTCTAATCCAGTCGCTAAACACTCCTGAAGACTTGGTAGCCAGCAGAGCTGAGAGTTACGAGGACTGGGTATTGGCTGACGGCAAGCCCAATTACGTGACCTATATAGGAGACTTGATTAATAAAGAGTAAGTAGATATTTATCATCTCACTCTAACTCTTACACATGAAAGTGCCTAGCTTATTTTTAGCATCAGGCTAAGTGCCCAATGCAAACGGGTGGACTACATGGTCGACATGTGGGATACCATTAACGTATTTTTTTATTTAACTATTATTTTAAATTTGTAAAGTTTCGTAATTTTTTAGTGTTCCACCATTTTTTTGTCTGTAGCTATAGCATAATACTTTTTGGTCGACAGATACTCAGGTGTGTACTACTTGAGCACCAATTCGGAACCTCCTTACGGCAAGGGGGCCGCGGGACTACGACCATAATACTTCTACAGTGTGTCAGTGAAATAACTCGAAAAAATCTGACAACCCAACTATTGTAAATTACTACAACTATGTCATTTAACTATTTTAGACATTGATTCCCCTTTGGGAGTCGAGCAGCAGAACCATATCGATGATCGCTGCGGACTATAAGTAGTTTAAAAAACAAACTACGATAATCTACAACCTGAAATAAAAAAAAATATAGCGGAACATCCGTTTAGTTATTTCTTTATTAGCACGGTTTAACGTATCCGAGTCGGTGCAATTACATAAATTAATTAATTCAATGACATTAACAAAACTATGTCATCAACACGATATCACAATTATTATAATACTAGCTGCGCCCTGCGGTGTTACCCGCGCAAAAAATCATGTCGATCCTTTGCTCTATGAAAAATTGAAACAAATCTATCCCACGGGAACAATACATTTTACCGGGATAAAAAGTAGCCTATGTGCTATTCCAGACTATAATCTATATCTGTGCCAAATTTCATCCAGATCCGTTCAGCCGTCCAAGTCCAGCCGTTCAGCCATCCATCCATCCAAACTTTCACATTTATAATATTAGTATAGATATCCATTCTACACTTTTTACATGTATATGTCTAAACCTATTGGAATAAAATTGTATCACGGTGATAGTTAGTAGCCCGGGTCAAGGTTAAAGCTACTTTTTATCCCGGGAAATAGATGAGCACCCGCGGGATTTGGATTACACATTCCTAACAAGAAAAAGACTTAAAATCTGAACGTTGACTACGCTACAATTCAAATTACTCATTAACTCATTGTGTTATGATTCAAATCCTTATCTATACTAACCTATACTATCTATACTAATATTATAAATGTGAAAGTTTGGATGGATGGATAGATGGATGGATGTTTGTTACTCTTTCACGCTCGAACGGCTGAACGGATCTGGATGAAATTTAGTACAGAGATAGATTATAGTTTGGAATAGCACATAGGCTACTTTTTATCCCGGTAAAATGTATGGTTCCCGTGGGATAGATGTTTTAATTTTTCATACTTTTTATCGCGGGTAACCCCGCCGGGCGCAGCTAGTAATATTATAAATGTGAAAGTTTGGATGGATGGATGGATAGATGGATGGATGTTTGTTACTCTTTCACGCCCGAACGGCTGAACGGATCTGGATGAAATTTGGCACAGAGATAGATTATAGTCTGGAATAACACATAGGCTACTTTTTATCCCGGTAAAATGTATGGTTCCCGTGGGATAGATGTTTTAATTTTTCATACTTTTTATCGCGGGTAACACCGCCGGGCGCATCTAGTAAATAATATATACGTAGCTGTCTGGTTCTTAGTCGTTCTGTCGATTAAGTATTTAAGCGCATTACGTCTCCATACCATGATTCGTCTATTACTTATGGTATTATCTTTTAGGTATAAAACTGTAGGAGATCGAAGTATGTGAAAATATGCGAAACTGGCGTTAAAAATAAATAAAATGTGTTCGTATCACTGCGTTTATTATTTTAACTAAGTACTGTAACAAGTGAAGTCGCTTGAAAACCTATATATGTAAACCTATAGGGTCAGATCACATCAACGGAGTGGCGGCGAAGGGATTAATTTAATAGTCAACTTTACTCACTGTGCAATAGTACCGCTGAAATGCGTACAACCAAATAATATAGCAAGGGGTGAGGGCCCGAAGCGCGATTGACAAGCGTTTGACAGCCTTATGTAAATTGGTGTAAAGTTGACTTTCAATTGTTATCCGATGAGTCGCTTCGCCGTTCTCTGTTGGTGTACGCCGACCCTAAACGCGCACCTACATTTTTTTTTCATCCCACTCATATTATAAATGTGAAAGTTTGGATGGATGGATGTTTGTTACTCAATCACGCCAGAACGGCTGAACGGATCAGGATGAAATTTGGCACAGAGATAGATTATAGTCTGCAATAGCACATAGGCTACTTTTTATCCAGGTAAAATGTAAACGCGGGTAACACCGCGGGGCGCAGCTAGTATTTTATATTTTTCAAACATTACAATTAAATTAAATTAATATCTTATATACTATCAAGCCGAGCAGAGTTTGGTTACAGACTTAGTGCTACAATCTATAGTTGCGAATGTGTGATCTTGAATTCGGTTTGCTTAGTCAATCATTTTTATACTTTCGCCGATTAGTCTAGGCATCTATATTCATAATGCATACCACTGTATAATATATACAGTAATTACCGAACTGAGTCGAGCCATTGATGATATTGTATATGTTGCAATAGGTTACTTGGATGCTTCTTAATCGAAAAATAGCTATTTTAGAGTAGTCTATGGGTCTGTTGGATCAGCACGGAAAAAACTACTGTACCATTTTTGATGGAGTTTTCACTGTTATGGCCTATAATTATAGACTCAAAAGTTAGGATAGAACATACTTTACATACCCAGCGCAAAAAAGAAGTGAACGGATTTTTCTCTGGATCAGGATCCGGCCGGACTTTTAATATTTTAAAGGATTTACATAAATACTTAGAAAAGGGTTATATTTTTAATACATTACCAATATTGGCATTTGCGACAATAATATCAGATTGTATAGGTACAAGGCTTTTTATGCAGTAAGACAATTAACCCCCAAATTAACAAAACGTATTCGTTAATTTACAATGGCATTATAAAGAACTTCTATTCTAAAAATGCTTTATTTAATAAGTTTTAACTACTCACAAATATTAATATATACAATAATTACAAAGAAAATAACTTAAATATTTACAAACTACATAATATAAATTAAAAAGAGTATAGAAAAGCTATTTAATTATAACTTAATTTATTTTTGATAGATTTGAGGAAGTTTAAGAAGCTACTGTATTTTAAAATTCGCAAATATTACCCCTAGTTAATTCAGAAGTCATCGGTCGGTAAGTTGTTATATCAGTGGCCATCAGTAGTCTGCGCGCGCGCACCTGCCGACAACCGTATGCAGATGCAGACGCGCCGGAATAAACACGCAAGAAACTATTGCAAAAAACATATTGAATAATTAATAAAAATCAGTGAAAAAATGTACAAAATGTGCGATGTGAAAAAATATGTGTTAAAAACATTTTTATTAATGTGTTAGTATGAGTTCTTACTTATTAGATTTCAATAATATTTTTTTTTAATTTAAGAATTACCCATAGCTATAGATTTTTTTTTTAATAAATTTCTTATTTGTAAAATGGAGTAAGTATAAGTATGCACCGACTTTTAAGTCAATCATAAGGTTAAAAAAAATATAAGCCCTGAATAAAAAAAAAGTGTTTCGGTAAGTAGATATTCCATAAAACCAAAATCATTTTTTCCCAGGTATAGTTCGAATGTCGGGGGCAGCATTTTTGCGATGTTACAATGGGTAAGTTAAATACCTAATAAATTTACCTAGACCCACTTAACCGGTAATTTAAATAATCCCAAATACTTCATTACGTAGTAAATTACATAATTATGGGCGCGAAAATAGTTTTGTATAAAGTATATTTTATTTCACGACCTGATAATCTCTGTGGATAGTGACCCTACTTTCTGTGCTGCGGGCCCCGGGTTCGAACCGGGTAGGGACAAACTTTGTGTGATTAGCACAAATGTTTGTATCCGAGTCATGGATGTTAATTATCTATATAAGTATTATATACTGAGTTCGCCCTCAGTGCATTGTAAGGTACCCATAAAACAATGCTTAGTCTGGAACTGTATAGTTAATGTATTCGTCTGGTGATATTTATTTATTTATACAGTTAAAAAAATCATCCTCCTTAAACCCAACTCACGAAACACAATATTTACAAATCATTCCTTCACCAAGGCTATAAAAAGTGGATCAATATGCCTGCATATACTTAAATTAGATAACGAATGCCGAACTGGCACCTGATCGAACGAGACCACATTTATCACGCACAGTTAGTGAACGACGTAATGTTCTTGTTTACAAGCGCAGTTACTTGTAAACATAGTAGTAACCTAATTTCTACCTCTCACCACATAAGTACCCAACAAAAACTCACCTACACACAAAAACACCCCACACAATCTCACTTACTCACAAAATCATCCTACACAAACTTACACACAAGAGCACCCCACACAAGCTCACTTACACTCTACAAAAACTCACTTACACTCAAAAACATCCCACACAAACTCACTTACACTCTACAAAAACTCACTTACACACAAAAACATCCCACACAAACTCACTTACACGCAAGAGCACCCCACGCAAACTCACTTACACTCTATAAAAACACACCTACACACAAATTCGCCTAAAGAATGGTAGGTAGGTTGAGGGGCAGAAGCAATAGATATAACTCTTATACCTACCTACTGGGCTGTCTAGATAGTAAGTTAATACGCGTGAAAATAGTGTAATATGACTATAAGGTTTTGTCATTCTAAATGCATTAGTCTGACGGTAACCAGATAATGGTTAATAGTTACTTTATCCTTGATCTCAATTTCTTAGTCCTGGCAATCAGTAGTAAATTACTCTTATGTTAATTTTGGACGTAACGATGCAAAAGAAGTGTTACGTTAACAGTTCTAAAATATAAAAACTTTTTTCATTGTCCAAAACTTAAGTTAATAATTGCCTGCCTAGAATACCCAGTAACTTTTCATTGCTTTAAAAATAAAATATGCTCGCTATTCTGATATGGCTGTCAGGAACCCCGAAAACAATAGCGGCTGTTTTAAAATGGCCATCACGTGTCAACACCTAGACCAGCTTGCTTCACAACCGATCATAATCAATTCGAACCATAAGGAATATTAAGTAGTGCCAGAATAGGTAGGTACATTACATACACATACACAGTTCACATTGATCTGAATGTTCTCTCATTTCCTTGTCATTATCCAATTGGTATTGGGTTCGGTTTCCTGCCTAAAATAAATACAATAATTTAACTGATGTACACGATGTGATAACATGGCTCTCTGAGACTCAGCTAATAGGAATACTGACAACCTAACAGACCATACATTTTACGCTTAGAACCTAACAAAAAAGTTTTCTGATAGGACATAGTAGCTAGGTACCAATAACAAAGCCAAAAAAAAAGGAATGACACACTACTCATGCATCGGAAGGACAATGGACATGCCGAACTGGCGTCAACGAACGACCATTATTAATTAAAAGTAATGAAGCTCTTTAGTTAGTGGTGTCACATAAATAGGTACTTACATCAGATACGCAATGAACGTGTTAGAGAACCCTTAAATGGCCGAGATATAGCAATCTGTCATGTTCTTGTCAGCCAGCTGAAATTAATTAAGAACATCTTAAATAGATGGTGGAAAGATAATCAACGGTTGATAAAATTATATAATCCGCATAGATCGCTGCCTAATAGTATATGGAAGTCATTAGCAGAGTTCTGTGTCCAGTAGTAAATGTGTACCAGATAAATGGATGAATGTAATAAGAAACAAAAATTAGCAGGCAAGGACCTTTGCACAAACCTGTGCAAAGGTCCTCCCTTTACTTTTGTAGCTCCACTCGTGGCCCCCTTAAAATATCTCATGCCACAATCTTCAAATGAGTTCAAATCGTATCATCATCTTTTCCTCGGTCAGCCTCGTCTCGTCGACTGCCATTAGGAACCAATAGGGAGTGTGGGCCCATGCATGTGACCTACTCCTACTATCACTCATAGCGCTCCATTCTCCTATGGATACGTGCTTCTTCAGTGATAGAGCACACGGTGGTATTTCCGACTCAATGAGATCTTGACATTGGGGAAGCTGCGCTCCATTGCTCTTTGGCAAACCTTGTGGTTGGCCCTCGTTTGCTTAGTCAATGGCAATATTTAAAAAAATATATAATAGTAACAATATAATAGGTACTTACGTAAGTAATTATAATTTAAGTAATGATAGTTAATAAGCCTAATAACTAACAAAAAATAAAGAGCAAAAACGAATACTTTAATGGGTTTTTTTAACTTCGTTCCTAATTTAAAATTAGACGAAACATTAAAGTAGGTACGTATACTTGTTTGAAGCCAGTAATTAGGAACAGAAAATGATTTTGGACCCCTATATCTGTGTACGATTTGAATAATCTTTATTCGATCTGATTTAAGATTAGTATGGAGGTACTGACTCCATACTTAATAGCTCGTTAGCCATTATTATTTTGTTCTTCCATAAATTAATATTAAAAAAAAACTATCACACAAAAACCAAACTCAATACAAATGTAAATGAACAGATTACTGAACCTTAGATTCAAGTTCAGCGCGACCTCTGACTGACACGGATGGTCAGACATGTACATTTTTCCATACCAACCATGCCTTTAAATAGTGATGATGACAATAAAAACGGAAGAATTTCGCACAACTATTGATTTCTTATATTTACGCGAATACTACACATTGAAATAAAAACTATTTTTTAAGGATTCTATCGCGTTTATTTTTTATTTTTACGTTCCCGACGTTTCGGCCGCTTTACAGCAACCATGGTCACGGGCACAGAGTACTTTGTATATACGGGTCACGGGAGGACTGAGGTGGTTGACGTCCTAGTGTCATAGTTTGAAGGGGGTACCCTCATATTTTGTTGTTGAAACGTCGGGAACGTAAAAATAAAAAATAAACGCGATAGAATCCTTAAAAAATAGTTTTTATTTCAATTTCGCACAACTACTAAATTTCTACTATATGTAGAATATATATAGGTACTAATAAATAATAAAATATACAACTGAATTGAGAACCTCCTGCTTTTTGAAGTTGGTTAAAAACGGTCGAATTTATAGACAAATTTTATATTTAAAATATGATATTTGATATTTATAGTTAAAATACGTTACTACGCTGTAACTAATATTGATAAAATATATACATGGTTGTGAAAACTATAGAATATAATAAATCAACATAACACACTAGTACACAATAATTCATCGTTTAATTGGGTTGAATCATGTTGAACATGAAATTAGTTTTAAATAATTGCTATTCTTACTATATTTCTCCTGAAGACTTGAGTTACTTTGGGGATTAAAAACATATATTTTTAATAATTATGAATATAGTTACCTCGTATTTCTTAGATATGTGTCGAAGATAATGTAATCAATTGATTTAACACGAACAAACTTCAATTGCCATGTGGATTGCAACGTTTACTGAAACGCCTAGGGATTTCCACAAGATCCTCATTCAAAATAAATTGTTATTCTTGATTTTATTGGCATGGTTTATTTATTGCTTTTCGATTTCTTGAATATCCAAGACTTTCAAATTGAAAACTTTGCTATAGACACCTATAAATTTAGCTGTTTATCTTTTGTTTAATTTCCAATTTATATTCTATTTACTACCTCATCATGGCCTAGACATGACGACTGAGGTCTTCTTATCATGGTCAATACACCAATTTCCGTGATAGGAATGATGATTATATTTTGATACCTCACATTTCTAGACCTCCGGCTAGGATCCTTTTAGGCTCGCCCCGTGCCTGAAATCTGAACAGAGAGTAGTCGAAGTTAATAGAGTCTGACCTAGCTTCTATTGGATATAAATAGCTAGAAAAAAATAACCATACATCATCACGCGTGTGTTCCCTGGGCCCCAAGTCTGCTAACAATCGATTCATAATCGAACAGCAACCGCATAGTAACTGTCACTTTTGACACATATCCCATACAATATCTGTCAAAAGTGACAGTTACTATGCGGTTGCTATTCGATTATGAATCGATTGTGTTAGCAGACTTGGGACCCTGAAGGGGATTATTAGAGTTGCACTGCAGTGCACCCACATGTTACCTAAGTTATTTAGTCCTAATCAAATAAGTGACGAACCTATTGCCATTATATATAATAAAAAAATCCTTTTATTCCTTGCAAGTACTTAACTTAAGATACGTAATGAATTTAAAATTCATTCAAATAGTATTAAGCTTTATTTGTGTGGTGTTTTTATTCTAGTGTTTTTTAACCGGTGAACTTAATGGTAGTGATATTTTTACTCGCTCTTTATTTTGAGTTAATTAGTCAGTAAGAGCCATTATGCGGGTGAAGGCCTCCTCCAATGATTGTGATTATACGGGGAACATAAAAATACCCACTATTGGGCACGGGCCTCCCCTCAATGCGAGGGGGATTAGGCCATAGTCCACCACGCTGGCCCAATGCGGGTTGGTGGACTTCACACATCTTTCGAGGGGTTCTCTCAGACATGCAGGTTTCCTCGCGATGTTTTCCTTCACCGTTTAGCAAGTGATAATTGTGGTTGAAAATGAGATTCGCACATGAAATCCAGAAATCCAAGAGGTGCGAGCCGGGGTTTGAACCTGCGATCCTCGTTACCGAGGCAAGCGTTCTAACAACAACTTGGCTATCACTGCTTCGGGGAACGCGAGGGGAATCTAGCCATAGTCCACCACGCTAGCTCTATACGTGTTTCAAAACACGTGCGGGTTTCGACACTATATTTACCTTCACTTGACTACAGGTGACCGAACGCAACCATTCTTTATCCACGGATATTTCGGCTTTCAAACCATATCAAGGTTGTTGAGTCACTCCAAAACATGTTTTGTCTAATACTATTTAACTCTATCTATGACGCCACACTTCCTAACTCCAATTGGTACAAGTTCTGCTCTCAAAATAAAATAAATAATAACAATAAAAGCGTTAGAACGCGTAGCTGTTCCCGGTTCAGTTTCACCGTAAATAAGCTCATAAGATAACTCATTAGACAAAACATATTTTTTGACGGCCTGATTAGGGCAGTCGGTAGGGACCCTGCTTTCTGTGCCGTGGGTCCCAGGTTCGAATCCTGATAGGGACAAACTTTGTGTGATGAGCACGAATGTTTGTACCCAAGTCATGGATTTGTAATATCTATAGAAGTAATATATACTGGGTTCGCCCCCAGTTCATTGTACGGTACCAATAATACAAGCGTTGCTTAGTGTGTGACCGCATAGTTGGTGTGCTCGTCTGGGGATATTATTATATTATTTTATTACAGGACATTACAAGATTATCTAGTGACACCTTTAGAAAGGCCCTTGTCCCTTTGGCCCTGCCTGAACACAGCTCTACCTATCGTTATCTACACCTTCGGGTATCGTGGCAAAGTGAATGGGCCAGCCACCACGGCGGTCCTGAACGCTTACATAACCAGGAACAAGAAGAACGTGGTTCTTCTGGATTGGCAGGAGGAGGCAAAGAGCGGTCTGCTGGGTATACCGTTAGGGTATGCGTTTCATGCTCTTCCTAATGCTAAAAAGGTAAATAAAATGTTGTTAACTTGGACCGGTTTTTTTGTAATGCGCAAAATCAGATATTTTTTTATCTGAGTGCGCAAAACGATCCTAATAACAAATTATTTATTTTGTATATGCCTACGGGGACACTTACAAATTGCCATTTTATATTATTTTTTCTTAACTTTACAACCGGGTCGAAACACAACTGAGCAGATCTGGGCCGAATACCAATACTTAAGACAAAAACCTAAGAGCAAATTAGTTAAAAAGGTAATTTCGGAAACCAAACCCAATAAGCACCCAATGCAGTGAATCGGTCTATGCTCAAGCCATTAGTTTGTGTCCTAGTGGTTTGAGTAGTCTGTTAAACTCGACCAAGATTACAGTTCTTAATTCTTATAGACTCTAAACTAGACTAGAATATACTCTAGACAATGTATTTTTTTTCCAGATCGGTGGAGAACTGGGCAAGGCGCTTATTCAGCTGAATGGAGCCGGCCTCAGCATGACGGACATCCACTTGGTGGGCCATTCCCTCGGTGCGCAGGTCATGGCGTACGCCGGGAAGCACGCCAGGGAGAACGGGCATGTAGTTTCAAGGTGATCCAGCTTTTTGTGACGTCATTATCATGCTTTCGCCTTTCCGTGAACCACCCATCGCAATAGCCTGAAATAACCAATCTGCTCTTCCAAATAGAATCGAACTAAAAGATCCTCAAAAATGATCTTTCTAGGATCACCGGCTTGGATCCAGCCAGGGCCCTGTTCGAAGGCACCTTCGCGATCAAGTCCGGACTGGATCGCACGTGCGCTAAGTTCGTGGACATCATCCACTCGGACCCAGGCGGCTACGGGATAAGCAACTCCATGGGGTCAGTGGACTTTTGGCCGAACCAGTCAGGCAAGGGGGGACCTCAACCTGGATGCCCCGTTGGTGATTTTGAAATGTTTACTCCGGAAAGTATGTATCCTAATTATTCCTAATTAATAATTTAAATATGAGTGTGTTTGAAGAGTTATTTAACGAATCACGTGTGGTCGTATTTGAAAATACCAATTACCCCTAAGAAGGTAAAGACAGTTTATAAACTAAAGTCCACGCGGGCGACGTCGCGGGCAACAGCTAGTAAAAAAGAAAACAGCACCTACTTACTAGTATCATATACCTACTGATTTTGATCGATCTGACTGATATTTGACCTCTATTCAAACATTTTTTGGACCTATGATTGTATTATAATATATTAATTTACCTAATTTAGTAATTAGTAGAGTTGTTATGAATATCAAAAAAACTATATCTACTCTATTTTGTAGAGTTATTTCAGCTTAATGACAGCAAATAGATAAGTGCATACATTATATAGGTCATTTCTAATTTTCATTTTAATGCAATCCAATTAGAAAGTACACAAATACATGGTTCGCAGTTTGATCGAAGTACATACGTACTTTTACGGTTTTATCTAACAGAAATAGACCATGACACAATTTACATGGTAACTATCATCTCAGGGTCTTGTTTGCCAAGATTAGAATAATAATTAACAAACTATCTCATGGCGTAGGAAGGCACTACTATAATTACCTATAGTATTATAACTTATTTACATTTTTAATTATCAGACAAGCCCGTATTTCCTTGGTCAAATTATCTCTATTTAACGGTAAAATAAATAATAGAAGCGTGAATAACCTAGTGGTTAAGGCGGCGGCCTTCGTTGCCGAGAGGTTCCGGGTCCCTACCCTGGCTTTCTAACTAGATATAGATATACTTAGATGGAGGTGCTAGCGGACCACTAATAATAAAAGTAATCTTAAAAAAATATATACCATTTATCAACCGTACCAATTTAAATGGCGCGATTATCGACCCCAGTTTGGATTTGACTGCGCTTGCGCTGGCTGCCGGCGTCCGATCCAACCTATACACACAGACAAACACATATAACGCTCGACTCACATCTCTCCTCAATGCACTGACTGATCTTATTGGATAGGTTTCGGACGTTCTATAATCAGTGTTCACCATTTATCTTATTGCTAGCCCATATTCCCAAACGTAACATTAAAAAAAATATGTCTTCAACATTCGACTCCTAAAGGGTCACCTCCATTTAACCCCCTTAGGGAATCAATTGTCAAAAATCCCTCCTTCATCCTCATTTACCTTATATTAGGGACTCAAGTTGATGCTGAAGTGCGTTGTCTAGTCAGTCAATCGGTGTTAACAATTTTATTTTATTTCCAGACCTATGCAACCATGATCGCTCCTGGCGCTACTTCGTGGAGGCGCTATCCTCGCCCACCTCGTTCCCTGCAGCCCCCGCCAGCAGCTATAACGAGTGGCTTGCAAGCGGTGGCCAAACCAACTACACCGTCTATATGGGAGAACTAACTAATACACGGTAGGTTTTAACTGACCTCAATATTTTGATCTATACAATTGTAACGACCTCTTCAACCTCGCCACAAGCTACACAGATGGCAATCCTGAAACGCGCTATGAGAGTTTTCTGAGCACGTAGCATATATACAAGATCCCGCTAATAACCGTTGGGGCATAGCGGCCGCCTAGCCAGACATACCACCCGCCTGGCTGGAAGATCTTCCCTTTTCCGCTAAACAATCATTAATCTGTCTCATCATCACCAACTATTCCCTCGCTCTCTCCTCTTGCTAGGCTATGCTCAATCTCCATAGAGACTTCAGAACGGCAGTGGCAAACGCTAGTATGCACTTATCTGTGCCCCCGTAGGCCTATACGAAATAAATGATTTGACTTAGTACAGAAGCTGAATTAGGTTGCATAGATGTATGAATGTGGATGAAGCGAAAACAATATGCCAGGATCTTAGCATATGGCAATCAGTCATCTCTGCCTACCCCCATGGGATACAGACGTGAGTATAGGTATGTATGGTATGCACTAGGTTGCAGCTTAGTGTGCCTGCGACTTGGTACTCGCGTGTACTTTGTTTTTATGATCCCCGGAGAACCTTTGCATTTCGCTGGAATATCCTATATCATATCCAAGTATATAATCTATGACTACGCTGGATTACATAAAAATACTTCCAGTAATTCCCCCATGAATTGCGAACAGACAAACAGACAAAGTTTGTATTGAAAATAATGACCACGATGACCACGATACTTGTTTTTTTTTCCAAAAATATTATTAAATGTGAAGCCGACCATGCAACAGTCTTATAGTGTGTTTAGTAATTTATTATAATTAGTGCGCATATTCAGTATGTAGTCCGCGACAACAAAGCAGAGAGTACGCTAGTTATGAGGCCAACCAATTTTTACATTAATTACTTCACTACAGAATGGTGTTAAATACCAAAGTCTAATGAACATTCGGCCCACAAATATATATTTCTGGTATGTAATGTAGGCACATACCTGAGTTCATAATTGAAATGAATATAACGATAGTTGGTACCTCATCAGTTTTTTTTATTTAACCGACCTTCAAATGATTAAATTACTCATTATGAGTACCTATGTCCATCTTTATTTTGATATAAGTACCAACTCAACACACGGAAGTTCTTTATTTACTTATGCTTCTTATGTACGTTTTAAGCAGGAAAAACTCAAACGCGTCAACCTTCCTGTTTCAACTTATCAACAAAGCTGCTTATACATTCATATTCTTCTTTCACTCTATTCCGGTACTGTGCTAGCTAGCCCATCTTGTAAGCCTTAATGTCATTTGACTCAGGGCTGGCCCAAGGGCCGGGCGAATAGGGGGAACGGTGAGGTCGCTCTAGTCGCCAAATCGCAAGGGGCGCCTCAGTGGCAAAGACGAAAAAAAAAACGTATTTGGAAATTTTAATTGCGAGCGTGTGGTTGGCGCCCCGGGCCTAGATTTGGCGCCCTGGGCCTAGATTTGGTGCCCTGGGCCTAGATTGGCGCCCTAGGCTTAGGCGCCCTAGGCCTATAAGATATGCGCCAAAAAATAACGAAAAATTTATTGTCACAAAATATTTAGGTTCCACAGTACGGCCTTGTTTGTAGTTTATTTTCATTATTTACTCCACAGAGCCAAAGGAAACTTCTACCTCATGACGAACTCGAAGCCACCATTCGGCATGGGCATGGAAGGCATCAAGCCAGTTGATCGCCAAGACAGGGCGCGGCGGAATACCGCCCTCTCAAGACTGTTTAAGAAATTCCTGAGTTGATGTTTGAAAAGAAGCATGAATAACCTAGCCTAGTGGTTTAAGCGGCAGCCCTCGTGACCAGAGGGTACCGGGTTCGTCCCCACACTGGCCATTATTAACGCGGGCCCACTCCCAGCACAAGCTTTAACTAGTGGAGGGGCTAACGGGATACCTAACTCTAGTAATATTTATTTAAAAAAAAATAGTAATAAGACCACTCCAGAGCGAAGTTAATGTGATTTTACGAGAATATTGGACAAGTGATTAACTATGTAAGTTACGAACAGCTTGGTTTGATGTAGGCCACCGCTGCAGGTGGTTGCGGGTACGATTCCTGCCTAGGCAACTTTCCGAAGATACATTTTGGTCATTTGTTCTTGTCTGGGTATTACTGGGATCGCTCCTAGTATACCGTTTGTTACCCACCTATAATACAAGCGCTGCTTGTGAATACAATTGTGTTCAGCTTGCGATATAAAAACAACTTTTACTGTTAAAAAAAGATACAGGTCGCATCAAATAAAATGAGCAAAGATGGCGGTCTTGCCCACCATTTTTTCTTATTATATGTGATGCGACCTAAACGTAGCTATTTTACTTCAGGTAAAATTACAAGTAGCTTAATGTTGTGTAATAAAAGATAAATCAATAAATATTAAAATGTTTACTTATAAAAAAGTGTAAGTTATTCTCTAGTCATAATCGTAGCTAAAACGTTACGATTAAGAATATTACCGAAAACATAATACCGTTAAAATACATTCTCCTACCTTAGGTAGATACTACATTTTACACTCTAGAAGATTAATTGTACAAGCTTTAAAAATATTTCATTTCATAACACACCATGTATTTACCGGAACATAAGTCGGAAATTTCCACTTCGATAGACTTTAAAAAAAATACATGTTTTTTTAATTAAAAGTATGTCTACGACAATCAGGCGAGTGTGAATGTAAGATATTACACATCTATAGACACTCTTCAGTTTTAATAGTAACAAATTTTTTTTATGCTTCACTAAATGTAGTATCAAGCCAATTTAATTCATTTAACAAAATATATGTAGTTTTTATGAAAGATTTAATTCTGACTGTCACAAAATATGATGTTATGTATGACTAGGAATTTAGGATAAAAATAGCAAATTTATTTATACAGTAAAAATAATGTATATACAATAATTGGCATACATAAATGCTAGTGGTACAAAAATGTATACACACAAACGCGAAAAAAAAAACCCTCATCCTCAATGTCTAAATCTCCAATTAAAATATATTATTTTATTCTTCAGAAAACAACTAAGATTTTAACAGATTTTTGCAAAACAAAAAAAAACTTTTTTAAGCATGTTTGTACCGAAATTTGAATTTCGAAAGGGAAGCCGCCAGGAATAATTTTATATGGAGCCATCGCCACTGACTACAATAGGTACTATACTACAGTACTATCGGTACAGGTGTGCGACGCCTTTGAACAAAACCACTTCACAGTTCCGCCAATGCAGCACTATCACCTTTCACACAAGACAGTGTCCTAATTTGAATGCACACCCTAGAGGCCGTGTCCCACGGCGCTCACAGGTACCTGTGCTAAGTGGGCGACGTGGAATAGAACCTTTTCATAGTCGCGTCTATGTCTACGATAGCGTTGCGGACGTCGTGGGTGGCTGCGCCTATCGTCTCGAACGTGGACGCTAGCCTGTCGATCGCTCGCGCCTGGAAAATATGTACTAATCAATATTTTTCTCACGTATGCCAAAATAGCACTTATGTACAGACAAAGGTTACCACCGGTTCGGAATGTTAGTTCCACTGAACTGTATCCTGGTACTGGATAGCCTAATGGGGATATTAGTCCGACTACCCAATAGAGCACTCAACGTATCTGCTCATAATCTGGCCGATTGATTGCACAATGACACAGAAAAAAAAATAAGCTCACCTGAATTAGCGATGCTTCCGCTAGCCTCTCCATGGCCTGTGCGTTCGCTTGCGAGGCGTGCGCCAGCTGCGACATCGCTGATGCCTGGTCGCTCATCACTTTTACCTACAAAACAAGATACATTGCTAGACTATGTGACTGACTGACAGACTGTGCCCTTATGCATGTATAAAATGTCAAAGGATTGGAGGGGCTAATAGTGGCAACTATACTATCAGCCGAAAGACGTCCACTGCTGGACATAGGCCTCCCCCAATAACTTCCACACATCACAGTCCTCCGCCACTCGCATTCACTGGCTTCCTGCTACGTGTGTGACATCAGTGGCAACTACTAGATGTTTATCATACCTTGCTAACCTATATGGCGTTATAACATGTACATCATCATGCAAAAAAATCCATATCACAGTAATCTCTGAGTTTATATATTATTATTGATTTTACACACCATTTTCTCCATAATAGTGGCCTGCCTTTCATCTATATCAACTGCAGGCTCCTCAAATGCAATGAGTTCTGGCTCTTCATAATTGACTAGTTCAGTGTCATGATTCTGATCCATGCTGTCATCATTATAGAAACTCTCATCAATGAAATTTGATTCTTGCTTCACACCACGAGGTTCTGAAAGGAAACAAGATTGAATTGAACATACTAGTACTTAGGTTACACAGAAAATAAAGCCCTAGAGCAAATGAAATAAACAAGTTCACAAGGTCTTTATTTGGGGATGTTTTACTGTTAATTGACACCAAGTTAACATATATTTACACAAATACTACACATTGAAATAAAACAATTTTTTTGGGTTTTATCGCGTTTTGTTTGAGGGTATCCCAGTTCAAACTATGACATTTGGAGGTCAACCACCTCAGTCCTCCCGTGACCATGGTTGCTGTGAAGCACCCAAAACTTCGCGAATGTAAAAACATAAAATAAAGACAATAAAATCTGAAAAAAAAATTTTATTTAAACCAAGTTCACTTTATTATTTTATTTACACGAGAAAGTTACTAGATACCTTAGTGTTAATACATTACAACATATCTTTAAATACATCTGTTTTTTTCTGTTTTAAGGAACATACTGAATGTCTCTTTGTAGAGGGTTCTTGGATTGTATAAGACACACAGGATTTATAAATCCTCCATTTCTATAGGAATTTTAAACACAAATATAAAAATATAATAATTATACTCACTGCCAGCATCATTTGTCAGGAACAAGTCCCAAATTTTCTTTTCAATATTGGAACACAGACTATTTGGATCGCCCCCACCACCAAGAACTTTGGATCTGACTGTTGATTTCTTATCTGCCCAGTACTGTGAAGAAAGAGACCTTCATGAAGATCCACCAACTACAGGTACTAATAAAGGATTTACCAAACAGTGATCTATCAAGTCCAGTAATTTGTCAGTAGAATATCCATCACTTTTTTTATAATACAGGCTGCCATGACTGGTGCTTCAGTTGTGGGAATTGGCATACTCATCCAGTGGACCCAGCCCATCTAGTGGATCTTCTGTATCTGGGATATAGACAGCTAACCTTAAGTAGATACTTACTTTGATCCAAGACTTCATAGGCCTAGTAGGGCCAGTAATATTGTTAACAATACTAGTAAGCTTAAACCAAAGTTTCTTGCTTTGTTCCCGCCCCTCTAGCCCCCTTAGCTGTCCCAGGGCTAATGTTGGATGTTTTTCCATGAAGTCTACAATGGCAGTCACTTGTTCGAGACTTGGACGAGACTGCAAAATAAATTAATGTAGTATAAAGTAGGTAATTACATTTTATATGACTTAATATATTAAAGCAGGGAAAGCACAACAACTAAGTTCATTATTTTCTTGTATAATGATATTCTATATCATATAAGTATAAGTTTATTGTAATAAAAAGTACATAGGTACGCTTCGTTACTAAACTTGCAATAAAAAAATATGTGCGGTGAAGAAAACTTCTCAATTCTCATCTCTCGGTCGAGCCGATAACAAAGAGAAGTGAGTGACAAGGTAATGAAATAACAACCAAAACACGGAGTTACGCCAATATCGAGTTTCCGTGTTTAGAGATGTATATTTCTAGGAAATAATGCAGCGTACTTACAGCGATAACCCGGTCCGTCATAGTTGTAAATAAACATATGCAGTAGCTACCTAGCAAAATACAGAAAATAGAATTCAAATGCACAGACTTCTTGATTCGCTAGCCGACTTCCATTTCGAATCCAATTCACCTATAGCTTAGCTTGCACAAATCCTTCACAAAACGTCGATATCAAAATGACAAGACAACCATTGGTTGGGGTGCCAAAGACAATATAAACAGTAAACACTAACTTCACTAGGGATGCGGGTATAATAAAATCACTGTATTCACTATATTTGGAATATCGTAATGACACGGTGATCAGTTGAGATGGAACTATATTCCAGTTTCTTGCTTGCGCGTGACTCACGGTTCGATATACATAAGTGCACATTTGGAGTCACAACATCATTTACAAAATTACGTAGACTCTACGTAATTTTGTAAATGATGTTGTTCCGTGTACTCTACGTCGTAGAGTACACGGAAAACGGATTCAAATCGAATTCAAAGTGTTGTGCCTTCACAACTATGGTTTTGTGCCGTACCTAAGGATAACAGAATCGTTATATTCCCATCTCACAAGTGAAATACTTGCAATATTATTGATAGTGTAAACTACGCTTAATTACAAACATTATTAAAAAATATTTGTTATTACTCAGATATAAATTTTCATTAATAAAAACCAACGGCGTGCAATACTTTTGTATGTCGTGTTAGGAAAGTCAACTTTATGTATTAGTTTTTTCAGTAATTTACTGTTCTGTCGTGGTTAATTCCTCGAAATTATTAACTTTTTGCATTTGTGTAAAATATAAAGATAATTTAAAAAAATGGAGAGAAATATAAATTACATCTGGCAGCCCTGTACTAGCTTGTCAAAATAAAATAGTCATAGAAAATGGATCGAACTCGAAGTGAGCTCAATTTTGTGTAAGCTGTTTTTCACATTAAATTTATGTGAAATACTTTTTTATTATTATATAATTAGTTTTATGTTTTAGGAAAGTAATAGAATAACGAGTATGTACCTTAGTTTATTCATAAATCAATAAACTGTTGTTTATCGAATACCAAGAAATGTTTACTATAAGAAACAAACAATAATTCTAAGAAGAGCCCAATTAATGCTACAGTCATGGCAAATTCAGTAAATATATCAATAGAAGCTCCTATTGAGAATCAAATCCAAGAAATAACCTACGATGGACAGGAGATATATCAAGCGTAAGTATTGACCTTAAAACTTATATTACACACTCATTGACACTGTGGGATATTGCATTATCGTACAACTATGACATAGATCTAGGACGCACTATTTATATGATAGTGAATTTTTTTTTCATATCTGGGTACTTTTACCACCTTGTCTAGTCATACATTCAGTCAATGATGGTTAATTCATAAATTTAATGTGATCTATGACTTTTTCCAGTCCCCTGTCCATGTCCGAAAACCTGGCCCGTTTGGCACAGAAGATCGATTTCTCTAAAACTGAAGATGAGTTCTGCAATATCAAGAAGGAGGGTGAGAGTAGTTCCGACTCCAAGTCGGAGGATGAGAAAGAGCCTGGATACCAGTCCAGCTTGTGGCCGTGGGACTCTGTGCGTAACAAGCTTAGGAATGCACTAACTGAAGTGTGTGTGCTGGCAGATGTGTTGAGCATTGCAAAAGAGAAGAGATATATGGTGAGTAGTTGTAGCTCTAGTTTAGGCAATACCTATACATAGATATTATAAATACATAACCATAGATATTCAATCATAGAGGAATTGTTTTTTTTTTAATTTTATGGAATTTCGTTAATTGATTATTAATTTAAATTATACTATTATGGATTTACTTCTATCTTCTGCATCCAAATTCATCTTCCAAGTTTATGACCATATTTTATGACTAGAATGCTTGTTTAGCTCCTGACTACAGTACCCCATGATATGTCTCAAGTATCCATGTCTTGTCACAGTAGTCTCATGACTTACTGAACTGCCATATCTTCTACAGAAATATGTCATTTCGTTTTTCTTCCGCCTAGGTGTTTATTCCATTATATGAGCATTTTGGAACTGTACAGTCTGGTAATATTATTATTATATATATTTGCAGGTCTTAGATCCAGTGCAACCTGAACAAGTGGAGAGTCGGCCCATGGTCCAAGTGTACGGCAGGAAGAAAGCCCTCGCCGCTGCAGCCGCGGTTCTCCTCGCCGGAGTGGAGCGTCTCAGGGCCAGCGAGTCTATGCGCATGACCCGCATGCCCGACTTCCACATAGACCTACTGAGGTTACGACAGAACTGGAGGCTGAAGAAAGTCTCTAATACAATCGTTGGGGATCTGAGCTATAGGACTGCTGGGTCCAAGTTCAGTCAGACTGGAGTTTTTGAGGTGTGTGAATTTGTGGAAAAAAAGAGACAGAATATTGATTTCCAGTAGTTTGACTAAGATCAAAAGTAAAAAAAACAATAATTCAATAATTCCAACATAAGTGTTGGATAAAGTTTTTCCAATAGACTCCCACTTACAGGAGTGGCCTGTGAGTGGGAGTCTATTTCATTCTGCTATCTTTCTTGCCCACACTATCACCTAGCACTTTTGGAGACACGCTGCTATTTTTGAACAGCATTCTCTTGACATGCAGTGAAGACTCATCAAGATAGTCTTTAGTCTGATCTTTTGGTATATTAAATATGATTATATACATGTTGGATCACAAAATAAACTGATGAATAGATTTCTATGAAATTTTATACAGACATAATTTATACTCTTGAATATTTATACACACTATATGGTAGAAGCAGCGAGCTGCAGAATGGTAGTACTAACTATTTGTAATGTCTGTTAGGTGACCAAAGCTCCAGAGGAACAGATAGCTCAAGCGATAAACGCGGCGGGTCCCGTGCCGTCCGCGCTGAGGGTCACTGTGCCGCCCGAGTTACAAGGCGTGGCCTTCATCTCCGTGCTCTGTCAAAAAGGTACATAACCCCCCCCTATATTACTCTCTTCAAGAGTAACAGCGGGGGGAGCGGGCGCGCCAAGTCCCGCAAAAAAAACACTTAAAATAATATCTGAATTCAGATTCACTATCAAGAGAAATGAGACAAATCCGTTATTTATGTAGGTAACCAAAAATAATTTGGTACCTATGATCACTGCATCACGTGACCTTAATTTTTTTATGATAACCACAATACGATCGTTGCTAAATTACAAGTTAAGCAATATGTGTAAAATTATGATTATCAAGAAAATCTCGATACCAAAAAAAACATCCGAAAGCACCATGTTTCTCACACGTTATTTACTGAGTATTTACTTACATTTGGTTGGTATATTTGTCTGTTAAAAATGTAGGTAATAAAAAGTTGAAGTTAATAAAAAAAAGGTCAAAATAAAGTGCTCCAGTCATGAGGCGGGGAGAGCAATTGCACACTATGTGGTGTTTACGCTAAAAGCTAAAAAGCGCGCAAGAACTCGCATCACCCTGTCGGCTACAACCCGGCTTAATGCACAAATACTATGCGCAGAGCAAGAGGACGTGGTGACGGCGACGCTGAGCTCGGCGGCCGTCAGCTGCCCCGGCGCGCTGGCCGGCGACGGCGCCGAGCTGCACTGGCAGCAGAAGCTGGAGGCCGCGCAGAACGTGCTGTTCTGCAAGGAGCTGTTCGCGCGCCTGGCCGCCGAGGCCGTGCAGCTGGACGCCTCCATACCGCACATGGTGGTCGGCAACCAGATTATGGCTACAGTGAGTTTTGTTTTTTTTTATTTTTATTTTTAATTCTTGTAGGTAGGCCATGAAATACACTTATGAATAGGTTTAAATCTTCTTTTATGTTCATGTAGGAACAACACTTATGTATAGTCGGAATCCGATGAACGGCGGAATCTATCACCGTTTCGTAACCGTTACTTAAAGGAAAACATTGATAAGATTACAATGTTATTAAAGAACATAGTGAATTTGGAGAATTAATTGCTTTGGTGTGATGCCTTTCAAGCTAGGATGATAAGTAAAACTAAATAAACTAATAATGTTGTCGGCTGCAAACAATTTTAATAATAAACGATTATTAGGAACTATAATCCTTTGATCATAACCGAAAAGAAATCTTAATGTTTTATTTTAATTCAATCAATATTTCAGTTCGATCACATTCCAATTATAAAGAATAGAGAGGACAAAAGCTTTTGCTAACACCTCGGATGACAATGGTATCGTAATTTTCATTTCAGGATTATATTGTTCTCGGTTCTTAGCAAAAACTTCAATTTAACACGACAGAAGATTTTGTAAAATGGCATGTGACCACAATATTTCGATTTTGTTTTAGGTTCTGCCTGGCATCCAGTTGTTAATCGGACTCTGCCACAACAACGGTCAGACCAACACTAGCGCCAGCCCAGAAGGCGTTAAGGTAAATGTAAGCAATTTAAACATTTATTATAAACAACATATTTTATATCAGAAAATGTAGCTAAAACATAAGTGTCTATGGTTTTGGCAGAGGGGTACGCTTTTCGATGCCACTTCTAGCCTTATTGGTCTTAGATTTACAAGCGCTTTAAGGCTCAAGGTTCAACAGGCTCTACTGCAGTTTTCCAAGCTGTTGCAGTGACTATTTCTTCTTATTTTTTTAAATTGGCAATTGGCTACAAAATAGTGGCGTTTTTGCCTGTGTTGAGTAAAACATCTTCAGCGTAGTTTTTAAATTACATTTATGTAGTACCTGATAATAATAAATTCGATGATGATAATGACATTAATCCTACCCCTATCAGTAAAGCTATGGTTGCTTTACTGACAATTTACTGGACTTTTGAGAGAACTTGAAAAGTCAAGCTATATTATTTTATTGTAGTTTCCTTTACTCGTGCACGTTTATGAACACACAATAGTATATTACGCAGTCTATATCAGAGAAAAATATTTTTGGGGTAATAAAACAAGATTGACGTGTTCACTTGGTTCATGTTGTTTGTTGTGTCAGGCGGAGGGCGCGTCGGGCAAGTCGGACCACGACCACGTGCTGGAGCACTCGCTGCACCAGCTGCTGCGCGCCGTGCACCACGCCAACACGCACCACCCCTTCCCGCACCCCGCCACCGGCCCGCTCGGGCCCTCCAAGCGCCGCTGTCTCGCTGGTATATATGTAAAAGATCTATTTTAAAAAAAGAGCAACCATGGAGTTTCTTGCCCGTTCTTCTCCATAGGAACGGCATTCCGAACGGGTGGTAAAGCAGTAGCATAATATTTATGTAACTTGACGATTCATAAGTACTGTACAATAATGGTCTACGTGAATAAAAAATATTCTGATTCTGATTCTGGTAAC
Source organism: Pheosia gnoma (assembly GCA_905404115.1). NCBI lineage: Eukaryota > Metazoa > Arthropoda > Insecta > Lepidoptera > Notodontidae > Pheosia > Pheosia gnoma. Next base: position 1,904,798 of record FR989901.1, on the reverse strand, counting down.
CGCTGCACCAGTCGCTCGTCTCGCTCACACGCGGATACGAGATATCGGGGAGGGATAATCCCACTATCCCACTAATATTATAAATGTGAATGTTTGCATGGAAGGATGTTTGTTACTCAATCACGCCAGAACAGCTGAACCGATCTGGGTGAAATTTGGCACAGAGATAGATTATAGTCTGGAATAGCACATAGGCTAGTTTTTATCCCGGTAAAATGTATATACTTTTTAATCGCATGATACCATCAGTCCACCTTGTGGGGGGCCGTCCTACACTTCGTCTTCCGATTTGTGGTCGCCATTCTAGAACCTTTCTGCCCCAACGGCCATCGGTTCTGCGAGCTATGTGCCCTGCCCACTGCCACATCAACTTGGAAATTCTTAAGTTTTTTAATTAAAGTCACTGTCGAAGTTAATTATTGTTCGTATAACAGGTCCCATGGCAGCCGATAGATACGAGTTACTAGACATGAGCAAAGAGCAATCCTTACTGGAGCAAATTATACAGCAAGCGCAGCACTTCTTTATGCGCCGGCGCAGTGAATATGTTCTAGACACGATTGCTAAGGAGGTACGTATGGGGGGATAAGACGATATGACGACCTAACTATCTAAATATGCAAATATATTTTGAGCAACATCTAGGGGTAACATATTATTTACATAGTAGCATTTGACTGCGCAACTAACAATTATACTTCGCAGCTCGACGGACCAATGGTCATAGCGTGATAATGTGTGCACTATTTTTTTTAATATAACCGTAGACTATGCAATAGTTGAAACTCCATTGAAAATGGTATAGTCGATTTTTATTGATGCTTTTACAAACATCATACAAACAAAAATTTTAAAAGCATTCGTTTTAATTCAGTGATGTTTGTCTAAGCAGTCTACTGCACATTTTTTTTTAAATATCTTCAATGTACAAATTGTACCGTTACAGTTTTATAATAGTTGTGATTTGACTTGTTTCAGGTGAAAGATCCCTTAATCGTATCACATTGGAATGCGTTGAACAGTCCCACACAATCTTGCGTGAAAATAAATATTATGGCGTATGGGTATGTGATCCACAATAATCAGTTTATTTATAGTACAGCGCAAAGTACAAATTGATAGTTAAGTTATTCTGGAAGTCTATATCTATCGTTCTATTTTTAGGTATGACGCGGTATGTCGAACGTCGTTGGTGGTACATGTTGGCGAGAAGACCCTCAAGTGTATATGCCGCGATGGTAAAGTGAGACACTTGTCGTATGAGCTGCAGGAGCTTAGGGATCTCATATACTGTCAGGTATATAATCAATATCATTGGCCGTACCATATCCCATTATTCTGTACATCCGAATATCTTAATGGATGATCATTTTCAATTATATATTGGGATATCATAATGAATTATCATTTTCAACTATGAATATAATTTGCTGTACTGTGAAGACTACCATTGTAAGGAAGCGAGCAGGTTTTTCGAAAGCTGTGTTAAGTTTTCAAGCCCACATTGGGCCAGAGTGGTGGGCTATGGCCCAAGCCGCGTCAGGAAGTCTGCCAGGGAATAATGACAATAACCTCGCCCCTATTACCGTCGCGTCGGTGAAATGCGGATGCACGTCTGCCTACGCTTTAGTGTATCGGATGTGGTGGCGCATATACAATTTCCTAAATTAACAGATATTGGCGTTTCAGATATACCAACATCAAATGACCGCCGTGCAAGCGGTGGGTCGGTGCATGGGATGGCAGCTGCTGGCTAGCAGTTCCCACCTGGGCTCAGGGCCTGTGGAGCCGCTCGGGAATGCCTCGTCGTGTCTCCTCGCATCGCCCAACGGTAAGCGTCACCAAACTGACCCCGAACCAGCGATGCGCTGGCGCCACCAGTGACACAGATACGACTGAGCCCATTGTTCTTTCTTATATTATGTAGTGTGCCAATACCCTTTCTATAACTACCATTTCTTTTTCAGGTGACAGGATGATAGCAATAAGATGCGAACCATCTGTGGGCATTCAAGTTTTCATTGCTCAATCCCCAAGAAAAGACTTCTTTGCAAGTGAACTTGTACAAGACAAGAAATGGGAGCATCTTGGTGGTGCTTTCAAAGAGATAAAGCTGGACAAAATGGAAGGCAAAAACTTTTTGAACAAAATGGAGCTTCTCATGGCGTGTCTTAGCAGCCCCTCATAAATATAATTAACTATAAGGATAATATTGGTGATGAATAAATAAAAGATTCGAACTGAATTATAATCATATATTTTTTTTTGTCATATTATATATAGGGAAACTTAGCATTAGGGTGCTTAGGCAGAATGTTAAGTAATCACTGAAGGATTGTTCTTGCATTAAATTCTCGTCCAAACAATATCCGAGATCAGAAATTCCAAGGAACTGAAACAAAAACTATGATTACGACATAGTTCACAATGCAGGTAGTGACATCAGTCTGTTGCACTTGGGATAAAGCAAAAAAAGGCAGATATAATATTCATTCAGCCGACTGTGCATAAAGAGATTTACATATTTTATAAATATTCCTGTACAACATGGATGTCATTAACCCCATGGTATGGTCACTCCTAATACATTATTGAATAAATGGAAACCCTAAGTTCAGATTATACCATAATGTAAACCTAAACACGAGTTTTAGTTTTTGAGTTTTACAACAAGTAATTTATGAAAACATTATTCTACATTTTTGATACTAGATGTTACAAACACGTTTATACAACTAAATCCTTAGGGAATACCTGGTTTAGAAATAAACATTAAATGCAATTACTAAATATGTTTACAATTCACATACTCCTAAAAACAACATACAGTTGTCCATGACCAAATCCGAATAATAGTTCTCAAACAGTTGATTTTACAAAATAAGAACAATCCTGTCAAACATACACAAATCGGACCACACTAGAGAAAATGTAAACTAATGTAATTCAAAGTTTAATTACCGCACTACAACATTGCTAGTAGTCACAATTCAGAACTTAATATAGAAAAAAAATAAGATAAAAAAGAAAAAGTGTTACCTCAGGTTCCTCGAGACATCAATAGAACTCCTCCTAGTATTAAACCCTCAGTTTTAACCAGACATTGAATTTAACACTTGGAAGGCTTCAGATTACGATAACACTAACACCTAACGTTATTTTAAAAACTAAATTAATATCGAGACAGAGGTGACCTAGATCTGAAACTGCCACCGCCAGAGCCGTACTCTTCGCGTTGGTTGTTACGGTTGTAGGGGCGGCCACCGCCGCCACCTCCGTACGAGTTGAAAGATCTGTTCCCGCCGCCGCCGCCAGAAGGGCCGCCGAACGGACGACCCCTGAAGCTCCCGCCGCGACCACCTCGGAAGCCACCGCCGCCGCCGCCACCGCCACCGCGACGGGGCCCGTCACGCTTTCTCGAGATCTCAACTTTTAAAGTCGCGCCTAGCATCTCGAAACCGTTCATCGCGCTACAAGCATCTTCGGCCTCCTGCAAGTTCTCAAATTCTATGAATGCAAAACCGGGAGGGTTGAGTGCCACCCAAACGGAATTTAGTTTCCCGTATTTATCGAACTCCCTTTCAAGATCTTCTTTTTTGATGCCTTCGACCAGTCCCCCGACATAAACGCGCGTGCCGCCATTATTACTCATGATTGTGTGTGGAAATCTAAAAAGAAAGAACTTTATAAGTCGCGCACAATATAACAATCAAGAAATATGATATATTCCTTGTGTAATGATCGTTTTGTGTTTTCAATTGCGTCGTAATTACAGAGAAATAGTGCAAAAATATAAATATATAAATACAACGAAGAAAACAAAATGTCGACACTTGGATAACGCCACGCCACGCTAACAATTGCTGTAAAGTACTGTAATTTGTATTATTCAAAGTTACTTACGTGTATTGAAGTTACAAAAATATTATGGAATTAATATAAACCTAAAGTTGCTTATACTAAACTAATTTTACCAAATTATTTTAATAAAAATTGAAAGAGACATTAATGGTCGATGAAATTTGGGAGTGAGTGAACGAGACGAAGTAAGAGCAAGCGTGAAATTTTGTCGAAGTTATTGAACGAATGAACTGTTTTTGATCAGTGTTGCAAAATAAAAAATATAGTACTAGTTCACTAGTACATAGTGGAACTTTCAATTACCTATATTACTCTTTGATTAGATTCAATATTTTATATCAAAATTACAAATTTAAAAAAATAAGTAATATTTCCAAAAACATGTGCAAACAATGATATATTAAATTAATTTTATAAGAAATCGAATTGCTCAAATTTATTGTTGTGCTGCCAACACAAAAGAACTATCACAATGCGCTACGCTAAGTTGTCTAAAAAAGCGCTAGATTTGCTCATTCTCGAACATACTATTTTAGGTTTAATACGGCAACGTGCGAATCGGGCTAGCGCAATAGGGAAGAGTCTAACATTGCTTTCCCTGACCTGATGATATTACTATAATACGATTACACACTGTTGGTGTAGCGTTGGTCTTGATCACCTATACAGTCCAATTTATAAGCACTGATCAAAACTCGTTTCACTACTTTGTATAGTTAATCATGCTAATGTGAACCACTTAAACTGAGTTTTATTTACGACATTATATATTTCTAGTTATAAATAAATGGTTACAACACTTCAAATACCTCGTATGTGTTCACACAAAGATGCACCCACCCCTTTGTTAGTGTTTACAACCCAGTAATAGTGAAGTTAAATGTATTTAAGAGTTTACACATAACAATTTTGCGCATTGTAAATTGATTTAAATTTCTCTAAATCCTACAAAAATAAATATTTAAAGTTCAAAAGCGCCAGATCTAGCGCTGAAGCCGCTGTGTTGGTAACACTGAAGCCGGGCCGGGAAGAACGAATGAATGAATAATTACATCTTCCGTTCGATCCTTAGTGTGCATGCATCATGCATGTGTGCACGTTTAGCACGCACGCACACACTATTGTATATACTTGTTTGAAAGAAGTAGTGGGGAGGAGGCTTTCGTTCGATGGTTCGGTGGAAAAGAGTGAGTTAGGCTGCTGTTGGGGAGGGCGTAGGAGGGGTAGGGAGGAAGGAGGAATACGAACGACGCAACGAAACCGGCCAAACGACTCCGTCCAACGGTCGCGCGGTAACGCGCATTTTCGCTTGTTTTCTTTTTATTAGCCCCACCTTTGTTTCGTTATGAATTGTTTTGATTTACATTGTAGAAGTGAAGTGAAAATTTCTTAATAATATTGTGTATTTACAGTAATTTGCCATGCCCCATCATGACGAGATAAGTGGTTACCTGTGCGATGTTTAGATAGGTGTTGAAATAGGTAGCTGGCAGGTGAGGAACGTTAAATAAAAGTGAAATGATTATTTTCGTGTTCAGTTAGTGAATAATGGAGTGCTGTAAAGATATGGGTGTTCAGAAGAGACACAGTCAATTCAGCGACACAAAATACAAGTGGAGGACAATATGTTTGTTTATAGCGGTGTTATGTTTTGGTGGGAGTGACGGGCAGGAGGTTGTCGGTGATGCGGACCCTTACCTTCTAAATAAGTCGTTGGGGCTTACTGAGCTGCCGGGTGGCGTACTCGCCGGCGGCCGAACGGTATGGAAGCCCGAGAGCAGCCCGTACTTATTGCGGGATGACCTGCTGATAGAAAGAGATGCAGAACTGGTGGTTGAGCCTGGAGTCGAAGTGAGGTTCGCGCCGATGGTCGGCATCACAGTACGAGGGAAACTAGTCGCTGTGGTAAGTAAATAAGTTTAAAATATAGTTATTTAAAGTTATACCTACGCAGAACGCTGCGTGGAGATGCTAGCCATAAGTAGTAACTATTATTAAATACTTTGCAGTTGGCAGCAGTAAACTGGCTGTGCCGTTGAGCCAGTTGCGTCTGCCAGTGGCTGCAATTATTAAAATTCATAGTTAAACACTTGCGGATGTGTTTTACTTATTTGTGTAGTTAATGCTGCTTAAAACGCACACCAATCCCATGTAACTTGCTGTTGTGTTGCTATTAAACCTAGTTCATATTAGATTCCGATTGGATTCAACTGCTTATTGTAATTCGTTTACATATTAACCTAACTATAAATCAGAATCTGTTGCAGATTGAAAAATCAAGTTAGAATACTTCGCAAGTAAGAACGCTACCAAAATACTACTTCTCCAAAATTTACCAGATGTAAAGCAAGTTTTAAATACATTATTTGGTCTCTTGTTTCTTCCGTATACCGTAATAAAAAAATCTTAAATTGTGGTACAAAATAATAGCATCGAGCACATTTTATTGATCACAGACCTTTCGATAAACAAACACTTGATAAAAAAGACGATAGTGGCACGTACCTGCCAGGCTTGATAAGGGCTACGGTACATGTCATGCCCATTCAACTGATATTGATTTACTCACCTGTTGGTGCGTCTAGCTAATATTTAATTCAATATTTATCGCATATTGCGAAATAAAGTGCGCTTGAGCACTTGAACTGAATTTTTGTGACATCGATGTGATGTGATATTTAGTTAGACGACTTAGTTTATTATTTGGACACCACAGAATTCAGTCATGGTAATTTCTACCCACCCATGCAATAAAAACAAGAATTACTGAGACGTATTATGAATACATTTTCACATTTTATTTGTGTGTGCTCCTTTTTATTTACAATCATGAAATAATAGATAGAAATCGTGCATGTGCTCCTCATTAAAATCTTGAATGAATCATGTATCAAATCCTGACTCGGAGCACGTGTTAACGAAGGCAGCTGATCCTATAAAGGGGCCGGCATTACCTGACCCGACCCGACCCCGGACGACATCCTTTCGCTAATTCAATCAGCTTGAACAAATCACTCCGCGGTGACTTCTCGAGGAATGTAAGTAAGATAACTTAAATTAGATTAGGAAATTGGAGCATTCCTATACTTAGGTACGTGAATTTCATTAAAAATGTATAAAATCTATTTTAAAATCGTGGCTGATAAAAAAGATCAAATAGCAAAAATGAGATAGGCGATCTCTAACCCTAAATAAATAAAGAGAAAATCAAATGTGGCAGGGACATGAAAGCAATTTTGCTAGTAACGAACTGAGACCAAGAATGTTTGTAAAGGTCAATAGGCATCCAATGCAATCTGGGGATTTCACTTTAAGTTTCATTTCAGAGATCATCAGAATACCATTAACTTGTACAGTATGGCAGATGAAATGATGCATATCCAATTTAAATGGTACTGAATGCAAACTTCCACAGATTGTCTTATTTCATGAGTGAAATGCATCCCACGATAGTTAGCGACAGACAAAGGAGTATTGGTGAAAATAGAAACCAAGGGATAAATTATGTTTAAAATCATTACTATATCTGAACCTATTAGATAAAATCGTAGTTAAGTCCCTGTAGGTACATTAGTTTCGTTCGATAATTATTGCTAATTATCAGCCATTAACTGTAAGAGCCTAAATGTTGTTCTTGTAAAGCTTTGTTAGTAACGGAGCTTTGGAATTGTTTACTCTAGGACCTACTGTCAATAGCTATCCTTGTCCTATTTTTGTGATTTACTTTGCTTTTGAGTACCAATGTAATATCGCAATGATTTGTTGTGAGTAACTACAGCCATTTTGAGATTTCAACTTCCGACCGCCATAAGAAGTACTTTCTTTCGGCTACGTTGTTTCCTTAATACTTTCTCTATCTATTTACAATCGTCTTTTTATATCTTTAACCGAAAAAAACTTGAACGCTTATAGCACCTTAGGAATCCTATCAAAACTGTGTCAAGATCTATAAACAAGATAAACATTTTAAGGTACTCTAAACACATTTTAAGTCGCTTAACGAATTCAGTTATTTTCATTTCTTATCGCGCTCTCAGTAAGGGCATGTAAAGGTGCAGGCTGCACCTGCCGGCGTCTAATGACCTCTTATCATGACGTTATTCAGCTTAATAATAACAGTTACTAGAAGACACTTAACGGTCGCGGTTGACTGCTAAGCCATTTGTACCGTATGGCCAGCAACCTTGAAGGTAATCATCGAACGGCGCCTACAGTGTGTGAATCATCGGAATTTGAAATTAACATTTATTGGCATTGATATTGACTAGTCTGTCCTTTTCTGTCGCAACATTTGTCTGAAGAGGTTTTATTAATTAAAAAATAAATAACGGATCCTCGCGTGGGACAGCTACAAACCCTTGCTACTAGTTAACTAGTTGTATTAGCAAGTCGTATATGACTCTAATTTTCAATTTAACGTGTACAATGTAATTCCCACACCTAGTCCCAAAAATGATGCATCGTAATATCTCACTCAAACGGAGAATTTTACGGACCTGCCACCTACCTATGTAATCAACTCATTTGGGATCGTTTAATTTAAGTAACACTCAGCCTACCTATACCGTTTGTATAATCATTTTCGTCAGAGTCGGTGACGTACAGTTTGTCCATCTGAACTTGCATGATTCATATTATATGTGGTCTTAATGAATCACAATCACGTAGGAAAAGTTGACTGTTTCCTCTTATCAAGAAAAACCCTTTGGCACATCACTAGGAACAAGTAATTACGAAAACTATAGCTTACCTACTTAGTTTAATCATCTTTACAGACATAATTGAATTAGCATCATTCAAAATATATAGTTTCATGAAGACATTAGCAGAATCGATTACCACTCCACGTTATCTAATTGTTAATAACATTAACGAACATTTTGTAATTATTTCAGTTCAAATACAATAGAGCTAGATACTACTGTCGCTATTCTAGTACAAAATTATCGCATGCTACATAATTTACTTAACTGTCTAATTACGTATCCGTTACTCATAAATTATTGACGACTGTAATAAAGTAAGCAATTGATGGATTTTACGACAACTATTGTCAATTAAATCGTCTCAGTTCCATTCGCATTGATAACCTACGAATACCATAAGGCCTACTATATATTATTGGAGATGTATTAAAATCCATACTCGGTGGGCACCTACTTTTAATTACTATCACCTGTTACTATGTTAGCTGTTCTTACCACTTTAGTTAATTGGATTTGATGATTATCTCAATGATCTATTTATGTAGATGATATCATTACATCTTCTCTTTTATTCGTAATTTAGTTTGCTAATACACCGCAAACGTGTTTCAGCTGACTATGTCTCAGTGAAAGTCTACAACTTACTCACAAAACCACGTTCTCTTTCGTAATTTTTACCCTTCAGCAGACATATAATGGCCTAGATGAGTCATCGCGTCATCTCTGTTTACTATAACGTGAAGTAAATCACTAATTAAATATAAGTACATATATGTATTACTTCCGTTACATATATCATTGTTCATATTCCTTATCGGCTACCGTACGGGCCTATTACATTCTTTGATATCAGTGTCAGTTGATATCAATCCATCCTGACTAGTCATTTCTGCTAAGTGATATGATCTTGTTTTATATGACGGTATCCGTTGATTACTGTTTGGTTCCGTTTTCAGCAAACGTAGAACATTCATATGAAGACTTATCACTAACCAAAATATTTCCATTAATGACAGCGGAATTTAGTTATACCTGCACCTATTCAGATTGGTTAATTAGCACTACTTATCGTTGCATATCGTCAATTCGGATCTTGTGATATTTATTGTAATGCAATACAAAAACATGAGAAAGTCTTCAATAATTTAGCGGCTACACAGGTGAGTGAACACAATTACCATCGTTTGGGAACCGCTACAGTTTCTCTGTCGTGTCATCGATTGTTTGGGTATTATTTCGAGGTCACATTCAAATAACTGTACCGCATTTTGCAGAGGAACTGGGTCGCGGTTAGGCCCGGCATGTTCTGTTACGCAATCAGGCTGCCTCGTTATACTTAATTAGACAGGGGGATATTACATGATCATGTATCTACATTGATCTCTGGCTAGTAGATCAATGTTTATCTAAATTGTGAATTCAATTACTCTAGCAAGGACATCGCTATTTAACGTCGTCAGAATACTACAAAAACACCGCAATTATTAGCGCCTGTAGTATATAAGCTCTATTTTTATAGAAGATCTGGTGAATCAATAAAACTTAGCAACTAAATTGTCTGGAACCCGTTCGCTCACTGGAAATCCTAATCCGCTTCGTTACACATTATACTGTGACTATCTACTTAAACTAATAGACTTATTATGTACTTTATAATGATGTAAACAATTACAATTTTAACTTGTAATAAAATTATGATTGTAATTTTTATTGGGGTTAAGTTCTATTATTTATTAAGGGAGAATTAAATGCATTCAACTATTGTAATCATTGCAAGATCCTTAACCTTTGATAAGCTGAAGCACTGATCAGTGCTTAGACACGTGCTCGAGCGTATCAATAGTTAAATACTATGGGAGTGCAGTCTCTGGAAAAACCCAGTAAACATAGACCTTGTTGAAAACAGAAACAATTTCCATGCGCTCAAGCGTTTTTGTATTCCCATTGTCTCCTGGAATCAAGTATAATCTGTTCAAAGATTAGGTCAAGATCAACTAGTTTAATACCATCTGTGTACTTCGTTCAGTTGTAGAGTCTTGTTTCAGTGGCAATCAGCCTAATTTATACTGTTCTTTTTTATCTCCGACACTGCAGCGATGGGAATTTGAGTGTTCTTTATACTTCTTCAATTTGTCATTGACTAACACCTCATTCCTCCCGTTACCATGGTTGCTGTAAAGCAGCCAAAACGACGGACACGCAAAAACATACAATAAACGCGATAAAATCCGTAAAATTGGTTTTATTTCAATGAATGTGTGTATTCGCGTAATTATAAATAAAAAGTAGAATAATTTCGGCGCGCGCCTAAGAATGTACGATATTTAAGAAACAGCAGCAATACTGTACCGCCAAATGCTTTATAACTATTCGATATTGAATGGTAGAATGTTGCCCCATATAACGAAGGTAGCAAACGACCTGGAAACCTTAGTCAGTGTGAGTTCAATGTCTTGCGATATCTGTTCGATCTCGTTACGGGGCCTGCTAATAGTACGAGTAGGCTGTTATTCGTCTCGGTTGTTGCTCATCCTCATGGCATCTGTCATTGCAATCGTTGTTGCTGTGACATATTGCCTATTTAACTGCTGTCATGGGGTATAGGGATTTTTAATTTCACCAACGGTATGCCGTAGTCGACCTATTTTTTGAGGTCTCCTTGGTTTTTTAAATTAAGTTCTACCTTTCGTTACAATGCTTTTTAACAATAACTAGTTTCCAGTTCATTTCCCGCTGATGTCAGTACCTAGGTATTTAAAAACTGTGTATACTGTGCCACAATCATAGTCGAGGATTCTTTTTGCTGATAAATGTTATTCAAGAAAGTATTCATTGCAATTCGATTGGGTTTATGCAACAAGATCTGTTTGGCACGATTTGAAAGTCCAACCAAAAAGTGAATTCGAAATGGCTCGATTTGTTAGAAATTTATTATTGTAATATCAATAATTAATAATTTCCTAACTCTTGACTGCAGTAAATGTATGTACGCCATGTTTTTTTGAGTGTAATTGCATTTTTAATATTCAGTAAGTAATTTGAGCTTCAAGAGGAATATTTCGAAATTGTATAAGTCTGCTCGTACAGTATTGCAGCTTACGCATTTCGATAGCTGCATAATATGACACCACTAGGTAACCTAATGTTAAAGAAATGTAAAATATCACTTATTATACAGGTTTCAAAATATTGGGTACTCATATTTACAAAATATTTACCCGCGCCTCTTTTCCTACCATCGCCGTTATTTGAATTAAGAATTCTATATTCATAAATAAATATGTATGTACTAACTTATTTGTGATGCTAGCGTATGTATGTAAGTATGTAGATTAAACCTGCTGATTTTGTTACGTCGACTATCAAACGGTTGCGTAAACGCCTCCATTCATACATATAACCTTGGTGTCTGCGTCATGAAATGATGCACATATTGCAATTACTTGGGTATCGGCAGTGCCGGATTAAGCCAGCTCGGAGTCTGTAATAACAATAACATCTTTCTGTTAAATGGTGGGTAGATCGTATACCGTAACAATCTTACTTGATACATATTGTTGCGCACAGACGCGAGGCCCCCCAAGGCGTGGGGCCTGTAGCATTTGCTAACTAGCTACGTGGCAAATCCGAGACTGGATACAACTTTGATGTAATTAAAACCGTTCTCATATGCGGATACGATTCGGAACTAAAAATATTGGTTTATAACGATTGATTATTCAATGGAAAAGTGGTATTTAACACTAGTAACATAACAATTAGGTAGGCCTATAACATATTGGAATAATTATTTCTTCTAAAGAAGCAGTCATTATCATAATTACGGAATCTTCAGGGATTAAATTCAATGGACAAATTATAATGTTTAATAGATTAGCAATTGACATAACAGTAGTTGCATAACACCCGACGTCACAGAAAATCAGTAGATTCAAAATAATGGTAGATACCTACCTATTGTCGTGACCCAAATAAGTAAGTACTTATTTTTAATTCAAAAGGGAAGTTAAGAAATCCTCAATAGGTAATGGCTTGGGATTTGAATAAGCAACGCGATGGGTACTTTGTATAACACCCCAGAGATAAACATCCAGGACAAAGGCTATTGTGAAACTTGAAGGCACAATAACATTGTCTGAGAAGTTTTAGATCACATGTGACAAACGATGGTGGAATGTTATAAATAACACATTTTATATAACGTACTTGAGTATTATCAGGAACTCACCTTCCGGAACGAAATAATATGTTTCTATCTCTGACTCGGTTTGATAAGCAGTGATCGATTAGCAATCTGGACTACACATTTAATCACCAATTTTCATAAAGGATTTTATGTATGGAATAGAAGTATAGGTACCAAGGTAAAAAATATATTTTATTGATTTTACTGATGCTTCATAGAATATTTATGCGCATATTTATTTTGTGCTGTGCTTTGTTTTGGTGATAGACTTGGAAATCCTTAAAAATTTAAATGTCGGAGGAACGTATTACGTTGGAATATGTACTTATAATAATATAACGTAAGGAATTAATCTAATGCAAGTTAAGAACCTAATCAGGAAACTTCAGAAAACGAAACCGTTTTTTTACCATTGTTCTACATCGTATACACACAGGTATCACTTTACATTAAAAAGTTTTATATTTTAACATTTTGTTTTTTAATTGTTCCCTGCACTGATCATGGTGACCTGTTATAAAGTAACAAAAGCTGGAGAAGTCACGCCGCGCCGCGCAGCCCGTTAACATTTTGGCACGGGAGATTCCATCGTCCCGCTCTGTTTGACGTGAAAAGCGTGACAAACGCACGCCAACTGCTCTGAAAAAATGTCGCGATTAGTAATGACAGTTCTCTTTATATGATTTTCTAGATTGAGGTGATCTAGACTATCGTTACCTAGACCAAGACGAAGGATGATAACAGCCGCCATCATTAATTATACATTATGAGCTAGATTAAGTAGATACTTAAATTGCACTCAAATTAAGAAAATAGTACACAAGGTAATTGTATGTCTCGTAGTAAATCGTGTCAGATTACGTGGTGGGTGAACAACCTAGAAATGTTTGCAGCGGCACGAAGCTGTGCCATGTCAGCATCGTGACTTCGTGATCCACTGCACAAAGGGTTTTTTATGGCAACTCAGCTGGATGCACGCAGGGGTTCAGTTGTTTTCGAAACTTGGTTGCGTTTAGTGCAGTCAGACGAAATTACGAAAGAGACAAAACTCTGACAAACCTAATTTAATATTATTATGTACCTGTCCTGTCCATGTCTAACTGCTATGTTGTCGGCGTCATTAATACATCGATGATCGTATGATTGAATTGAACAATTGTAATGTTTTATTGTTTGACGTGTAAGGTGAAGTAAGTACTTTATTTGAAATAAATGTAAATAAATAATTCTTCATAGGGACTACTACTGAAGAGGAAAGTCAAGAGATAACCATAGTGAATGAATAGAGAGGCGACATCATAAATAGTGAGGTGACAGTGAGAAGTCCTTGTTCGAGTATACATTTTTAAGGCTTCTTGCTTTCAACATATTTTAAAGAATTGTTTGTAGGTAGGTACCTACCTAAGTCCTCATTCTTTCTATCGAAAAACGGTGCAACAACGCAATATTATTTCCCGGAAATTGTGATATTAGTTCATTGTTCGTCCAGATAGAGTTACAAATTTTAATGTTGTAAAACATTGCACATATTTTATTATAATAGCGTATTGCGTTTGCGGAACAATGAATTTTAAGTGTTACCACCATTTGGAGGTCGTAGGTATATAACTTGACTAGGAGATCATAGATTGGTATGGGTACTACCTAACAATTGTTATATTAGTACTAAACTAGCTAATCGAGTTCATAATTTCAAAGAAAGAAAGCAAAGCAAATTAGTAGTATTCTGAAAGAAAGCAAATTAGACAAGTCTCCAAATTAAATATCTTTGATTCTAGAACCTATGGTTTAGAAATTATAAGTGTTGAAATATCTAAACAAGAATGATATGAGTTCTGAACATTATTTCAAAGTAGATAATTGTTTATGGTAGTTTTTATTACTTCTATAGCAATTATAATTTTAAAATACGTAACTATCCATCCAACCCATGGGAATCTAGCCAGACGTAAATAGAACTTTGAAAAAAATCTTAGCCCCAACCAAGAGACGTGGGTTGCAGGGAAATCGGCGGAAGCACGGGCCATTGGTCCACGACTTTGTTTAGCCATTTCTCCGACAATTTATAAAATAGATTAGTTGGCATTTGGCGGATAACGTCTACAATACATGCAAGTTTAGAAAATAGGATAAAATACTCAATTCAAATCCTCTCTGGGCATTTGGTACGTGTTTGGTGCATGTTGGGCAGCTTAAGAAATCCATTTTCACTCTTGAATTTTCAGTGCACGTTTTTACAAGGAGCGCTGCAGTAAAACGTTTGAAGAGATTCAAACGAAAAAAATAGAAGCTGCCAATAAATAATATTAGATCGTCTCCACTAACTTCATGTTTTTTTTAGCGAAGTCTATTAATTTAGAGTACCGCGCTGTTTGATAAATACAGGCAAAAGTACTCACTAGACTAGTACATTATGTCCCTGCTTTGTAAAGTTCAGTCTTCAGCTGAGGTAGGTAAATGATGCGTTACTTATTCTTTATGGAATGCATTCCCGGTCACAGCCTCAACCGTTAGTCAACATTTGGAAAACCCCGCCAGTTGTATTCTGATGCACGGAGGTAGAAAGACGTCTTTAGAAAAACGTAGTAGTAGTAAAAGGTTATTTTATAACCATTTTGGATATGTGTTCTACTCAGTGTTTGTAACCGTCGTTTGTGGTCTTTGTTCTCGCTCACCTCATTTTAGATTCTACGCGACGCGTGTTGCTCGAACGCAGGAAGTCGTCACCATAAGCTAAGGATTCTGCTGTGAATGTCCAATAATAAAGCCAATGCTATGCAGCTGAATTAAGATGAGATATGAAAAGTTAATCGCTAAGGAAACTGGCAATGAGTCATGATACTTTATGGACCAGTACTCCTGGTGAACTTCGTACTGCCTCAGATTTATTGTTATTTTTTTGTGATATTCCCATGTTTTATTAGTTATTCTGCTATTCAGGGCCGAGACAAATTTAATAATATAAAATCATAGATCATAAAAATCGGCCCACCCGTTTTTGAGTTATAAATCACCTACGTAGGTATAATATTACAAAAGTAAGTATACTTTTGATTATGGAAGATATGTTGCATTGCTCTTGTCTGCGCATCAAACGATTACAAAAAAAAAATAGATTTGATTCCTATTTGCAATCGAAATGGCTGGCGAGATATCGAGTAATATGATCGAATGGAATAAAAAGTATGACGATATTATTGTGTCGTCTTCTCTATTAATGTTTTGACTTTGACCTTGATAAGAAATTGCTTAACAGTGAATCGATATTGTTAGTTGAACACAAGCTTTTGGATGCGTGACCAAAATAGAAGTGATTATCCACCTACCTACTATAGTTGTTTAATTATTTTGTTTGTGATTGCGTCAACGGTGATCTAATCGCTTTAGCTAATAAGAAGCTTTCCTAAAATGAAAAAAAAAAATTTACATCTCGATTCATTAATCCTATTCTTTGAATTTACCTGTTCTTTAATTAAATTGTCTTCTTTTTCGTTTTTTCCTTAGTAGACAAACACCAAAAAAATCCTTGTGTGTTCTACGGATTCAATTCTCTTTTGCCAATAACGTCTTTCCATTTGCCTAAGGTTACCTTATAAGAAGAATTTTATTAAATTGTCTTTACCAAAAAAAAAACAATATTAAAAAAGAAAGTATACCGTCTTCTTTTATCATATTTTATAGCTGACTCACAATTTTAACCGGTGTCCTTGCATCGTCCTTAATCGTAACCGGTTGACCACTAATGTAGGACTTTTTATGTCTCTGCCGTTGATAGCAAGCCACGCGTAACGATTTAACGGCTGTCCACCGACCTGCCTTAAAATATGCAGGATGACGTGTATGGAATCACGAAATTAGACTTTTGTGTTGCGTGTGACGTGTCTAGGAATGCGAGAAGGTAATGCTTTAATGAATAAATAAGGGCCGTTTATTGCAGAAAATCGGCATGAGAATTTTGTTGGAAGCTGTCTCGGACGTTCCCTTGAACTCTATAAACCTGCTTTGTAAAAAAACAGTGCAACTACAGATTTCAAGCAAAATCCGTGAGTGCTGCAGTCGGAGATTGGCATGTGCAAATAAACAAGTTTGACAACGCACATGTTTTTGAAAGGCATGACGTATGTCAGCCCACACACTAGGCTGAGTTGCTTGTTACCTAGATCTTGCTTTTCTTGAGAATATAATATACAGTTCATCTGTGTAAGATATTATAAAACTGACCAAAGCAAAAATGAACTTATTAAAAAATCATGTGGCAACTTTGATTTTTGGGACCGTTCAACTTTTTTTTCAATTAGTGAGTGCAGCTAATTTAACCTAATCTATTGACAAAAGTAGATACCTACTTATTTGCTGTAATATTAGTTACATCACACATTCCAATTTAGCAACGGTGAGGTAACAGTTGGCCGGTAGTTCGTGACCATGTGAATAGGGTTGTGTGAAAAGACAGGAAGTCGTATAGACGAAGTGCAAGGGCGCATCGGTGCGTTTATTGTTTAGAGGTTATGGAATTGGGGTGCACAACTCCTAGTACTCTATTCGCGTCCCGCGTATAATATGTCACCTCGGGGGCAGCTTTTAGCGCGATACCTACGCTGGATAAAGCTGTGCGTTTACTTACCATTTTCCATAGATTATTTTATAAATTAATTAACAATTGCATTTAAGTACAACACGAGTAAGCCATTAGGTGAAGTTCTTCAAAAGTTTTAAGAAGTCTTTCGGTTAAGATTCACGTCTAAGAACCATTATGGATATAATTGATCATCTTTGTGATAAGTTATGGAATAATTAGGAATAGAAATTGAAGTAAGTTAGTACTTTATTAGATACCTATCTTTATTAGTGACGAACTAAAATGGAAAACAAATATATCAACAACATCTATAATTCCAACTTAGGTGTTATTTGTAACTTATGAATTGTTTCCCCCTCCTAAGTCCTAAATACTTTATCCTTAATTGCAACCAGCAATTTCAATTTCCAGCCAGTTATAAAAATAATCAAAGAAATTAGTGCATTCGGCCGACAGAAAATACTCTTTTCATTGTACAGCCAGTGAAGTGTTTACAAATCGAATTTCGAAAATTGTAGTTTTAAATTTGGAACGGACTTGTTTTCAATTGTTTATTTACGTTACTTTTGGCGTGTCGTTACCCTGTTCATGTAGGATGTATGGCCATTGCACCGTGTCGCTAGTCCAAACCAATGACGTCATGATATGGTAGCTAGGCGAGCATAGGTGTCGATGACCAATGGTAGATTCATTTGCTGTGTAGCGCAAACCGTAGCTAACGTGGAGTGCTGGGAAATTGACATTATAATTTATAAGATATTTAAACGGAAGGGTTCCTATAAGATTACAATATATAGTATGCAGACAATTTGGTACCTGAAAATGCAATGGACTTTATATATGACGGATTGTTTTATTTAAAACAAATACTGCTATAAATGCATTCACAATTTCTAAGAGTAATTATACTCTCCCACTTTTTCATAGGGATAACGGACATTGCTTATAAAAATCATATTTTCCCCTAAGAATCATACAAACGTGATTTTTAACGGTCACGGAATAACTGTCAATCAATCGAATAACCGATCGTTTTCGCAACGAACAATAGGTAAATATTGTTGGCAAAACCGACGACTTGCACGTCCGTCCATTCTTCTTGACACTTTACCCCTTGTACGTGGTTTGGGTCAATCAGCAATTTTAAATTCTTGTGTAATAACAATGCAATTGCTTTCTGTCATTATTTTAAAGTACAAAAACCTGTAATCAGTCGCCACTTACTAACCAACGATATCTTAATCGTTAAGTATTAGATGCTATTAAATCTCCATTCCCCACTTATGGATTGAGATCTTATAAATCGGATGGTGATCCAGATTGACGGTGCGAACGGCGCCATCCATGGTCTCAATATATTGTTTATTAACAAACTGTTTTTCTTACATTCCAGGGTGAACACCAAAAAAGCATAATATTCACAAGTACAGAGGAGCCAGGTATACCAGCGAAGCCTGTACCGGATATCCGTCTTGTCGATGGACCTTCCATACTGGTGGGAAGAGTGCAGTTGTTGCATCGTGGAAAATGGAGATCAGTGTGCACAAATTCAAGAAAGTATGTATTCATGATATCGCTTGCATAAGATTAATAGCCAATTAATAAAAAAAAACTATTTCATTAATATTCGTTTATCTATTTCAGTTGGACTGTCAACGACATGGAAACAGCTTGCAGACAGTTAGGCTTCATGGGAGGTTCTTTCTATAACTGGATAGATCGGCAGCCCGGTAGACAACCGCGAATTTTGTTTGAGGAACCAAAATGCAAAGGAACGGAGTACGATATCTTCCAATGCGACTGGAGTTCAAGACAACTCGGTTCCGGCGTCTGTGACTACCATCCTGATCTCGCCATTCAGTGTTCACCTCATCATGACGTCTCAGGAAACTCTGGTCGATACTGGAGAGGCATTCGATTCGAGAATGCGGTATTCGAAAGGATTCTCACTGCAGTAAACACACTATACGTACCCACTTCGACGTCAAGACTTGTTCATGTGACAATAAAAAACGCAGGTCTCGGCAGAGACAACAACGCCACTAGTGCCTTAGACGTGATTGGAGTGCCGCCAGTCATGGAAGATATAGAAATCTCTAATTCCGCTTTCAACGCAATTAACGTGACGTCACCTAATGCTCCCATAGTAATAAACAATTGCACGATACAAAACAATAGAGGATACGGTGTTTATGTAAACTCTACGTACGGCATGGCTAAGATTGAGAATTGCTTGATTCACGACAACGGCGGGGACGGGGTCAAATACGTGGTGCACGAAATGAACATCGACGAGCGATTCGACAGGAGTGAAATATACGATTTGTGCACGTTAGCCTCAACGCCAAGCCAAACGTTTCCAGTCCAAATGTCAATCGAACAATCTCGATATTCCAACATGGAAAGAGATTGTCATCAGAAATTTTACACAAGGCCCGATCATGTTTTGACTTTGAGTTTCGTTAAACTTTTGACCAATCAAAATAATACGGGTGAATTATACATATATGATGGTCTAACTACAGATGACAAACTTCTGTTAGCGTTCAGCATAAGGAACCACACACGACCGCAGAGTGTGACGTCAACCAGGAACCGCATGTATGTAAGGTTCCGTGCCAACACGAGAACGGATATCACCGGATTTTTGAGATTAACCTCAGGTGTGAGTAAAACGTATGACCTAAATGTAACTGACACGATTATATCCGATAACAATGGAAGAGGCGTGGTCATAGAAAATCTCAGATCACAAATTCATATCCATCGTACGTCTATATCTAACAATAATCATGTAGCCGGGCTCCAAGTCGTGAGTGGAGCTGGGGACGTCAACATTACCGAGAGCAGAATATCATTCAACCAAGGCGACGGAGTAAATATCACAGTAACTGGCGGCAACAGAAACATATCGAGAAGTATTATAAGCTCTAACCAAGGACACGGTATATCTGTATGGCTTAATAATACTCTAGAGACTGAATACATACCAGTAAATCAGACCACAGTAGTTGAATACTCTGAAATATTTAAAAATTTGGATGTTGGTATTTTACATGGAAATTTTTGTGGTGACAGTTGGGTCAACATAACTGGTAATTGGTTTAATACAAGTGTAGAAAGTACAATAGATATATCCACCTGTTGGAGGTTAAATAATCCCGTAAGATTGCTCCATTTACAAATTGGTCACAATAGATTTTATGAAAACCAAAGAGTACCATTGAAAATTCAACCGGCTTTAAATGTCATGGGAAGAATAGAATACAATTATTTTGAGCATGGTAACTTTGGTGCAATCGTTATACTTAATAGAATAGAAGGAAAGTATTTCGAGGAGTTTGAAATATTACCGGCCCGATTCAATATACAACACAACTATTTCTTTGGCAACAAAGGTCCTTTTGTGGTGAATCTCGGATTATCACCGTATAGCGATCTTCAATACATCATGTTTTCTAGAAACTTCTTACGGGACAACAAAATAAGAGAACCGTTTGAGCCTTTCGAAGGTTTGTCTTCGAGATTAACACCAAGAAGTAGAGTTGCCGCAGTAATTGTACTTGCATCGAGTAATATTGACGTTTTCAGAAACATTATTAATAATCCTGAGGCTCAGTATGAAATCGGCTCACACGTAGAAGACCAGAGTAAAATATTGAATTGCACATATAATTGGCTTGGGTTTGGCGAAGAAGAGAAAGTATATAATAGATTGTTCCACAGAAAAGATAGATATAATTTAGCAAAAATTACTTACATGCCTTATTTATTACATAGCAGTAACCCTGGTGCAACGCAAATTAACTATAATTCATTGTATGTACCACAGTTTAACGTGCCCGGTACTTTTACTGTGGGAGGTGAGGTTGAAGGCATAGAAATACTTCGGCAAGGAGAATACGATGTTAACAAAGATATAAACATACGTCCTGGAGGAAAATTAGTTCTTCAATCTGGCGTTACATTAAAGTTCCCACCGGCCATAGGTATGATCGTTGCAGGAAAACTAGACGCGAGAGGGAAGCGCCCAAATGATATCATGTTTACTCTTAAAGAAGAAATAGTCATGAATAATGACAGTGTTTATGAAACTGATTTCGAACCCACTACACCTGCTGATGCCGAACCTATTGTGCCTATAAGACTTTTGGGTGGAAGAACTCAACACGAAGGTAGACTGCAAGTTAGAATTGATGATAAATGGGGAACCGTGTGCAACTATAAATGGAATATGATCAATGCTGCGTTAGTTTGCAATCAACTTGGCTTAGCACTCAATCCGGACGATTGGTTCCTAGAACCTAATGAAATTCCTTCAGCTGGAATCACGGAGGATGTAATTTTGTCAAATGTAGAATGTACAGAATTCGATAACGATATCACCAAGTGCAAAGCTGAAACAAGAGAACAATTCGAAAATTCTTGTACCCATGAAAATGACGTCGGTATAAGATGTTACGAAACTAGTTGGGCCGGCCTTAGATTCAGTGTGATTTCTGAAAGAGCAGACTTACAATACATTACAGTAGAAAAAGCTGGACTGTTAGATTATTCCTCCAATGTTTTTAAGCCTGCACTCCAAATAGACTTTGCTAGGCATAGTTTAGAGAGTGTTAAAATTGCAAATAACTACCATGATGGCTTAGGAATAATATATTCTGATATTTATGGTGCCGATGCGGTTAACACTGTTCGCAATTCAGAATTTATCAACAACAGGGGAAGTGGAATTAGTTTTAAGCAGCTGGGTCTTAAAGTTTATAGTTCTGTAATAGAAAATAACGATATGGCTGGAATATCTCACAACCCTCATATAACAGGACGCCAACAAAGAGAAATAGCAGGGTGGTTCAATTTGGACCCAGGATTTAACATGGACGAGTCCAACTACCATCCAATAATGATTCCCGAGTATGAAACGGACATAAGTTTAGTAAATGGTGAAACAAGGCACATCGTTTTTACCAAACTCAATGGAAATAATATTGCAAAAACTTACAATATAAAATGTAATCCGGGTTTCGTCCTTGGTCTACAACTTTTGAATCCCATACATAACTTTTCTACAGAAAGTATCTGTATATACGATTCCCAAAACATAAACGAAGGTAGTACTAAATGGTGTCTCGATCGCGATTTATCAACTTTTCCAACAACAAGCAGCAGTTTTAGTATTGTGCTTACGTATGAAAGTGGATCGTCAGCCTTAGGAGGAGTAGTCTTGGTTGTAAGCACGATCGTTGCTCCAGTCCAAAACGTTAAAAATAAAATTATAAAAGGCCCCGTTCCTACACTACAAGTTGTAAATTCAAAGATCAAAGGCAACACTAAAGGCATCAAAGCTTTGTATTACAATAGATATTTAAATGAACTCGGTGATCATTTTCTGCGAAAAGCCAACGAGAGTATTAAAATATTTAACTGTGAAATAGCCCATAATAAAGAAGAAGCTATTTACGTTAACACGCCATATTGGGATATTCATGAAAGTAATATAAGTGAAATCACACTGATGGTCAACAGCAGTTTGATCACTGACAATGGTAAAGGAATCTATCATTTTGCTAGAGATCTGAGAAGTTCGAATAATTTATATCATTATGTTCTACAAGATAACACGATAGAGAGAAACAAATACGGTGGTTTTGATGTAAGCTTGCCTTATGTTTGGCAATATAACGAAAATTTCACTCATTCAGTTTACATGAACAATAATACATGGCGTAACAATCAAAACTTTGCAATGGTTATAGACGGACATTTCGCTGAAGTCAATGTAACTAAGAACACATTCACAGATAATAATTGCAAAACGGGGCTTATATCTATACAAGGCATGGAAAAGAAAATGATGATTGATGGCAATTATATTGAAAATAATAATGGACAGTTCATGGTGAAGTTCCACATGGACAGCCAGAGTGAAATAATGGGTCTCGTTTATGCGCTATTTGTGCATAATCATGTTAAGCATAATAAGCACATATTATCACAAGCCAATCGTGGTGCATTGATTAGGAGCATTGAACCAACGTTCGTTATAGGATTTAAAGGAATACAGAAAGTGAAAGTGAGCAGAAACTTATTTGGAAATAATGCTCTCGAGCATACATTGCTAGCTGGTATCAAGACAGCAAAAATTAACAATTTGTTAGATGTAACTGAAAATTGGTGGGGAACAGCTATTGAAACGGAAATCAAGAAACTCATATTCGATTTTGATGATTGGAACAACCACGCTGTTGCCACCTATCTACCGTATTTATTAGAAGACAGTATGGATTCCAGTGTCTCCCCCACGTTCAGTCCTGAAATACCCATGGACGCAAATGAATTAGGTGGTCGTCTAATATCTAATTTCACAATAGAGTCCAGAATAGCGCCTTACATCGTAAAAGCTGATATTACTGTTATGCCAGACACTGTTTTGACTATCAGTCCCGGCGTTATATTAGAATTTGCACCGAATGTAGGCATACTTGTCATGGGTACTCTACAAGCCCTAGGCCAGAGTCAACTCCCTATAGTAATGAGACCGATGACTCCGGCAGCAAATGTTGAAATTAATAGAGTGCAAAGACGGGACACTGGACAGTACAAATCAGTCCATCATAAATATAAACGTCAGTTAGAACAATTGACCATGCAAGAGTCGATTAGGCTGTGCACCGGCAGAAATTGCTCTATAAATGACAACGTTGCGGCAAAAACGAATGAAGGTTTTCTAGAATATTACAATAAAACTACACTACAGTGGGTACCGATGTGTGATAATCGTTTTACGGAAAGGAACGCACAAGTCGTGTGTAGAGAATTAGGCTTTGACCCAATCAACATTTTTTTCGCTCACGACAGAAGAGTAGAATATCACAGTAACTCACTTTCGCGAATTTGGTCATGGCCAGAGCCTTTGCAATGTGTTGGGACTGAAGAACGTTACGAAAACTGCCCTATAAGACTTAATGGCCAACTGTATGGACACCGGCATGAATGTAGATGGGATTCTGAGTTTGTGTTCATCCATTGCGGAACAAGAAATTTAGAGGAAAATCTTGATTACTGGGGAGGCATAAGATTTGTGAATCCAGAGTTTGAATATTCGCTTTATGAACATAGAATCCACGACCACCATACACATGAAACAATGAAAAAAGCTGAGAGCGAATTAATACATGTTCATATAATGGGAGCCGGTATACTACACAATGAGAAATCACCGGCAGTTCAAAGTATTATAAAGAATCCTAGAATTCAAAATGTGAATATTACTAAATGTGCCCACCACGGCATCAATTTAGTGTCTCCCACCGATTCTGTCAATATGATGTTTAATTCTGTTAATGATATATTAGGAGAAGGAATCAGTGCCATATCTTTGAATGGAGAAGGTAGGGAGTCAGACGAATCAAGTTTCACACCACTAAAAGATCTGAACCTTCCATACCATTTGTTTTCACTTATAGATATTTGTGATAGTACCAAAATGATAACAGTCGAAGAACGAGTCCTTTTATACTACAAATATGATAATAATCCAGTAAACTGCGTCAAAATATTCAAGAGCATGTTCAGGACGAAACCGTTTGGATTCCGATTACTCCAATTCAATCTTTTTAACCATACCCAGAATTATGGTAAACGAGATTCTCTAACATTGTATGACGGCGATATCTATAATATAACAGCACCAATGATTGGTTATTTAGAAAATGGATCTCCTGATGAGAAAAAACTTTTCAAGTCTAACGGGGCTAGTTTGAGCGTTAAGCTATTCGCGAATGGAGCTTCTGCAGTACATGGTTTTATTGCTGAGATTGTCTCCCTGCCTATATCTGCTATTGGGTTTAGTAAGTATCATGTCAATCATTTAAGTTCTCGTTCTGTGTAAATAATGTAAATTATACAATAACCTCGATATTATTTCCGCAGATCGTGACGTACAACATAACATATCTAGCAGTGTATTTATCAAAAACAGAGACGGGGCGATTACATATCAATCTGTGGGTGAAGTTAATCCGTTAGTGGCCATCACTAGAAATGAGATTGTGAATAATTGTTTGAAACTGTATGGGAACTTTACATCCTGCCCTTCAGCTGTTAGAGTGGACGTGCAAAATACTCAATCTTTAGTTTTTAGAGTAAGTATTTCTAATTCGACGTTATACATAGATGACTAACTCCGAACCATTAACATTTTATCCTATATTGATTGTTATAATTTCAGAATAACTTAGTTCGCAATAATATAGGAGGTTTATTAGTCAGAGCAGATTCCAGAGGATCAGCTACATCGCTACGTGGATGGATACACAATAATCTTTTCTTTGCTAACCATGACATGCCTTCCCTCAAAGTAGAAGGTAATATTTTTTTGTACATACTTTAAGCTTGGTCCACTGCTGGGTCTTAATTGTATACCCTCCTCTAATTTGACTGCGACAATCACGTGTTGTTAATTTTTTTAGGACGCCAATCTACACCGTATCAAGAAGTCACAATCTACCGTAACTACTTCACGCGTAACCGAGTACCCTTTAGCGACGTCATTATACTTCGCCAAGTCGTCTCCAACTTCACATACAATTATGTTCACGACAATACGGGGTTGAGAATATTGGAAGTGTCCGGATTCGATAAAGTTAGATTGCCAATTTATCAGACGACGTCACATAATGGCTTTTATAAGTAAGTTTTAACTACGGTATGCTAACAACAAAACTGTAAAACGTTGAACTTAATTCAAGAACATTCATTTTCCTAATATATGAATGTTGTTAATATCCCTAAAAATAACATCTCTATGTTCGCTATGTAAAATTTGTTATGATTAAGTAAACAGTTTGTTACGTTTTATAGGAATTACGCCACTGACCGCGAAGGTAGAGCAACAGTTGTTGCTGGCACTGCCGGTCAAAACTACGTGGACAACATATTTTTCAACCCAGACAATGATTACGAAATGATCACGGTCAATAGATCAATGTAAGTACTCTTAGCAAATAGCAATCTATAATTATTGTGATTATGTGTTTTTAAATTTGATGCCGTAAGCTAACATCTAATTAATTACGGTATAAAATGGACTCATAAATGCCCCAAACAGAAATTAAATAAAGAAAAATAAACATTATAATGGTATCTCAAACGCATTGGCTTATATGGATGATCTTATGTGTTATTGAAGAATCCTTACAGAAACTATGTATATTTATTCAGTGTGCTTATATTCCTTGCATGATTGTTTATAACGAAATTATCCTATTTGCATGTTTTTGTTGCATGACTACCCGGACAATAGCTTTGTTGATTATAATCCGGCTGTATCGAGGTAAGTCCTATTCGAAATTGTGATTAAATCATGCATTATTTAAGGTTTCTGCACGTGCTTTTGTTATTTTATTTTTTTTGAGTTTTACTTTACATAATTAATGAAATTATATATTTCATTGATAGTTTTGTTCTTAGCTTTTATTTCATATTCGTGATATTCTATTTTTATTTTATTATTTATAGAGCTTTCATCTCTTCTGTAATAGCTTTTATCACCACCTCTTCCCCCACTTTTTAACAATGGATTTCCGCCAAGTATCGCCTTGTTCTATCAAATATTTTTATCACCATAATAAAAACGTTAAATATTTCAGTTCCGTTGACTTTTGGCGCACGCGAATCGATGCAAAGCACAATTTCTGGAGTTACAATGAGACTATCGCTGTGGGTGGACGCATAAGGGACCAGGCAGATAATCCTTTACTGGTAGAAGTGGATTATAGACCGTTCTATATGAACAACTTGACAGTCCTCGGAGGAGGAAAATGTCCTCCGGGGTGGGACGCGCTGGCCGGCACTTGTTACATGTATGTCGGTGCTCCCATGACGTATGAGGAAGCTAGACTATTTTGTTTGGTGAGATCTTAGTATTTATTTCTTCTATAAAGATCTATTTTGCGAGGTTAATTAAAATCCTGACTAATAAAACTGACCGTAGTGTAAGTTGCCAGAATAAAAAAGAGGCTGTTACCAAATTGGCTGGATTGTCATCCAAATATTTTTTGTATTAAACAGTCCGACAACGCATCAATGCCCTACGTAAGCGGCAACACCGCGGTTCTCTACGACTTCATTCAGCGCCAAAATCAGTGGTTCCAATATGGCGACCGGGTGTGGGTGAACCACATTGATTACGTCACGCAGTGTACCTCGTTTGCCTTCTCGTCTGTTGAAGTTTCCGACTGCAACCAGAAGAACGCGTTCATCTGTGAGATGGGTAAGAAAGCTGCTGAGAATTAAATATAAAATATTATATGAAACACAGTAAATATTTTATGTATGTTGGACTATGGCCTAATCCCCCTCGCATTGAAGGGAGGCCCGTGTCCAGCAGTGGGACATAAAAAGGGCTGGTATTATTAAATATTTTATGAATCTTCTCTTCTCCCTAGCATTTGTTAAAATTTAAGCAGTAACCCAGTCACTGACCAAATTTTTGAATTTCTTCCTATTGCCTTGATATGGCTTCCTAAGCATAAGTACTTTGGACATATAGGCTGAACCTAAATGCTGATATGTTTTATTGCAGATCCCAAGATAACAATAGACCCAATGTCGTGGCAGGGGGATACCCTGGCTGTGGCATTTATCGGAGTGCTACTGGCTGCTGTGGTCTTGGTTGGAGCCGCTCTTATCTGCTGGTATTCCAAGTCTAAGCACAGGTAAATTTGGCTTAGTAGGTCTAACATTGATAATTACATTAAATCCAAAAATGGTACGTCAATAGCGAGATTATTCGTAAAGTAACCGTATACTTTATAGTCTACGTATTTAGAGATTTTGTATGGAGATTTGAACAGCGCCCCTACCGGGCGGTATTTAATCCTTGATTCTCCATACAAAATGTCCAAAGACTATAAAGTATACGGTTAGTTAACAAATATGCGATTCAATAAACCCACATTGGGTGCGAGTTTGAGCGGGTCAATAAAATGTGAGAAATAATGTGTGCAACAGCAGAAAATTCGCAGCAGAGTTCGCGCTCAAAGGTTGGCTGATTCTAAGCCAATTGCCTTTTTTGTCAGACATGTCCAAAGATTGGAGCGACGCAACTCAATACGGCAGTCGCTGCATTCGGTACGGTCCATCGGCAGCATCAACGGAGGCTTCCCCGACAACACTTACAGGCGGAAACTTACGCAGATGGTGAGTTCATCATATCAGATCTTTAATCAAGTGCCCTGCATGTCTGCTACTACTTTCACCTTCATGGGGTCAAACTACGGACTATGACCAGAACAGTATCAACCCCGTAATTAGGTACCTATACATATATTAAAACTATTATCTGATTCCACAGAGCGCCCGATCCACCGACACCCTAACCAAAAACTCAGACTACAAAAAAATGCTAGCATCAACCACATCTATGGAATCCATGGAGAAAAGCCAGTTCAACTCCTCGCTAGACGACAACCAGAGCTTCGACATCTACGAGGCTCACAACCCGAACCCAAACGTGATGCCATTGCAACACAGCACCTTCGTGAAGAAGCCTATAAGCCCAGAATACTCCATACCCCAAAACAACAACAGACCATACAATATAGGCTTCAGAAATGAAGGTTATAAAGACAATTCGGGACCAGTGAGTGGAGCGCCATCTATAAGCACGGTGGCTACCGAAGAAATACCGATTCTTCATCATCCTGAGGGTGCTAGGTCGCCTCCGGATGAATATACTATGTCTCCTCATAGTGATTCTCAATACTTCACCTCTGATACTCTCCCCTTAAGGTCCGATTCTGATGAGGGTGACACTTTAAAACGCCAGTTGGGGAGAGCTGGCAAGGGGTATGGGCCGTACGGTGCTCCAAGTTTTGGGCAGCAGCCGAAGCTGTCCTTCTTGATGGAGCTAAGGTCGAAAATGCCGGATCAGCCTCAGGCTGGCGCGACACCAACTACGACGTTTGGACAAAGAAATAATATTGCTGGTAAGTGCTTTAGTGTTCTTTTGATACCAACATACATGTTCAATAGAATCCGTTGAGTACATTTTGTACTAGTTCAGCGGCTTTCCCGCGCAAGATTTATTTATTTCCCCAAAGACATTTTTTTCAGAAATACCCGATGAAGTTACAAGATCCAATTAGGGGAAGGGGCTTTCTATAACTGACGACCTGATTAACTCAGTTGGTAGTGATCCTTCCGTCCCGGGTTCGAATCCTGGGAGGGACAAAACTTTGTGTGATGAGCATGAATGTTTGTAACAGAGTTATCTTTATAAGTATAATACTTATAAATGGGTTCACCCCCAGTTCATTGTACGGTACCCATAATACAAGCTGTGTTAGTTGGTGTGTTCGCCTGAAGATATTATATTATTAACTAGGTAACTTGTGTTCATAGTGATAATTTGTCAACATCTTTACATCGTGACTCATGCCTCATTGCAGATCAACAGCAGTACTACGAAGAAAATCTCCCGAGTCCACCGCACCCGCCTGTGTACTCCACTGCCTACGACACATCTACATCAGAGAACATACCCAGCTACGACTCCAGTCCCCAAGATCTATCCAGAGAGTTCGACGACTCCCCAATCCCCGAACTCCACCACAGATCTAAATCTGAGGCATTACTGGAGACCAATTTCGACTTTGACGATTCCGAAGCAAGTCCATTACCAATGACCGAAGCGAGTAGATCACATAGTCAGCCTTTAGAAACTGCAATGTAAAGGAAACAAATTAATAGTTACTGCACCAAATAATATTGGAAACTTGGGAATGATGCTCGCCGGGAGCGAGTTTTTTCCTGAAACATATGAATCCAAAGTTTTAATTCTGTGAGCACATTAAAAAAAACCCAGTAACGCCGCAAGTTTCCGTTAAAAGTGGGGCCCGGACAAGTCGTTCAGCGGTCCGCTGCCGTAGACCTAGGGGAAAGCCATTCATTGGGATAACCCAAAATTTTACTTACCCATCGAAAAGCTAGCTTAATAAAGTGACTTTCCCTTATCGAAGGCGTTTCCCATGTAATATTAGAGGGTTTCCATTTAGCAGGTCAATCAACAGCTTACACAATATTTTATGGGTTTCCCATGGTTTTCTGGGTTTTGAATTGAATTTACGAACTTTGTCAGTCATACACCCTAGATATTTTAAAGAATGTATTATTCATAGTCATCATTGGATAATATTAAAAAAAATCTTGGCATTTATTGGAATGAAAATAAAGACTGAATATCTGCATGTCTTGCTTGAGATATATTTTTCTTGTATGTAAACCACTCGGGTATTATGACAATGTGCCTTTTATAAACTTCTGACATTCCATCTTTCCCTTGTAGCTAGGTATATAAATCTTAATAAAATAGTTAATTTCTATGTAAGTAGTAAGTGTACAATATTGTATGTAACGTACCAGAGGTGATCGATCTCATAATGAAATAAACAAATCCTTACGCTAACAATGAGACATGGCTGCCTTAATCGTAAGCTTGAATACTTAATTTACTTTTTGTATTGCGAAAATTAATTTTAGGAATGCCTAAAGACATAGTTTTCCAACTATTAAGTATATTTAGTTGATATAAGTCGCAATATTAGATACGTATCTATACAATTTGTGCACGTCCGTCCTTGTATTGTTTGATATATATTTTTTGTAATCTACAGAAGTAATGATAAATATAAATTAGTTTTAAGGAAATTGTCTTTCCATATACATTAGTTAACTTTAAATCGATTTTTTATTTATACTAGTAGGTGCCCACTATATTATAGTGTCTACAACCTATATATAATATTGAAGTAGAAGGCTACTTTGTTCAAACATCACTATGAACTGTGTTTATTATTGTGAAACAACTTTTATTTATTTTTTGCTATTCTTTCTGCTTTTATTACAAAATATTGTAAGTCCTAAGTTTTATATTAATGTTTACCTAATGACCTAATGTTTATGCTTTAATTGTAAAATGTACAAGATCGTAGAGAATTCTTATACTTACCTTATAGTTGATATGACAAAATATTATTTAATTAATCGATTAAGCATTAATATAATATGACACAATATTTTTCATATAACTTCGTTAGTTTTATTTTAATTCACTTCCACATGTAGCGGGAATCGAACCCATATCGTTTCGCTCGTGCTATGCAAGTGGCCTAACTGAAGGTCGTTTATAAACGCAGACTACCTCAAAATCAAGAAATTATGTTTTCATTACCAAATTATATCAATGGCCCGAACAAAAGCAATCTTACATACTCTTGGAGGAAGTTTGACTATGTACCTATAGGAAAATGGGACGTAAAAAATTCTAGTGATAAGCTCAAACGAGCTTTTACCCAGGCTTCAAAACAAAATTATAAAATAAATAATGGATTTTTATGGCGGGAAGTTGAACCGTGATGTTGTAATTTTTTTTTTATTTTTTATAAAATGTTTTGTTGATATATTATGTAGTGTTTAATATTAGTGGGATATTAACCATTCTGTATTCATAAATGTGCACGAGTAAAGGAATTTAATTAAAATAGTATATTTTAACATATCAAGTTCTCCCAAAATGTTCAGTAAATTTTCAGCATCCATAGCTATACTGTTAAGAGTAGGAGATTGATTTCATCATCATTATCACCAGGAGCACTTTCTTATATTTAAAATAACGCTTAAGATGTTTTACTTGACACTGGCAAGATGGCACTATTTTGTAGTCGATTGCCAACCTAACAAAAAATAGGAAAATAAAAAATGACAACCAGTTAGGTACCAGACTTACAGGTGCTGTCAAACAATAGATACTGTTTTTGGCTCCTTTCATACCATCAAATTAAATCACTATAGTAGACTGACGATCCATAGTACAAGATCAAGATCACGGCCCAATACGTAATTTATGCGATACCGTTAATTTTGCCAAGATATGAATCGCAATACGCGTGAAACCTGCTTATGATATGATTGAGAGTGTGGAATGCCACTTTGATTCTTCTGAACATTATAATAGCTATTACAAAGTTTGGACGGGATAAGCAACTTTGCATTTTAATTCTCACCGAGGTCCAGCGTTTGTCATTTATGTGGCACGCTACAGTTTAAAAATCCAACTAATATAAGGGTGAGGCCATATTCATATCCATTTTATTTCATCGCATCTCATTTCGTAAAAAAGATGAAGAAGAAGATAAGATATAAGATAAGATATAAACTTTGTAGCAAAATCAACGAAGTATATAGTTTTTGTTATTCACCTTTTATAACTATATTTTTTTAAGCTTATGAAAAAAACAGAAATTCACTTCACTATTTAATATTTTTCGTTCGCACGCAGGTAGGGTGTTACACCTATATCGTGATCCAATGATTTGAATTGTGATACCAATATTTTAAGTATATTATATTACTCTTTGACCAATATCGAGATCCGGATTGACAATGTGTACTATACCATTCATTCATTACTCATTCCTTTTTCTGTGCGAGTGTGTGTATTTATTTTACTCTTTGGTTGGAGTAGACTTTAGGATCGAATCGAAATATTACGACAAAATAAAATAATTACGCAAATAATACAATATAAGTAAGTCTAACTAAAAACATAAGATAATTATGGCCATTAGTTAAGAGGAAATAAGTGTACATAAGCTACAATCAATGGAATCTCGACAAATACGTGTAAAGTGCTGAGGACGAAAATTGTTTCGCAAATTTCTATGAAATAGAAATAGTTTTCTTGTGAAAATGGACGCTACTGGGTCTATCAATACTGAAGCTATTGAGGGCATTGAGAATGAGGACGAGGTCGTCGATGACTCTGAAGAACGGGAATTAGTTTCTGATTCCTGTTCCACGAAGATTTTGGACACGGCTGAACAGCCAAGAGACAAGTACTGGATTGTTTATATCCTATTTTACCTATTCGGTGTCACTTCTTTAGTACCCTGGAATTTTTTGATCACTGCTAATGATGTAAGTAGTATATTTTTTAAAGATAAAGAGAACTGTCTTTTTTTATATGAACAAGTCTATAAAAAACCTTGAATTTGTTTATATTTTTAGTACTGGATGTACAAATTCAGAGATGTCACACCAAGCAATCTTACGATGGGGGTCCGTAAGACACAATTCCAGGCAGAGTTCACTTCGTACCTCAATGTGGCGACTGCTGTGCCTAACTTAATATTTCTTGTTCTCAACTCAATTTATGGACATTTGTAAGTATAAAATAAAATATCAATTATTGATATTCAAAACTTTGAGTTATTATTTAAAGACCACATCTTTAAATCTTATTTTTAATGCTGACTTAAGGCTGTGTAAAGGCTCAACTCATTCAGTTTTATAATAATAATTTCATGATTATTTAAGAAGGTAAAAGGTTACACGGAACTAATCAGCGAATAAAAAACTCGGTTTGCCGTACTGTACATTATCACGAACACGAAATCATTATTTCCAGGGTGTCTCTGAAGAGCCGACTGCAAGGGTCTCTAATAGTGGTCACAATAAGCTTTCTAGTAACAACCTCTCTGGTGCAAGTGAACACTGACGACTGGCAGAATGGCTTCTTCATCATCACCATGGTGACTGTTGTCATTATGACTGGTGAGTCATTTAATACTAGCTTCTGAAACCTTTAATGCAGAGTAGACCTGGGGTGTGTTTACGTCAGCCGGGTAATTTTTCCTCTTGTAAAAATTTTAATAATGAGGGCTTGCTGAACAGTTGCATAGCTTTATATCTAACTAGTTGTCCAATTCTATTGTTAACCTTGTCAAATACTTGGGGCCAGTTTCGATTTGATCTCATCTGAAAGCAGAGTAAAATTTTGCGACCTTTTGAGGTCGGGAAAATTTACAGTTGAACGGGAAAAGTTATACCAGTGGGTAGTGTAATTTTATCTGGTGTAATTCTAGCCCCCCGGAGTCCTTGCATGGGGTATTTGGTGTTTACCCAGTGTAATTTTTACCCTGGGAATATAACATTAAACCTAAGCCCGCCTAGCGTAGACCTGTGCTTTGCATGATTTTTAAGATCTTTGCTCTAAACAC
This sequence comes from Pheosia gnoma, assembly GCA_905404115.1. Classification (NCBI taxonomy): domain Eukaryota; kingdom Metazoa; phylum Arthropoda; class Insecta; order Lepidoptera; family Notodontidae; genus Pheosia; species Pheosia gnoma. The sequence goes on along the minus strand of FR989901.1, from coordinate 1,870,406 downwards.
TCACCATGTTTTTAGTGAACCTGTGAGCTAAGTTTTTTAATCATTTTAGGTTGTGTTCCAAGTTAGTTGTAGAGTTAAGGATAAATTGTGTGATGAAAATTTGCTAATGAGTTGATAATTTCGTAAAGGAAGAATAAATAAGTACTTGATTTTCTTCAAAACAGTCTAGTAGGTACTTGTCTTCTTGAGTACACATTATTTATCATTAGAAATTAGATGCACATGTAACATTTGACCCAATGTACTGATTCGTAGACAATATCTGGGCCAAATGCGTTTGATATCAATAATACAAAGAGTATTATAAACATTCTCTGATCTGGTTGTAGAGTTATGAAAAAAAATATACAATTTGTAAGTGCACAGTACGTAGGCCTATACGAAATATATGATTTGACTTGACATGTACTATAGGTGTTACTTTGACAATGTAAAATACAATTCGAATTTCAAATAATGCTAACAAAAAGTCAAACATTACCAACTCAGAATATCTTGCTTGTAAAAAATATATTTCTTTAAACAAAGGTTACCCAAGACTTATAAACCAGTAAAGTAACTTAGTATGAATAAAAAATCAAGGATACTCGAATACATTTAGATAAATAATTCAAGTTATACTCAGACTGAAATGGATATCATGGCTGGCTCATACATATTTTTTGGTGCCTATATGGTTTTATTATTGTTTTTTTTATTCTTATCAATAAAATTATAATTTGGCTTGTGGACAGGAGACTATTTATTTTCTTTTTGCCTTTGTTATTGATGTCCATTTTCGGGCGTCCTTTAGAAGGACAAAATGTTAGGTATATGACTCATTCTGTTACAAATTAGTGTTTGTATTTATAAGCACCATACAGTTGCTTTGTTAGTCTGGCGATATTTCTATAAATATTTATAAGTGTTCATTTTGTTCCAGAAAATTGAATTTATTTGACTAGTCACTATTATGTAGCCGTAATTTGTAAAATGTTATACTAACCAATACTACCAGCACATAGGTATTATTATAGTTTCATATTATGGACATGACGACCAGTAATTAGGTCGCAACACTAGCTAGCATCGTCTAAACTAAATCAAGTCTTGCGCGTCTATATCTACTTCGTTTAAAACTTATACCAATTTATATACTCTCAATTTTCTTTCAGCTGCCAGCGCGGTCTTCATAGGCGGTCTGGTCGGAATTGCCAGCAGGTTCTCCAAGGAATACATGGCCGCCGTCGTCAGCGGCCAATCACTAGGCGGGATCATTGCCGCCGTCGCTCAGATCATATCGCTAGCCTTCAAGATATCACCCTTACACAGCGCTCTAATATACTTCGTCATCGCTGACGTCATGGTCATTATGTCATTAGTCTCATACGTCATGCTGTACAAGATTGACTTCTTCACGCACCATATTTTGCGAGGGTCGGCAGGTATCGCGGCTAATCGGCATCGCGAAGTTTTCATGAGTGTGGTGATTAAGAAGATATGGGTGTACTCGTTCAGCATATTTGCTGTGTTCGCTGTAAGCATGGCTGTGTACCCTGCAGTCACGGTGCTCGTGGAATCTCACCCAGACACGAAGGGAACAGATTGGAATAGTGAGTATTCTTAGCCTAATCTGCCATGTAAAGTTCTTGATAAAACTATTATAATATAAATAAAGTAAAGTAAATTTATTTCAGTTTAGACATGGTAGGTTATGTTTCCGGTTCCAAACTGAACTGAAGTTTGAAACCTGATTAGTTTTGCTTTATAGTTAAGCACGCTATTATATTCTTATATAAAATTAAAACGTAGGAATTATAATAAATAAAACATAATAAATATAATTAAGAAACAAGTTAAGACAAAAATGAAATGAATATTGATGGCGTTTTAGCTCTATTGGTTCGCATACGTGAGATATCTAGGTCTGTATAGGGTGGTTCAGAAAGGCTATACTAAACTTTAATCCATTTGAAATATTTTTCAATAATGTTGAAATAAGTTTTGTTTCCAATATTTGTGTGACAGATTTTTTTATATCGCTTAAAATTATAAGAGAAGTCTAATAATTACATCCTTATGTATAAGTGTATAATATACATATAAGTTATAGGTAATCACTTGCGTCATGTTTTATTACTTATCCGTTTCCTGTGTTTGTCACATTCGCAAAACAGTAATATTAATGTATTTACAAATTGTGTTTTACAGACATATATTTCGTACCAGTCGTGAATTATCTGATTTTCAACTGCGGAGACTATTCGGGGCGGTTGGTGGCTGGCTTTCTCTTGCGAGTGAGTAGAACAAACCTGACATGCATTTTAGCAGTGCCGCCAACACGTTTTTTTTTATTAAAAGTGACGTAAAAAAAGCGCTAGATTTGAATTTTTTTTCGAAAAATCTAACAAAAATTTAGAATGTTGTTATAAGCTTAATATAAAGCGCTAGATTAGGCGCCAGGCGCAATATAATTTTATTGGGCGCTAATACAGACTAAAAAGCGCTAGATCTAGCGCAGAAAGCTCTAAGTTGGCATCACTTCTTTATAGCCTTGTTAACTGCATGCATGATACATGATCACTACCAGCTTTTGTCTCTATATGGTCCTAGGTGGTGGTAACGGCACCAGCCTCGCCCCCTCAAACATTGGCACTAAAATGCCATCGGCGAAATGTGGGTGCACTGCAGTACACCTCTGCCTACCTATTCGGGATTACAGGCGTGATTATGTATATCAATAGAAATAAATAAAATTGGAGTGTCTGTTTGTAATATTAAAATAACCGCTTTTTACTAAGTGCATTTGGATATACACGGTATATATACCAAAACAATTTTTTTTACAATTTTTGTCTGCCTGTTTGTTTCGGCTAATCTGTGAAATGGCTGGACCGATTTTGAAGGGACTTTGACTGGCAGATAGCTGATGTAACAAGGAGTAACTTAGGCTACTTTTATTTTAGAAAAACTTTTTTGTTAAATACCACGCGGACAAAGTAGCGGGTAACAGCTAGTTATATATATGATCCTTGGTGGCCTTATGTGGTATGGGCACTGACCTTCGCTCACTTCCAGCCTAACAACCAATGGGTGATAGCGGCCGGCAGCGTGCTCAGGGTGATCGGCGTCCCCATGCTGATGCTGTGCAACGCGCAGCCGCGCAAGCACCTGCCCGTGCTGTTCCTGTGGGACTGGGAGTACATCATCATCATGATCGTGTTCGCGTTCACCAACGGATACCTCACTAATATCGTCATGATCAATTCCACCAGGTATGTTCACGTTTCTGGTATTACGTAACGCAGTTTTTGGAGATTTTTGACCCCCCATGTAGCGCATCGTAACATTTCAGAAGACCCCCCCCTCCCCCCAAAGTCGTTACGTAATACTTGAACGCTCCCTAATAGTCATCGACTATTATTAGCCGTGGCGATACCCACGGCGAAGCCTCGCAAGGCTGGCTCAGGCACAGCGAGGCGAATGAAAATGCTCGGGCGAGGCAGCGCTAGTTTGCCTTGCGCGAGCGCTGTCCCTTGTCCAGACCAACGGCATTCTCGACATGGCCAATAGTACAGTCAGCGCTCACATGAGCAGGCTGCAACGCATTTTTACAAATCTCCGTAAAAACGCTAACTAGTTAAAAAATAAATAAATTCGCTAGTACCGATCTGTTAGTGTAGGTAACTAACAAATTGTTAGATATACAAGCGAATTTATGTTTTATTTCGAGTACTTAACTTCTATTGTGTATTGACGTTCATTGTTAGACTTTATATTGATTTTGTTACTACGTAGGTATATTGAAAAAAAACTAGCTGACCGGACATACGTTGTCCAATCCAAAGCCCATAGATAAAGCACGTTCAGTTTTCCCAAATATTCCATTGTTCCGGATAACTTTTGTTTTATTTCTTTCCCTTCAAATCTGAGTAGGACTATTACGAAAAGAATCACCAAATCGGTTTAGCCGTTCTCAAGTGTTTTGCTTACCTACGGACTGCATTCATTTTTATTTATAGTGAATTGTGTGAAATTATATAAACAAATTTACATCGAACGTGCGTCGTTATGCGATAAGCGCATGAGTCAGATGGGGAGCATCTGTGTAACCTAACAAGGATGGGTCACGCTAACTGGGTTATCACTGTCTTCTATTTATTTACCTATTTACTTTCGTAAATAGAACAAATTATGTATATTATTGCTTGTGGCTGACTGCATTTTCTATGCATTGACATAAAACATTTTTTTCGGATTCTATCGCGTTTATTTTTATGTTTTTACGTTTTTGACGTTTCGGCTGCTTTACAGGAACCATGGTCACGGGAGAGGGAGGATGATTGCTGTAAAGCAGCCGAAACGTAATTCGCGTGTTCGACACAAATTGGCTCGATTTGTTTTTGTTTCAATTGGTTTGTTCGCGACACTCCGTCTATATTATTTGTGCATTGCAAAGAGCGAGCAATGAACATAACGCAACCGCTCACTGTCTGTTTGGATTCATAAGCATTACTTGCTATCCTCCAGGGTGGTGGACTTCCACGAGCGGGAGAAGGCGTCCTCTCTGGTCGCGACCATGCTGAGCGTCGGGCTGACCGTGGGCGCCGCCGTCGGCATGTTGCTCGTACATTTACTATAAAACATTACTAGCAATCACTTAGAAAATGTGTTACGGCCAGATATTATGTATCACGTAAGATTTTACTTAGGGGAAGCAATTTTGTTCCTTATGAAACCTTTTCTATTGACTCAGGCCACAGATTATCTAATCGTTTTTTCGAACAGATATTTCACTCCGCAAAGATATTTAAATAAATAGCGACTCTTGTTAGTACGCAATAAAGTGCATTTTAGCTCGGTCACCGTTGCATTTTATGCGACTGTCGCGTAATTATGCGCTTCTCTTTTTATCGTGTGACTCTATCTCTTGCAAGCGCGTTGCGTTCCTTACCATGGATGCCCGCTCTGACCAAATATCATTCTATCAATGTCACGCTATTAGCGAAAACGTTTGAACTTTCATATTTTATTATCAAGGCTTCATTCCTATATCTAAATACAAATCGTCGATTTACGTCATTATGAAGAAGAAATTAATTTTAATAAAAGTCTACACAGGATTAGATGCACTTCTGATATTATACCCTTTCTGAATGACCTGTATATGTGTAGGACTAACTGATTATGTTGCTATCAATGCGTAATGTCGGTAATACCTCTAAGGTCATTTTCGCTTGGCACTATGTTTTGTCATGTGTAGTTCAAAAGATAAATGTCTTGTGGGAAGATAGTCAAGTCCCAGTTATACGATGTTAGCTGGACTCATTAGGTTAGCGTTATAATATATGCAAATGTGAACTCAAATTTAATTTAGGTGCTTCTTTATATGCCTTTGACAATTTCTTTTTATATAATGACAATCTAATTTAGTATATAAGAAGTATGTACCTAGGGTATTATTATTATTTTTATGTATTACCAGAATCCTGCCAAACATTTGTAAACCAAATAAATCTCATGGAATCGCATTTTTAGAATTTCATATGCGTGTCCTATATGAATAGCAATCATTTATCAAGGTTTTTGTGTCCGAATATATTCAATTTAGGTACTTAGTTGTTATCTATGTATGTGATAAAATGCCTGACTAACAAGAGTAACAGGGGTAGGAGTGTGTGGCGGGCCTAGTCCCATGTAATAAAACTAATGGGGCCAATGGGGTTCATAGGCTATATTACATCATCATTTATAGGATCCTATCTATCTATGGCCATATATAGGACCTTTGTTTTAAAAACATACACATTCCTAAATATATGACATAGATAAATGATAATTTAATATGCCACACATGTGCATTGACCGGTCTGTGATTTTGTTAAAAAAACATTTTTTTCTGTTAGTCAAATCATGTATGGCGTTAAAACGGCTGAACGAATTTTAATAAACTTGGCATGTATGCATGTAGGATGTTTCGACACGAACAAAGTTACACACAAATGTGAACCGCCATATTCAATGAAGTATAAGATAATGCAATGAAAGTAACTATTTGTGATTACCAATTATGTTATTAATGTGTTATAGATCTCATGTAGATTGCAAATTTAAGTGTTTATATCTAGAATCTTAAAAATATTTAGTATAATTATTTTATTACATCTCGCGCACGTTTGGGCGTGGCGCATGCTAAAGCATTTCTATGTAAACTGCAATAACTCACTTTAAGTGGGCGAAAATAAAATATATATTCGCTTGTAGCAACGTGCCTAATTGTGCGCGAGCTTTTGTGTAATAAACCATGAGTTAAAGCATATTTGTACCTGATTTTATTTAAGTACATAAATCTTCTTTTTTATACGTATATGTAATCCTATATATAGGAACAAGAAATTAGGTACTTATGAGTCATGTTATGTACTTAGGTGGATTTGATTTAGTAAAAATGATTTTATTGCTATTTTATTACCTTTATTTACATTACATGTGATAAATACCATTCCATTATAAATAATTAAGATTGAATAAGAGCTTATTTTTAACATCAAAGCATCGCTCATGGAAAGCCGACGGCAAAGTCCCGCTTGGGCACGTAAAGCAGGGATTTATTATTATTAGCTATTGACCATATCTATACATATAAGATCTTGCTTCCAATCATACCTAATTCATTAGAAAATCATAATGTAAATATTCCATCAAATTAGTTGAATTCAGAGTTTGCCAGTTTGTCGCTTATAATACATTATTTGAATTCATAATAAGTATTATAATAAATGTATTTAGTGCTAACAGAAATATAAATTTTATGATGGCGTATTTAGAAACAAATTCAAAATGAATTTTACCGAACTAAGCCAATAGAAAAACCCGCTGGCATTATGGAAAATCTACGAGCTATTGATCACAAAGTAAAGTTCTCTTGTGATTGGTTCTCTAATCAACTATGCTCATTTTTTTTCCAATTAAGCTTTTATCTATAGTGTTAGTAACTCCTTTCCCCGCGCCAGCGTCACTATTATAGAAGCACAATTATTATCGATGTCTAAACGGTATCTCGCCAGTGCTAGTAATCGCTGGCAACAGTAACTGTCTTAATGCATGCACCGACATATTAGAATGTGCTTTTAATATAGACGGTTTTAAGATGTGATAATTTGTTAACGAAAGAATGGATGAATTTAAAATATAATAAAGTATTTATGTGATAAAGTCGTTTCTGTTATTTCTGAGCAATGGATTGGTGCCAGGTGAGCGATCAAAAATAACCCTTATGTATCGAAAATTTGCTTCAGATATTATGTGGTTAGGATACAAGAAAACACGCAAACATCAGTCAGTCCGTTTAATTAATAAATAATGTCATATAAAAAAAACAATCACAATTTCAGGTCTAAATGAGAATCGTCAATGATCCAGACACAAACTATTATAATACCTTATACAAAGTACTCATTACAACAAGACAGACTAAGGGCGATATACACTCATCCTAATTCAGTTTGCACCCGCATTTTACACGGACACAAATACAAACGAATGTAAAAAAAAAAACTCAACATGAGAAAATAACTAAATACGGAAGTGTACAAACACCATTAGATAAGTAAAAAAGTGAAAAAAATCCAGGCACCATTTCGATATAGCATTAATAAAAACTTACAAAGTTTTGAATAACTATCCACGTGCACATTGGTTGAGTGATGTGTGTAATAATTCAAAACTGCCGCCATCTCTGTGACGACGAGCAATGCCAGCATTTATGGGCACAATATAAAATCATCATATTTTGGACAAAACAATATCAAAATCATTTACAGGGCTGTGCAAAAGTACTTAACAATAATGACTGTACATAACATAGTTATTTATTACATTATATACATAAACGTGATAATATTTTCTATACACAATTTTAAAAACAATTGATTTCACTTGCCAACTTAAAGAGCCTACGCACACTAGAGGTTTCAGTTTTGAAAACGAGCCAATAATATAACCTGCTGAGAATATAAGCGTTTTTATTGGGTGATCATTCGGAAGTGATCGGGTTCCCGAATTTAGCCGAGCTGTGTGTCTGGAGTACACTAGTACCTACCGTGACTGATTCAAAACTTAAGGTATATTTATTATTTACTATCAACGACATTACTGCCCGGGAACCTTTTAGGGTCACTTTCGCATAGCAATACTGTGATGTAGCGTCACTGCTTGCTATTCAGCACATTACCGCTTAAAAGAACGGATAGTTAAGTGGGTGCAGAGTAATAAAACCTATACCACTAGTATGAATAATTAACACACTAGTTTGCACAACCCTGTACCAAGTACGTTATAATATACGTTACTAATTTAAGTGTGTTTGGACGCGAGTCACCTGTTCCGATGGGTGACCACTTCGGCGCCCTGCCGCACGAAACGGAACATGCCGTTGGATATCGCTACAACCGGCGAAAACAGCCGGAGGGGATAATCGCTGGAAAATAAATCACTTGGGTTTAATATATGATTTGAAAGAGGGAATAGAAGAGCTCCCGCCAGTGATGAATGGCGGTGCCGTGGTACAGGGCACAGATTCCAAGAGAATGCAGAAATTACTTAGGACCTCATAAGTAATGACCTAGACCTGTCTAATTTCGGTGCCCTTAGCATCTCGCCTAGACAAGACTAATTTTGCGGCCCCATATAATTGCGTTTGTCTGTTCATATAGGCGTTAATAAAAAAAAAAAAATACAAGCTTACACCAAAGGAGCTGCAATATTCGACAGTTTCTTACATGAATTACTTAAAAGCAATATATTTAATCTAAAAAAATATTGAAATAAAACTAATAGGATTTTATCGCGGTTTATTTTTTAATTTTACGTTCCCGACGTTTCTACAAAACATATGTATGGACTAAAAAAATATGTTGTGTATATTGCTATTGGCATGATTGAATATCTAGATTATTATAAAACAAAAACAGGGGATATTACTTACCATCCTATGACGGGAGTGGCTTCGTTGCCGCTCAATATGAACACGGGGAAGAATATAGAGAACACACAACCACTGAAACAATGTATATATAGATATAATTTATTTTACATCCACCTATTTGAAGCCGGGACTCCATTAGTGCAGCCGCGGAGTCCGCCTCGTCCGGAATGAGCCTGCCTCGTCCTGAGCGTCCCCTTGGCAATTTTACGCGATTCTACTTCAGAAACCTAAACGTTAACAAGATTGCCGTCGGCAACACTAGCACCTTGAAGCAAAGCCTTATGCCAAAACACTGACTAAGCAGCTTTTTGTAATAAAGTCACGGTACGCCTCGACCTGCACCATAGTGTCTTGCACTGCCATGGGTTAAGGCCGCGCGGGCGGCTCGCACTGTGGCTGCTTCCAGTGAAAACCCGGCTTATCATGTTGCGGGGCATAACTTTCAACGTTTATTCCTCGTCAGAAAACCTCTTGATAACGGGATTTATGAATTATAATTTAAAGTAAATTTAGTTGCAATACCTTAGCAACCAGTGTTTGCAATTTCCAATGATATTTGATATAGAAATATGAGAACAAAAAATAAATATTTTATCAGAATCGTCTTTAGACTGATTAAATAAATGAGCCTAAGCCGAAGCCGGTGTGGCTTATCCATTACGAGATACGAGACATTAAGCCCATAATGTATGATAGTAACACGTAGCAATTGAGTGATACTTATTTTATCTCGGACTCATTGACCTTCAGTACTTATCTGGCATTTAAAAGATAATTTATTGTTCAGGAGATGAATGAATAGCCTCTGACTGTGAGGTTTGTTATATTTTGTTAAGTTTTAGTGTTATTTCGCCTCGAGACTTTTATAGTGCCTATAATGCAAAGCTTAGTTTGGGATCGCATAATTGATATTTGTATGGAAATATTCATTGAGAGGCTAATAAATCAGACATCGCTAAAGCTATATTGGGTTTATACAAGGTTGTTGATGAGACCGTTTGTCGGATAGCTAAAGGAACTATCTGTACTAATCTATACTAATATTATAAATGTGAAAGTTTGGATGGATGGATGTTTGTTACTCTTTCACGCCTGAACGGCTGAACGGATCTGGATGAAATTTGGCACAGAGATAGATTATAGTCTGGAATAACACATAGGCTACTTTTTATCCCGGTAAAATGTATGGTTCCCGTGGGATAGATGTTTTAATTTTTCATACTTTTTATCACGGGTAACACCGCCGGGCGCAGCTAGTATTATAAATGTGAAAGTTTGGATGGATGGATGGATAGATGGATGGATGTTTGTTACTCTTTCACGCCCGAACGGCTGAATGGATCTGGATGAAATTTGGCACAGAGATAGATTATAGTCTGGAATAACACATAGGCTACTTTTTATCCCGGTAAAATGTATGGTTCCCGTGGGATAGATGTTTTAATTTTTCATACTTTTTATCGCGGGTAATACCGCCGGGCGCAGCTAGTATTAAATATATCACAATAGAGTTCAGTTCTTCACGGATAACTTTCATTATTTCAATAAAGACATAGATATGATATTTTCAAACACTTGAATTGTTGCTAGGTGCACCCCACCTATCCCACCCGACGTGCCTGTTTATATATAGGTCTCATCAGTGTTCTAAATAGTTCAAAGATGAACGATTTGAGCAACACAAAATATTGGATTTCCATTCCTGTAACAGCATCCTCGCAATTCCTTCTTCGGAACAAGCTAGACATTTAAATACATTTGTCAGTTGAGCTGTCTAAATTTAAATGTTGTGTATGTCCTTACGAGGCGATGTGGTCGCTTCAGAGACAAAGCCTCTAAAAGAAATACATTGTTAAACATACCTTATAATATAAGACTGTGGTATTTGCGTCAGAACGGCCAGTGGCAAGCCGAAGCCGAGGAAATAAGGCCAGTTGGTCTCGATGAAGGTGAGCCGCTTATGGAGCTCCCAGCCCATGTTGAACCACTTGTACTCGAACGAGTACAGTGAGTATAACAAGCACATGTGCACTAGGCATAATAGCTCGCCTATATACGCTATTGGTAGCATGCTCACTAACATACTCTGAAAAAAATACGGAAAAATCATTCTTAAGGTATAGGATATTTTGTTGTATAGGATATTTGTGGTCTTGAGCCGCCGCATTCTCCCGCCACTGTTACTAATGCAAGTCAGTACCAACAGCGGTGTCCAAGGAAGACGACGAGGTTTGATGCTCCGCGAGTCACCGGGACAAGCTTGTCGCCTTGGAAACCGCGAAGAGTTTAATCAAAAGAAAAATAATAGGAGTTGGAAGAAATATCCCCTCCGGTGCAAAGCGATTGATAATTGGTACCGATTCACGTGGAAAACAATTCCAAATGAATTGAATCGGATACGAAGTGTCGGTGTCGGTAAGGAGATGTCCGCGACATATTTGAGGAGTCCACTGCTCCTCGGACGACGAAAATCAAAAGTGACAATAACAATGCTATTGCCATTCAATTATGAGACATTTTTTGTCAATTGGGGCCTTGAAAGTGTGCCATATGGAAATGTAAATAGGGTCGTCTCATATTGGTTCGCCACGCCATATATTTTTTATTGTCAGTAATGACAATGATTACTCTTTATAAGTAGTTTTATACAATAAATCAGATCTTATAAACATAAACGAATGGCAAAGTATATTAGTTATGCAGCACTTATTTATGCAGCATAGTTTAACCTTTACCATGTGGGGTTATCTCATATTATTAGTTAGTGAACTAACTAAGCTAAGCTTAAGCGCTTGCACTAGAAGTAGGCTCATTTTAATAACTTGTGGTAGACATAGGGTTGTCACCTTACTTTTTAAGCAAATGTACATTTCCCTTTTTAAGATCCCTGACTGCCTAGTTGTAAAAATGTTTGTATGTATCTTAAGGTTGATATTCACCTGAACTAAGAATAAAGCTTGCACCAGCAAACTGAACAGGGAGTCAGCGATTATCTTGCTGACACTCGACATGAACTGTGGCCGCCCGCGGCGGTGTCGGTACGCTGAGTCAGCTATATCCTGAAAATAGTTATGTGAAAACATTATAATTTTGTTCCTGTAGGTTGAATGCGAGTTTATTCATGAGACATTCATATACTATTATTGAAATTATTAGATACAGTTTGCTGGAGGGCTGTTCAATTTGCCATATAAATGACAAATACACAGACTATGCAGTAAATGTTTCGTTTATGAAAAAACTCACACTCAAAACTATGAAAACATTTATTGGTACATAAACAGGTACTGGTTTGAAGTATACTAGCACAATACACAATCTACTATACTTCTTCATGCATTTGAAAATGTGATTTATCCAGCAGCAAATTGTATTGTTTGTATATCAGTGAAGTTAGTAATCATAATAACATCAAATTAATACTCTACATCATAAAATCAACATACAATGTATTTGGACACTATACATTGTAAATTAATTAAACGGCACTCTGAATGGGTGGTGAAGTTGTAGCATAGCATTTTGAAACAATTTTGGGGATTTATAACTACCATACTCGATGGTTTATATTAATAAAAAATATTCTGATTCTGATCCACTATAATGAACTCACCTGAAACCACAAACTGTTGACTAGTTTACTCAACAAGAACAGAGGCAGGACCCATATCATCCTGAAGGTCATGGAAAGGAACGGCTGCATCCATGCCCATACATTATGGGCCACCCCAGGGTCATGCCCAAACACTATGGTCACTAAGTACTTTACAGCCGGCAGCAATGCATACTCAAACACTAGTATGCTGAGCAAAAATATAAAACCGTTGAGGATGCATGATTGCAACACCCTTGTAAGTACTTTTGATTCCCTGAAACAAATATAATATCTGATAATATTTGTTTTTACAGATCACTACACTGTTAAAACTATATGGAGTCCAAAAGGTAATGATTACACCAAATCTAAATAAATGAAACAATTGATACATTTTGGTTTTTATGAAAATGTGTACCAGTGTACATAGTACATTTTGTTTTTAACCATATTTCTTATTAGCAAACCCTTTTTTATGTGTCAATAACAATTTATAATTAATGCTTCGGCAAAACATACATAATCAGCATATATTAATAAAATAATAGGTATACTATACCTATTTAATTACTGACTATGACCTACCTATAACTTTAAAAACAAACTTACTGTTTTACTCTTGGTTGTTTAGGTTTAAGTTTTGAATTATCAAAGTCCGCTTGCGGCGACCGACTGATCGCTCGCTCATTGATCTCTTTATCTAAATATAAAAGTACAGTAACACCTCGCAGGCTGTCTATAAAACCCTTGATAAGCGATACAGAGAAATTCTGAAACAATAAAACAGAACAATGATACAACACAGAAAATTTTATAAACAAAGAAATGACTGTTCGAAATTATATACACACTGTAACGCTTTCCATCTTGTGTGCAAATATATTTTCACAGTTCCATTTTTAATCTGCAACTATGTTGGATATTCACATTTCACATGATTTTATTCAATTTTGTGTTGACGTAAATTCTACGTAAAAATTGTTGCGATGTGATGACAATCATTGACAGCTATGTCACGTCACGACAGTGTTGCCAGATCCAATTTTTAAAAATCCGTAGGTCTACTCTCAAAAATCCGTAGAAGTCCGTAAATTGCCTCTACAAAAATCCGTAGATCTACGGACATTTTTTAAAGCGTCAGGTAAGTAGTAGTAAGTAGCGTCAATAGTCAGGTTTAGACTATTTATAGATGGACTGACCTTAAACTAAATTCCTTGCTGGTAAAGAAATTGAAAAAATCTGCGGGAAAATCGAAAAGATAAAGGAAAAGACAATTTTTTAATAGTAGTTTTTACTTTTAATTTATTAATTCAATCATTATTATTGTCGAAACCATGTCACTATTGTTCCGAGTCGCAGGACTACCTTTTTTTGGAGCTTCGCTTCGTTTTACGCAAAATTGTATTTAATTTGAATATGTATACTATTGTTTGGATCGGGTGGATGAAATCGAACCAAAATCCGTAGATTTGCGACTAAAATCCGTATGTCCGTAGACAAGACCTAAAGTCCGTAGATCTACGGACAAATCCGTAGGTCTGGCAACGCTGCGTCACGAACGTAGTGATTATATATATGTATACTCTTTGTTTGACTCTTTGGTCTGCCTTATCTGCCTAGTGCAAGTTTGTCTGTGGTCTAATGCTCCTATAAATGTTGCGACGTATGTAAATTAACCAATTCTATAACACGTAACATTATATTTGCACCTTAGACGTGTATGTTTCTGTGGGAATGTGTGAATATTTATTGCGCAAATCATATAGAGTTATAGTTTAAAGATTGATTGCCAATGCTTTCGATTTCATTCTGTATATGAAACAGTAATAATTAAATTGTTATTTTTTTGTATGATCGTTTAAAACATTTGGCGCGTAACCCATATTTGATCCTATCTTACAGACATCGCGATTCTTGCGATATCGACAATACAGCATGATGAATCTTACATGATACTTGTGTTAATACTGATAGTGTGAACGTACCAATAAGTATGGGTAGCTCTAACTCTTTCTCTCATAAAGGAACTGTATCTCCTTTTTTCATTCACTCATATTCTTTTGACGTTTTTTTACACCTTCCCCGCGCCCGCACCCGCACTCCCGCGTGATTTAATGGGGGTAGAGAAAGTTTTGTTTCATTCATATTTTCTGTGTCGAATCTATTTTCGTGAATTTATCGGATTCTTGGCATTATTTCTGTTTACAATAAAACAAGATAGTTACCTTTACTGCTGGAATAGTAAGACAAACCAACTTATGAGGTGGTCACCATGGATAACGCATATATCCTTAATAACTTGAGGTAAGAATTTGTTACATACTGGGATTCTTCATTTGTCTTTCGCAAATTTGTTTTTCCTACGTTTATGCATGTTATGTGGATTATAGATTCCATAACCTATTTTGTGGCTCTCTGGTTGTTATTATTGTTATTGTTTTTATTATTTAGAACAACTTGTACTTTCTACGAAGTTACTAAGAGAAAGTTGTAAATAAGTTTTTTTGATCCTTTTTCACCATAATCATATCCCTTATAAAAACGAAAGTTGTACCTAAGTAACTGCTGCAAAGTGGATTCGATTGTAATACTGATAGTTGTTATTGACCAGTAAATGCTTATATTTTTTTAGTATTAACTCCTGCATGTTGTTGAATACATCATGCCAACGTAGTCAGTCGATCATAATCCACTCTTTTAATTAGAAATAATCCACTTTAAAATTGTATGAAGAACATGATCTTCATGATTAAATCATCAAAGTTCTGTGTACAATGCGGGGCACCCTTTCGAATGGTGTCCATCCCATCATGGAGTGTTATAGTATAGTTGCTATAAGTTCAGGATAAAGTCACAGGCAGCAACTATATCAGACATCAATAGCATTTACACCACCCGTGACTAGATGGCGTTACATGGATCTAACTTTAACATAGTACATATCTACAAACATTTTATGCATAATATGTTGTATTTCTACACTGATACTTATTGATTTTATCACTAGCGTTTTCTGCAGCATGTTTATTTGTTTTGTCATTTCGTTTTGCAGTCAAATGCCACCAATAGCCAAAGCATGATGATGTATCATTTAAATGTAACATAAGTATCTAACATACAATGATAATAACCAAGTTCATACAAAATAACTGGATTCATAGACATCCAAAGCAGTGGGACATAAAATAGGCTTAAAAAGACAAGTTTAATTGGAAAAAGAAATAGTGTCTACTTATTACCTAAAACATAATCCAAGCAAATGAATGATTTAAGTATGTCTGTAATGATCGGTGGACACGAGGACCGTGCGCAAGTAATCATTTTAGCAGTGTCCTTGAGTAGGTAACATTGTGTCCAGAATAAATATTCATATTCATTATATTTGTAGGTTGGCTTCTTGTTACTCATACTATTAACCTTACAGAATATTTTTTTTAACCTTGTAGTTATAAACAAATAAAAGAACATGTACCAAGACATAATTCGGACATAACTTAAGAGGCCATTAGGGAAAAAAAAATTCAAGTCCTTATCCTTTTATACCATTTACTGGGCACTCTTCCAGACTCCTGGCTGCACATTGCAGCATCCGAGAACCAAACCCAAGATCTCGTGTTCGAGGCAAAATACCCTCCAAAAGACCCTTAAACCAATTAAAATAAGGTCTCTTTCAAAGTGAATTAAAAAAAATATGCGTTAAGTATAGACAAGACAAATATTCGCTTATACGATGTGTGGCCATTTAACATTACCAGCCAAAGTTCATTTAAACTTGTACCTAATCATGGCTACGTCACACGCCGACCGCCTCTGAGCGAAGTCGTTCAGTCGAGTGCTTGGCAGCGTACAGTGCGCGCGCGGCTCCCACGCGACACGCGCTTTCCATACCTATCGCAATACAAACCTACTCCTTTGTGACGTAGGAATGATCAACTGAGTTTCGTTAAACGCTTTGTGTACAAAATGAAAGTGGACAAAGAACAGACCCTTGCGGGGCCCGTGGACTCTAGGCCCATTCTCTCCGACAGGAAGGGGAGCTTGAAGGTGACCATCACTCCGGCGCAGCACAAGACGCTCACGCACCTACCGAAGAGGCCTCCGGTGGACCTCGCGTTTACCGATTTGACGTACAAAGTCCAGGAGGGAAGAAAGAGCAGTAAGTCGCTTTGTCATGTTCTATTGTAAAGAAATATAATTCCCAAAGAGCGCGTGGTTGTGTACCAGATTATGGCGCCTTTATTCGGAAGGGGTAAACAGAGTTGTACTTATATGCACCCATAGTTCGCCAATAGTATTAGGGCCCAATACAATAGGAAATTTCATTTTGCATGAACATTTTGCAACAACCCAGGTTGACCACAATACAACAAGAGACTAATGACATTTATCGTACTCTATTACAAAATTGCGCTCTATAATTGTCATATAAGTTGTGCTGTATAATTGTCAATAGAATTTACGCTCTATAATTGTCATAGAAGTTGCGCTTTATAATTGACAGAGAAGTTGTACTCTACAATTGTCACAGAAGTTGCGCTGTATAATTGTCAGAAATGTTGTACTCTACAATTGTCTCAGAAGTTTCGCTCTATGGTTGCCATATTAGCAATGCACTTAACAAATTGTCCTAGAAATGGCGCCTCTATAATTATCCTAGAAGTTGATCTATAATTGATGTAGAATAAGTGATAGAAATAATATCGCTATCTACTGCTGCTCAAATAACAAGATAATGAGTTGTCCTAACGACGTCTAAATAATTAATTACATCCGCGTTAATGAGTCGGTATGTTCATTTGACCTCAGTCGTTCCTATTTCCAACGTCAATAGTAGTTTTATAGTTGTCGTTTAGATGATGATATGAAAATTCACTAAAGTACCTGAGAATAATCACATGTCTCTCCAATGCAATGAGTTACAACTGTTTTGGTTAATCAAAACAAAAAGTAACAATGGAAGTCAATCTAGAACCTTTACAATAATAAGGCGTAACACCCAGGCTTAAATAATGAAAAATAAAAATGTAGTAGATACGAGAAAATCTTTATCTCCACCATTTAATAGGTCTGAATCAAGGGCAGCTTAACATTATCAATAAACATTATGCCCTAGTTTGGACACGAATGGAATCAATAAAATAAATATTAATATTACAATTTACCCATCATTGTTTGGTGATATTCCCACTATTGTTACCTAGGCATGCAACTCCTATTGATATGGTTGGTATCTAAAATCTTAAACCTAAATCCGCGACGGAAGGTAGCCACTTAAAACCACTCTGCTTATTTATGCCGTCGTTCTAAATTCATCTAATGACGTCAAATGTCCTTAGATTTGGCTTCCTTATCCCCGAAAATAAATTAATGATTTTTCGTAGCTTTTTTTGTAGGATAAATTATAATGTATTTTACGTTGAAAATTAGCATAATAACAGGTTTAAAGTCTGCTATATTATAATTACAAGTAGGTAGCTATATACAGTGCAGCGCCGAGGTCACGTCAAGTCATCTCCAAGTGTATCCTTCGTATTTACAGCCAAGGTTGTTATATTATTTTTCACCGTGTTTATCACAATTTAGAGGACTCTGAGTAATTACACCTTTTGTAGTTAAGTGTTAAGTTGTTATTTTTAAGACCACGTTAATGAGGAACTATCATCTGCATTTATGGAACGCTACAATACAATAAATATAATATGTATGCATTAAACTGTTTTGAAAAGCACATTAT
This sequence comes from Pheosia gnoma, assembly GCA_905404115.1. Lineage (NCBI taxonomy): Eukaryota > Metazoa > Arthropoda > Insecta > Lepidoptera > Notodontidae > Pheosia > Pheosia gnoma. Next base: position 1,852,112 of record FR989901.1, on the reverse strand, counting down.
CTACAGTCGTAAAAGCGGATACAAAAATTAAAATTTCTATCTATAAATCCACCTAACGGCGGAATGGTTCTAGAATGGTACCCACGAGCCGGAAGACGAAGTGTAAGGATGGCTCCCCACAAGGTGTACCGATATTACACGCGTCCCAAGGAGCCGGTGGATACGAGTTGCAGAGTACCGTGATGTGTGGAAACCATTGGCGGAGGCCTATGTCCAGCAGTGGACGTCTTTTGGCTGATAGATGGACGGATAACTAGGTGTTCATCATTATTTACTAAAGTGAAACCAAGGTCAGGAATCCTGATTTTGCTTAAATTGCAGAAATTAATTGTTGTTGAATATAATCTAGAAGAAGCAATAGCTTATGAGTATAAAAAACGATAAGTTTAAAAATGAAAATAGTTTTATAAATCAAAGAATCATGTCGGCGAAGACATTTATTCACACGAATACAATTGCTGATAAAAGTACTAAGTATACTTATATTAAATCATCGGCCCAGTCATTTGTTGAATCGCTTGGAAGCGTTTCGGTAACGTTGGAGCCGAGCGTTGCAGACGCAATTTTGCTGTTCCGTTGTATGTAGTTGGCAAAGGACAGCGTGTTATTATGTACGATGACCGAAACAATACTTTGCAGTGTCGAAATGCAAGTCATTGTGTGCTGATGACACTTTAAATTTGTCGTCTATATTTTGTTTCTTTGAAATTGTTATTTAAAAAATGATACGAGCTTATTTTTTATTATTATTATTTCTACTTCAGCAGTTTTTGTTACTCCAAACTCAGCAGTCCATTATTATTTTCATTGATAACTTTTCTTTGAATACTGCTTGTGGTTGTTTTATCAAGTATTTAGTTTCAAAACATGTTATATACTTTCCGAAATATGGAATATTAAATATTGCATTAATTTATAGCCTTCGAGAAGGCTGAAAATACTACAAGTAATCATATATCGCGGAATTTCTTTACTTATCTAATTACGTATGTCATATAATCAAAGACCTCGGTCGTATAAGACTGTAGCGACTACTTCCACCTCGCCACAAGATACACAGATGGAGCTGCAGACGACATTCAGAACATATGACGATTCTCCATACAATCCTGAAACGCGCTATAAGTGTTTTCGGAGAAAGTAACATATGTATATACAAGATCCCAACAACAACCGTCGGGGTATAGCGGCCGCCACGCCAGGCATACCACCCGCCAGGCTGGAAGATCTTCACTTTTCCGCTAAAAGACCTACGTCTAAAACATTATTGGCGCATTGAAGCGAATGTATATGGACTGTAAACTAATGAAAGACTTTGATGATCATGAAATATTATAATACTAGCTATTACCCGCGACTTCGTCCGCGTGGTATTTAACAAAGACACAACCGTTGGCAACAGCATGCTCGCGCGATCTGTGCCCGCGGGACGCATTGCAGGTTGTTACTATCAAACTTAATCAGGCGCAGCGCTGCATCATTGGTTTTAATTTTTATTCGTGAGATCCAATTTTTTTTTCTAAAAAAAAAGTAGCCTAACTTACTCCTTCTGCCAGTGAAAGTCCCGTAAAAATCGGTCCAGCCATTTCAGAGATTAGCCGGAACAAACAGACAGACAGACAGTCAAAAATTGTAAAAAATGTAGTTTTGGTATAGGTACCGTGTATACATCCAAATGCACTTACTAAAAAGCGGTTATTTTAATATTACAAACAGACACTCCAATTTTATTTATTTGTATAGATTAGTATTTTGGAGAAATCAAAACCTACCTCTCGTTCCCTGAACACAATCTGACACTTTTACAATATTGTAGGGCCAACGTTCACGCTTACCTATTCCGAACCACATATTTTAATTCATATTTTTTTGTTACTTATAAGGCCTAATGCGTAACTAAGCGCAATTTGATTGATCACGGGTAATCTATATCAGTAGTCCACATTCTGAATTCAAAATGTATACTTTAATCTTCCGATAAGAACAGGTAATTTTTTTATCGATTTTGTCATGGAACGAAACGGATGTTAACTTTTTAATTAAGAGTCGTCGATAATCATTTACTTATCTGTTGTTTCATCGTGGTGATCAACATTTTGTGCCTTGTTATAACCCCTCCATAATGAATGAACGTGTACAGGGCAACAGCCGACCTATTCGGATGTCTTTTTTAACCTTAACATTACTAAAAGTTCTTGCCATTATTTTTAAAGTTAAAATAATTATGTACTTATATCAAAAGAAAGGTTGAACTCGAGAAGGTTGATTTAATTAACAGTCGGCTGCATGATAACGGATAGTCTCGGGGTCATGAGGGCTATTGACCTGTAGCCAGCATTCGAGGAAGTAGGTGGTCGACCTGTCGCACGAATTTAAATATTTTTATTAATTCCAATCTTTGACATTTGCGCGAAAGATGAGGAAGAGGAAAGAGGCGAAGTTAAACGTTGTGCAATTTTGAGGAAAACTTCTACTTCCTTGATCAGCCTTTGAGATAAGTATGGGAATCAGAATCAGAGTATTTTATTAATTTAAACCATTAAGTACAGTACTTATGAATTGTCAAAATTGTGACAAAATGCTAAGTTACAACTTTACATAGGAACGGGCATGAATCTCTATAGTTGCTGTTTTTAAAAAGATCTTTTACATTTTTGATCATTACATTGTTGTGGATATGTGAGAACAATGAGCGGCTAGGTAGGCTCCAGTAGCTGGTCTTAAAAGTACTTACTCTAAGTATATAATTACAAGGTAATAGCTACATGGTTCCCAAATTTACAAATTACTTTACCTATATAAACATTTTCGTTTAGACTAGCTTCTGCCTGCGGCTGCGCCGACGGTACCTCTATAAAACATATAGCATTCAGGGATAATTTAGCTTCTTATTAGTGAAATATTTTTTAGAATCGGATGAGTAAATCTGGAGATTACCATCTACATCCAAACTCAGAAATTGATAAACTTTACCTCTTTAGAAGTATATGTAATCTATACATCTATACATATAAATAAAATTGGAGTGTCTGTTTGTAATATTAAAATAACCGCTTTTTACTAAGTGCATTTGGATGTATACACGTTACGTATACCGAAACCACATTTTTTACAATTTTTGTCTGTCTGTCTGTCTGTCTGTCTGTTTGTTCCGGCTAATCTCTGAAATGGCTGGACCGATTTTGACGGGACTTTCACTGGCAGATAGCTGATATAACAAGGAGTAACTTAGGCTACTTTTATTTTAGAAAAAAAAAATAGGATCTCACGAAAAAAAATTAAAACCAATGTTGCAGCGCAGCGCCTGATTAAGTTTGATAGCAACAACCTGCAATGTGTCCCGCGAGCTCAGAATGGGCGAGCAGGCTGTTGTCAACGGTTGTCTTTGTTAAATACCACGCGGACGAAGTCGCGGGCAACAGCTAGTATTATAATATAATATCGCCCGACGAACACACCAACTATACGTTCTCTCACTAAGCAACGCTTGTATTATAGGTACCGTACAATGGAATAAGGGCGAATTCATGATATAATAGATATATAGATACTAAACATCCATGACTTGGGTACAAACATACGTGCTCATCACACAAAGTTTGTCGCTACCAGGATTCGAACCCGGGACCCTCAGCGCAGGAAACAGGGTCACTAACAACTGCGCTAATCAGGTCGTCAATGTTGTAGATTATTTCCATCGATCGATCGATATTCAAGGGGCTTAAACGAGTTTGGACAGCATCAATTACCGATCGAATGGACGAATAATTACCAAACATAGCTACTTGAGGCTATATGCGGCATGCGGGATAATGTTTATGGAAAATTACCTCGATTTGATGTTATCATTTGACCTTTATATGCAATTAATGGTCGAAGACTAGCTAGTAACTAATCATCTATTTAATTAGTGAAGTAACTTGGCTGATTAGCTGCTTGTCACATATAATACGCGGGTGTTTGTATCGTTTTCACGAACAACAAACAGTATTTACACAAATAATGAACTTCATCAACCTTGTTTTTTTATCAATAAATGGCAACGAACCCATAAATCGGTACCATTTTTTTTTTTTTAAAAAAAGGTCTTATGTTTTTTTATCAATAAATGGCGTCGAACTCATAAATTGGAGCCCTTTTAGGTATCTATTTTAATACTTACATACACACACTACTTTACTCAGTCTAGGTAAAGAAGCTATATTAGTGTTTATTTAATTATATTAACAATAACCACTAAAATACCCTAAGGTTTTTTGAGTAGTGTATAAATAAGACTAACTTGGTTGTAGCTTATAATTAGAATCCTGGTCAACATACCTATATAGTTTTTTTTAATCGGTAAATGGATTGACTCCCGAGGAAGGAGGAAGGATTAAACTGAATCTCAGAATCCACTACCTTAGCGAATTTTAATGAAACTTGGTATAGCGATGGCTTAAAACAAAATCATCATTGAGAATAAAAAACATCCTAGAAAATGGAAGGGCTCCCGGGAGAAGCAATATAGCCAAAATAACTGACGAAAATGTGTACGAAGTCACGGGCACTGCTAGTTTTAATACCACTATTCAGTTGAATACACTGGCCAGTAATTATTGTGATAGTACCCACATTATCTTATCTGCATTATTTCGTGTCCAAAATGCCAAGAATCTGCTTGTTGGTACCCATAATTTTAATCGTTTTCTTTTGTTTTATTAACCGACTTCAAAAAAAAGGAGGAGGTTCTCAATTCGGTTGTATTTTTTTTTTTTTTTTTTTTTTTATGTTTGTTACCTCAGATCTCCGTCATTTATGAACCGATTTGGAAAATTATTTTTTTATATGAAAGGATATGCTTACAGATTGGTCCCATTTTTTTCAAAAAATGGATCTGATCATGGGATCCATGAGGAATTGAGAGGACTCCTCAAATTTTATAGGCAAACCTATAGCAATTTTGGTATTTTCATCAAGAAGTCAAGCATTTGCATTCAGAAAGTATCATTTGCTGAAGTGAAAGTGATAAAGAAGACCACAAATGGCCACCGGAACTTGTCAGTGATACGTATTTCACGGGTTGCGCCCAGATAATCTCGATGATGATCGTTAAGCGACTATGACAAAGCAAATTTAAAGAAATGGTTCTGATGAATATGGTACCTTCGAACTGATCTGATGATAAACCCAGGAGGAACCGGAACATTGTAATAAAATAATGTATCCAAGCCGTGTTTGGGCTTTATGAAATTGTTATGGGATGCACTTTGGCTATGAATAAAACTTTTTCGTGGATGTTCCGATTTGGATTATTCTTTTTTTACAGAATAAGGTATACCATTTTAAAATTCAGCGAGATTGATTCAATGGTTTTTGTTTTTCTTGATTTCTTTCAATCTATATTTATCTCGCGATGATGTTGTATTTGGTATACCTATTATACAGTAAAATTATTGATATAAAAATCTTTTTAGTGACAAAGAATAGTAAATATATCCACTAAAAAGTGTATAATAAAAAACTTTTTAACAAAATAAAAACCGTCTTCAAAAATCTAAAAAGCCAAAAATAATCTAATCTTGAAATCTACCTTGTTTAACTAAATCAAATATTTAACTAATCTGAAGTCGGTGCCAATTAAACAACCAACGAAGAATAGCAAAAGTATACTCCAGTAACGAGATGCGCGGACCAATTTGTAGGTGTCTTTGGCGCAGACTGGCAATACTCGACTCAGTAGTTTTTTTGGCACCGACTTCAGATTAGTTAAATATTTGATTTAGTTAAACAAGGTAGATTTCAAGATTAGATTATTTTTGGCTTTTTAGTTTTTTGAAGACGGTTTTTATTTTGTTAAAAAGTTTTTTATTTTATAATTGGCCAATGGGACAATATCGAACGTTATCTTAGTGACATGTTTTCAAATGGCCTTGAGTTCCTTATGCGATGGCTATTAAGAATTAGGTAATAGTATTAGTTATGTGGAAGCGCTAGGTCTGGGCGCGAAATTCAAAATTTCAATGGTTTTTAATTTTTTATGAAAAATTGGGATATCTTAACGATCTAATTTAGTTTGTGCGACATTGGCATTGTGCATTAGATGCCCCGATGTATAAAGTTTGCTTTAAAAAAATACCTAAATCGATATTGGAGTATTGTTCCAATGTTTGTAAACACAGATATTTTTACGAACTTTGCAGTGTTGTTTCATTTTAAATTGCTTTTTAAAGCAAATTTAATAGATAAATAAATGCATTACAATACGCCGTAGTTGCAAACAAAAAAAGATAGGCCCATGTTTCAGTTTCTCGTAAAAAAATAATACCGTCGAAATTTTGAACTTCGAACTGACCTAGCGCTTTAACCTTAAGCACGCTCCACACCTTCCGATCCTAATAATCGAATGAAATCTGATAATTTAGGACGTCCGATTGCCCTACACATTCCATTTCATCCGATAAGTAGGATGCTACAGGAGGGAGTGGAGCCTGTGTTCGACCTCTGTTTGCTGGAAACTAAAGGAATTAAGTATCTAAGTATTAAAATATACACATAGAAGACACATATGGAGAACAAATATTACCTACACTATCACTCATGCCAAGAATTCTTGTGAAGAAAACGATTTTTTCCTTAAGGGGGAAGCTCAGGGTCAGGGCGCGAAATTCAAAATGTCAATGGTTTTTAGTTTTTTAAGAAAAATTTGGACAGTTTACGATGTAATTTAGTGTTTTGCGATATTAACATTCTGCATTGGATGTCTCGATGTATTAAGATTGCTTAAAAAATAACCTAATCCGATACAATACCATAAGGTTTGTAAAAACCGCTACTTTTACTATCTTAATGGTGTTGTATCGCATTAGGTACTTTTTTAAGCAAACTTAATACATCGAGACATCCATTGCAGAATGCTAATATCGCAAAACACTAAATTACATCGTAAAGATGTCCAAATTTTTCGTAAAAAAATAAAAACCATTGACATTTTGAATTTCGCGCCCTGACCCTGAGCTTCCACCTTAAGTCAATCAGAGGTATTAGTTTGTACTCACTCTTTCTCGGCGACATTAGCGCTGGATTAATAGATTCTAGGTGGCCAGTGGACGTCACGTTATTATACAATTATATATAGCTGTAAACAGTAAGTTGGTTGGCATCAAACAATTTAAGTTAACAGCGTATAATACTGCTAACCAATCTCGTTTGATCTTTGCACCCTCCATTGTGTTGTGAATGATATAATGATAATTTGAAATTAGTACAGGGTTTCTCAAACTTTTAGCTCCACGAACCCCTGTTAAAGTTTCCAGATGACAACGAACCCCTATACTGACTAATTATTTTGAATTGAACATTAAAGAGATGCTGATAACAGACAGCCAAAAAATCTAAAAATGGTGCATGCGCCGTTAATGATATACCTTTTTTTTTGTTAATCCATCTCTCAAGTTGGAATGCGGAATGGAATTTTAAAAACAGTATAAGTACTTATATGTGAGTAAGTACCCAATTGATTATGCGGACTTCGCCAAAGGATGAGTAATGTGTTTTGTGCAAACGCAGTAACAAAGCATTCCGATACCATAGTTTGCGGTCGTATAAAAATCTACCTACTATTCCAGTGTTGTACTTATGTATAAAGGTCAAATCTTTAGTAGGCTTTTATGGTAAACATCAAGGTACCTACAAGGAAATATGCGGTACCGTTTTGTAAAGTTATTTTTGGTGATAAATTTTTATTACATTTGCTTGTTCTTAATATGAATATGTATATCGAGAAAAAAAATGTGACTACTTATCTAAATATGATGTAATTTGTAATGTCTTGTAGTCTTAACAAAGTGTTCTCTCAGTTGATTTATCAACAACAACCCTCAAATTAGGTACTTACCATCTTAAATACAATGTTGTCGTCAATTTAAAATGGCATTACAAAGCCGTTGAAAAATTATTATCATGTAATTAATAAGTTACATTGGGGTCTGTGGTTAAAAAAACAAAATTTATAATCGTATATTTCGGTATTACGAAATCATTTTCACTTTTCACATAACACGTGAAAGTTGGTATATTATATTTACTAGGTACCAACTTAATGAATACTTTAAGTTAACTACAAACTTTAATCTTTCCCTCAATCCATTGTGTTAAAATGACTCAATCTTACCTTATACAACTGGTTTTATATTCCTGTGGTTTTGTTTAACACAAATATAAAATGTTTTTTTTTATTTTTATAATTACTCACAGTACCCAAACATTGTGCTTTTATGTTTGTGTGATTTTTTTTACTTTTTCGTTCCAATCACATGTTTCCCACACAGAATAACCTTTTGCAAGTAAGATAAATAATCTCGAGATTGAGAGATTGCTTGCAAAAAGCCTTATAGTATAAGGACTCACAGTTTCGCCACATAATCCGTACACAGCACTCAAACTGAAGAGAGACGGGCACAAATAAACTTTAAATACAACTTTGTTTAGCGCAACTCATGACCTACGCGCCTACTATAAGTTTTCGTTGTTAACATGGCTACGGAACCCTACATTATAGGTACTACGTGACCCTGGCACGTACTTGCGTGGTTTTTTTATTTATTACTAGCTGTCCGGCGGCGAACTTCGTACCGCCTCACAATCAAATGTATGAGAAAATTATTTTTTGTTTTTATTCTTTCAGTTAAATTTTGCCATGTTTTAATAGTTATTCTGCTTTTCGGAGCGGAGACAAATAAAAAAAAATATATATATTATTCCCACCCGTCCTTGAGTTATAATGGTGTAATTATATGTATAAGATAGATAGATAGATATCTATCTATCTATCTTATACATATATTATATAGATTAAAGCTAGGTTGTTCCGATGAAACAAAACGAGGTTCTCAGTTTGACACGTAATGTATTTGTGTTTTTCTCATGTTTGACCTCGCATACCTTTTGAATGGATGGTCCGATTTTAATGATAATTTTTTTTCTTGCAGATGTGAAGACAATCCTCAAGTCGGTCTCCGGCCGACTTCGGTCGGGCGAACTGACTGCCATCATGGGTCCCTCAGGCGCCGGCAAGTCCACACTCCTCAACATTCTCACGGGTTACAAGTAAGCTCCACTTGAAAATACAGACTGAAAATTTTCGATCGGAACATTACAGTGTCAACTGACGTCATAAACATAAATGAGCACAAGTACGACAGAGAAAGGGCATCTCTCTCAATTAGGCGCTTTTATCAGCAAATATATTTGAAAATACGTAACATATGTCAAAAAATGCTCACAGCTGGTATGTCCAAAAATTATTAGTACTTATGATATTATATTATAACCTAGGCTCACTTAGTGCTTGCTATAACCATTTACATTAGTCGTTATCATACTATTGAGAATGCTCTTAGCATACCAAGGTACCTCACACTTGCATCCTAAGTGGGTTTCAAGGAAGTACTAAAGTGCACTGGAACGTGGAACCCACTGATTGCAGTGGGGTGAATAGTGATTAAAACACGATATAAACGTGTGTGTGTGTTTCATCGAATGACGTCATATTCGAGAAATAGTTGGTGTTACTTGGACGAAAATGACCCGCAATCGGAAAATGTGGCAAGCTCTAGGGGACGCCTATGCGGGTACGCAAGACAATATCAGTACCGGTGTGAAATAATTATATCTAAGTTGAATATTCTACCTTATATTTAAGTACTTACCCATCAAATAGTTTATATTCATGCATGTAAGATTGTCAAATAAAAGTCTCTTACCACACGGGCTATACCCGGATCATTGGAAGGCTTGCGCGGGGACATGGGTCCAACACGTAGAGGCCTTTTTGAGAATTAGCCACCTGCTGGAGTCAACTGCCGGAAATGATAGCATAAACAGTTTTCTTTTAGTTTTAATTTGTTAAATTTCGGTGTATAGTGTTCCGTATTCATAACATGCTATTTGTGTATGCTACGCACACTTGGAAGCGTGTATTTATGAAGGACATGTTTGTGATTGTAATGATGTCAATTATGTATACTCACACATTTTGCGAAGTATTGTGCTGTTTGCCAATATTATTTTCAATTATCCAATTTAGGTTGGTGTCCAGTATTACGTGGGAGCACAGATCATCTCTCATATATCTGTACGTGGGAGATTCCAACAAAATACCATCCATACATTGGTCTTTTCGTCTTTCATTTATACAGTTACGCAATGGTTCCTCTCCAGAACCACCTATTAGCGTGTACTTCGAGATCTAAGTGTCATTGGTTGCACGGGTCAGTTGCGCCATCGTATTGTTATGCAATTCTAATGTACACATACGCGTCAGCCAAGGTATTTGTTAAACAAAACTCTGTGTGGCGGTGTGAATGCTCCTTTTTTCTGCAGTTCACCTCTCATCACTAGTGGAATATTAGAAAAGGGGTTTATAAAGACAGCTCCTTTGCTACGCTGTTGTTTTCAAGGCGACTGGAAGTGTAGTAACGTCTATATCATAGTTTACTGCATGCTGCCGATAGATGGCGTTGAACGAGATGTTATTTACCATCTACGACCCTCCATTCTATACTTAAACAGCAAAGTATCAACAAGACTCCGACAACGACCGCCTTGAATACTTTCACCAAAAACAAGTGTTCGCGACAAAACATCGTCACAGCTCTTTTCACACCGAGTCTATTTATCTCTTCCTTCATTTATAAGAGAGAATGAAACACAATGTATACTTATCACATTTCTTCTCACTTGTGCACGGTATTCTTACAATATCAATGAACTTACCTTTATCGAATCAGCTGCTATTAATACCTACTCCAGTATCTTCATGCGACAGGATTATCCTATTCGGCGATGTGATGTCATGCCTCAATTTAAGCGTTTCCTGCTTCATTTTATGATTTCGGGACCGACAGATCAGCACGCATACTAGTATGGTTAACCTGTTAAATATTCATAGCTTTGAAATGGACTGATTCCATCTTTGTGGTACATAGAAGTAGGTTTCGAAAGGATTTCAATAACGAATTTTGTTACCATGAAGTTAATTGTGCGATAGGTTAATAAATGATATTATGGTATAATGGTCCAGGAAAGGTGACGAAAGTCAATCGCGTTTTGACCCCAACCTTCCGATATTGCTTCGAAGGTTTATGTCCTAGTAATGATGCCATTAAGACTAGGGCTGATTAATTATTAATTGTTTACAATAAACATATCCGCTTATAACTCTAGAAATACTTGGAACTTGCGTAACGCCCCTCGAGTCTTCAATAAATATTATTATTTATTATAATTGACATAGATGCAATGCAAGAACATACAAATATAGCGTAACCGGACTTGTTTATCGTACTATCGTAACTGGGTCAAGCGTCCGTTTTGGCTACATTTACGCAGTTGTGTGAATAATTCTTGAGTCAAATATATGTGCCATCTCTGTCCCTTTCTTGTGTTTAATATGACACACTGAATGATCACTCTTCACCCCTGCATAAATGCGATAACACCCTGAATCGCCCTGCGCCGTACTTCATTAGCGTTGATCGGTGGTGCAATATGCAATCACGTGTGGTGCGCGTGTACCATCGTCATTATGTATATGTAGCGGTAACGCCATCGCTTCTGTCAGGTGCCAGGGGTTATACCTTTAACGAGGGAGTCCGTAGACGAACTTGAGTAACCGACGTAGCCCTAAGAGTTTAAAAGTTGAAGGGCAGAGGGCGGGGCGCAGCTGAAAGAACCAATAGCAGTTGGGGTGTAAAGGATCTAGAATGGCGACGATAGGTCGGGAGATGTAGTGTAGGAAGACCTGCCATAAAGTGGCCCGATGGTATCACAGGCGTCGCAAAAAGCATGTGGAGGACCGTGATGAGTGGAATTCCAGCTGTGGACGTCTTTCGGCTAACGGATGATGGAAACCTATCACAGTACATGAATATACTTACATACAATTTCATATAAATGGCATCGCGGTTGCTTAGATAATGTGTAATGTACCAACCTATTAAAATACCCCAGCTAGTCTCACTATTTTTTGTCGCTAATACAAGCGCTCTTTAACTTTAAATTTGAAACACTTCTAATGTATTAGTAAAAAACGCTATTAAACATAATTATTACGGTAGTTATAAATATTGTATCTTCATTAACAACCGGTTTGAGTGTTACCCTCTATCTACAGAGCTATGACCTCAAGCTAGTGTTACCCTCTATCTACAGAGCTATGACCTCAAGCTAGTTTCTATATATGACGTCAGCAAGGGCATGGACGATAGGCATTCCGTGTCTGTTCGGAACTGAACTACTTAATGTTGAAGGACTTACAAATAAATATAGACCAAATATGGCTAACAAAATCTTCAAGTGAAAAAGTTTAAATTTGCGTAGTTATAAGCAAATTCCGAACAAATTCTACAGTGTATTTGCAAGCATGTATAAATTCAAACCTTACCGATTAGGTTCACTTTAGGTAAACACGTTGCCATTGCTAGTGACATTTGGAGTTTCTTTTATTTCTTAGTTAAGTCAATGTTATCGATAGCCAATCAATGAGTAAGTCTTTGAATCACGAAATCACAAGGGTGTAGCTAGAATGCTGTTAAAGGGGGTGTAGTTGAGGTAAAACTCAGAATATAGGTAGTTAAATATTACATACGTCCTTCTAGGGGATAGGGCAGCTGCCCGCTCCTGCCCGTACCTACGCCCTACGCCCATGCGAGATCATATTGTAATCACGCTTCTGTCTGAAATTGATGCTGTTATCATTTTCAGTAAGTATTGTTTTTGTTGATACATATTTATATTTTATTGCATCCGAAGTAATATCGGGTTCTATAAATAAAGTTTTAATAAGTGTTTTGATATACAATATCTTCTCTCGCGTCGGTGGTTCTACTAGGTTATTCGTAGCTACTATAATATACCGTACCAACAAACCGAATCGTAAAACTAGATTTACGATTTGAATAAAAGTGTCTAACGGCATTTCCTAATTCCTACCACCCAAATCAAGTTGCCATTCAGCATTGGATTTGTAAAGTTACAGTAAACCTTCGACCTTGCAGTCAACCCATAGCTATATAGTAGATTCCTAACTGGTTATTAACTTTTTAAATGTAACTTAAATGATGCTACACACGAACCGGTCGTCAAACAACCTTGTCCTTCATGATAATTCCATAATGATTACTTTAATATTCAATAAAAAAAAGTTTTTTTGTCTATCTCATGAATTCTCTTGTATCTCATGAATTGACGTTTTCTGCACTTATAGTTATTTGTACCAGAACGTTGTCAATTAATGCGTAGAAGCAAGGTCAAGCACCTCTGGTCTTGAGAGATTTTTTACAGTCTGGCATGGATTGATTTAATTTTGTTGCCGATTGTGATGGTCAAAACTTTACTCCAAAGGTCTATGAGTAGTCTGCCAGCCGTAGCTGTGAGAACTGAAAATTAGGATATGATATATTTGAATCATTACTCAAAACTAAAAGGGTTGCATCTTAGTTTGCACCATATATAAGGAGTAGCAATAATAGTGTACAATATTTTAAGACGTGCATCAATAAGCTATAAAGGTCACATTTCCGAAAAAACTGTATTAAAATCAAATTATTTGAATTTTTTAAAATAACACTACTCTCTAATTGCGCGGTGAAACAGTACTGGCTTGCTTTGCCAGAGAAAAATCAAACACTGTTTACACATGTTTTTTATACGGAAACATAATCGTTATGACCTACTTGTTAACCCCCTAAAATATTGTACAATATTTTTGTTACATCTTATAACGAAAAGATGATAACTTTTCGTCTTAAACATTTGAAACGATGACTAACTATGTATGATATAAACCTTATACGGCTTTCTTGCATTCGTCACCCTAGGTCTTGTAATGGTGTATTGATGATCTACATATGTTATTTTCAGATCGATAAGTTAATAAATTATGTCAAAATCGATATTTCTGTCAAGTGCTTTTAATCGATTCGTGGTTATTTATTCATGAAGGTCGAGGTATTCCATGAATATTGTTTTGACGTTCGTCTTTCGAACACAATGCATCCATAAGGTATCTTATATCTCTAGTGTTATTTGCGTCAGTTATACTTTTCTTATCCTCATCGGTATTCAGGAATTTCACTTGGCAATTGATTTCAATTCTAGGCAGATCAGGTGCTCTTTTTAGCTTAGCCCATAATGTCTTATTTCCGTATTCTCAGGCACTCATCTGTTAATCCCAATTGTGTTTGGTTTGAATCCTTCGCATTCGTTGTAAATAATATCAATTTATTCAATTATGTAGTACCCTTTGCTGCCTCCACACGTTTCTCAATTTAGGTCTACGTAAATCCCTTCTTTATCTGATATGGAGTAACCATTTGAAATTATATTCATATCGATCGCATATTCGTTTTTATCTTGTTCCGATAGTAACAATGCATAGATATCATGGTTTATAATATCGTTAACTAATTCTACCAGTGACCTACAAAGTAATTTGAGTGTAATGGCACTCTAGTTGCAAAAGTCCTTAGGCCTTTATATGGAGGTCCAGTGGGAGTTAGTTAAACTAGCATGGATAATAGATGTTTAGCTATATCTTGAAATTTATAAAAAAATCTGTCATTAAAATGGCAAAACAAAGCACTTTTGAAATTTGTAAATTACTAAAACTGCTACAAGTTGTTTAAGTTTAGTCATATCTCTAATGATTCTACTTAAAGCTATATGTAACCAACACATACTGTTAAATTGATAATATCATCAGCCCTTTTAAAAGCGATATTCGGGCTTCTAATACTTATAGTATGATATAAAATCTGTTCCAATCAACTCTTTATGCCCTCCACATTCATGCCGAGAACCTCGCCAAGAATTCTTGCTAAGAATTGTGGCAGCGCACACTGGTTCCAAAACAGAAAATCTGGGACATAGGGATCAAAGTCCGAGTATAGACCTGATCTTTTGAAATTAGGGTCTTGGGATGATTCTAAACAACTTTTATAGAATGACTTTTTTTGATATCAGTGCCCGTTTCCAAAAAAATGAAGGTTGTTATTTTTTTTGTATGGAGAAATATAGTTTTTTGTAATTATTTCAAGATTAGGCAGAGGTGTTAAAACCAAACCTACTAGGGATTATAGAGGGTATGAGACTCTACATTTTTTATCTGAACATTTTTTTAATACCTCTGCCCGTTTAAAAACGGCAGGCGTTCAAAATCTCAATATTTTACTACGCAAATTAAAAGGACAAATGTGTCTTTTTTGACGCTAAAATTATAATTTTTAATCAGAATTACCTAATTCTATTGAAAATAATAATAGTCAGACGTTTTTATGTTATACTATCTTTTTTTTTTCAAAAACAATAGGTTGGCAATTCGACAATAGCGCTAATTTCCTTCTTAGCACTATTATCTAAAAACAATAGCAGCAGGTAGAAAGTGAAATGACAAATATGTATGTGCCAGGTACTTGTCATACTACCTAAGTACCTGGCACATACATATTTGTCATTTCACCTTCTACCTGCTGCTATTGTTTTTAGATAATAGTGCTAAGAAGGAAATTAGCGCTATTGTCAACCTATTGTTTTAAAAAGGTTGAATCTAGATGGGTAAGAATAATAAAATAAACGGATTTAAAGTTATTTAGCCGTATGTTGCTGGATGTATTCTTTTGTTTCTTTCGTGAATTTGAATATAACTGGTCTGCAATAACTTGTTGACGATGGGCGTGGATTTTGCCAAATATTTATATCACCAGCCATTAAACGTAAAGGCACTAGGCTTGTCATAAATACTGAAAATTCTTCGCTTACTTTTTGTTTATACGTACCTTGTGAAGAAGACCCATCACAACCCCACTTACTTATTAACTTTAAAGAGTTTGTGTCAAAGCTGTGATGACCAATTGTTTTCAGCAATCTCTTCACTGTAATGTCAAGAATTGACTGAAGCTTAATTTGGACACCTGATTCTATAACCGTTATAACTTCAATAATTTTTTGATATGACGGTAAAACTGTATTTTCGTCTGCAACTATCTTTCTCAATGTTAAATATTGCCACTTTGAAAGATTAAGCCCAATAAGTAGTGCGAGTGCTTGATCTTGTGGCATAGCTTTTTTGGGCTTTTTTTTTAAAAATAGACTTATAAATATCCTCAGTCTTCTCTTCAAGTTTATAAAGATAGTCAATGATTTCCCCTAATTGTCCTTTTTCATTTTCTTTTAATTTATTTGTGAATGCTAAGAGTAATTCTTCTTCAAAGTGATCTCTAAGTGATGAAACGCGCCTTCTTTTTTGTTTATTTGATAGATCTTCAAATGGTTTTCTTTGCACTGGAGTGTTTGTAGCTGCATCTGAACTAGAACCAGCCGTTGCTTCCACTATATCGACATAAGAATCCAAAGAAGTATCTAACTCTACTTGAATATCCATATTTTCTTGGCCTAATATTGAAGCTAAATCTATAGAATTTAGAGATGGCCATACGATATCCAAATGTAGCCATTCCATGTTTTTGTTGAAAAAATTTGCTTGGCATCTGTTTGCCTGTAACCATCTCTTATTCAAATTTGACACATGTTTTCGTAAACTTTTTTAACATACCGAGATCTTCAGCATTAACACCCACATTTACGCGATTTAACAGAGTTTCGTACAAATAATGAGTGTTTTTTTTATATTACCACTGGTTTTCAGTAGCATATAAATATCCAAGTTTGTAATAAATTGAGACATATTAGAACGAGTACAGAGACGTGTTGAAGTTTCGAATTATAAGAATCGAATGATTTTTTTTAGAACAACCTATTCAGGTAACTTAGTATCGTATATTGGGTATGGAAGGGAGTACTGATAAGGTTTGAAAAAAAAACAGTTTTAAGCGCTTACTACTTGTTTTTAGACAATAGCGCTAATTGTCTTCCAAGTAATTAGCACTATTATCTAAAAACAATAGCAGCAGGTAGAAGGTGAAATGACAAATATTTAGGTGCCAGGTACTTATGTAGTATGACATAAAATGACCGACTATTATTATTTTCAACATTTTTCAATAGAATTAAGTAATTCTGATTAAAAAATATAATTTTAGCGTCAAAAAAGACACATTGTACCTTTAAATATGCGTAGTAAAATATTGAGATTTTGAACGCCTGCCATTTTTAAACGGGCAGAGATATTAAAAAAATGTTCAGATAAAAAATGTAGAGTCTCATACCCTCTATAATTCCTAGTAGGTTTGGTTTTAACACCTCTGCCCAATCTTGAAATAATTACAAAAAACTATATTTCTCCATACAAAAAAAATAACAACCTTCATTTTATTGGAAACGGGCACTGATATCAAAAAAAGTCATTCTATAAAAGTTGTTTAGAATCATCCCAAGACCCTAATTTCAAAAGATCAGGTCCTTACTCGGACTTCGATCCCTATGTCCCTGATTTTCTGTTTTGGAACCAGTGTGCAGCGTTACTCTCATAGAAAGTCTCAAGAACATTGAACACACTCTTGCTAGAAGCGCGCTATGTCCCAAGTCTTGAATAGCAGTCGCGACGTAATTATCCCTTCGACAGTTTAAGCCATCAGTCAATTGTGGCTTGAGGCACTGGTAACTAACCCCACACTTTCTCCTCCAGGACTTCAGGTATGGAAGGTAGCATCACAGTGAACGGCATGGAGCGCAATCTGTCCAGCTTCCGCAAGCTGTCCTGCTACATCATGCAGGACAACCAGCTCCATGGCAACCTGACGGTCGAGGAGGCGATGTCGGTTGCCACCGCGCTGAAATTGCCGAGCGCGACATCTAGCGCGCATAAGGAACAAGTGGTGAGTTACTGGTTACCGGTTAAATTTCTAAACAGTAATAATTCCGGTTGATCGGTTTTATCAATAATCCGTTTATTTCAACGATATTAACCGGGAGGCAACAATTGGTGGTGCAGTATTGCGTAAGTAGCCAGTACATCGGGTGACTGTGGGTACCACAAAAGTCGGCAAACACAAGTCGTTGGTCGTTGCGTCGTCATGGCATAGATAAATCTTCAAACTTGTTTATAAGGTTACGTTAAATATTTTCGTTATTGACGGGGCGAACATTCATTTGTTTTCTTATGTTTGTTTTTTTGTTTCTCAAACCACATTTTTTTTTTAGTTTCCCATACCAGCAATACCACTTGTATGCCATGATTGATCATAGCATTGAATGAATAAATTTATTTATTTATTAATTAACACTGGCAAAATAGCTAAGATGATGGCGTCATTTTTATTTTTAAAGAATTGAAATTAATCATAGATTCCCTTGAAAATATTGTAAGGAAGCTAGAAAAAGAAGAAAACGTACAGACCAATAAAAACCAGCTAGTACTTCGTATTTGGTAACTTCGTTAAGTACGTATCTTAAACAGTTCCGTTCTTGCAGATCCAAGAAATCCTTGAAACCCTCAGCCTCTCGGAGCACCACAAGACAATGACCTCCAACCTCTCGGGAGGCCAGAAGAAACGTCTCTCAATCGCTCTGGAGCTTGTCAACAACCCACCGATCATGTTCTTCGACGAGCCCACGTCTGGGTTGGACAGTTCATCTTGCTTCCAATGCATATCGCTGCTGAAGACCCTGGCTGAGGGCGGTCGGACCATCATCTGTACCATCCATCAGCCTTCGGCGAGGCTGTTCGAGATGTTTGATCATCTTTACACGCTTGCTGACGGTCAGTGTGTGTATCAAGGCAGCACGGGGAGACTGGGTAAGTCATCTTTATATTTTTATTTGTAAAAAAGGAGTTTTTAATATATGCACGCTATAGTAGGACCTCTTTGCACTGTACTATTTAGTCCTCGCGGGGCTGTGGTAAATGCGCGGGGCCTGTGGTAAATGCGTGGGGCCTGTAGGAAATGCGTAAGGCCTGTAGCAAATGCGCGGGGTATGTTGGAATACCCGGAACCCGTATATGTATTTCATAGGATGGTAGGTGGTCCATACTTTGATAGATGTTTTTGCCCAAGGTAATTTTCTAACTCTTGTTATATGGCTAATTCCGCACTGGCGCTGTCTTAACATTGAAACGCGGCACCAAATTATATATACACTTTAGATTCGACGAGAACCAGTTTGCATTTTTTTTTTTACGGTTTTTTTATTATAATTTATTTCTTTGGATTATCTTTGTATTTATCTCGTTAAGCAGTGAAAAAGCAACCAAAAAAAGACTATCAAATACATACGTACCTAATCAATTAAGAATGGCATTTCAAAGCACTGTTCTGTTAAAAAAACCGTCTTTTATTTTTTATACATTTTGTGGTTTGGCGTCATTATATTTTTGTGATGTCCCCAGTGGAATGGCTGGGCAGCCTGAAGCTGAACTGCCCCCCGTACCACAACCCCGCGTCCTTCATCATCGAAGTGTCTTGCGGCGAGTACGGAGATAACACCGGGAAGCTGGTGCGCGCCATCAACAATGGCAAGAATGACATCAGGTAACCGACTGAGGAACTCGTGCGCAGCTCATTACAACTCTGAGGCATGCGCTAGAGTTGTGAACCAAGTAGTGATAGTCATGCCGATACATTTAAGTCAAACCAAAGTAACGGGTTCGAATCCTGGTAGGGTAGGTTCAATTTTTGTGTGATGAGTACAAATGTTTGTACCCGATTGAGACTGTAAAGTTGGTGCGTTCGTCGGGCAACATAAAAATATATAAATGGAGATATGGGCTGTATTGTTTTTATTTCAACATACAGTTTACAAACAAGATAATAATAACTTATAAAATGAATAAGTATATATTTTAAAAACAAATCAACACTTAGATGCGGCTTGAGTTGACGCGATCGATAACCGTACGAAAGCTGTCAAGGACAGCGGCACACTGCAGGCGTGCGAGGGGTGGAGGGGAGGCGGGGAGGCGGGGAGGCGGGGAGGCGGGGAGGCGGGGAGGCGGGGAGGCGGGGAGGCGGGGAGGCGGGCCGCCCGCGCTTCCCCGCGGGTCCCGAGTGCACTCAACTCGCGCGCATATATTTTGATATGTTGGATACCTAATGCTTTCTAGGTTTCTGTCTTATCTATGAGTCTGACTTTAAGTCATACCCTGCTTTTGCCACTATCACGTATGCATTCCCCAAAGGGGTAGGCAAAGATGCTCTATAGGAAACTCACATTTATCCGGTATTAGGCCCCAATGTAATAGCAATCTTCAATTCCAGAACCGGTATGCCTCTCCCGGAGAGCACGGTGCCAAACTACAACAATAAGTCAGCGATGGAGGAGTCCCTGAAGATCGGCCAGGAGTGGGATAAGAACGACCTGGCGCAGGCGCAGGAGAAGTTCAAGGAGAACGGCGCCAATGGGAACGGCAACCTGAACGGCGTGCTGCCGTACTCCGAGTTCTCTAAAGGTAATTCAAATCAATTCAACAAAACAATATTCAAAAATGGATTTTTATTCATTCACGATGGCCAAATAAAGCATGAATATCTTATACTTTATTAACTATTAGGTAGTTTAAAAATAAACAAAAATCTGAAATATTCTCATATTAAGGATATAATAGATTAAAAATACATTAAAATGAAACTGGTATGAAGTGCACTATCATCGACAATGAATTAATACACTAAATTTAATATTTTTTAGCAGTAACGCTTTTGAGTTTCTTAAGTTTAGATGTAGGGAGTGGAGTAATCTCAACACTTACTGATCCAATTCTGAAAATTCTTTCACTTATATGAAGCAACATTGTCTTTGAGTGCTATAGAATTTGTTTCGGGGAGATACCGGGCGAAGCCGCGTGTAGATACTAGTTTAAAATATTTCTACTGAGTTCCACTGAGAAAAGCCGGTAAGACACTCAATGGTGACTTACTCTTGTAAAAAACGTTTACATTGTCTCCGGCGTTAATGTCAACAGACATAAATGGGTGAACAAAAAAGCCAACGTAAACATCCAATATGTATTCCAAGTATGATCATGACCCTTATATCCACAATAATAAGGGTTAGTGACCATAAAACGTGCATCTTCGAGTCACTATCAGATTATTATAATTAGTTGATCCTGCAAAAACGGCACAAACACGAACAGGAAGCGCGCTTGCGCGTAAACTTTGACCTTTCCTATCTATCGACGCATGCGCATCTCGCGGTATAGTGTCCATGTACGTTACTAATTTTATTCTAATGAGTGTTAAATATTTCAATATAAATGTAAAAATCAAAATAAACCGTCTTTTATTTTTTATACATTTTGTGGTTTGGCGTCATTATATTTTTGTGATGTCCCCAGTGGAATGGCTGGGCAGCCTGAAGCTGAATATGTACTTTTTTACGATCCGATATTAGGATTCACAACAGCTGGCGGTCATGTATTTAAGACTCCACTGACTTATGACTTGCATCGCAGTACGTTCAAATTGAAAAGGGATAGCGCAAATTACTTCTGCGTGAATTAAACAGCGAAGGCGAAAGTTCTGCCCGTCACAGGTGGAACGTATAAGTAAACCACAACATAAATAAAAACTCATGAAAGAATCGATAATTCATAATCATCTGGGTACCACATTATAGCAGAAACTTGTCATCGAGATTTTCTGTATTAATCACGTTTTCACACTTGTCATTTATAAGATTATGAAATCATGTTGCATTGGTCCAAATATCAAACTCTTAACTCATAAAGATACTGTGCTCTAGATCGCCAATCGTCAACGAATCGACACCGGTGGAGTCTTAAAAATCTTGCTCGTTTCCTGTAGCTCAATATGAGCGGCTCGGGGAGGGCCGCGTGCCCAAGTTAAGACGCGGCTTTACACGGCTCCAAGTCTGCTAACACAATCGATTCATAATCGAACAGCAACCGCATAGTAATTGTCACTTTTAACTGATATCCCATACAATTTGTGTCAAAAGTGACAGTTACTATGCGGTTGCTGTTCGATTATGAATCGATTGTGTTAGCAGACTTGGGACCCTGAGTCCACTAATGATAGCATGCGCAATCGTTACAATTACAAATGGATCAAAGTACAAGGTGTTAATGAAGGGCAATAATTATACGAATAAATCTTATATCTATTATAGCAAACATCACTTTGACTTATGAACTCATAGTTCAATTAGCTGACTACGTACCTATTTATAAATATACACAGACAAAAAACCTTAACAACTACGTAGGTACTTATTTAAATTTACATAGTCCAATAAAAATAATCCAACACCTAACGAAGCTAGAGTACCCTTGGAGCTAGATTAATATCATATAACCCATTAAAAAAAATACTTATAAAATATCAGTATTATTTATTTTGTAGTACTTACGTGACATTATACGGAAATTGTATTTAGGACGTCATTAAAAACCTGTTAAGCGAGTTAAAAACCGTAGACACCGGTCTAATCGGCGAGCTAGCGGGCGGTGATATGTGGCTATACTAATTTAGCTCAGTATTTTATCTGATGATTTATTTTTGAGTTGGAACAACTGTTGGTACAGAATTAACAGGGCCCGCTACTTTGTACGCTTGGATTTTTAAATGTTTTTTTTTTTTGCAATATCCCTCGAGAACCCCTGCTTTTCCCGGGATCACAAACTTATCGTATGTTATAGCACTAGGCAGGCACAAGCGCCTAGAAAGGATTCGTAAAGGGAAATCCTATGTCCATCAATGGGATATAAAACAGACATTATAAAAAGTTCAGTTGGTACTTAGGCTATACATTTTCATTTTGGACACAAAGTTTAACGGGAATATTTACTCCTTGTACAAAACCAATATCGCAATAAAAAAACCTTTTTTTTATTCAAAAAGTCCTGGTACGATTCCCGATCCACGTATGACTTTTTTAAATCAATTAATGCAGTTTTACTTATCTCTAAAATCGGAGACATGGTTCCTTAGAATATACTTTTTATCTCTTATAGTATTGGAGGTCCTCATACTGATTCATCTCGATGTTACCCGCTGTATACTGGGATCGTACCCAGTGCATTGTACGGTGTACCACATAATACAAGCGTTGCTTAGTTCGGGATCGTACACCTAGCGTGTGTGTCTAGTGTAGGGGTTCCCAAACTTATTTTGTCTACTGCCCTGTGCTACTTTAAGAATGAACTATTGTTTAGCGCCCCCATTTTTGCACCTACTTAATAACCACTATAACTTCAAATTAAATTATTGTAAGCCTCTACACAACGCCCCTATTTTTTTTCTGGGTCTCTTACCGCCCTTTAGGCCTGCAGCGCCCACAAGGGGGCGGTATCGCCCACTTTGGGAAAGGCTGGTCTAGTGCTATAATGATTATCTGAAAGGTTAATGAACTTTTGGCCGGCCAGGTGACCCCCTAGTGGTCCAGGTGCAGATGGACACGGAGAAGCAGGACAACGTGGAGGTGGCGCTGCTGGGCGGCGGCGGGTCGCCGCGCCGCTACGCCACGTCCGAGCTCACGCAGTTCTGGGTCGTGCTCAAGAGGACGCTGCTGTTCAGCCGGCGCGACTGGGTAAGTGGGATGGTCGAACTATAGGGTAGCTTTATAGTTAAGGGGGCTTACGTATATACTGCAGGCTGCGGGAGAAAGGGGGGGGGGGCGCTGGGGTGCGTGTGATAACTCCCCGATTACGGTTTCATGTAAGAAGATTTGGTTTTGCTACAACCCCAAAGGTATATTAAAGGTCCTATGTATAAATTATCCTAAGATTTTTAATGTTTACAAAGCATTTTTCAGAAGAAAAGTGCTTTGTATTGCCATTGTAAATTACTTTATTCGCGGAATATGTGTTTATGAAGGCGATACCGTAACTTTGCACTATGCACTAAATAGGGTGTATATTTATTTTTAATGTCTAATGAATATGATCGAAATAAATGAAAAAAAAAACATTTTAATAGTGATATTTTAAAACCCTCCCGTGTAAACCATACATAACGCGCAACACACCGCGGCCGCCTTACCCCATTCCGCTACAGTTCCCACTCCTACCAGATTTCATAAATTTGTTACAGCCTGTATATGTTAGTCCTCTTTCGCCCCCAGACCCTGATGTACCTCCGGCTGTTCGCGCACATCCTGGTGGGCTTCCTGATCGGCGCTCTGTACTACGACATCGGCAACGACGGCTCCAAGGTGCTCTCCAACCTCGGCTTCCTCTTCTTCAACATGCTGTTCCTCATGTACACCTCCATGACCATCACTATACTTAGCTGTGAGTACCACCCCTTTTTAACCGACGAAAAAATGAAGAGGTTCTCAATAAGACTCGTATATTAGTTGTTTTTTATGTTTGGTCATAACGTTTATCTTATGATCCGGTTTTGATGATGAATCATTAGAAATATTCGAACTGATTTCGGAACATTGACACAAAATTTGGTTCAGACGAAACACACGTTGTGCCGATGATAGGGTTGACAGGTGTTGAAGCTATCAGCACTAACATACCACAGAGCCCTATAAGTGCTATGTAAATGTCATTATTGATAGCGCGGGTATCGACAGTCAAACAATTATGAGTCGATAATGTTTGTAAACTTGGTTCCCAACCATACTGATTATAATCATTCCTTTTCAGTCCCTCTCGAGATGCCGGTGCTAATAAAAGAACACTTCAATCGATGGTACTCGCTGCGGTCTTACTATCTGGCTATCACTGTTTCGGATATACCGTTCCAGGTAATTTAAATAGTAATATCGCCATACGAGCACATTAACTATACGGTCCAACACTAAGCAACGCTTTTATTATGGATACCGTACAATGGACTGAGGGCGAACCCAGTATACAATACTTATATAGATATTAAAGATCCGTGACTCGGGTTCAAAAATTAGTGCCCATCACACGGAGTTTGTCCCTACCAGAATTCGAGCCAGGGTACCTTAGTACAGAAATGGTCACTACCAACTGAGCCATCCAACTGAGAATCCAATTGCTTTTAATATTAGACAATATTTCGCGTTTTGAAAACATAGAAGCACATTTAGTGTTGTATTTTATTACCTCCAAGGAACAATTACCAGGGAAATATGTACCGTTGTACCAAGTTGCATCAAAATAAATCTTATTTAATTAAGCTGTTATAATACTTCAGGAACACTACTTCAAACGTAACAAAGGAGCTTTGCTAATTGATCTCACTTTTTATATATATAGCTTTAATAAAGTTCTCTATTCGAAACCTATTCCTTTTGCGAATGGACTTCAATAAAAAAAAAAACTTTATTTTAATCTTGACGCATAAGTCAAAATGGTACCATGTTTGATCAGTCCTTTATAGAGAAGTTTAATAAATTTAAAAGAGTATTACAAAACATTTTTAGCAGAAAATTCCATTGTTATGCCATTGTGAATGGAGGACAACTTTCTTTTTATTTGAGTGCTATAATTTGTTTATGTGTATGCGCAGGCGATATTCTGCGTGATCTACGTGGTGATAGTGTACCTGCTGACGTCACAGCCGCCGGTGTGGTTCCGGTTCGCGATGTTCCTCACCTCGTGCCTGCTCATATCCTTCGTCGCGCAGAGCGTGGGGCTCGTCGTGGGCGCCGCTATGAACGTGCAGGTACCACTTGCGACTTTATTGTTAGATTCATAAAAACCATTATCAAATTAGTAGGCATGCTTGAGAGGATCTTTTTCAGACTTAGCATAAACGTGTGCTGAAAGAGTTTTACTAGTTTTCCTAAGATGTTTTTTATTCGAGATCAAATACTTGCCTATATCGTAATTAAAAAAAAAACACGTCAGCAAAGTATCCATCACTTTACTGACAGGGTTATGGGAGGAATTTAAGCCAAGCCAAATACCTGGAAATACTTATATATAGTAGTCACTGGCTTGTAAACTTTATACTATAATATTACAAAGAGGTCAAGTTTGTGAGTTTGGATATAGGGGGTAATCTCCGGAACTACTGTTCCGATTATGAAAATTATATCTCAGATACAAAGCTACATTAACGCTAAGTGCTATAGGCTATATTCCAACAAGGCACTGCGGGCGGAGTCGCGGGCAGAAGTTAGTTACTTATGTATATATTTAACGTCCATGACTCGGGTATACACATTCATGCTTTATTAGAACGCAGGGTCACTACCAGCTGCGCTAATAAGCTCGTCAGGGCGTATATTTTAAATGTGCCATTGTTCCCTCCAGAACGGTGTGTTCCTGGCGCCGGTGATGTCGGTCCCGTTCCTGCTGTTCAGCGGGTTCTTCGTGTCGTTCAACGCGATCCCCGTGTACCTGCGCTGGATCACGTACCTCTCTTACATCAGATACGGGTTCGAGGGCACCGCGCTCGCCACATACTCCTTCGACAGGCCTAATCTCAAGTGCCATCAGGTAATTTGTCAATTTTAATAACAAATTAGTCGATAGGGTCAATTCTTTCGCACCGTTATAGCATCGGTCGGCGGCAAAAATAACGTGCAATTTAAAATTTTAACACCATTGTAGAAGTAGTGATTTGTTATGCAAGGCAGAGATCTCATAGCAGAAATGCTAGAGGTTTCCACACGATGTTTTCCTTCACCGTTTAGCAAGTGATAATGATGGTTGAAAATGAGATTTGCACATAAAATCCAGAAATCCCAGAGGTGCGAGCCGGGGTTTGAACCCGCGATCTGCGTTACCGAGGCAAGCGATCTACAGTCTTGGCTATCACGGCTTCCGAATCCTTCCGTTCTATCCGTCCGAATTTAGAATAACTTTTCTACGCTAGCGGATAAAATGGACTTGCCCGCGGATTTCGGACAACGAACGCCTATAATTCCCGCATGATTTAGTTTAATGTAGCGTCAGCGTGTCACAGACGACGAGTGACACCAAGCGCCCTCAAGTGATACTAAGTTTTTTGCAATGTAGATAAAGTTTATGTAATTTTCGAATCGGTGCCATAGCGGTATGTTTTGGCGTTGGTGCAATTCCAATGAAGCGGAGTCGTGCGGAGAGTAGAGGAATAGGCGTCTTCGAAAAGTCGTCTCCTGTCTTTGGGAGCGTTCAAGTATTACGTAACGAATTTAGGGGGAGGGGGAGGGTCTTCTGAAAGGTTACGATGCGTTACATTTTTGAACTACGCGTTACGTAACATTGTTTTAACCCTTCAGAATGGTCGCGTAGAGATTTTACGTTTTATTAGGGGGGTGGGGGAGGGGGTACAGAAAAACATTACGGCGCGTTAAAAATTGCGTTACGTAATATTTGAACGCTCCCTTTATTATTTAGATTCTATTTTTATTATGACTTCAAAATTACATTTTAATTCGCTCACGATGCACACGCGATGCACACGTGGGGTCTTAATGTATTCTACTAATAATCCCTCTCTTCCCAGACATACTGCCACTTCAAGAAGCCACTCACAACACTCGAAGAGCTTGACATGGAGCACGCGGACATCACGCTCGACATCGCGGCTCTCTGTCTCATCTTCGTGGTGCTCCGTATATCCGCCTTCCTCTTCCTACGCTGGAAACTCAAGTCCACCAGATAAGCGACTATGCACCTTGTTGTATATATTTTGAAGTTGATAAACGAGACAGATTAGATGACTTTGTCGTTGCAAAATTGTGATAGCGTGTTTTCGTGATGCCTATGAATGATCATTATATTGAAGTTAGGCACAGACAGGCCTCACACTTAGGGGGTATTAGATCATGACTCATGATATAGGCCAGAAACGAATAAATATGATAATGTAATTTAGACATGAATCTATCTACGATCATAGGTTCCGTTAGTTTCATATATTTAGTCTATTTTCACATTATGTCATATATTTCAACTACATATTGTTTATGATGATGATGATGATGAAATTGTATTTAAAAAAAAAAAGATGTAATCATCAATTTCAATTCAATACATATCGTTCATATGCATATCTTTAATAAAGAGACCCGGAATGCATCTGTCATGCGTCAATGACTAATCTGGGATTGTTCGGTTCTCACTGAATTCGGTTGATAAGTCGAGTTTACCACAAAATACTATTAAAATAAGGCCTGTTATAGCATGCCGACAAAAACGATTGCTTGTACCGATACCACTATTTTTTAAATTATAGACAGAGTTATCGCTGTATTGTAGTTAATTACGCAGTTGTTGTGATAAAGAGTTTTATTGTATTTTTTGAATATGAACTATATTTAGGATTAAAATTATTACATCTTTCTATGCAAAAATTATATCGTAGATTCGTATACACTAAATTCAATAGTAAAAATTAGATTTTTTTTACTTTATTATTATTGATTGAGATTCGTCTCGGGAAAAAATATGAATAAGTATTGATTTTAATTTAAAAATAATATACATTTTCAATTGAATAACTAGAACCTTTTTTTTAATATAGGTATGAGAAAATCAATATTATTCCTCTATGAAAATAACATTGAGAGATGTAAAGATTTTGTCACAAAAAAATGAGGGGTTCATATCGTCATGACAATTTATTTGATTTAAGAGTTACATCGCTTTTACAGTTTTCTCTAAATTAAGTGAAAGCAATGCCTACATAATTAAGTATACAATTCTTATATCGTTCCAGAATGTGATAATTGTCTTTGTGATATAAGTGAAAATGTTCACATGATATACAGTTGCTTACACACCCATAATTGGGCATTATACACATTGTATATTACATAAAATACATATCATGAATGACAAATTCGTGGCCTTAAATATTATAACTAGTTAGTTATATATTTCGACTTTATCCATCTCAAAATTTGTCTGAAACCTAAACAGTGTCTTGGGAATTTCTATGATTAATTCCCATGGGAAACTTTGACAGCTATGTCGTGTGTTGATAAATTTGCCAATCAGGGTATTCTATAAATGTATAAATATAATATATTTGCAGTCAAAAAAGGAGTTCTATTATGCATATTTTTTATAACAATAAAATAAGATCTGTCATGTTCTTAAGCTTACAAAGACTAATGCTGACAAAATTAGACATTATGTTAGTAATAATACAATTGATTTTTGCTCATAAATTATTCCTATGTCTTGCCTTATCGGCCAGCCGTGTCTTTATATCAAAGATAGTTAATTTTATTTTAATTGTAATGTGGTAATGGTAATTTATATTTATTAATTGAAATTACCGAAATAATAAAATAGTAAAACTAAGAAAATGAGGCCTTAATAGATTTTATTTGAGTCTATTTTTAAATAATGATTACTCACATTAGCATTTTTCAAACCCTCAGAAATATGCGTATACTAAATGTTGACGTTATGGAAATAGAATGCAAGATCGCTTGATCGCCATACGAGTTCTTAAATAGCTAGGCTATTAGTGACTTTAATTGTTAATTTTACCATTCGTAAATGTAAATTACCATTACCATAGTTAGGGTATATGAAATCAGGGATCATGGTAACGTTCATTGTACTTAGTGATATAATTATTATTGATAAAATTTGTGGTCCAATTAATTATTGATATGGTTAGTTGTAATGGTTGTAGTTTGTATGATATTTTTTACCTACCTATATATTTTTAAAATAAATGGCCTATGAAGTTAATCATATTTTATTTTGTTTAGACATGACTACATTTTTCTATGTTAAGTAGAGAGAGCAGGTTCCAACAATCACCCAACTGGAATAAGTAGATATTCCAGGTTAAATTCCCGTAGGAAATGTGGGAATTCCCACAGGAATTTCATATAATTTTTAGGTTATCGGAATCGTTATGAGCCCCAAGCATGGATGATGGATATTTAAAAAAGCGCGTTTTAGAGCAGTGGACAGGTTTGGATATTTAGGTTTAGACTAACTGCATGCAAGTATTGATAGAAGTATACACATATGTACCGTCATTTTTATGTTCCCGACGCTTCGGCTGCTTTACAGCAACCATGGTCACGGGAGAACTGAGGTGGTTGATGTCCTAGTGTCATAGTTTGAACTGGGGCACCCTCATATCTAGTTGTTGCTTGCGGTCCGATCTACGCAGAAAGTGCTCAGTGTCTTGAGGTGTTCGTGTATAAAAGGTGTAACAATAATAGTGTAAAATATTTTAACAGGGCCAATAGTAGGTTATACAGATAACATTCCCAAAGAAATAAATCAAATTATGTATTAGACATTAAAAAAATACATCCTGTACTGAGCGCATGGCCAAACGCTACTGGTTCGCCTTGTTTAAAAAAAAACAAACATGTTTTACACAAATATTTGATACAACAAAGTGATTTATGTAACATACTGATTAATCGGTTAAAATATTTTACAATATTTTTGTTATACCTTATAAATGTACAGCTTATATGTTCTTATGGTTTGGTGGTCATTCTTTTTGGCAGATGGGTACGCCTTACAATGCCCCAACCAAGCTATTTTGTCTGAGTTTGTTCTGGGTAATGATCCAGGGCTATTTCTATTTAAGGAACCCTTAAGGAAACCTTAAGTCCAACAACATTCAGTGTTCATATTTGATGGGAATGGCATGTCATAGTCACATTTATCAGGTAACCCATACTAAAATAGTTGAAAGTGTCAATAATGATGCTACCGTCATTTAATTGCGAGTCAAATGCGATAGCAGTCTTTACCCGGCTGACTTCGCAAGCTTAAGGACCCTAACAGGTAGGTATTACTACACTATTAATATGCGATAAAAACCATATACTCTGTTAGCCCCCCTAATCATGGCAAAGCTTTTTCCTAACAAAGTCCCATATGAATAGTTTAATCGGAGATAAAACCTGTTTCCTTGCGACGTAACTTGCGTTCCCTTAACTACTAGAATGTTGAGCCTTTTATTTAATTTCGCTACCTTACATAACGAGATAGCAGTCGAAAGCTCTCGAAAGAGGATTCGCATGTCACAGCTAGTATAAAAAAATCTTGGGTTTGTTAACATATGTCGGAAGTGTATAATATACTTACTTGGTTACCGTTACAAGATTATTTCCTAGTTCAAAGCATCTGACTTTTGTACCTACTCTGTGACCTTTATCACCTTATCAGACGTAGGTAATAAAAACATTAGCATTTAAAATATTAGGGAAGTAATGGACTTCCTAATGGCGTGGCAGGTTAATTAATCATTTAAACAACGATTTGTTTCTTTAATGTTCGTCAGTTGCACAAATACTCCGTTAATCGACCATAATGCTGACCATTTACTTGCTATTATTTTACGGTACCCAAGTACACTGCGGGATTCATATACTCTCGAATATACAAAGTGATGACAAATTGATCCAATGTGTAACTGGAGTCATAGAAAAATATTTTGCCGAAACTAAAAAAGTGACGTATGTTGATATCAGTTCAGACGACAGTGAAATACTTAAAGCAATACATTCTTCAAAAATAGTATCATTGATGTCCAGAAGAACTGATCAAAGACTGTTTGTCAGTAATGGCGGGTACCTTATAGTGGCTCAAGACACAGCCGATTTCACTGAAAACTTCCCACACCTTATGCAAGAACGCACGTGGAATCCTTATCTCAGATTTCTGATAATCGTCCGAAAGCTCCGGGAGAATGAGCTTGAAAATATTTTCAATGCCCTACTTAGAGCCCATGTTAACAACGTTTTGCTCGTGAACGGCACTGAGGATAACTATATGTATAGTTATAACCCTTTTGAGAAAAATGCATGTGGAAGATACTATGATACAATCATACGGTATGGGAAATACTCCAATACTCCAAACACCAAAGACTTATATCCAAACAAGGTAATGAACGGTTTAAAAAACTGTACTTTCTCCGTGACTGTACCACATCGTCCACCTTTCGCTGTAGATATAAACCAAATGGAATACGGAGAAGCTTCGATAGGCGCAGAGCAACAGATATTCAAAGAATTAGCTAAGATTGAACAATTTAACATACAATTCAAATACAATTATGGACCAACAGTAGCCTTCTCTACTATTTTGCCTAATATGACAGCTGTAGGACCTATGGCCCTTTTGCAGAATAACGAAACTGATATTATACTTGGTGGTGTGATGTTAACAGTGTCCAGAGCCAGCGCGTTTACTTGTTTGAGTGGGCACGGTGACTATGTGGATGGCTTTAAATTTGCAGTGGCAAATACAAGACCCGTGCCTGCATGGAGAGATTTTTATTTAGAATTCAACGAGTACGTATGGTTATTAATAATCTTAGTTTTCTTCTTATACTCAGTGATAATGATAATTTCTCTGGAAACTAAAGACAAGAGCGCTGTATTGTTGAAGATGTTAGACAACTTACTGCTGCACGGATATTACTTTCATAGTCGTACCACGGTGAAGTGTATCTTCATCGTTTGGATGTGGTTTGCATATTTGATTAACACCTGTTACCAATCAAACTTATTCAGTATAACCACACATCCAGTTATGGAGTACCAAATCTCAAACCTAGATGATGTAATTAGATACCAAATGAAGGTATGCTTAGACTCCGGTATGCAGAAATTTATTTTTACTGAGAATCCGGAAATAAATATGACAATGAACTTAGAAAAATGCAATGATATGATTGACAGTGTATATCAGGTGGGTAAATCGAGACGTCTTTTCACCATTGTAGCCGATATTTTTTACAAGTATTACAAGAATCAATTTAACGACGATTGGGGTCGCTCTATAGTTTATATGTTTGATGATTATTATGCAAAGGTGATTTTAGGAATATTCTTTTACAAAGGCTTCCCGATTCCGGACAGTATGCGAATTAATGCGATTCGCATGAAGGATAATGGTTTGATGGACAAGATGTTCAACGACATGTACTACAGGCAGAAGATCAAATATTATTTTCGTACAAAAGATTATGAAGCTCGTTTTGCAGTGCCATGGCTTGTGTATGGCGTGGGTTGTTCTATTTCGACAGCTATGTTTATAATAGAAGTTTGTTTACGTAAAATTAAAAAAAAATAATAAGCATAGGTAAGCAGTTATTTCACACCTGACTAAATTGTCGTAGATTAAGCTCGTGCCTGTAGAAAGTTTTTCATGTTTAGAAGTTCCTAAGTCAGCAGGATTTTCATAAATACTTACAAACGCATGTGTAGAGTTTGGTAGGAAGACATAGCAGAGTAGAGTGGAGAGTAGGAGAACTAAAACATAATTTAAAATATGCGTGGTTACTTAAAATATGCTTAAAATATTTTGTGGTACCTACCTAAGTAGTATTATATAAATACTAAAGAAAGTAGCTAAATTGTACCACTGCGAGGCTAAATAAAAAAAATACAATAATAATGACCGAAGAAAATACGAGTAATTACCTAGCTATCCAGTAACAATCGACAATTATGACCCACTTACCTGTGATTATTGTCAGTTCAGCAAGCTCCCTTGTTATAATTTGTTATAATTAACGTCCAAGAGATTGATGAAATTCTGCACAACAACACGAAAACTAACGTTTTCTCTTTTAAAGAAACAGTATTCAAAATGTTGGTCGCGTTGCTACTATCATTACTACATCATGACGTAATAAGTGAAATTGTAATACCAGTACAAAATTCACAAGATCAAATGTTAATCCATTGTGTAACTGATGTACTACAGAGATTTTACACTGGTAAAAAAGAACTTACTTTTGTTGAAATAGATTCTTACGACGATGATCTTTTAAAAGCGATTAACACGATGGAAATTTCTCCACTTATAGTAAGACAGCCGAATCACAGAATTAACGTACCACATCAAGGATATCTGATATCTTCAAAGGACACCACTGATTTTACTAAATACTTCAGGAATCTCACAAGAGAATCAACCTGGAATCCATATGCGAAGTTCTTCATCGTAATAAAGGAGCTACGTACTGAAGATCTAGATCGTATCTTCACTGTGCTTTTACAGCAGCATGTATTCAACATGTTGCTTATAAATGGGAGCAAAAATATAGACTTGTATAGCTACAACCCCTTCAATAATTATGCGTGCGGTAAATATTACGATGATGTCATCAGCTTCGGCCATTGCTCCAATAATACCCAAGACCTGTTCCCAAAGAAACTCGTTACAGGACTAAAGAATTGTACTATCAACGCCGTGATAGCCCACTGGCCACCATATACCATCAATCCTCTGGAAAGTGGTAAAGGACCTAAAGTCGGCTCAGAACAGTCTATATTCCAAGTCATCAGTGATCAAGAAGGATTTCAAGTTAATTTCTCCTACTTTAACGACGGCGAAGACTTTTCTACGATAACTGGAGATATGACAGCTATTGGACTTCTTAGCAAGTTGCAGAGCAATGAAGCAGATGCTATTTTAGGTGGAATGTTGCTTGTGCCGTCCCGAGCTAATGCGTTCTCATATGTCCATGAGCACTTAACCTATATAGATGAAATTATTTTCTTTGTGAAAAAAGCAACACTGGTGGCCGAATGGAAAAATGTGTACTTAGAATTTCAAACAAAAGTATGGGTGTTGTTGATTCTAGCACTGATATTATATTGGCTATTAATGATTGCTCTACTGCATTTAAACGATAAAACGTATTTGATATTAAGGTTGCTAGACAACTTGTTGTTACACGGTTTTGATATTCGTTGTCGGTTGACAGTCAAATGCGTTCTTATACTCTGGGTATGGTTTGCTTATTTAGTCAACACCTTCTACCAGTCGAGCCTCGTCAGTATCACTACGAACCCGATCAAGGAATATCAGATATCAACTGAAGAGGATTTAATTAAGCACAATTTTAGATCTTGTGCAAGTACGGCTATAAAGAAGTATTACACCGACGTAACCAACACTGATGATACGGAGAGTGTACTCGAAGGTTGTCAGAGTATCTTGGAAGGTCTTGGAACAGTGGCTAAGAGCAGTGATTTATACACTGTCCTCTTGTATTCATTGTACAGCTATAATCACCAGCAATTTTGTGATAAGTTTGGCACACCTCTTATTTATTCTTTTAAGAAGCCATATGCGAAGGTGATGTACTCCATGTACTTTTACAAAGGTTTCCCAATGAAGGACAAATTAGGACTTCATGCTTTGAGGCTAAGAGAGAATGGATTAGCCGACAAGTTTCTGAATGATATGTACTATTTGAGGGATGTTAAGCATCATTATCGTGCGCAGCAGTTTCATTTTCATTTAGTAAATCCGTTGTACGGGTATTTATTTGCTTGTTCTGTATCAATTATTGTGTTTGTGGTAGAAATTATATCTAAACATAAATAAATGTTTTTCCAATATGTAAATCATTTATTTAGGGTTCCGTAGTCGTTGCTAAGAACGTCTGTATCAATATATCGTAACCCAATTTCTATAGTTTTAAAAACAAATGACAAATAAAAATAAACAACATGCAAACAAACAAATGAAAAATAAACCTTAAATGCATCTACGTATTTCGTTAACGTGAATCTATCCTCAAATGGGAACAGCATAGTACAACGTACAACTGCTAGTGTATAATTACCGAAGGAAACTGAAGCATTTAATATTTATAATGGTGCTGAGGTTATGCTAACGTCGTCGCAACTGGATGAAATTATAGACGCTAGCTATAGGGTCGCTGGGGTTTAAGTTCTATCCTTGTCACACATTTTGCTCATATCAGCATTTAGTTAAAAGATAAACACGTAGAGATGCAGGTTTAACAGCTACAAATAGCTATACCGAGCGATTTCATCGTCCCATATATTATAAGTTGTAACCATGGGCATGGCCAGGGTCTGGTGCAGGGTGAGGCATATCAAGGATATTTGAATTTAACCATTATGTTTTCTTCGTCATAAATCTGACCCCGATAGATTGTCAGTTTTTAACCGACTTAAAAAGTAGGAGGTTCTCAATTCGGTTGTATTTTTTTTACATGTCACTCATCTCATTTGCCAAGATACTATAGATGCACAGCATTTATTGAAATCAGTAGTTATATTATGGTCTTATATTTTTCACTTGACTCCATGAGCTAGGGTGGGGCAGTTGCCGCTCTCTGCCCCATTTTGGCTAAGGCCATGGTAGAAACCCTAGCAGAAACGCACAACTTTACTGTAAATACCTGCTTATATGGAAACATACAATTACTCGATTAGTACCTATATTAATACGATAAAAGCTCATGACTATAAGGCCTCAGCCTCGAATTTAGCGGGCGGCGGCGGCGGCGGCGCGCGAGCGGAAGGATCTTATGCGTGTAATCAAATGGACCCGTTCTCGAAAACAGCGGCGCGGCAGCGGCGCGGGGCGACCAACGAGCGCCGCTCCCGCACCGCCGCCGCCGCCGCCCCGCTGCCCGCTAAATTCGAGGCTGAGGCCTAAAGGGTACTGATGGCTTATAAAATCGTGGCAATGTTTTAAACGTGTGTGCTCTTTGCACGTCTTCAGATTGGGACTGGGTTACATAGAGTTTAGAATAGGGCAACATTTAGAAACTAGAGTTAACTGCTGCACTCTTTATGCCGGGGACATTTTTTTGGTGCAGCGACTCTACGAGCGGTTCTACAGCTACGATCGATGCATGCTATATTTATGGTATAGTATAGATAATTGAATGATCATGAACGTTGAGATTTGCGCACATAAACAATGCAACGGGGTCAAGACGTAGATTTATGTGTTATTTATGCCCAAGATCCAGCGGAGTGGGTCAAAGAGCCAGTACAGTTATTATAATATATTGCGATTAATGTGTCTCTGTACTTTTGTCCTATAATTACTGTACTGTAATTTTATACCGAGTACATACATTATTCAGAAGCAGTTATAGCCAAGTTGGTACAACACTTGCCTCGGTAACGAGGATCGCAGGTTCGAACCACGGCTCGCACCTCTGGGATTTTCGGATTTTCATGTGCGAATCTAATTTTCAACCATGATTAAGACTTGCTTAACAGTGAAGGAAAACATCGCGAGGAAACCTGCATGTCTGAGAGAACCACTCAAAAGACGTGTGAAGTCTGCCAACTCGCACTGCGCCAGCGTGGTGGACTATGGCCTAATCCCCCTCACATTGAGGGGAGGCCCGTGCCCAACAGTGGGACTTTAAAAGGGCTGGTATTATAATCAATTATTACATAATTTATAGACGATTACAACGATCGCTGTTACATTCATCAGTAGCTCCCAAACTAAGTCATACGAAGCATCTTGGGAGACATATAAAACCAGAACACTTTGTATTTAATATCTACTGCTTACAAGGTTAAATAACAAGTTTCCATTACAATAGAGTTCGTTCTATTACGAAAGTTAAGCCAACCCGTTATCAACCGATATAGACAGCCGAGTAGCCTACGCTCTCAACAATAGACCACGCGGTAAAAAAACTACAAGAAACTGTAAGTATAAAATAATAAAGTGGGCTCAACAAATAAAACCAGAGCCCTAATTTATCTCGTTTAGAAGTTTTCTGGGTCAGTGTTAAAAAAACTAGATTGAGTCTAAGATATTCGTTGAGAGGTTCCGTACTCTAAGCCGCTGTCATCTATATGTCTAACATGACTTGTTTAGTGCTCTTGCACCGGTTAATGTGCTCGGCAGAGTTTGTTCTTCGAACTGCGTATTGGGTCACGTGTCATCTACTATCTTTAGCAACTGAGGTGAATGGAAACAGAACCTATCCTGAATATAGTAAAATAAAAAAAAATATTCCTTATATTCTCGGAGACTAACCTGTCTACCTAATTATGAAAATTTTCTTATGAATGGCACCTACAAAAGGTTAACAACCGTTGCGCTTTGCCATGCAAAAATGACCTTTAGGTGGGCAGGCAGTAATGCCCCCGACTATCGGACGTTAGTCTATATTTGATTCTTAGAGCTCGAATGCATTTGAATATAAATTAGCAACATAACCTCATGGTCACACATCATCCTGGTTACATCTACATATAATGAATGAAGTCTACTTCCATTGTAAGCTACAAATTATAATTTATAAATATTAATGATGTGTGTAAGATACCTACACTTTCTTTTCCAGCCATTTTGATATGATTCAGTAATTAGGGACTGACTATCCATATTTGAAAGTACCTATTGATAGTATTGTACACCCACACACAA
This sequence comes from Pheosia gnoma, assembly GCA_905404115.1. Classification (NCBI taxonomy): domain Eukaryota; kingdom Metazoa; phylum Arthropoda; class Insecta; order Lepidoptera; family Notodontidae; genus Pheosia; species Pheosia gnoma. The sequence goes on along the minus strand of FR989901.1, from coordinate 1,814,131 downwards.
TTGAAAGTACCTATTGATAGTATTGTACACCCACACACAATTGTATGAACATAGGTACATACATACATTTTTTACGCTTGTACAACAATATTTTATGTACATTACAAACAAAATTACATTTATTTTACCCTAATTTTTTTATTGTAAAATATTTTTTAACCGGGGTAAAAACCGAGGATGTTATTGATAACATCCTCGGTTTTTACATATATAAAAACACGTCGGATCAATCCGACGACGATGTAATGTGTTACCACGCATAACTTTTTAAACAACTACGAACAAGGTGCCGCCTAAAGAAGTTTGAAATAATCATTTTAAATTAGGCTTCTATAAACGGTTTTATGTAAGCACACGGAACCCTACACAGTACACGCTTACCTAATTCATTTTTATGGTCAATTTTTGGCTAGCAAGGTCGCCGGCCAGCACTTTGTTATGCTATAGTTTTGAAACTGATATCCGTTTTGTAACAATAAATCTAGAGTGAAGTACCTAGCTCATTAGTTAATATATGCTGTCTGGTAAATATACCATGGGCCCTGGGGTGGAAATTATAGACTTCTTGATATTTCTATAATCATAATTTAATTAAATACTCAAGGCACTTTTTAATACCAAACGATGTCAAGGAGGCGCCATAGAGAAGAGAGAAAAAAACCATAGAGAACATTATGTATAGAGACCTCGTACAAACTGATGTAAATGACCACGCACTCGATATTATAATTGGATTACACACGCGAAAATAAAAAGTAGATAAGATACCATAAGTAAGGACCTTTTGTACCTTTTTATCCATTTCAATGTATCTTTAACCGACTAAATAAATCGGACGAGATTCTCAATTTGACACTTATAATTTGTCTGTCAGTGTGAGGGTGTAGCACGGCGAAATATAACTGTTTCCCTTTTCTATAAAAAAAAAAATCGCCATTTACTTAACAACTTTTTTTTATCGACTGGGTATACTATACGATAGTAACCTACTAAAATAAGTTAATATATTTTGTTTATATTTAATAAGCATAATAATAAATAAAGTACCAAATTAAAGGGAGACACAACACCAGATACAAAATCATATGATTCTGGTATCGGTGAAAGGCATCTAGAAAAATTTTTTTGCGTCCAGCCTTACCTGCCATTTAATTGCTTCACAATGCCCTTCTTAAACCTATTCACAAATTAAACAGTATTGGAATGGCCCATCTGTCAAATAAGATGAGTTTAATCGAGACTGAAGTTAAAGCTCAATTACACCAAGGAAGTTAGTGGAGTAGGGAGAAAGTGCAACTGGTTCCCAGTGACTTCTCCACAGAACGATCTACGTGCGACTTGCGTTTGCCACACCAACCGATGCGCGCGAGTATACCCAGACACAAAACTGTTATTATAGAAGTCCTGACTGGTTTGTAAGCCGCTTTCTTTTTTCTGTTGATCTCTTAATGAGACATAACTGTTTTAAATGTTTTCGTATATCTAAGATTATAATCTACGATATTATTTATGATTATAATGAATAATCTACTATATCTTTTATCCGGCGAAGACACGGACCTTTTGATCATCATGGTCATTGTGACTTGACCTGAATGGTCTAGCATAATATAGTACCCGGCAAATAAGTTGAATAAAAATGGCGATTCTGCGCATGCGTTTTTATATGAATTAAGAATGCGCTGAGCCGCATTCTTTGTTCAATTTATTTGTCGGGCACTATATGTAGGTAAGTATAATATTTCAAAGAACTAAGTAATAAGGAAATTATATTTAAAACATTTTTTTACGTCAATCTCATCAACTGAGGGTTTGAACCCTGACCCCTCCCCTCTGCCTACGGCCTCGCCTATTTCTCCATTTAAAACGACATTATAAAGAACTTTATTGATATTACTATGTTGCCTGTATACTGATATGCAACTCAATGATGTACACATCGGGCAGTTGCACCAACGCAGTGTTGCAGTGTAAGCTTTTCCCAATATGAATTACTTAACATTAGTTTGCTAATTATGAATATGAATTTTATTCTCATTTGACCTATCTGCCCCTCGGGGAATACGTAGAACTAGCTAGAATATAGTCCAATACTTGATCACACTGTCCATCTGTGATCGCCCAAACCCTCGTAATGCGAGCGGTTGGTATCGATCGGCAGGTTCTTCCAATACACCTAATGTCTGGTCGTAATTGACAGAAAGAGACGCCCTTACGTAAATACCTTTTATTTACTAGTCTTGAAATAAAACTATTTTTTCGGATTTTATCATAGTTGCTGTAAAGCAGCCGAAACGTCGGGAACGTAAAAAACATAAAATAAACGCGATACAATCCGAAAAAATAGTTTTATTTCAATGTGTAGTATTCGCGTAAATATAAGAAATCAATATTTACTAGTCTTATTTGTTAGATATTTTTTTTTAATAATTTACAATACACAGAATTAGAAGAAGAGAGAGAGAGAAAGCTTTTACTCAACAATAAGACTGAATAGTAGTGTGATAATTTTAAAACAAGAACATCGTATGTATTTACCCTGGATCCGCCCTTGACTATACAATGGATAGGGGTCGATCCTAGTCACATCCAGAATAGGGAAAATTCCGAAAAGACCGACGGGAATCGAACTCGCAACCCCCCGAGTAGTGTAGTGAGTATGTTGTGAGTGGTGATTCGAGAGGCCTAAATATACTAAACTAGGTCAGGCGCACGCCATTTTGTTTACAATAACCTACTCATTTCTACGTTTCCGATAACGAGTTGAAATGATTCGATTTGTTGAATCAATAATAATGAGTACCTAACAGTAATCATAAATAGATTCTAGTTCGCGAACGGACCATTAACCCGACGTGTTTATTGAAATATGCCTGAGTTAATACCTGCTGCTTTGAAGCTATCCTTACAATAGGTACAACAACATAGAAAAGCGAATACTACATAAAATAAACGCGATAAAATCTGTAAAATAAGTTTTATTTCAAAACTTAGAAAAGGCTTAACAAAACATTCGCAGAAACAGCTGAATCAATTTGAATGACATTTGGTACAGACGTAGTTTGTAGTATGGAATAGTGCATGGTTTTTTATCCCAAAAATAAGTCCACGATAAAAAGATTGTGGTTAAAACTAAGACTCTGTATGAAACAGATGGAGACTTAATATAGTATTTGGTTGCAGGACTTGTGTGTGAGCTATGCTACAGAACGTTAGTACGGTTTCAATGCGCCAACTCGACGCACGTGCATTTGTATCGATCACAAACGCGCGAATTCGAAATTCGTTTTTGGAACGAACGGCAAAAGTGATGTTTCTCATTGTTTTTTAAAACAAAGTGCTCTATGGTCGCTTGCTGTTATCGCGTGTTGCCGTTTTTCTTTTTCAAAGAGCAAAGGTATTTCATAAACAAATACTAAGTGATAATGTTTTTAATTGTATGACAGATAATTGAAACGGGTTTTATCGATATTTTAATGTTTCTTGAGTTCATTATATTTTTCCGGCGTTTGTATATTAATTAACGTATTAGGTTGTTCTTTAAATAGTTGATTACAATATTATTTCGACACCGGTATTGTAACTTCTTAGTAGCTATACATTATAAGACTGTAACATAGTCGGATCTGTACACTGAACATTATTGAAAAAAAAATAGTAGCGTACATATAAAGATACACAATGGGTCCGTTATTTTTTGGATTATTTGTCTGTCTGTGCACATCACGGAAAAGCTGGCAGGTAAGTATGGTGATAATATACAGAATTATTCAGAAAGGTTTACTTACTAAGCATTGAATCTGTGCTTCTTTAGCTCATTTATAATCATTAAGTGAATTCACAATTTTTATATACTTACGTCGTCAGTTAAAAAAAAGAAATTTTCTCACAATAAAAAACATTTGTCATTATGTTGAGAACAAAATTTATTGTTTTCGAAATTCTGGCTGCATATGATTACAGATACGGTAAAGAAGCAGAGATTCATTCAAGGCTTAGCTTACCATTTCTGAATCACGTGTATAACTCGGCTCATCATACTAGGATACCTTGTATGGGTTCCCGCGGGATATCCCAATACTGTATATAAAATAATTAAATGGGACGGCATGGTGGTATGAAATCACAAATACAGAAGTTAACCTTCAATGTAGGGTATTCCGGCCATAGTCCATCACGCCGACTCAGTGTAGCTTGGTGGACTTTACACCTACTGATAATAACACGTTAGGGTTTCTCAAACATTCAGGCTTTATTTTCATTCACCGTTTTGCATTGCAAGTGATAATCAATTCATGGATGGATCATATCAAACAATATTAATATCGCCAGACGAACACACCAACTGGACGGTCCCACACGAAGCAACGCTTGTATTATGGATATCGTACAGGATTCGTACTCAGGGCCCTCGGCACAGAAAGCAGGGTAACTACCTAACGGTGCTAATCAGGTCGTATATTATATAAAAGTACGGGTTCATATCTCAGTTTATATCTCTTGTTTATATGCTACTGTTACACATAATATAATTAAATGCGACTTATTTAAATGCGGTGGCGTTTATGGAAACGCGCAGTCATAAGAAATACGAAAGTGGAGTTTTGATTGTTCGCAAAAAAAACTTTCTGTAAAGGTACCTGCGCACGTACATAACATCACGACCACCCGAAGGGGTAGCCAGAGACAATTCCAACAGATCACGTAATTTACAACATCTAGCTTTCACCGAAGATCACCAAAGGTGGGTAAGCGAATCACCGTAAACATTCAACTTCTGTAAAATGGCTCATAACTATATTAGTGATCCTAGGTATGTATATATAACTTTTTTTGCTTCTTTTATTATTATAACTAAGTTATTATGTGACTTTATGACATCTATACATACATATAAATAAAATTGGAGTGTCTGTTTGTAATATTAAAATAACCGCTTTTTAGTAAGTGCATTTCGGTGTATACACGGTACCTATACCAAAACAACATTTTTTACAATTTTTGTCTGTCTGTCTGTCTGTTTGTTCCGGCTAATCTCTGAAATGGCTGGACCGATTTTGACGGGAGTTTCACTGGCAGATAGCTGATGTAACAAGGAGTAACTTAGGCTACTTTTATTTTAGAAAAAAAAGGATCTCACGAAAAAAAAATTAAAACCAATGTTGCAGCGCTGCGCCTGTTTAAGTTTGATAGCAACAACCTGCAATGCGTCCCGCGGGCACAGAACGCGCGAGCAGGCTGTTGCCAACGGTTGTGTCTTTGTTAAATACCACGCGGACGAAGTCGCGGGTAACATCTAGTTTAATAATAATAATCCTCCTAATAATGGCCTAATCCCCCTCGCATTGAGGGGAGGCCCGTGCCCAGCAGTGAGACATTAAAAAAGGGCTGGTATTATTATATTATTATTATAATCCTCGCGACCGAATTTCGGTCACGCCGGCTAATCTCAACGCACACCAGCCATCTGTGCAGGAGATTTTATCTGCCACCCTCGTTACCGAGGCGAGCGTTTTACCAACTCGGCTATCACCGGTTCACAAATGCCTTTATAACCTTTAAAAAGATTGCGACTAGTGCCCGACGTCCCACGAGAATATAGAGGTGCGATTGACACGTGCAATATAATGAATAATATAAAATAAAAAATAATATAAATATATATACATCCCATTAATATTATAAATGTGAAAGTTTGGGTAGATGGATGGTTGTTTGTTACTTAATCACGCCAGAACGGCTCAACGGATCTGGATGAAATTTGGCACAGACATAGATTATAGTCTGGAATAGCACATAGGCTATCCCGGTAAAATATTTTGTTCCCGTGGGATAGATTTGTTTTAATTCTTCATAGAGCAAAGGATCGACATGATTTACAGAAAAGGACCTAGGAAAGGGACGTACTTTTTAATCGCATATAACACCGCGGGGTGCAGCTAGTATTAACATATATGTCTGTACATATATGTTAATATGAATTGTTCTCTGCATGCGTTATCACGTTTGGCCGACACACATTCCAGATTGATAGCACACTATTGATGGCGCAAGAGCCGGTGATTCACATCGACCTAGTGAGGTCGACTACATTCTCGATCTGTTCACTGGGATAGAATCGCATAGATTTACTATACTATATAGTCTATGCATAGATCAATGGTATTGAATATAAGTACAAGAAAGGAAACAAATTAGCTGGTACATATTCATTTCGAAAAAGACTACCGCATGGGCAATTTTTTACACTTTTGGTAATTAGTAGGTAAGCATATATAAATTACAAAGGGAATGGAAAACTATTCTCTTATATATGCTTAATTAATCTTAAAAAAAAACGGTAAAATTTTGTCATTTGCAATATTTCAATCATATTTTGAATACTTGTACCAAATTTGACATTTTCTATTACTTATTTATCTTTTGACGTTTTGTAATGTATTTTATAAATATTAGTAATGTGTGAAGTAATGTTAGTGAATTTAATTAATAGTCTTAAATTTTGAAACTAGCTTGCTTAAATGCTGAATGTGGTGAAACAAACATCAAATGTAACATCTTTTGTAAAACCATATTTATTCAAATAAAGAATTGAATTAATCATCCATGAATCGGATAAAAACATTCGTTCTCATCTCACAAAAATTGCGTCTACTAGGATGCGAACCCGGGACTCTTTACTGTACTTCAATAAAGTAAAGAGTACGGTAAAGAGTCCCGAGTTCGCATCCTGGTAGAGGCAAGTTTTGTGAGATGAGAACGACTCTCGGTACAGAAACCAGGTTCACTACTAACTCAGCTAGGTCGTCAAATGTTTAGCATGTTGTGGTTTGTATTGACGAGTCACTGAAACAGATACACCAATTATCAATGAAATAATAAATTCTAGAAGACAAATGGGATTCTAACTCATTAACAAAACTATAGTAGGTATGGTTTGACCAAAACAAAAATAACCGGTTACATATTATTGTGAGTCGTACCCGCCTAATTATCGCTAGAATTAATTTGAGTACTCCCACTATGAAGGTAAACCACATTTTGAAGGGGCCGCTTAAGCGCTACCCTAGCTTCTAAAACAAAAATATTTATAACAACTTATTTTAGGGATCCATGCCTCAATAAGAAAAACTCGCGAGAATTTTTAAGATTAGACGTAATTTATCGGTCTTTATTTTTGTAATAGTAACCGCGTCTGTTGGTGTTAGTTCGCTGCATGTTACAAATAAATAAAATTGGAGTGTCTGTTTGTAATATTAAAATAACAGCTTTTTAATATGTGTATTTGGATGTATACACGGTACATATACCAAAACATTTTTTTTTACAATTTTGTCCGTCTGTTTGTCTGTCTGTCGGTCTGTCTGTCTGTTTGTTCCGGCTAATCTCTGAAATGGCTGGACTCTGAATGGACTTTCACTGGCAGATAGCTGATGTAACAAGGAGTAACTTAGGCTACTTTTATTTTAGACTAGCTGTTACCCGCGACTTCGTCCGCTTTTTGTTAAATACCACGCGGACGAAGTCGCGGGTAACAGCTAGTATAACATAAAAATCTCTCAGAAGCCTCTACGTGTTGGACCCACATCCCACGCAATCCATCTAAAGGTCCGGACTTTGACCGTGAAAGGCAAACGAGCGATTCCAATGACACCCAGACGAGGTGAAGTTGCTTCGCCACGCAGTTACATCCTTTGGCATATTATAAAATGTAATTTATTCCATTGATATAACAAGTAATTTGCCATATCAATGTTTTATGATATGCTACAATATTGTGACACAAATTGTAAGAAAAACAGGTTTATGGTGATCATCATGCATCAATATAAATGACATTATAATTATTTATGATATCTAGAAAAAACCTTATAATTGTTTAATTACATTGAGACGGAAAATCTTATTTCTTAGGTAGATTTAGAGACTTTTGTTATAATAAAAATCAAAGCTCGTATCTTTAGCTTTCATTTGGTATATAAGTCGTTTGAACGGTATACAGATACTTCTTATATTTACGCGAATACTACACATTGAAATAAAACTAATCTTACGACATTAAGACTTGGGATCCAGTAATTAATATAATTAAATCCAAAACCAAGCGCACCATTGCAAGACCTCAAGACACTGTGAGCACTTTCTGCATAGATCGGACCGCAAACATCAACTAAATATGAGGTTACCCCGGTTCAAACTATGACACTAGGATGTCTAACACCTCAGTCCTCCGGTGACAATGGTTGCTGAAAAGCGGCCGAAACGTCGGGAATTTTTATTTTACTTGGGACAAGGCCCGCCACACACTCCCACCACTGCTACTCCTGTAAGCCAGGTTCTACAGTGGTGTCCAATGAAGACACTGAGGTTTGACCCTCGGCGAGTCCCGGGATAAAGTTAATTGTTTTGGAACCCACGGAAACCCGCTTGGAACGTCGGGAATGTAAAAACATAAAATAAATGCGATTAAATCCGTAACATTAGTTTTATTTCAATGTATATAGAGACTAAAATGCCTATAGTTCAGTGCACTCTGAACGCAACATGACTTTAACCATTGTGTCCTAACTATCTGATTTCAGCTCAGGTCATCGTTATTCCTCAATTATGGTATCTACCTATACTATACATAAAGCATGCACGTATTGCAAAAGTTCATACGGATTTTGCAAGTCATCCATTGCACAAGGACTAAACGTGCAGCTTCGCAAGCACTAAACGTTGAATAAACACTGCAGTTATTACTTACGAGTACTTACACAGGTTATATCTAAACAGTTATATTGTGTTGGAGCGCAATTCCACTGGCCCACGAGAACAAAAGCGTACGGGAAAAGCGAAAACGATTTTACGATTTCTTGTCGATTGTCAAGCAGGACAAATTTTTGTTTTTCTGTTTGTAAATATTTAGTGAAATGTAAAAAAAAATATCTCAACATAAAAAAAAAAACACTATTAATATATAGCAGGACAATAACACTGAACTGTTGAGGTACGTCATCATTACATAGAACTATTTGTGATACCTTGGCTTTTCTTTTTATTCAGTTATATAAGGTGTAATAATAATAGTGTAAAATATTTTGACAGGGCCAACAGTAGGCAACAGTCTAGTTCTATCAATTAGTAGGTAACATTCCCAAAGAAATAAAACAAATCATTAGACATAATAAATGGCAATCTCATTCGTTATAATGTCATTGTCGCTCAGTAGAACGCAATGCAACGCTACTGGTTCGTCTAGTCAAATGAAAATTCAACATCATTTAAAAAATATTTTGTACATCACCATATGATCCATATGATCCATATAACTTACTGATTCACCTGTTAAAATATTTTACACAATTTTTGTTAAACCTAACTATTTTACACTATGTTGGTAAACAAGCAATCATTCGTACGATGACGAGATGGGAAGAAGGAGGAAATTAAAAAAAAAACAATGTTATCAACTGAAAAAACATATTAACGTATGATCATTTAAAATAGGCAAATCACAGCTGTTTTGATTGGGATACAGTTGCAGTTGTCGTGTCAACCTAGTGGAGACGTTCTCTTATTGTCATATTGTTTTAGCGGTTTAGCGATGATTCATTGTTTTGTTTTAAAATTTGGAATTAACGATACATATCCTTGAATACAATTACGATTGATTAAATTATGAAACACCACCTTGATAGATATGAACGAATCCTTTAGAGACAAAGAGCAAAAAAAAACTCTATAATTACTATGAATAAATGCCTGTTAAATACCTTTTTTGAGTATAAAGATCCACTATTAACTTGTGTATTCTAACAAAAGAATTATAACAAGTGCTCACAGTATACCTAGTTAGACAAAGTGATTTGTAATATTTATATATTCCTTCACACTAAAAAAAAAAATCGTTTGAACGGTACAGGCATAGAGCCGTAGTCAGGAGTAGGGCTCGAGCTAGGCACTGCCATGCGAAAATGACCTCAATGTGGGCATGCAATTACCTGATAGTACATAGAATTCATTAGTTTTAGACAGACAAACTTGACCCGCTTAGGTGTCAATGCCGTGTCTAGAGTTATAGAAGAATTTTACTAAAGGCATTTTTGTTTCGTGATCGAGATAGTTAGACGACCGTGAGTTGCCAATAGAAGTATTTGTACGTAAAATTTGACTAAATTATTATTATGTATGTAGAACAATGTTTACCAACTCTTAACATGCGTGTGCTATGAATGATTCTCTTCGCTGGACAAATACAATAATAAGGTGGGTATGTTATTTTTATTTTAGGGTACCGTACCAAAATGGTAAAAACGGAACACTTATGTTGCGAATATGTCCGTCTGTTTATATAAGGTGTACTAATAATAGTGTAAAATATTTTAAAAGGTCCACCAGTAAGCTATAAAGGTCACATTCCCGAAAAAAAATCAAGTTATTTGATTTTTTTAAAATAACAATGCGTAATAAGTGCGCGGTGAATCAAACATTGTATATACATATTTTATACATAAACGAGATAGTTATAACCCACTTCGTAACCCCCTAAAATGTTTTACACTATTATTGTTAAACCTTATGTTTGTTTTATTATCTACTTAAATCATACAACAATTTAAAAAAAATCAAAGATTTTTGCTATGAGATTTAATAAAAGCAATTAGTGGGGAGAAGGGGCATACGCTTTCTCTGTTACACCCGTGTGAACTTATGCAACGTCTGCTATAGTTTGTCTAATCGAGAAAAAAAAATAGTCTTCAATTATGTCATTGTTAGAGTAATTTACAAAAAAAAACTCTTAGTAATCATAACACAAAAATAAATAGTCATCAAACAAAAGCAATACGCAATTTCCTGTTACAGATACGTTCTGTAGCTATTAGCGCTACAAGTAGCGCTTATACCATGTAATTAAGAACAATTACTATACCATGTCCAACCGTCAAATGGCATCACTCGTTGCCACGAAGCAAAGGAATGCTAGGAACTTGCGGTTGCGTTTTTTCTACTGTAGGTCGTTCAATGCACTTTATATTGCTCTTATAAGCACTTTATAGAATTAGGAGGACTGTTGCGGCATTTATTATATCTTCTTCAGTGCGTTTGTGGTCTCACGATGTTATAGGCCAAATAATCATGATGGATCCAAGGCACAATCAAAATCCAATTTTGAACTGCGTTTAGGTTGTCGTCAAATTTCTTAACGATGCGCAATACGTTGCTAAAATACTTGAGCTTCAGTTTATTGCGATATTATGAGTCGTTTTATAATGTTTGAGTGAATCGTGGCAGCCATGTTTAAAATAAAATAAACTTTCACAATATGTGGTGAAAGACACAACGTTGATAAACATTATCTCGCAACATTTGTCTTGATACAGTAATAATATAATTAAGTAATTGTTATTTTTTTATTCGCAAACATACTGACTTTCTTGAAAAAAAAACTAATCTTACGGATTTTTTCGCGTTTATTCTATGTTTTTTACGTTCCCGATGTTTCGGCTGCTTTACAGCAATCAGAATCCAGGCACCGAAATGCCTTGCATCCATGTCTTCAGCTAATTTCAGGATATCCTCCCCCCTCATCTATACAATAAAATGATTTAACTAGTACTAATTATTTCGTTTATTATTATGTATCTCATTTGAAACATATAATTCATTTTATATAATTAAGTACGTATAGTTACAATAATAGTTACATTAATATTTCATCCTTATTGCTGCTGCAATCCTTAATTTGTGTTTTTCATTTAGTTGTTATTATTATAATCTTAAGGTAACAATGCATGTGATGTTAATCTACGTATAATTAATTAGCTTAGTAATTGGCTAGATGTTTAAATACACTCTAAACGCGTAGATAAGTTTTATGATCGCCGCCAAAGTTATCTATACATCTATATCTATACATATAAATAAAATTGGAGTGTCTGTTTGTAATATTAAAATAACCGCTTTTTACTAAGTGCATTTGGATGTATACACGTTACCTATACCGAAACAACATTTTTTACAATTTTTGTCTGTCTGTCTGTCTGTCTGTCCGTCTGTCCGTCTATCCGTCTGTCCGTCTGTCTGTCTGTCTGTCTGTCTGTCTGTCTGTCTGTCTGTCTGTTTGTTCCGGCTAATCTCTGAAATGGCTGGACCGATTTTGACGGGACTTTCACTGGCAGATAGCTGATGTAACAAGGAGTAACTTAGGCTACTTTTATTTTAGAAAAAAAATAGGATCTCACGAAAAAAAATTAAAACCAATGTTGCAGCGCAGCGCCTGATTAAGTTTGACAGCAACAACCTGCAATGCGACCCGCGGGCTCAGAATGGGCGAGCAGGCTGTAGTCAATGGTTGTCTTTGTTAAATACCACGCGGACGAAGTCGCGGGCAACAGCTAGTATAAAATAATTTGAATAATCCTGAGAATAATGTCGGTACCTATGAATAGCGCAGAACTAGTTTTTTTTTATCAAAGATTAAAACGTTCTCACGTAATCATGTAGGTAATTAAGTATCTACCTACACGTCAGCGAAAATCGAAATCCTCTCACCGGTTCTCTTAATGAGTTCCGAAAGCCGCAGCACATCTCCAAATCAGCTATCACGATAATTATATTCTTCAGAAGAAAATAACATTCATATCACTTATGTGGTTTTTTTTTATTCCAGACATTCCTTCTGATGGTCTGAAAGTGACCGGGATGACGTCACTAGAAACGCCAGGGCTCTCCCGGGTGCTGGGTCGTGCCCACCTGTCCCATCTGCCCCAGCGTCCACCCATCAACCTGAGCTTCCAGGACCTCACGTACAGCGTACAGAATGGGAAGAGTGAGTAACTGGAATTTAAGTATTTTTAGATGGGGTCCAGCTCTGATAGCAACCGGGCAAGTGGTAAAGCCCGAGTTGATTAATACCTATAGGCACAAAAACGTTGTATAAGTGACGAGAAGAAATTCAAGTATTACTCTAAAGCCACTTAAATATTCAAGCTCTAATTGAGACGTCGTTATCTTGCATTTTTTGTATGAAACTCAAGAAATTCAATACCTAGTTCTGAAATTTGTATGAAACGCGAAATGATTTCCATCGTATCGTCACTTATCGGTTACAATCAGGTCGTGTCCGTACCAGTATGCGATTGTGTTAGTTACTATGTAGTTATTTTACAATATGACTTTGTTACTCATCAACATGTACCTATTATTAAACCTACCTATTAATAATTATTACCTATTAATAAATATTGTCGGACGAACACACCAAGCAACGCTGTGTTAGGGGCTGGGGGCGATCCCAGTATGATAATTAATTATACAGCGTTAATGAGAAAGGGTATATTAACGTTTGAACCTATTGAATTGATATATCGAAAAATGACTCTACATAATGATTACAAATGCACTAAAGAAGTACAGTTGCTAAGGTTAGTATACCCATTCTGAAGCACCCTGTAGATACTAAACGCCAAGTTCAAAAAGCCTCTATCACCCGTGCCAGTTGGCTCGGCAATTGGATTGTTGAGTGTTTATTAAGTACAACTATTTCTTACGAAGACGATCTTTTAGGAGTTGAAGGGCAATAAGGTTGAAATTATGAAACTCCTTACAATTTTATTTTTACTTAAGGAAATGAATAGGTACCTATTTCTTAGTCAAGGCGTATTTTATTAATGTTGTACAAGGAATATTACTGAATTAGGCAATTTAAATAATCATTATGGGAACTTAATTTGTTTAAGTGTTATACGCAAAAATTTATACAAAAACATGCAATTAAAATGTATAGCATTTGAATAAAATATTTTAAGTTATTGTGGTTCAATGGCGATATTATAAATGTTGTAAAAATAAGAATGCAGTCGCTATCCAAATATCGTGAAAGTAAATTGTTGCCGAAGTTTGAAGGCCAAGGCCAAAAACCTAATCTGTTGGTCTAGAAATATCCTTAATTACAATCTACTCGTTTAGACTTGTAACAAGTCAGACATAAATATAATAATAACAAAATAAAATACGTTTCCTCTAGGGGCACTGCAATTTAAAATTTATTTATAGATTTGATCGTTTGGTCGGTATTTGATACCTAGTAATCAAAACTCGTTTAAGTTGTTAGGAAGGTTCATTAGAAATACTGCTAACTGCGTTACTCGAAAATGTTCTGTATTCCGTAGGTTCTAGCGATTATAATATGAAATTTAATATATTCAAAATTCTTAGAACATACACGGACAAAAAATTGTGTAAAATATTTTAAGAGACTTGTGTAAATTATGTTAGATTTTTTTTTAAACATGGCGATCCAGTGGCGTTTGGACATGCGTTCAGTACAGGGTGTATCATTTTAAATGTATAATAATTTGATTGATTTCTTTGAGAACGTTATCTTTATAATCTACTGTTGGCCCTGTTAAAATATTTTACACTATTATTGTTACACCTTATATCTATTAGTGTATTATCTATATAAATACCTATATTAAACGAAGTCGTGTTAGTTACACCATTTATAACTCAATAACGGGTGTACTGATTTTTAGCATCTTTGATTTTTTTAATTTGTCTTCGCCTCGAATTACAGAATAACTATTAAAATATGGGTAACATTTTAGATATTCTCATACTTCTGAGGCGGTACGAAGTTCGCCGGGACAGCTAGTTGTATGTGTATGTTAGTTTCAAATTACCTATTTGTGTGGCCCTTAGTTGCGTCAATTACATATTATACTAGCTGTTGCCCGCGACTTCGTCCGCGTGGTATTTAACAAAGACAACCGTTGACAACAGCCTGCTCGCAAATTCTGAGCCCGCGGGACGCATTGCAGGTTATTGCTATCAAATTTAATCAGGCGCTGCGCTGCAACATTGGTTTAAATTTTTTTTCGTGAGATCCTATTTTTTTTCTAAATAAAAGTAACTCCTTGTTACATCAGCTATCTGCCAGTGAAAGTCCCGTCAAAATCGGTCCAGCCATTTCAGAGATTAGCCGGAACAAACAGACAGACAGACAGACAAAAATTGTAAAAAATGTGGTTTCGGTATAGGTAACGTGTATACATCCAAATGCAATTAGTAAAAAGCTGTTATTTTAATATTACAAACAGACACTCCAATTTTATTTATATGTATAGATGTATAGATTAATAAAAATATTACAACCAGCCAATCCAAAGCTTAACTTAATATAATAAAATGTATTACATGTTAAATAGCTGTTGCCCACAATTGGCATCAATAGATGAGAACATGCCAAATTCCATTGCTGTATAAAAATAGCAAATACCTATTAACAAATTTTTGGGGTCGAGTCACCTTCGTCCGTAGGAGAATTAAGTACCCTCGAGATACCCTACACGTGACCCTGGGTGGTGCCAACCAGGTGACAACTCTACTGGTGGTAGGCTTCGGCCGTGGCTAGTCACCACCCACTGAACAAAGCCATGTCGCCAAGCGGCCTAGCCGTGTTCCGGCATGATGTTCGGTGTTGCCATTCATGGATGGCGGGTCAGATCAGTTGCGTCTCGATCTACTGCCGCCTTCCTACCTAGGCAAGTATGCTCCATCATAGATCTCATCGTCACTTACCATCAGGTGAGATTGAGATCAAATACTTGCCTATAATGTAATAAAAAAAAATAAAAAATAAATAATTATATAAACACAATCACAAAGTAATAATAATAAAACAATTTAACATCTACCGCCTATTAATACGTAAGTTATTGGTTTTATTCATCAATTTTGATAGGTTTATTGTGAACTTCTTACATTAAACTTTGTTGTAATTTGTAACTATATTGTTATGATATTGTCGAATCATATGGATTTATTGTATACGGCTGGGTAATTGCCTTGCGGTGCAGGTCGTGGCCATTGCAGTTACAGGACGTTGACCCATTGTCAATACGACGAAAGCAACGTAGTGAAATGGAAAGAAAATATAATTATATCGGTAATGGAACATGCCAACTGTAGGGTCCCACACGAATCAACGCTTGTATTATGGGCACCGTACAATGGACTGAAGGCGATCCCAGTATATAATATTTATGTAGATATTTGACATCCATGAATCGGGTACAAATATTCGTGCTCATCACACAAAGTTTTCCATACCAGGATTCAAATCCGGGACCTTCGGCACAGAAAGCAGGGTTACTACCTACTGCGCTAATCAGGTCGTCATGAACTCATAAACTATGGCAATTTTCCTGCGCCGATTGCATCGTCATAGCATAATAATGCTGTTTGCATACGCTAACCGGTGACAAATATCAATTGGTGTACAAAATTCTGGCAATTGACCCGCAATGGAATGCCAATAGTTTAGTAGTTATCACGTGTGACAGTTGTAATATGTGAAAACTATGATATCATTCAATTTTAAGTAATTTTTGTTGGCTTAAATACTTCCAGAGTTAAGAGCAGGGGGCTTACAACGAACTCTTATTTCCTGGAATTTCAATAACCTGCCTATAGTCTCTACTCATCATCTGTCTGAATCGTGTTAACGGCATAAATTCCCGCCAGATAGTGCCTACTTCGTCTCAGTCTGTAATTGTAATTTTGACCGGATTTTTTTTTAAATATAAAATTGTCAGGCGATTCAGTAAATACTGCGTGGAAAAGGAAATGAGAGTTCGTAGTATGCCCCATGGATTCTCTTCTTTGCGAGTTAAAATATGTTGCACTAAGCAATTCCGAAGTGGTTGCAGTTGCATCGTATATAATCATTTCTTTCCACTACAACATTGGTCAATTTTAGAAAGCTGCTATAGTGATACGTAGCGAGGGGACACGACGTTTCTTATCGATATCGACATTATAGACTTACCAAGAAAATAAATAAATAAATATTGCCAGATGAACATACCAACTGAACGTTACCAAAATAAGCATATATAATAATTACTTACATAGATGTTAATGATGTTTATGACTCTGGGGACCCAGGAATTTCGGTACAGAATGTAAAGTCAAACCAATTGTGAAAATTGAGTCATATTTATTTCACGTCGTCTACCGGCCGGTCATTACACTAGACATACCCTCTGAATGACAATGAAGTTAGGTTAGCTACCAAACAAACAAAAAGAAGTTGACAGAATTGAAATGAATAAGTATATTCTTCAGAAACTTTAAAATGAAATGAAATGAAACGAATTTTAAAATGAAAAATTAGGCAACGGTAGAGAGAGCCGATTTCAAGAAATACAAAAAAAATAAGCAGGTATCGATAAAATTGTGTCCATCACTTGACATTGGCGCTGCACACGTGACTGTCCTGCGGCCTAAATAAAAGCAGCAGTCTTATATGCTCTTGCGCACGTGAATGCGCATATCTCACGAAAAGGCGGTCACGATTTCATTAGTCTAAGATCTAAGTAAACTTAGTAGAATAGTGTTACAGTGTATGAATGGAGCGACGGATGTAGGTAACTAGCAGTAACTAGTTACACAAATTGGCTACCCTACTGTTCTGGAAACAATTTGGCTTTCGAAAGCGAACTACACTGTTGCTGCTATTGTTCAAACTAACCTATGCAGGTTAAATAGCGCCCAACAAGGCATGCGTGCGCCTTGATGAGCGCTTATTCAGCAGTGTAGCAACGTTCGATGCCTCGGGGAGACTTTTTGGCGTGTGAACTGATATTGTCCATTTCAAATTACTTGACAATAGAAACTTTTTAACAAATAAAAAACTTTTTAACAAAATAAAAACCGTCTTCAAAAACCTAAAAAGCAAAAAAAATCTAATCTTGAAATCTACCTTGTTTAACTAAATCAAATATTTAACTAATCTGAAGTCGGTGCCAAACAAACAACTGAGTCGAGTATTGCCGGTCTGCGCCAAAGACTATACCTACAAATTGGTCCGCGCATGTCGTTTCTGAGTATACTTTTGTTATTCTTCGTCGGTTGTGGCCAAAGTGGGACATTAAAAAGGGCTGATATTAATATTATTAGTGAAATATTAACCATTGTGTTATTCATTCATTAACTTGGATTTGAATGGATTCTGATCCCTAGATCCCTTTTAGAAGTATTACTTATGTAGTTTCAACAGTACCGAATTACACAGGTCATATTTTTTCGTGTTTATTACGCACAGTGACCTCTGTGAACGCTTTCGCGAGACTGAGTAGCCAGCAGGCTGTACAGCCTAGTTTTTGTCGCCATTTTCAAGCATTAGACACATCTATTTATTTGTAAGGGCCTTTGAAAGCCAGTTTTTTTTTAACGGGCTGACAATGTCCGTTTTTCATCCCACATAGCAGTTTGTTTGCGCTTACTGGCGGTGGCGTATCGCGTTTGTATCGATACAAACGTGCGTCGTCGCCGCGTTTAAAAATCGAGGTGTGTAAAGGCCCTAACATCATTGGTTTATGTCCGTATTGCGACCAAATAAAAGTTGAATTTATGAAAATCTATCTTATTACAGACTTACGACAACGTTGAACATAAACAATAATGGCCGCTGCATTATGTTTTGCGACATCGATTCGTTGCTACATCTTGCACTATGTGGAAACCGGGCATTGCCTGTCCATGTACTAATATTATTTAAGTAGTACCTGTGACTCCGGTATGACATAGAAATAATATAGATGTAGTGTTGCGAACAATATATTGATGCACAAAATACCAAGCCGATTTGTGTATAGTAAACACGAATTCGCGTGTACGTAAGGACGCATTTCGCGTGTACTACTCAAATCAGCTTGGCTGTTTGTTGTTCGTGACTCTCTGTCTATATTATATCTTTGTCTAAGTAGCTATGACTTAAAAACATTTATTCGAAACAGATTACAACGATGTTATTAGTACGAGTTTTCGAATGTTTTCTTATATTTACTTACCAGTAAAGCGATATGTTTCCGCTCCGAGGGGGGTTTACTTGGCCGTAGCCTTTGGGCCTGTGCATATGCCCGAAAACTGAAATAATTTATATTACTTGACACTGGCATAATACGTATGGTGATGCCAAATTTAAAAAAAAGTAGTTGTTCGCGCCTAAACGGCGAACAGTGCCGATGACACCCGAGCCGCCACGCATCGGCGGGTGTCGCCCGCCAACAGTCGCAACACAGCGTCGGCCGTCGCACAAGGCTTGTCATCATACCAAGCCGCCCGCCACGCTTACAAAGATAAGAAAAAAATTGTGTCTACAGTGTCGAAGAGTTTTTCAAACATAAATAAATTTCATTTCATAAATAAATAATTTTATTTTTTTTTTATTACCTTATAGGCAAATATTTGATCTCGATCTCACCTGATGGTAAGTGACGATGAGATCTACGATGGAGCATACTTGCCTAGGTAGGAAGGCGGCAGTAGATAGAGACGCTACATTCACTAGGCACATGCAGCGCAACTGATCTGACCCGCCATCCATGAATGGCAACACCGAACATCATGCCGGAACACGGCTAGGCCGCTTGGCGACATGGCTTTGTTCAGTGGGTGGTGACTAGCCACGGCCGAAGCCTACCACCAGTAGAGTTGTCACCTGGTTGGTACCACCCAGGGTCACGTGTAGGGTATCTCGAGGGTACTTAATTCTCCTACGGACGAAGGTGACTCGACCCCAAGAATATAGACAATAAGAATATTTTACATACACTTGAAGATACGTTTTTGTTTTACTTATGCGTAGACAGTAGTATAATCACTCCAAATGTAGGTACAGTGTCACTACCAAACATATAATGGAGCGCCACATAGTTGATAAGTTTGAAACAATTCCGTAGGTACATACCTACTCGACCTACAGTATGTGATCTCCCTTGACCTATCAACGTTACCCATTGTTTGAATGAAAAACTCATTAAAACACTAAATTAATTCTTTATTTAAATGTGTATGACATACCTACTTCTTGGAATAATCATGCCCATCTATTATTCTCTATTATTATGCATAAATGTTTATGAGGAATAATAATGTTTTTATGACTATAAGAAAATTAACATACCTATTTGATATATTGAAAAGATTAATAAGACAAAGAAGATGGATCGTATTCTTTATAATGGTTTTATGGCAACACAGACTTATTAGAATATTCAGATAACACACATAGTACACTAAAAGTGAAGCCTGAAAAACTTTGGTCTAGCATTGAAATAAAACTAATTTTGCGGATTTTATCGCGTTTATTCTATGTTTTTACGTTCCCAACGTTCCGCAAAAATAGTTTTATTATTCGCGTAAATATAAGAAATCAATGGTCTTGCATGTTGTTTAAATGGTAGACCTAAGTGTTGTCTGATTATTCTAACAAGTCTGTGCATGTCACAGAAAAAAAAACTGTAAAATTCGAAAATAATTTTGGAACTTTTTAGGGTTTCGTACCAAAATGGTAAACACGGAACCCATATGGTGCGACTTTATTTATGTCCATCTGTCCGCCGTCACACCTGATTATATAATTTACCCAGGCCTACTTATATATTACTTGATACCCATAAAACAATTTAGTTTGATACAAGTAGCTATGTACCTACTAACAGATAGGTAGGTACTACATAATATTGCTTCCTACCTCCAAAATTTGATTTGGAGATAGATGATTGATGATTCTCGTATTCTATTTGTGACGTTCAAATTAATATGTAGCGATCACTCCAACTGCACTACAAGCTACGCAGATGGCACTGCAGACGCATTCAGAACAATGACAATTGACGTCACAATCCTGAATCGCGCTATAAGAGTTTTCGGAGCAAGTAACATTCAGATACAAGATCCCGACAATAACCATCGGGGCATAGCGGCCGCCCCGCCAGGCATACCACCCGCCTGGCAGGAAGATCTTCCCTTTTCCGCCAAATTGGTGACCCCTGACAATGAACAACATCCTTCTGTGAAGACTCAAGCACCAAAAGTCATCACTACTCCATACCAAGATATCAACATCGACATCCAAGAGCAAGCAGTCAGTCCCACAGCAAGCCAGTCGTCACTCAGGACCATCACAGCCGACTCACCGCGCTCCTGGTTCTGCGACGCGCACGGATCGGTCTCGACTCACTGCAGACCTTCGAGCTAGCTTCCTGGCCCTTGCACACAAGACGCTGCCATTCAAAGATATCGACCTCCGGTCTTGGGGGGGAGTACTGTAGCGACCACTTCAACTGCACTACAAGCTACGCAGATGGCACTGCAGACGCATTCAGAACAATGACAATTCACGTCACAATCCTGAATCGCGCTATAAGAGTTTTCGGAGCAAGTAACATATATACAAGATCCCGACAATAACCGTCGGGGCATAGCGGCCGCCCCGCCAGGCATACCACCCGCCTGGCAGGAAGATCTTCTCTTTTCCGCTAAAAATACATAAAAACATCCTGATCGGAAAAAGATGCTAACATCAAATTATTCATAAAATAACCTTTTTTAAAATATAATTAATGTCTAATTATATTTTAAAAAACCTACTACTATATTCTATTAATAACTTGACTAACAATGAGGAAAAACATGCAATTAATATCACGTATAATAAATATATAAATAATATTTTACATAAATTATACTTACAATTATCATCAATCAATTATTAATTATATCTATTAATAAGAATACAAATAATAATATACCAACTTATGATATCATAATAGTAATATTGTTTATAAGTTTATAACTAGACGATACTTGGCGGAAATCCATTGTTAAACAAATAGGGGAAGAGGAAGCCACCACGGACCCTCGGCTTGTCAACTTTTCCAATTATAAACCAAACAAGTTTATTCGATAATTAAAGAAGCCAACAACACCGAACTCCTCTAAGATGTTAGTCGAGTTAATACGCAATTCTCCGCGAAACGATGTGAATTTAAAAAAGTATTTGACACGGGTTTCGCCTCTAAACGAGGCATCCTCAGGACGGCTGGGCCACTGAAACACATGGATGATCATGAAATATCTTAATTATGGGGAAATCAAAACCTACCTCTAGTTCACTGAAGACAATCTGACAATATTTACTGGTGGTAGGCTTCGGCCGTGGCTAGTCACCACCCACTGAACAAAGCCATGTCGCCAAGCGGCCTAGCCGTGTTCCGGCATGATGTTCAGTGTTGCCATTCATGGATGGCGGGTCAGATCAGTTGCGCTGCATGTGCCTAGTGAATGTAGCGTCTCGATTTACTGCCGCCTTCCTACCTAGGCAAGTATGCTCCATCGTAGATCTCATCGTCACTTACCATCAGGTGAGATCGAGATCAAATACTTGCCTATAATGTATAAAAAAAAAAAATTTTTGAATAAACTTCAAAAACATATAAAAAGAATTTGATTATAAAAAAGAAATAAAGCAATAGCAAAAAGTCGGCAACACCCACATTTATAAGATTTCCCACTTAGTATTTTTTTTTTCAAATAAAATTGTGGCCATGATGTGCCAAAATTAAATCGATATTATTACAATTTCAGAGAATCGATCCATCTCGTGCAATCTGTTGTATTTACGCGACCCGGCAGCTCGTTTGCGATAAACTTTGCGACTATGACCTCAAATGCACACGGAAAAAATAATAATTTCGGTATTTTTAATTAATGCAGGCCAAAATAGAACGTACGAATAGTCAAAAGCTGGATGTTCGGAATATTGGTGTCACTGAGAAGAGCCGGTGAGAAACGAGAAAAAAAATAGTTTAGGGATTGGTTAGGTAGATACTGAATTCCGTTAACTTTTTTCAGTACTCTACGCATTTTTTTTCAGTACTTTTAAATTGATTTTATGATGATTTTACTCGTTTGACTTCTGTTATTTTAAATCATAACAGAAGTCAACGAACACGTCATTTTAAATAAAAAAAAACATAATTACTAATTAAGGCCTAAAACTGCATTGCAAATTAAAATTTGATACGCTTGAGCGCGCTCGTCACTCCCACGAGTCGAGTATCTCGCGAAGCGTTGTGTTGGAATCGCGTCGTTTACGATATATTGCGCGCTCAAAAATGACAACATCTGTAACCCATGACTTTTGAAATAAATGATTACTATAACTTTATTATCGTTATCATGCCCCTTACACCCTGTAAATAAATTACCACCTATTTCGGAATGCGAATATTAATAATTAATACCTATTTTCGTCTACAATATTAGGCAAGTAGATAGTGTACTTAGGACCATCGTATTGTATCCAAGTTTAATACATGTACGGTCCCAAACTAAGCAATGCTTCTATTGTTGGGTACCATACAATCGATTCGAATATTCGGTACGGTACGTCAAGTGCGAGATTATTCGTAAGCTATCCGTATACTTTATAGTCTACCTTATTTAGACATTTTTTATGGAGAATTGAAAGTTATACATACCGTCCGCTAGATGCGCTGTTCAATTCTCCATACTAAATGTCTGATAGTAGACTATAAACTACACAGTTAGCTTACGAATAATCTCGCACTTGACGTGCAGAAAGCCGGGCCACTAACTACACAAACTATACGACACATATTTCTCGTGTATATGTTATAGTTTTACCTATAAACGTTGACTATAAATCGCGTTTGAAATAGATAGTGACTACCTATATCCTTGGCTCTGATTGCTGTCGAACGCCGGTCGGTCTCTCCGAGGTGCGCCCGGGTTTCGGATGTGTCGCAATCATTTAATGAAGGTGCATTTCCGTTCAAAACCTGTGTTTAAATTCTGCACAGCCCTTAGTATGAGTTCCGAAAGTATTCCAATACCGGTCGAGTGATCGAATGTTTCCATAATATTATTAGTAATTGTGCACGTTTCCGCTAGGGGCGCTGTTGTGAAATGCAAGTCGGTTTGACAACTTGATTAGTATTTGATGACGTCAATACTCGTATTACATCACACTAGCGCGAAACTTGTCCAGAAGCGCCCGAACGGAATTGTTTTAGTGTCACGTGGTCAACTTCATATCACTACACACGTTGAAAGGACTAACTTAATCTTATATAATAATATAGGTACCTACAAACTTAATTCCGCGAATGTTAAAATTATATGACTTGATGTACAGTCGAGTGTCCTTGGTAAGTTGTGTGAAGTAGGAAGTGACATATCTAGTTATTAAATGTCATAAGTCTATGTTTTAGGCTATGTTTTTTGTTTGTATTATTATAATATGACCTTTGTAAATATCACAGTAGGTGGGTGCCTAGAGCGCCTAGCATGGCAACACACTGGAGCGTAATTTTTAATTGTGATAAACATGGTGATAAAAAAGAGTTAAAATAAGGATTTTGTAAAAAAAGACAAACTCGCTGAGTTTCTTGCCTGATCTTCTCAGTCGAAGTCGCGTCCCGATCCGGTTGTAGAGTAAAGAGCAAAAAAAATAGTCAATGACAATTTAAAAGTGCCCCCGTCAGCCGATACGAAATAAATGATTTGACTTTGATTAATACGTAGGTCATACCGAACACCTCTGTGCATAAAATAAATATTTAAATGTTCTTTGTTTTTAGTAATCTATAAGAAGCTGTTCATACAAATTAGACATTAAAATTCTTTTAATTACTGAGTACCTTTTGTTATTTTATAATCTACAAGTTCATTCTATAGTTACACATTTTTTGTCAGATCTTCAAAACTTTTTATACCGCTAAATGAACTCTTCTATTCTAATATCTAATATCGCCCTGTTATGTATTATTGGTAAATAGGTATCTTCCGTCAGTGTATAACACATTGTTGTCTCAATTCAACATAACACGACAATAATTGTGTCACAATAGGGGCCCCACAATCCGTATCATATGTCGTCCTGGATCGTGTTCAGCTGTTATACATAGGTATAAGACGAGCGCTGAGCTTGCAATCTAAACTATGGAATATTATGGAATGCAGGTCATGTATTGTAGTCTATACATACAAATAAATAAAATTGGAGTGTCTGTTTGTAATATTAAAATAACCGCTTTTTGCTAAGTGCATTTGGATGTATACACGGTACATATACCAAAACATTTTTTTTTACAATTTTTGTCCGTCTGTCTGTCTGTCTATCTGTCTGTCTGTTTGTTCCGGGTAATCTCTGAAATGGCTGGACCGATTTTGACGGGACTTTCACTGGCAGATAGCTGATGTAACAAGGAGTAACTTAGGCTACTTTAGAAACTTACTTACTTTACTTTAGGCTTTTTTTTTATTTTAGAAAAAAACATAGGATCTCACGAAAAAAAAAAAACCAATGTTGCAGCGTTGCGCCTGATTAAGTTTGATAGCAACAACCTGCAATGCGTCCCGCGGGCTCAGAACGTGCGAGCAGGCTGTTGCCAACGGTTGTGTCTTTGTTAAATACCACGCGAACGAAGTCGCGGGTAACAGCTAGTTATTATTATTATATAAACTTGAAAAGAAACTCTATACAAGGTCAAATCGAAATTATTGGCAATCTGTTAAACTGGAACTCTATACATGATTCTGATAATTACAGGACGATTAAAAACAAATCGAGTGATAAAATAAAATGAAAATAAAATTGATAAAATAATTAACATTTATAATTGCGCAGGTGATCAAATAAGTAAAAAAATATGAGTATTTTTAATGTAATGGGAAACTCCATCATTTATTATTTTTAAACTAGCTGTTACCCGCGTCTTCGTCTGCGTGGTATTTAACAAAGACTTAACCGTTGGCAACAGCCTGCTCGCGCGTTCTGATCCCGCGGGAAGCATTGCAGATTGTTGCTATCAAACTTAATCAGGCGCAGCGCTGCAACATTGGTTTTAATTTTTTTTCGAGAGATCCTATTTTTTTTCTAAAATAAAAGTAGCCTAAGTTACTCCTTGTTACATCAGCTATCTGCCAGTGAAATTCCCATCAAAATCGGTCCAGCCATTTCAGAGATTACCCGGAACAAACAGACAGACAGACAATTTTTTTAAAAAAGGTTGTTTTGGTATAGGTACCGAGTATACATCCAAATGCACTTAGTAGAAAGCGGTTATTTTAATATTACAAACAGACACTCCAATTTTATTTATATGTATCGATGTATAGATAATTCTCTGCTACGATGAGAAACGGTCGGTTTATTTCAAAAACAGGTTTTTAAATTATTTTTGATGAATCTATTTGTCTATTAATAGTCGAAAAATAATAAGATATAATTTGTAATATTGCCAACAAACTAATAGATTAAGAACTACCTAAACAATTATCTATTGTGCACAAAACAACGACTAAACTAAATTGGACACCACTAAAAATATTATAGAAGAAAATACACTATAAAATACATAGTTAGTCCGTTGTTTTCTTTATTCTTTACAACAATATGATTTAGTTTAGGCAATTTTAGTTGTAGCATGAACGGAATTAGCACCATTAGTTTAACACCATTATTCTAGAGATAGCGACGGATAAGTTTCTTTTATTATTTTTCCAGTCGTTACATGCTACGTACTACTATAGGTACGTTGCAAAAGATTACGGTCCGTAGGATATTGCAAAATGAGTTAATTGTTGGCTGCGAAGACGGTGTTTACATTAAACCTAGTATTAAACAAAGGCTACTACTTTAGTCATCGCGGTTTTTCTATTTTTAGTGCGACTTGCTCGAATCCGTATCGCGATATTTTTTTGCAGAGCTGTCTAGGGTTGTGACATCCATCGTGCAATGTTAATGGTTGCGCGGGCCGAGCCGCGGACGAAAGCTAGTACAATTGTATATTTATGATTTTGACCTTCAATTGCACGTTGTTAATTAGAAGTCGATAAAATTATAAAATTAGGCCAAATTTTACATAATAAAATAAATCCGTTATGACTTATTTATATCTATGGACAACCTATCTGTCAAAATCTCTATGGGCCATCTGTGAAGCAGGTTCTGGATTGGATTTACAGTAGGTACATTGTAAAACACTCCTTATTCCAATGAATGAATGACAAACACCATTCTGTACCAAAACATCGTAAATAAACTGGACCATCTAAATTTACGAGACAATTGAAACAACGCCTTTGATTTATATCCTCCTACCGATCCGATAATCGTATCGGTATCGTCACATGTGTTATCGCTAGTTGGATATGTCATACGCGGGCTCAACTTACTTCTCCGATACTACCCTGATACTCGATGCAGCACTTTCGGTTCCTGTCCCAACAACAACGAAATATAATAATGTTACCTATTACAACTAGACACGGACGCGATCCGACGTGGCGATACAATACCGGTTTTTATACGCCATAATGAAACAGCTACTAAGTTGCCTATCTAGATCTACATTTAATTATTTCTACATTTAACAACTTGATTAGTACAGTTAATAAGTAAGTTCAAAACAATCGTGAAAACAAAACTATGTCATACGGGTTATTACAGAATCTTGGATTATTTGGAAGATGAAGCAGCCTGGGACTGATCGCTTAAATATCTAGATCAATTAAGATTTATGATGTCAAAGTGTAGCGTGTGTGCGCCTCGCATGGCAACACACTGCAGCTAATTTTTTTTTGTAATAAACATGTTTGTTTAAAAAAAATCAGAAAAAAGACAAGCCCGCTGAGTTTCTCGCCGGATCTTCACGGTTGAGGTCGCGTTCCGATCCAGTCGTAGAGTTAAGAAAAAAATGTAAATGACAATAAAATTTATAACTGCCCCCGTAGGCCTCTACGAAATAAATGGTTTCACTTTGACATTAGTAGTGACCCTACTTTCTGGAACAAGGGTCCCATTCGGAATCCCGGTTGGAGCAAAGTTTGTATGGTGAGCACGAATGTTTGTGCTCGACTCATGGATGTGGTAAATAAATACTGGGGTCATCCCCAGTCGATGGTACGGTACCTATTATCCTAGAATTATTTTGGTACCGTACAATTGGTGTGTTCGACCGGCGTCATTATTAAGTATTGATGTTTGTTCCAGGTTCTAAGATAATTCTGCGCAACATTAGCGGTGACTTCAGATCGGGTCAGCTGACAGCCATTTTGGGTCCGTCGGGCGCTGGCAAGAGTACGCTGTTGAATATATTAGCTGGATATAGGTGATCATAAAATTAACTTTTTATTTTAAGCTGTTCTAAAAAATGGTCGCAATCTAGTTGAATTTAGATCATAGATAAGCGAAGTGAAATAAGAACTGATTAGGCATGTTTTTGATTTATTCATGATGTAATTATTCACACAACTGATTTCGTGTTATAAAAATTAGATAATTTTAAGTGATTATGAAACAGGTGTCAGCAACATTTTTTAAATTACATAGCCGTTGTTTTGTCCTTAAGACTTAATGCTAAGTCAATTAAGCGGGCTTATTCGGGGAACCCGTTGGAGACATACGTGAATGCAAATAGGAAATCATTATATACTACTTAATATTTATAAATGTTGCAATAAAACTAATGTTTATGGTTGGTCATTCTAACATAAGTGCGGAACCCTAAAATTGATCAGACCGTGATATGTAAGTACAATAGCTGATCAAGTGCTTTCATGTGATACTTAGCTATTTACAATTTAAAATGTGCATATCGAGTAATTTATGTACATAATACTATTACATAATTTAAAACTCAGGTTGACCTGCTCGGCCACAATAATAATTGTCACGGTCACATTGAAGGTTATTTACACGTTTGTGAGTAGACTAGACATTATTTATTTTTTATAATTAGTTTTTTTTTTAATTTAATAGTTTTAATAATTTCATTCACATTCCTAAGTGTATCTCTGCGCACTTTAAACGATACCTACAGACCTGTGAATATGTCATTTGAATAGGTACCTTTATATTTTGTCTTCTTTCTTTATTAACACGTACGCTCTATGTTTTATATAATAACTAGCTGTTACCCGCGACTTCGTTCGCGTGGTATTTAACAAAGACACAACCATTGGCAACAGCCTACTCGCGTGTTCTGAGCCCGCGGGACGCATTTCAGGTTGTTGCTATCAAACTTAATCAGGCACAACGCTGCAACATTGGTTTTAATTTTTTTTCGTGAGATCCTATGTTTTTTTCTAAAATAAAAGTAGCCTAAGTTACTCCTTGTTACATCAGTTATCTGCCAGTGAAAGTCCCGTCAAAATCGGTCCAGCCATTTCAGACATTACCCGGAACAAACAAACAGACAGACAGACAGACAGACAGACAGACAGACAGACAGACAGACAGACACAGACAGACCGACAGACAGACAAAAAATGTAAAAAAT
Source organism: Pheosia gnoma (assembly GCA_905404115.1). Lineage (NCBI taxonomy): Eukaryota > Metazoa > Arthropoda > Insecta > Lepidoptera > Notodontidae > Pheosia > Pheosia gnoma. Next base: position 1,784,987 of record FR989901.1, on the reverse strand, counting down.
GTTGTTTTGGTATAGGTACCGTGTATACATCCAAATGCACTTAGTAAAAAGCGGTTATTTTAATATTACAAACAGACACTCCAATTTTATTTATATGTATAGATGTAACTAATAATAAATATATAAGCTAACGTAGATTAAGCAATCTAATAAGGTATCCAACACACAGGCTTCCGCCTAGTTTGGATCCGCTACTTAACTGCCATGTGTAATGCTTAACCTGAAATAAACTTTACTTTACTTTACTTTATTAATACTGAATTAGTACGTAACGGCTGTATATAATCTCCAAGCGCATGCGCGTATCGTATTCTCGGAAAAAATATAGACGAAAAATTGACGTAGACAGGAAAAAAATATGATTCGGCATTGGCTTGCCATGTTTAGGATTTTTGGCGATTATGATCAGTGTATGACAATTAACATTTAGCCTTGTCTACGAGAGGTCGAGTCAATAATGTATTTTTTAGCCTGAATCCTCCATATTTTATGCAGATATTTTTTTGTTATAATATCGTCATAATTATTATGTCCGCCTATTACCTGTATTGGGTGGTCAACTACGGCCTGAAACTCTCACGCATTAAGGAGAGGCCTGTGCGCAGCAATGGGAAATTAACTACTATTTTTTTTTACCTATGGATTAAAAAAGCTTGAGAGGTGTCAAGGGACACCCGGATGGAACGAAGTTCCTTTATTATTTTTTATTATTTATTATGTACAAAAAATCAATAATTTTGGGAATCAAAAATATATCGCCCCTGGTGGGCTCGAACCACCAACCTTTCGGTTAACAGCCGAACGCGCTAGCCAATGTCTCGAAAATACTGACCATTATGTAAATGCAAACGACAAAGATAGCAAAAAGTGTCGTTACAACTTTTCGTCTTAATTTTTTCCGTCTAGCAAACTCCCTTTCGCAACGCGCGATAAGGAACTTCGTTCCAAAAACATAATCAAGATAATTTCATTTTCTCATATGTTTGATTCTGAGGTAGTGCGAAGTTCGTCGGGGAGGTAGTGAATAAATAATAAAAAAATATAAATCAGGCTATGGATATCAGGAATCCTATAATGTCCTTACTATTATTGCATAAAAATTAAGTAAGTTAAATTAATTTAATTTAGCAATAGGTACAAACAAACGAATTAGTTTAAAAAAATCTAGACATAACTACCTACTTTCGGATCAAAAAATAACTTCTAAATAGTCGGTGGTAGCACCCAGCCATCTTCCATATTGAAATTAGGATCAAACAAAAACTAAATATGAGGGAACCCCATTTCAAACTATGACAATAAGACGCCAAACACTTCAGTCCTCCCGTGACCATGGTTGCTGTAAAGCAGCCGAAACGTCGGGAACGAAAAAAACATAAAATAAACGATGATAAAATCCTTAAAATTAGATTTATATCAATTGTTAGTATTCGCGTAAATATAAGAAATCAATTATTACCTAGTTGGTAATAATCAACGCATGCCACAGTCGGTCTTTTGATGGGTCACCGAATAAATACATCAACCCTTCTCCAAGCCTCGCAGGGCATGAAGTCCTCGAAGGTCACATGGTACCGTGATAACCAACCAAATTTACTACCTACCTTTCTTCAAACCCTTTCTCTCACCAGGGTAACAGGATCATCAGGAGTGATCTCCACGAATGGCGAGGCTCGGGACTTACGGCAGTTCAGGAAGCTGTCCCGGTACATCATGCAGGACGACCTGCTGCAGCCCTTCATCACAGTGCAAGAGGCGATGTCCATTGCTGCTGATCTCAAACTCGGGAGCGACTTGAATAAGGAACAGAAAGCGACTGTGGTGAGTCTTATTGAGTTTTATACAGTTTGGTTCAGAACGGGTATACTAAAGGTGAAGCCTGGACTTCTTTAGCGTTTTTGTAAACACTATGTGCAGGCAGAATTTCGTTATGTCGATTTTAAAAGAAAATGACAATTGTGACTTTTGCCCACACTTTTTTTAATTGCCATACGCTAATTCTGACTTCACAATATGTTAACGAAGACCAGTTTCAAGGCATAGCACAAAACCCCAGACAGCCCGTCTGATTTTAATATAAGAAGTTTATTCATGTAGTCATTATTTATTTATGAATGCACCTACCCATAGACAGCCTAAAATAGTTTTAATATTATAATATTATAGACGAGTGTCTGTGTCGTTGACCAACTCTTCTTGGATGCCGGTTGTTTTCTCAGGTGGAGGAAATAGTTCAACTCCTCAGGCTCGTGAATGCCAGGAACACAGCGACGGAAAAGCTGTCTGGGGGCGAGAGGAAGCGTGTGTCCATTGCTCTTGAGCTGCTGAATAACCCTCCTGTGATCTTCTTGGATGAACCCACTACGTAAGTATTGATTTCTTATGTTAAACCATTCGAAAAATCTAACAGAGTACTTATCTTCTAAAATCACATTCATAATGTTCTTCATTATGTACGTATATGGGTAGTATAATCTATATAATAAAAATCAATTGCTTTTCGTTTGTCTCGTTAAAACTCGAGAACGGCTGGGCCGATTTAGCTGATTTTGGTCTTGAAATGTTTGCCGTAGTCAAGGGAAGGTTTACACGGTGAGAAAATATGGAAAAGTTGCGAGGACGAAAAATAAGTCTTTATTGTGCTTTATTTTTTCTTACTGTCAGTTGGTCTGTCGAACGTAAGACGAAGGGAGAGTTTTAATGTCGTTAGGATAGGTGATACGAAGTACATCTAGTATAATATAAATTTCTTATATTTACGCAAACACTAAACATTGAAATAAAACTACATTTTTTTGGATTTTATCGCGTCTATTTCATTTATAAAGTCCAAAAAAATAGTTTTATTTCAATACGTAAGTATTGGAAAAAAAAACGCCCATGACTCAGAAATCAAGGTCACTACCAACTCAGCTATTCGGGTCATCGTAAACGTACCATAACAATCTATATACATATAATAAAAATGTAACTGATCGCTGTCTGTGAATGGAAGATATATGAGGAAAAACTATAATTGGGGGTCTTTATCAACGCAATAGAACGAGAAACAATGATTGTTAGATTTTTTGTCTGTTTGTCTGTGCGTTTAGGCGCTCTAATCTCGGAAACGGCATAACCAATTTGGGTTCGGTTTACACTAAAAATTTAGTGTTGTCTTGTTTTATTTCAATCAGTTTATAAATAAAAAAGTTATATCAATTGAAATAAAACTAATCTTAAGGATTTTATCGCGGTTTATTTTTTATTTTACGTTCCCGACGTGTCGGCTGCTTTACAGCAACCATGGTCACGGGAGGACTGAGGCGGATGAAGTAGTTTGAACTGGGGTACCTCATCTTTATTTATTGATTTCTTATATTTACGCGAATACTACACATTGAAATAAAACTAATCTTAAGGATTTAATCGCGTCGTATCGTCGGGAACGTAAAATAAAAAATAAACCGCGATAAAATCCTTAAGATTAGTTTTATTTCAATGTGTAGTATTCGCGTAAATATAAGAAATCAATAACTAAAGATGAGGTACCCCAGTTCAAACTACTTCAACCGCCTCAGTCCTCCCGTGGCCATGGTTGCTGTAAAGCAGCCGAAACATCGGGAACGTAAAATAAAAAATAAACCGCGATAAAATCCTTAAGATTAGTTTTATTTCAATGTGTAGAATTCGCGTAAATATAAGAAATCAATAACAAAAGTTATATCAATTTGAAGACTTTTATCCTAATCATTCTAAGGAAGGCATGGTAGGCAAGGACATTTCAACAGTCAGTAACAAAATTCTGTATGATATTCAATTGTTATGTAGATTCATAAGATTATGTCACATATTATGTACAAAAACAATGCGAATGCGATCTCAAGGTCACTCCAAGTTGGAACTAAGGAACTATTAAAATTCTCATTTTATTATACACTAGCTGTGCCCCGCGGTGTTACCCGCGATTAAAGAGTTAAGTTTAAAAAAACACGGTTCCTGTATGCTATCCCATAGGAACCGTGCATTTTTCTGGGATAAAAATTAGGCTATTGTCATTTTCTGACCCCTAAACTACCACTACCTATGCAAAAAATCATGTCGATCCTTTGCTCTATGAAAAATTAAAACAAATCTATCCCACGGGAACCATACATTTTACCGCGATAAAAACACATATAAAATTAATAGCCCATGACTTTCGACATAAATTATTTCTATAATTTTATTACAGGTATTAAGGGGGAAGCTCAGGTCAGGGCGCGAAATTCAAAATTTCAATGGTTTTTATATTTTTACGAAAAATTTGGACATTTTTACGATGTATAAAGAGTGGTTTTTACAAACCTTATGGTATTGTATCGGATTAGGTATTTTTTTAAGCAAACCTAATACATCGTGACATCCAATGCAGAATGCTAATATCGCAAAAAACTAAATTACATCGTAAAGATGTCAAAATTTTTCGTAAAAAAATAAAAACCATTGAAATTTTGAATTTCGCGCCCTGACCTGAGCATCCACCTTAAGTGTAAACAGTATCCAACGTTCTCGTTACCTTGTACCTCACATCCTGTATTTTGAAACGACCCTTTCACGTTTCAGAGGTCTCGATGACGTAGCATCGTCGACTTGCGTGTCCCTCCTGAAGCGAGTGGCTCGAGGTGGTCGAACCGTTGTCTGCTCCCTCCACACCCCCTCAGCCCGACTGTTCGCGGAGTTTGACCACGTGTACGTAGTGGCTGGCGGCAGGTGCGCCTACCAGGGCACTGCCTCTGGGGTGGTGCCCTTCCTCAATGAACTACAGCTGCCGTGTCCGAAGACATACAACCCCGCCGACTTTAGTGAGTATTGTATTGAATAATAGGTTAGACATTTCTTTATTTCTCAAAAAAATATTTACATCGCTTACATGAGAAAATTATTAGAATAATTACAATTACATTAAATGTAAGCATTACAAAGCGGTTTGTAGTATTCTATTTGCATAATAATATATAACAAAATTTGTAGGGAGTTTTACAATCAAATCCAGTTGTACGAAACAGAGGGCGGGTGATACCAAACAATATCAGTTAACTCACGATCGGACGTTAACCACGTGATTAACATAATTCTTAATGGTTCTTACATTTATAATTGATGTTGGATATTTATATGTTTTTAACTTATCCTGCATACTTCTACTACTATACTATATACTTATTTAAATACCTATTGATTTATCTATTTATCAGAAAAAAACCTTTAAAAAATAATTAATATGAAGCAGTGATAGCCAAGATGCTAGAACGTTTGCCTTGGAAACAAAGTGTGCAGGTTCATGCTTCGGCTCACACCTTTAAGATTTTGGGATATTCATGTGCAGATTCCTTTTTCAAAAAGTAATTATCACTTGCTGTACGGTAAAAGCAAACATCGTGAACAAACATACACGTTTGTCGAAAGACGTGTGAAGTTCATCAAAGAGCATTGTGCCAGCGTGGTAGACTATGGCCTCAATGCTCCTCATATTGAGGCGAGCGTGGCTGGTATAATGCTCCCCTAACCCCCCCCCCCCCCCTCCTATTACTAGCTGAACAGCTAGTAAGAATGTGGTGCGATTACTATATACAGTCACTTCGTCTTGAACTAAAACCGTGAATTAATAAGCATTAATTAATCACCTTACGAATTTTATACCCTGTTCAACTTTTGTAAGCTAGCTTTGACCTACAATACCTACCTTCTCTTTTGGCAAGTATAGTAGCATATAAATCGTTTAATTATCCCTGAACAACGAGATAAGTTGCGAAACAGACGCATGCTGCGTAGATAATACCAATCTATCATTGCATAGCTTGACTTCTATCTATAGTTTGAACACTATCGCTGTACCGCGCCTTGGGTATGTGCGCGGCGAGGCGGGGGGAGTATCGGCCGTCAGTCCGCGCCGCCGCCGGCAATATCGATCTCATCGATTCATGCTCTTTCCTCCGCCGCTCCCCACCACGCCCCGCATTCATGACGGCCTGATTAGCGCAGTGGTAGTAATTCTGCTTTCTGCGCCGAGGGTCCCGGGTTCGAATCCTGGTAGGGACACAAGCTTTGTGTGATGAGCACGAATGTTTGTACCCGAGTCATGGCTGTTTAATATGCATATAACTATTATATACTGAGTTCGCCCTCAGTCCATTGTACGGTACCCATAACACAAGCGTTGCTTAAAGTGGGACCGTATAGTTGGTGTGTTCGTATGGCGATATTTATTTATTTATTCCTAGGTCGCGCCACAGCGGTAGGGGTCAAACTATAAAAACACTTTATCGACACCTGTATATAATACTAGCTTTTACCCGCGTTTTACGCGTGCAATTTTGCTCTGTAGATCGACACACAAGGTCATTATGTAATGACAATAGGTACCCCAGTACCTATGACCAATTTAGCACATTCCAAATATTGGTCTCTTGTAGTACACATTCAACCTGTCAAAATTCGTCTCGTAGGTTTTCTGCGATATTGCAATCAACATGAATTAGAAAATACCGGTTTTGGATTCCCAGACGTCCAATTAGCGTGGCGCTTTTTTTTAATATCTTCCGTGGACATACCTTGAACATATAGATACGATTATTTCAATGCTTAGCGAGATTTGTACGTTAATTCGAATGACGTTAAAGCGACGATATTAATAAACTATGTTGTTGGCAAAATTGTCGACAAAAAATGTTTAAAAAAGTGAAGTGCACATATGCAACAAAAAAGAGTAGTAGTAAGCTACCTTTGTATCTTAATTACCACTCCTTTAATCTTTGCTAAGCCTCTTCTGTGGCTATACATTCTGGCTAATAAACTTAGACAATTGCGAGAGGTTTTGTAAGGGGAATTAATTAATCCCAAACTTAGGAATTATCTATACATAGAAATAAAATTGGAGTGTCTGTTTGTAATATTAAAATAACCGCTTTTTACTAAGTGCATTTGGATGTATACAGGTTACCTATACCGAAACAATTTTTTTTACAATTTTTGTCTGTCTGTCTGTCTGTCCGTCTGTCTGTCTGTCTGTCTGTCTGTCTGTCTGTCTGTCTGTCTGTCCGTCTGTCTGTCTGTCTGTTTGTTCCGGGTAATCTCTGAAATGGCTGGACCGATTTTGACGGGACTTTCACTGGCAGATAGCTGATGTAACAAGGAGTAACTTAGGCTACTTTTATTTTAGAAAAAAAAATAGGTTCTCACGAAAAAAAATTAAAACCAATGTTGCAGCGCAGCGCCTGAATAAGTTTGATAGCAACAACCTGCAATGCGTCCCGCGGGCTCAGAATGGGCGAGCAGGCTGTTGTCAACGGTTGTCTTTGTTAAATACCACGCGGACGAAGTCGCGGGCAATAGCTAGTATTAAATAAATAAATAAATATCGCCATATGAACACACCAACTATACGGTCCCACTTTAAGCTTAACGCTTGTGTTATGGGCACCGTACAATGGACTGAAAGCGAACTCAGTATATAATACTTATATACATATTAAACATCCATGACTCGGGTACAAACATTCGTGCTCATCACACAAAGCTTGTGTCCCTACCAGGATTTGAACCCGGGACCCTCGGCGCAGAAAGCAGAGTCACTACCACTGCGCTAATCAGGCCGTCTAAAAACATAAATAGATTCCAGGCCATTACATTCTTTAACTTTTATTTCAGTTATCGATGTTTCAAGCGGCGAATACGGATCACATGTAGAAAGAATGGTGACGGCAGTCGAGAACGGTAGAAACCAGGGTTGGAGGCACTACGCAATCGAGCAGTCTGCCTTCCAGGAGATGGAGATAGAGCAGCTGAACGCCGGGGGAGTGGAGAAACACAACTATAAGCACGAATGTTCAGCATGCCAGCAGTTCGTCGTGTTACTGAAGAGGATGTTACTGCAGACGATGCGGAATACGGTAATAATTTTGAAATGTTTAGTTTAATAATATATATTTTGACTGATTAGCTGGGTTGGTAGTGTATAATCCTGCCTTCTGTGCCGACAGTCGCGGCTTCGAAACCTAGTATGGACAAACATTGTGTGAAGAGCGCGAATGTTCGAACCCAAGTCATGGATGTTTAATATATTTATAAGTATCTATATACTGGGCTCGCCCCCAGTCCATTGTATGGTACCGTAAGCGTTGCTTAGTGTGGGACCACATAGTTTGTGTGTTCGTCTGGCGATATAAAAAAAATGATTTACAACAATTTAAAATTCATTGTAATAAATCGCTCGATCTTTACAAATACCCCGCACTGTACTTTAGTACAGCATTTTTATTTCATTCAAGACTTGGAGGAGGTTTATCCAATAGTGCATCTATAAAATAGTTGTAATAGATTATTAGAAGAATAGACGCCTTAAAATAAACAGGACTTGTACAAAATCTTAAAATCTCTTGTAACAATACTGTACATCCTTTTATATCCTATAGGGATTTTAAATTTAAATGAAGTGTCTTTTTAATAATAGATACTTATTGTTCATTATCATTTTCTTATTTTCAGAACTACCTCAGGCTGCGCGTGGGCATGCACTTGTTTCTGGGCTTCATCATCGCCAGCCTTTTCTATGACATGGGCAACGACGGCTCCAAGACATTATTTAACTTCGGCTTCTGCTACGCCTGTACCATTGCCATGTTGTACATTCCTATGATGCCAGTATTACTTGCTTGTAAGTACTATATTGTCAAGTCAAGTTGGTAGAATCAAGTCAAGTTGGTGGTGGTTGGTAGAACGTGTTTAGTCCGCCATCCCGCACTAGGGCAGCGTGGTAGACTATGGACTAAACGCCCGCGCTTTGAAGGTAGCCCGTCCCCAACAGTAGGTGATTAAAAAAGTGCCAGTATTTTTTATTATTATTTTACAAGTTAATTGATCTCTGTCCATAATCTTCTTTTAGTATCGTTATTTAAATGCAATCGAGAGACTAGGAGCTCTAGTTTTGGTTTCAAATTTTAATGTATATTAACGTATCACTGTTCTTGTTTTCAGTTCCAACAGAAGTACAATTAGTGAAGAGAGAATACTTCAACCGGTGGTATGGACTGAAGCCTTACTATGCTGCATTAGTCATATCCCGGACACCTGCCACTATATTCTTCAGTCTCATATACTTGGTCATCACCTACCCGATCACTTCACAGCCTCTAGAAATTTCTAGGATACTAATGTTTAGTTCTACGTGCATTTTAGTGGCGCTAATATCGGAGTCCATGGGTACTGTGATATCATCAATGTTAAGTGTCGTTGTAAGTATACCGTCTTGATTTTTACACTGCATTTTAGATTATTCACGATCCCGGTTAATGTTTTAAAAAGAATAATATGGAAAAGAAACTGATAAAAAAACCCAATTCTTTCCAAGCACTGTCCATGCTTCTTCAAATATCTAAATCTGAGCTAGTTTTAATTCGATGAGTTGTAGTGCTTGTTATTTTTTAATATCTTTGGTAACAACGGCGTTGCCCGCTCGCTGACATGGCCACAGATAAACTAATATTGACATTGCGTTGATGGTCCCAGAAATGTAAGCCAACCTTTTTCATAAATCCTGTTTGAGGCTACATGATAAAAAAAAGAAAATATTTTTTGTTTCAATTATAATGAACCCGCTGTATTTTTTTTACAGAATTCAGTGTTCCTTGGCCCAGCAATGAGCGTGCCTCTCATGCTCCTAGCCGTCTACGGGATCGGGAGTGGTGATGAACCTTTGCCCATCGTGTGGAAGCTAGCCAGGTCTTGCTCATTTCTTCGGTACGGCATCGAAGGTCTGGTGGCCGCTATATATGGCTCACCTAGAGACGACCTAATTTGCCCCGAGGATGTAGATTACTGTGATTATAAAAATGTTAAGTGAGTATTATGAACTTTGTATTTAAATTAACAATATTTTATTTTCAAACGAGAGTTTGATTTTGAAATATGTCAAGGATTGATATTGCTGTATTTAGCATGCAATATTATTTAGATCACCTATAGTTTAATGACTTAATCGTAATGTCATTATAGGTTTATGTAGCGTTTTTTCCAAAGTGTAATATTGTTCTAGCTACTTCGTACAACTAATGGGGATGTCCGGAGTGTCCTTTTGGGTGGACTTTGGAGTGCTTCTGGGTATGCTGCTTGCCATGAACCTCACTGGGTACTACCTTCTGCGCCAGCGACTATCGCCCAACTACGCCTTCAGGGCCATCAAACTTATAGGCAATTTCGTTAAGACTAAGATCAGTTCGGTGAATTCATGAAATTAATGTAAACGCCAAATGGAATAGTTTATAATTACGTGAAAGATTACGTGATTACTTGAAAATATTTTCCGTATGAAAAATATATGTACTCTCGAGTTTTTACTAGTGTAGTGAGCCTTGTATGGGCATGACCGATGTATTAATTATAAGTTCCAAGTATGACATCACCTACAGTGTAGTTTCTAGATTAAAGGAATTTAAATGCAATAATCTCCATATGTGATATTGATCCTATCTTGATACAATCATTGATCTAACTTTTGTTACGTCCCAAATTTATGTTTAGGCATATCCCAGTGGGATGGTATACCTAATGTAAGGTGTTTTTATAAGAATGTTAAGTAGAAGGTTTTCATGAACCTATAGTTTAAACGGTGTGATGACTTTTAAAGACGATGATATAATTAAGACTGATTGAAAGATTTTGAATTGTAATAAGATTAGATTCCATTACAATATCAATAAGGCATTGAAAATTAAACGTACGATACATTATTCAGTCTACTCATACTTTTGATGACATTTGGAATGTATTGGTGACATTTCGAACGTATTGGTGACATTTCGAAGGTATTGGTGACATTTCGAAGGTATTGGTGACATTTCGAAGGTATTGGTGACATTTCGAAGGTATTGGTGACATTTCGAAGGTATTGGTGACATTTCGAAGGTATTGGTGACATTTCGAAGGTATTGGTGACATTTCGAAGGTATTGGTGACATTTCGAAGGTATTGGTGACATTTCGAAGGTATTGGTGACATTTCGAAGGTATTGGTGACATTTCGAAGGTATTGGTGACATTTCGAACGTATTGGTGACATTTCGAAGGTATTGGTGACATTTCGAAGGTATTGGTGACATTTCGAAGGTATTGGTGACATTTCGAAGGTATTGGTGACATTTCGAAGGTATTGGTGACATTTCGAAGGTATTGGTGACATTTCGAACGTATTGGTGACATTTCGAAGGTATTGGTGACATTTCGAAGGTATTGGTGACATTTCGAAGGTATTGGTGACATTTCGAAGGTATTGGTGACATTTCGAATGTATTGGTGACATTTCGAATGTATTGGTGACATTTGGAATGTATTGGTAACATTTTGAATGATACTCTGCATTAATTTATACAAATATGTAATTTGTATTGGTGTAGATAAGGTTATGGTTTCATACCTATCAAATAAAAAACAATGTTCTTCAAACGTATTTTATTTACCAAATGTATTTTCTCACAAAAAATCACACATTTTCTAGCGAACAAAAAATCCTTTCAACAATGACTAGGCCAGTCAATCACGCTCAAAGAAAAATAACATTTCACATTGGTAGCAATAGTTTTATAACATTCTAAATTGTGCTTTAGGTACTCCATCGAGCACTTGCGTTCTTAGAAATGTAACCTTGAGATAATACAGTAGAGTTCAAAGTACTTCTAATCCTACTGACGCTCAGTGCAAATGTTAATTTTAATCAGGTGCCTGAATATTTAGTTTTTAAACTCACGGTGCATCTTATATTCTCTCTACCTGTGATATAATATCTAAACTTGATTGAGATTATTTGTTAATATCGTATAGATTCAATGCAGATCAAGTCAATTCATGTATTTCATATAGGCCTACGCAGGCCGCTACGCTATTTGCAAGTCATATTCTAATATATTATTAGGTATAAGTGTAACATATATTATTTATTTATTTATTATTTACACACATCGCGTTTGAACTATGTCAGTATTGTATCGGAATGTTCAAGATTCATGTTAGAATAAAATGCGATACGTTCTAGGTTACCTAGAGCGGGCTTATACATCCGCAATTTCATATTATGAAACCAAAACGGTCGGAATTGCATAAAATTATTTTTTACATCACACACGTTCAGATTATTTTCTATTATGATTTTATTCAGAACGATCTGATCGAACTGACGAGGGGAGGTGTGAGGCGTGTGTTCGTTTTTAAGATTATGAAAGTCCGGATATATAAGGCCATCTCTCTAGTACACATTAGTGTTATAAGCTGCCAGATTTTAAATAAAATCACATAGAAATTTGTCAAAAATAATTAAAAACTTATTTTAGAACAAACTCCGGTAAGTTATTAAGTAAGTACCTGAGTATTGTAGCTATTTTCATTAATGTATTTTCTAGTGGCTCCCGGCAAAGGTTTTTCCCAAATTCTAATAGGTACATACTATTGAAAAGTTACACGAAATTATTTTATAGCGTATAAAAATCCTATAACATCTTAAGTAATACGTTTTTTTTCTTGTTCTACAAAACGGCGATGGTTGCGATATAATATTAAAGGTATCATGTATATTTTCTACCATTAATATCACATAATTATGATTTATATTGATGATGTGATTAGGGTTGCCACCTTTTTTTGGAAGTAAAATAGTATTTTTTTTCAGCAAATTACAAACAATATAATCTGTTTGGGAAATTCAAGAAAACAATAGAACCTGTATAACATTTTCGTCAAGAAAAACCATCTCAAAGATGGCGCGGACACAATGACAATGACAGAAAGTTGACGTTCCCCTATCCCTGACTAAGCGACTTTAATGCGTTTTGTTCTGACATTCACCATGCTGTGCTGTGCTGCGCGTGCGTTTCAGCCACAGTGAATATAATAAAGTGAGACAGTTGAATTAGCGATAAAAGAAAATACATAATTTTACTATTTTTTTTTTTTTAATTTATAGCACAATTGACAAAAAAATTGTACGAAAATATAGTACGGGTGGCAACCCTAGATGTGATATCTAAATTTGTATTGAGCTTATAGTAGTTGTGTAGATAGACCATTTTAGATATAATGCCGATAATAATAGACAAGTATATATACATAGAACTGGTAACAATCCAAATAGTTATACATTCATACATTCCATAACACTGGGTAGTCTGAACAAAATCCCTCCAAAATAATAAAGGGAAATAATTGAAAAAATACAAAAAGAACGAACCTGCTACCTATTTACAATAAAAAATAATACTTTCATGAAAAATTATGTGAGTATAATAACAGTTGTAAATAAAAAAATCTAACTTAACGAGTATTTAAAATAATAAAACTAGTTCACATATTGATTTCTTATATTTACGCGAATACTACACATTGAAATAAAACTATTTTTACAGATTTTGCGCACCATTGCAAGACCTCATGACGCTGTGAGCACTTTCTGCGTAGATCGGACCGCAAGCAAGAACTAAATATGAGGGTACCCGAGTTCAAACTATGACAATAGAACGTCAAACACCTCAGTCCTCCCGTGACCATGGTTCCTGTAAAGCACCCGAAACGTCGGGAACATAAAATATATACGATAAAATCTTAAAAATTAGTTTTATTTCAATAATAAAATTAATTTAAGGATGTGAGATTTTACAATGAATACCTTAGGCCGCAAGTTTTAAGGCTGATTTTTGTGATGAAACTATCAAATCAACTAGCGTAGATACCTTAAACGTACGTTGTAATGAACTATAATTACCGTAATATTATTTTAAAACGCAATAATATATCTGACTTGTAATGAACTTAATATTAAATTTTGTGATCGTATCTATTGTACTCTAAGGCGAAAACTTAATATAACTTATCTACACACTGTGATGATGAGAAACGTACGACCAATAAAATCAATACAAAAAAATCTATGACATTTTTGAGATTTTAAAATCCTAAAAACTTACTTCTAGAAAATCAGTATGGTTAAAAAATAAAGACTTCTATTAAATTGAGCCCGGATTAAAACATTGAAATCAAATATTTCTTAGTAATAGATTTAGTACTACATAAACTTGTGATACTACTCACTAGTGTCCTTCCTGTGACTTCTGTCGCCTGCTTAATACCTAAAACTGCTTTTTTTTTTTAAATATTAATAATAATTACATCCACATTCCACGTTCCCGGCACTTACGAAAATAACTTAAAAAAGTGGTAACCACGTTAATCCTAATAGTTCTAATACTTAACACAAATATTTAATGATACCTTTAATTTTAATATAAATAATACATGAATATATAGTGATGTTAATATGGACGAATATAATATGGGAAATATTAATAATATATTTTTTTAAATAAAAAATAAACCGCTAGTCTTTCAAAAGGTATAACAAAATGGAATGTAAAATTTTAGACTTAAATTAATATTTACAAATTGTAAATTAGTTTGGCACCTACCTACTCCTGCAGGCTTATTTTAAAACATTCGAAATCGATATCGGAAACGGAATCGAAAACTTCCGAGCTGGATTACCGCAATCGCTATTAAAATTTCCGAATTTGATTATCTTCGATGTATCTTGATGAAGATACCAAATCGTTTTATCAAAAAATTTTAGTCGGAAAGCCCGTCGGGAGCGACATCAACATCGTTATGTTTCAAATCCGTTTCCGATGTCGATTCCGAACGATTTAAAATAACCCTCCTCAACGGGAAGAATATCGTTACGCGGTGCCATAATACTAAAGGTACCGATATAAGTACTTACCGTAGATTATAGTAACAGGGCTTTTACACGTTCAGGTCAACCACTTGACAGAGAGAGACAGCTATAATGAAGCAATGAGACAGATAACACCTCTATTTCTCTGTTGAGTGATTGATCCAACCGTCTAGAAACCCTTAAGTGGTGTACGTGTCCTAAAGTCTTATTTTGTGACTAAGTCCGTGATCAAAGTAAAGATCACTATCAAATATTTGTGAACGGATTGTAACTCTAAATCACTTGTTTTTATTTCATTTTTTATTTTCGCGTTTCGTTTCTATAGCAGTGATCTGACTGATCGAGTAGCAACAAAATGCTGCTTCTGCTCGGTCAGTCAGTACAGGGTTCGCCATGAAAAAGGGCTGGCTACCTCACCCGATCGTTGCCTCGTTGCCTACCCGCCTGCTAGTATCAAGTTCGCATGAACTAAGTATTCGAATCAAAGCTGAAGCTGCCGAGTGTGGCATCTGCCTGGCTCAGCCTCACGCGGTCCGATATTTTATTCCAGATTAATCTTATTCCCAGTAACATAAACTTTATCTTTTAACACTCGCTTAATATTGTAACCGGGAATAAAAGCCTGTGTTAATCGTTAACATTAATTGCCCAGGAATGTTATGTTTCTCTTCCTCATTATGTCGTTATCGGTTATCACTTTGTCTAATAGATGGTCCAATACAATCAGAAGCAGAATCATTATAAATACAATCAGGTACGTTAGAATGTGAATTGCTGGCTCGCTTTATCATTATCGCACTGGTTCAGATACAGAGCAGGTCTATCTGAGTCTAAGCACGCGTTCAGTTTAGCGTGCCTGAGCATATGGCCGTGTCGTCGCCAGAGTTGCGCGTCGTCCGACGGGTCGCAGGCTGCGAGGATGGCTGTCACCCGGTCTTCGGATGAAAGGGAGACGCAGAGACGGTGGTGGCGAATCAAACCGTTGTCATAACCCCACTCCTGGTTACCACCAGTATAATGACAGGGGTACAGGCCTGAAAACGATTTTGAGAAACCAATTAGGAGTTACATTGCAACTATTGACTAATAAGGAACATATTATAGTGGGTCTAGAATGAGTTTTACAGAAATGATGTACGTGATTGACCAAGTCCAATAGTAGACGAGGTGACCAATAAAACATAATAGGAATACGATAAATGGCATAGATATGAAAAGGAGAAGGTAGTGCGCCAAGATATGACCTACATTATTGCGAGAATGACACACGAGAGATTGTACATTGTTCAATAAATCCATTGTTGTACCACTTGTTTCTTTAATATTCGCTGCATGGAACATTGAGATAGTTACAAATGTTATTCAATCAATATACCTAGTGTCTCCTGTATCTGGTAAAACTGTTTCCCTAGATTTTGCTTTTAATTAGGACCTACATTATTTTATTTATGGAGTTTATCATCACATACACAATGAGAACTTCCTATGCTCGATTCTCTGACGCTGTTCTAAGTACTTAAATATTTATACATTTATACCTAACTAGCTTCTGCTAGCAGCTCCGCCCGCGTTGCCTCGATGATCTATAGCCTCTCAGATATAATGTAGCTTACTAGTAGTGAAATAAGTTTCAGAATCGAAGATTTACCTCGTACATCCTATCTTACCAGCTAACAAACTTTACTTCTTTATAATAATAGTACTTATGGATAATATAAACTGATAGTTACCTAATGTGCCATCAACGACATGGCCCATGGTGTCCAAACACCGCACCCCTTGTTTGATGACGTGCGAGGTGTCAGTCATCGCTGGTACCTGCAGCTCCGGGTACACATGCTCCAAGTACCAGCGGAACGGCTTGCAGTGAAGCTTCTCGCGGAGATTCACGCGATCCGAGATGCTGAGGAAGAAGAAGAAGATGGTGATGACGGGAGTGTTTAATTAATAAGTACTTTTAGGTTAGGTACAGAAAACGTTGGAATCTCACAAGGTGGACTGAGAGTCTGACGCGTCGCAGGAGGCTGAATATGGATGCAAGAAAATCCTTGATGAAGACTTGTACCCAACAGTTGATGTCTTCCGAATTATGTAATAGATGGATTGAATTAATTAGTAGCAGTCATAGCTAATCTCGTTTTAGAAACTGCAGTTATAAATTCCAGCTCTCACTTATGGAATTTCCCAAATTCATTTGCAAATGATTTTGATTTGCAAAAACTGTTTGAGCAACAATGGCAGGAGTACCCTTGAGTATTAAAAAGAGCTGATAATGGCGAATTAAATATCAAGTCAACCTATGTAGAATACTCGTAGGTAAGACCTACACTGTTAGAAATATTATTGCCTCAGTAAATTTCAGGTAATTTTCACACGGCAATACTTCCCTACCTTTACAGGAACGGGGTAGGAGTACTGATAAGCAAAAAAAAATCTCTACTTTGAAAATCAATACTCACTCTCCAAATTCGACCTGTTTCGCCAACGGCTGGGACCTATAGTACAGTTCCTTGTAGTCGTCCATCCAGACTTCAGCGGCTCTCCTGGTGTTCCTCGCGAACACGGCCCCGGACCCGCCGGGGAACGTGTAGGGGTGTCTCTTGCGGAAAACGTGACCGACGCGGGAGCACGGCACGATTTCTAGGGAGCCGCCGCACTGCCACACCCTGAAATGTGGACGTATAGTTTGGAGATTTGTATTTTAATAATAAAGTATGATATTACTACCATACTAAAAGTAGTAGACAATATAAACGTTTTCATGCACAATCCGCAAAATTCTAAAAAAAAATATGATTGATGCAGTCAAGACTCGTACTACGCTATTTAAAATGTATTTTTAATGATTTGAGCAGATTTTTTTTATATTTCGTCCTATCAGAAATCTTATTCAGCTATATGATTACCTACGTACATCCCCTATAATATTATTTCATAATTTAGTTACACTCTGTATATCACCCAATGCGTTCAGCATCACTTACCTGAAAGATATCTCCAAGTTCTCTCCCCCCCACACGTCCATCTTCATATCGTACTTGCCGAGCTTGTTGAAGTAGTTCCTGTCCATGCTGAAGAGCCCGCCGGCTATCATAGGAGTCCTGATCACCTGGGTCGGGTCGCTGAGCCGGGCGCTTCGTTCAGCATGAGCGAGATACTCCCACTGGAAAATTAGGTTTTGAATACTTAAGAACCTCTGAATAGTCCTTACCGAGTCAAGCATTTAGTTAGCTTTTTAATGGCTGTGCTTGAACGTTGTTCCGTCTAAAAGCGCTTTGTTATCGTTAAAAACTCTTCTGTGACCACCCAATGTATAATGTAAGTGTTTTTTGAAAGCCAAGTCATTAAATGAATAAAAATTTAAAAAAAAAATGGTGAAGTAACATTTCAGACTTTATTGGGTCCCATAAAATGTTAATCCGCTACCATTAAGTATTTAAAATATAAACATACAACACAACGATAGCCATCATTGGTTGCTATAGTTACGATGATTTCGTGATAAGTCCGCGGGGTTGTATAGTCCTTTGACATGTATTAGGTAGAGCTTGTTCTGATGTATACCTTGAACACCAGGTTCCAGTCGAAGCCTCCTCGAAGGTCTGCGGACGCGCCTATGTATTGGAAGGTGTCCATGCTGATCACATCGATCACCGGGCAGACCACGCGGGATGGGTCCTGGAATAATATAATAATAATAATAATAATAAATCTTTATTTCAGACCATTTGGATCCATATTGATTGTTAGTATGAAATGAGCCTTAACTTATTGTTAGTAATATCACAATGCTATGACACACGATATGTCACAGCGGGTGCATGAAGCTCTATCCAGTGGCCCACTATCGGACACTCCCATCTATCACTCAATGCTCTCAGGATGCTGTGAGAACTGGTACGCACTCTGTGGAAGAGGGAGGCACATCGTTTCCGAATGATAGCATGAAAACCATCAATTCCTGCCTCAGCGAACATTCCCGATGCGCTACAGAAACTAGGCAGCCCTAACAGCACCCTGAAGGCATTGTTATATTGAACATGCAGGGCGTTGCATGCCCTCTGCGTATACGAGACCCACAGACTACACGTGTAGAATGACTGACAGTATGCTCTAAAGAGTGTCATTTTAACTTGTGTGGTACATCGTGCAAATCTGCGAGCCAGCATATTGCATCGGACAGACAGCGCCCTACGCTCCCTTTCTAAGTCTACATTATCACTTAGATTTTCGGTAACCCAGTGACCCAGGTACTTAAATTGAGTTACTCGTGTTAGAGGAACGTTGTACAGTGATACTTTTAATAGGACACAATTTTTTATAACACCTTAAAAATATCGCATTAGGAGTGTTATTCTGATCTGCTTAAATTACTTTCTTTAAATAGACCTTTAAATGAGAGCTTGAGAGTAGTAATCTTTATTATCTCATATATTTTTATAAAGGACCAAGTTTCACCACTGTAAGTCCTGTAACTTTGGATTGGAAGCGGGTTCGAATCCAAGGTTCCAATCCAAGTCGAAGTATATATCGTTTTGGAAACTGCGAGGAATTTAAACGTAGATAACAAAAAAATCGATTTGGATGACAATGCTCGACTTTGCTCCATTGCACAGCGGGAGGCAAAATAAACTTTTTAATCAAGCTGCAAGCCGCTTAATATTGTGTGGGACTACACTCGATTCAAGTACCTAATAGCTATGGCAAAAACGCTTGAACGCACGAAAAATCTGCCTCGTTTCCACAAGGTCCTCCAAATTTCACTTGCTATAACCAATTTAACATAAGTATTCCCCCCCGTTCGTCCAGAAATTGTGCTCCCTAAGAACGTGATAAGCTGATCGATCGTGTTCATTATACAGTATGATCTTAGGACGTTCCACTTTCGATCCTTTCACTGTTTGCTCCGAAAGAACCTATTCGCTGCGTTCAATGCCAAGTGTTACGTCAAGGTTGTCGTGACCATTGTGCGTCGAACCGGTTGGTATGTGCTAATATTATGTGATCGGTCACACGTAGCATTTTAGAGGAGACCAATCTGACCTCCGATCAGATTAAACTCGACCTCATTTATTGGGAATAAGGGTGTTATTAAGATGTTGCAATATGGGGAAAAACAGTGATCGCCATATCCTATCGCCATATTAGTTATGTTATTTCTGTGCCAAAATACAAACACTATTGTATCGTCATGCTATCACTCTCATTCTTATTCACGAATTCCGTAACGTGAAAGGGACGGATCATACTAACTCTACGAAGGTAACTCTACGAAAATATTGCTTAAGCTAGCTCTATCTGTAGTTCCCCTCTAGTCAAATATTATACAAAATGAATGAATTTAAAGAAATATACCTACTTTTTGTTTCGATGCTAGGTTTCAATTGACCTGTGGTATTCTGCTCTCCGCATTGCGTCAATGTTAGGTAGGTGTAAGCCGTTCAATAACGCTATTTACTTTCAATATTCCATTCCTTAGCTTGTGTTTCAACAGATTGATTCATGCATCGTGCACAGATATTGCATGAAATGCAGGCTACATGTAACATAGACTCTACAAGAAGGCATCTATCGAAGTTACTTGTTACATAAGCATTTTGTACTTATACAAGATAAACTTGAACGATTGATCGAATATGGTGTTGTTCTACATCTAAATTAAATTTAAATAAATGTTTCAAATAAATGTTCGTATTCCCGCGCGCGACTTAGGTATGTTTAAAAGTCACTCATTTGAGTGAATTATTGAATGATATTCACTGAAATTAGTGGAATTTAGGGGATATGCTGTATGGGAGAATACGAAAATGTATTTAAAACATTTAGTGCAATTTAGATTTAGAGAATGCCGCATAGAGTCGACTCCAAAATCGCGAGCGAATAAAAAGTAATGCTTCATTAATTAAAAAAAAACACGGATAAAGTAGGAATATTGGTATATAATATGTTACTAAAACAATCAATTTCAATTTATTTATTTTGTGTGTGTTCACACAGTATGCTAAAAAAGTCTAGGTATAGTATAGTTTAATAATTAATAAATCTTTATTGAAACAAGAAAAAGAACATGAAAAAGTAATTGACGTTCTAGTGTAACGTTAAGTTCGTTGTATAAGTAGCGTTTGTTCAATGAATGTACATTCCAATTCAGGCTAGACAATATTCAAGACAGATTATAAATCTTTCGTTAATTTTATACGTACAGCATATAAATGTTACATAGTTGCATTACAATCAGTAAATCAGATTGCAGCAATCGACCAATTGTGAGAATAGTGAAAGGATACACTTGCGAAATAATATCTCTTAGTTTTCTTGCACTATTCAGTATTCATTTTAGATGTTAATTTGTGTGAAACATAACCAAAGATAAACAAATACGTAGATATGTGTTGCCAGTACCAACGCGTTGTCATTAATGTCCCAGCTGATGCACACACGTGTACGTTATAATTATGGTAGTGTAAATAAGATTGCATGATAATTAGCACGAGCTAAAGCAAGACGGCTATATGTAGCACTGCGTCGTTTCAATGTACCTAGACTACATAATTATATTGAGTAGCAGATGCATTGCGTAGTCCAGTTATATGGCGCATGGCGCCATTTACGAGCGCAAGAAACCTATCTACGTCTTTCCTTATTCCTTATAGACATCAATGAAAATAATTATATGCAAGTGATTTGATGTATGCTTGGCCGAAAGAATTACGATACTTTACACAATACGAAATATTGTTTTTTTTGCCCACTATGTATTGTTTGGTTACTTAATTAGTTTACCGTACTCCGTGCAACAATGATGTTGGCTGCAGATGACCTCTGTAACTTCAACAGTTGAGCTGGCTTACGTTTGAGCTACAGCCAGTTACTGCTTAAGCTAGGAGTTGAACTCTCCTCCCTGCTTCTAGGTCACTGGCAGCTAAATAAGCATATCAAGTCACAAGAGTGTGTCTTGAAGAAGGTAAGTATATAGGTCACGCTATATAGGTAGTAAATGTTCCGTGGTTTTTTTTTTTATAGGACTAGTCCCGCCACACACTACCACCACTGCTACTCCTGTAAGCCAGGATCTACAGTGGTGTCCAATGAAGACACGGAGGTTTGACCCTCGGCGTGTCCCGGGATAAAGTTAATTGTCTTGGAACCCGCAAGAATTTAATCGTATGATAAAAATAGGAGGAGTTGGAAGAAAATTATCCACTTCCCTCCATTACAAAGCGGGAGACAAAAAAGATCTGGTAGATAAATTTCCACAGAAGCAAGACTCTTACTGGACTAAGTCCAGGTGTAAGAGTCTTGTTCCGTGGTATGTTGGTATGGACTGGAGGTGAAGGGATTACACCTGGACTTAGTCCAGCTGTAAGAGTCTTACAGCTGGACTAAGTCTAGGTGTAAGAGTCTTGTTCCGTGTTATGTCGGTATGGGCTGGGGGTGAAGGGATTACAGCGTCGATGTGCCTTACACAACGAGCGGTATCTTCCGCTCACCACGGTTGAGCAACCCGGCTGCCCTGAGTTGCAGGAGCCAGCGGACTTAAACTAGCTAACAATTTTTTTTAAAGTCGGTCCAGGAAAACCTCGAGCTTATTTTGATGACCCGATTAGCACAGTTGGTAGTGACCCTGCTTTCTGTACCGAGAGTCCCGGGCTCGAATCCCGGTAGAGGCAAACTATGTATGATGAATACAAATGTCTGTACCCGAGTCATGGATATTTAAAAGTAATTATATATTAATCGCCCAATCCATTGATAGTACGGTATCCATATTATAGACCTAGCTTAGTTTGGGCCATACAGTTGGTGTGTTCGTCTGGCGATTTTGTTACATATTCTGCATGAACTGTGCTTATACGGTGAGAATTATTGATTTAAAATGTACACATCTATTAACACTCTCACTTGTGATTAAAAGTATTAACAGTAACTCTACATAGCACTTTGTAAGAATCATGTGGTTACTAGACCGTCGAGACAGGTTCTTACTAAAAAAACAAATTGAAAACCTCCTCCTTTTTTTGAAGTCGGTATAAAATTAGCTCGTCCATCTGGCCTTCGTTTTGGCTCTCGCCTTCTCGATGGTGAAGCTGAAAAGTTTCAGGATCAGTATGTTTTTCAGAGAGAAAAATTGCAAGGCTAAAATTATTTTATTGTTTAAAACGCTGTCAGCTCGTGGCTTGGATAGCACAATAAAATGCACCTCAATATCTGTAACATTACGTTTTGCAAGCAGCTTTCAAGCGCTACGTTTTGCAACAGCTAGACATGTTTGCTTTATCTTTTGCGCGGCGCCTGCGCCGATTTCCGGTCGAATGGTGATTTGATTGATGCTTTTAGCAGATTTTATTTTATTTTACTTTCGGGAGTTTTGATATGAATAGTATTTTTTGCTTGTGATGTGAGAATGGAGGATGTTAAAATATATCTCATAAATATTAGTAGAGAGGTGCAATTTTATGCGAGTGAGTCCAATCTAAACATTACTTATGCTTATAGAGTTTATTGTAAATTGTTAAGCAACTCCTAAATTACTACATAATAGTTTGAAAATGGATCATTATGATACAAATTTCCATATTATTAGTTGTAATTGATCCCATTTAAAGTAAATTTACTTCAATATTGGTAATAGAATAAACGACTTAATTATATTCAGATTGAGCACATTATCGAATGCTTTACTATTAAATAGGGTAGGATAGGTTGTATTTTAATAGGGTCGTCATACATTTTCGGAAAAACTAAAAGTTACAGCTGTATATTTCATAAAGCTAAAGAAACATAATATGAGTTAATCTACCAGATCTTTTTGTCTCCCGCTTTGCAATGGAGGGAAGTGGATAATTTTCTTCCAACTCCTCCTATTTATCTTTCGATTAATTTCGTGCGGGTTCCAAGACAATTAACTTTATCCCGGGACTCGCCGAGGGTCAAACCTCGGTGTCTTCATTGGACACCACTGTAGATCCTGGCTTACAGGAGTAGCAGTGGTGGGAGTGTGTGGCGGGCCTAGTCCCATTTAAAAAAAAAATATGAGTTATTTTTTTTTCTTCTTTTATTAAAAAACTAGCTGTCTCGGCGAACTTCGTACCGCTTCAGAATTATTATTTTAGTGAATTATTCCCATGTTCTAATTGTTATTCTGCTATACGGTGCGGAGACAAATTAAAAAAAATCGAAGATCATAAAAATCGGCCCACCCGTTCTGCAGTTATAAATGGTGTAACTAACACCACTTTGTTTAATGTATATAGATATCAAAATGTTAATAAAAATATAAAGTATTTTGGTAGTAAGCACATCACTTGAGAATGACTGGTCCGATTTGGATTTGTTTTCATTACTCGTATAGTACTCCGAAAAAGGTTTTAGTGATAGAGACATTCAAAATTATGTCCTCAAAATTGGGGACAGGACCACGGCTAGCTAGCTGCTAGTTTCAAATGAATCCACTTTTAGTCCAAATCAATTAACTTCTTCGTACATTTGAGTACCGATTGTCATCATCAAACCGTCATTTTATTGGTTGAACTTCTTACGCAATCATTTCAAAGGGAAACAACATACATAACATGACATTTGAACATTTTTTTTTATATTAAAAGCAATCTATATAATAAGCATTACCCCACATCAATTTGTCAAGTGTACAAAATATATCATTAGTTTTATACAAATCCACACTTGTGAACATCATTACGTGGTGTGGTGCCGCTTCCTTGACCAGGGTTACAACATCCTGCTCTATTCAGTAGCATTATGACGTAACAGAGTCTATAATGTAGTACGTAGAAAATCACCTGTTACTGTAAGATTGATGGTGTATGAACGATAGTAGATTGTACAACAAGTGCATAAAGTAATCCATTTTATCCGAGATTTTTTATCTAGATATTAAAGTCAGTAAATTTTATAAACGAGCACTCTGCTTTTTATCTCAATTGCGAGGACATGAAAACAGTGATAAAAAATAAACGTAAAAGTTGTTTTTTTTTATATAAAGAAAAATTTATATGACTTCTTACTCACTGTACTATTCTGTATGAAACATCAGAACTCTTAATGTGATCGTAACTAGATCGAGAAAGCATGTTGTCACTGTCATACTTACTTATGATATCTGCGGTGTGAGAGGGATGGATAGCGTTAGGTACGTTAACGAAGCGGTATGTAAAAAGGATGGTGCTTGTTGTGATCAGAGCATTTTATAATATTGTGACAATCTATTATATCTTGTTATAAAGCCTACATTGATGTAACTCGATCGTATTTCACAAGATAAAAGCTCGGTAATACAGTATGATGAAACAATACAAAATATAAAATTTTATTTATGATATTGTAAATTAAAAATGTTCAACATATTTTTTTATGTGAAAGTACTTCCTTTCTGAAAGAATCCAGTGTACTATCGTCCATAGCGTGTTAAATTAACAGTCATACCTGTTATGTTGAAGCGCTGCACGCAATGTTATGTAACGTTGGTATTATTTTTGTTTTTTTGTTACATTTCCGTTTTATCGAAGCTTCATAAATCATTAGCCACAAAGCATTGTACATTGTGAATTATAAATGGACTTCGTGTTGTCTGAAACTATATCATAATTACATTTTAGCTAGATGCTACTAGCGATATCATTTTTTTAAAGAGACTGAGGAAGACGTGTGCGAGATCAAGTCTGTAGGTCTTATTTCGGATATTTCGTGATATGTATACATCCCAGGGTAATAGTAAAACAATTTGGAAATGGATTAATACTTACTATTTAATAACGTGTTTATTTTTGGACATTTATAAGTATACTAGCTGTTACCCGCGACTTCGTTCGCGTGGTATTTAACAAAGACACAACCGTTAGCAATAGCCCGCTCGCGCGTTCTGAACCCGCGCGGCCGGCAGCCTTTGTGATATTAAGTCGTTGGTCTAAAATAAAAGTAGCCCAAGTTACTCCTTGTTACATCAGCTATCTGCCAGTGAAAGTCCCGTCGAAATCGGTCCAGCCATTTCAGAGATTAGCCGGAACAAACAGACAGACAGACAGACAAAAATGTTGTTTTGGTATATGTACCGTGTATACATCCAAATGCACTTAGTAAAAAGCGGTTATTTTAATATTACAAACAGACACTCCAATTTTATTTATTTGTATGTATGTATAGATAAGTAATGTATTAATCAACTATGAGTGTAGTGCTGCTTGAGCCCAACATCTACCCAACCCAAGCCAACCCCCCCTGCACGCGCTTGTAGTTTGTAAGAATAGCTGGCGTCGGTGGCCTAGGTCACCGTGGTGCTCCCTGCTAGGCAACAGAAGGGGCTAACCATCAACCTAGCCGGGAAACCGACTGGAAGCGGTATCAGTGACCTTCGGCCCTAAATAGCCCGTAAAAGATCTGGTGCAGAAGTCAAGGGGAAACCAGCGCACTAATTTCCCAATAAAACCATATGTAGAAATGTCCAATAGAGACAAATCATATATGGTCACTAGTATAAGTCACGTTGGCTGTCAGGCAGTTAGTGATAGTTTTATTAAATAATACTACGTACTATGTTAAGTATTTAGAACTATAATGTTGATGAAGTACATGATAATTTTACACAATCTAATGAGGACTCAAGTTCGGTTAATATTCGGCATATTAATCGAATACTCGGCCGAACACCGAACATATAAAAGTATGCCGAATAACAAATTAAAACCGAATGTTCGGCGCATGCCTACTATGTCTACTTCAGTTGTGTATGAATTGCAAAGTTGAAACGTTGATATTTATCAGCAATTTTAATTCATTTAGCAGTACGATGGCCACACACATTTTAATATGCCGGTCGTTCAATTAGGTATGTTGTGGATAGTTTTCTTAAAAGGACATTCTATAAAAATCCCGTATGCAAATTAACTGTTTAACATGATTGTATGAGATGATAAGAGTAGAAAAATTAATGATGGATGGATGGAGATATAAATACAAATAATAGTCGTTAGTAAACGATGCCTTAAAAAGAGTACTTAATGTATAAATAATCCAACATTGCTATGTAATCAATTGACCGTAAACTGGTGTTCAGTGTGCGGAAGGCCTAAAACACGGATAGCAAGAAACATTCTACTATTATTAGGTTAAAAAACATTCTGTTAAAAATAAATAATAATGGTTACATACATTCAGATTAACCAGTATTACATAAAATTGAGAGTTCGTAGACGAGAATGCATTAGATAAATAGCATGGTTATAATAAAAGTTTCTATAAATAACATTGACTGTAGAAATTATTCATATTGTAAGTCATCATCAAAGTAAATGTATTCATTTAGATATTAATATTTATTATTAGAATTTAAAATAATATAGGAAAGATCTAGAACGTAACTAGGAAATTGTTTTTAGTTATGCTGTAGCTGTAATAATGGATTTAATTTAATATTTATAATTTATTAGTTTGAGCAATAAACATTACCATCGCATCGGCAATAATACTAAAGCAATGGAGGCTCCTTTCTAGACAAAATAATCGTTAAAAAAATTTCCAAAATCCACGGAAATCCCACTTATTAAGGCCAAGTAACTTTGTCTAATCAGTGGGTCATAAAACAGGACTTTTGTGTTATTACCGCTCGGTCTGTTTCACCGCGACATGTCTACGAAATACCTTCACGAACGTTCGAAGTGGGCCTTGACATTACGGTAGCATGGAATGGTTGCTGCCCGATTTGGTACATTTAGACTGGGTATACCAATGATCCGTATTTACTATCAATTTCGACGATTAGAATTAGAATTTAGGTCCATTCGAAGTCGAATTATTAACAGTTTTAGACGCAGTTTATCGCATTATGTTCATAGATATAATACTTTCTTTATATTGCGTCATTGGTGTCTCAAAATTAAGGTACCCTACTCATAAAATGATTTTTGTAGTGGGGCGATAACTAACATTGTAAGTATATTATATTTACAACTCTATCATTTAAGTATTGTTATGTAATAAAACCATATGTTAAAATTATAAAGCATTTAACACTATTACATTAACAACACTTATAAATGAAATATGGAGTTATAGCACGACTATTATCGTAAACTCATATTAATCTATCTATATATATAAAAGCGAAACCCACAGACCAACCATGAGACCTAGGGACTTGAAATTTGGCACGCGGGTTCTTTTGGGCCCCTGAGGACCCCTGAGGCGCTAAAAGGGGGAGTCAACATTTGCACGGAAAATGTTATGTGCTACTTTTCTATACGATCGGAGTCGCGGCCAACAGCTAGTTCTATATATATATATATATAACAAATGCAAACTAACGTGGTTATTTAGTTACGTAAGATGTCGGCGGCTAAGCGGTTACTTTCGTGGACTATAATAAATAGACACATAATTGTATGACGAGATGCAATTAAATTAATTTCACTGAATAAAATGTTATGTAGCCTATAGGAGTGTTTAGTCAATTCGATCGTTATTTTTTTAATTACCGTGTTAATTCTCGTTCTTATAGAATTGATCTCACAAAACTTGGTTAGCTAGTATAAGTAGTATGCGAGGTTTAGTGGTCAGGACTGGAGTATCTCGAGAGTTTGAGGTCTTTTTTCATTATAAATTTGAATTTATCTTTTTTATAGAGGTTATAGACATTGTTCTTGAATCTGTAATGGCCTAACGCTCTTCCAGTCATGTCGATTTAATAGTATATTTGTATTTATTTTTTAAATTGATATAGAGAGTCCGACAGCCAGACATCTTTAACTGTATTAATTAATAATAACAAGACTACTACTACGCCACCTCTGTCATAATAATACTTGATCATTATTATAACATATATAGACAAACTTATTCGAACCCTAGCTAATTTTTATTGCTAATAGATACTGTTTACTCGAGTCGTAAATGTCATGGAAATGTTAGCACAGTCAGAAACCAATCCGCAACGGAATTTGCAGATTTACTTAATTAATTAATTGATGGTAATTTGTATGCATTCGCATATTTTAGAAAAATTTATGTTACTATTGATCGATGCACCATCTTGATAGTTTTTTAAATTTATATAGGATGTAAGTGGCATCGTAACGAAAATGGATACAACGGATTCTACTCATGATTCTAAACCCCCTAGAGTTGGCATTTCCCATCGATATTTTAATATGCGCATTCTTTTCAGTTTTTTTTAAATTATTTTTTTATGAAATCATAATGTAAGTCTATCTCAACGTGTCTTTTACTAATTTAGACCCAAAACTGCAATGTAAACTTAAACTCGATACGTTCGACTACGCACGTCACTTGCATGAGTGGTGTTTCGCGCGGAGGTTCGTGTTGTGATCACGTTGTTTACGATACATTGCGGACTCAAAAATTACAAATTTTGTACCCATGTGTACCCATTCGACATAAATAAATTCTATAATTTTATTATAGACATTAAGAATAACCTTTATTCAATGTTTTCGTTACTATGCGTTTAATGGCCGAAGTCGACTAAAATTTGGTTTCTGAAGGTCATCGGTTCGTGATCCAAAATTAAAGTTTAGTAATCAATATGCATTGTAAACAATTATCTGACACACGGTCTATAATAACTTACTCCATTAAAATATGAAACTCATAAGATTTGTGTAGTAAAGATAAACGCAACGTACCTCCTTTATCCTCTGCAGCAGTGGCTCCAGCCAGTGTGCGTTGCACTCCACGTGCGAGTCGAGGAAGGTGAGGACTGGTGCGGTGGCGGCGTCAGCACCTCGGACCCTTGATCTCATGAGACCTTCGCGCTTCGTGTTCCTTATCACCTTCACTTTGCGGATAGCACGGAGGGCTGCTCCATCGTCCGCTGGCAATAAAAACGTTATTAATGTATCGTTTATGGGTACTTACCATCAGCCGTTAAATTAGAAAGGTTCAAGAATTACCTAGAAGGGTTCTAAAAGCTTCAAAGGACTGTGGTGTATAGTAGTCATTGGTGAAGGCCTATTTTGCGTTACACCAGAGCATTAATTCCTAATATTTTATGAACTTCTATTAATATTTCAGTCGAAGTGTCACAGAGTTGCATTTACGTAATCTCTATTTAGTTCTAAACATATAGGTAAGAACAGGTTTGTTACTAAAACGATAATGGTTATTAGGGGATTCTATTTTTTTACAGATGCTAGATTCAATACGACGGCCTGATTAGTGCAGTGGTAGTGACTCTGCTTTCTGCGCCGAGGGTCCCGAGTTTGAATCCTGGTAGGGACACTAGCTTTGTGTGATGAGCACGAATGTTTGTACCCGAGTCATGGATGTTTAATATGTATACATATAAGTATTATATACTGAGTTCGCCCTCAGTCCATTGTACGGTACCCATAACACAAGCGTTGCTTAAAGTGGGACCGTATAGTCGGTGGTGGTTTGTATGGCGCTATTTATTATTTATTTATATATAATACCTATACGTTAACCATAAGCCATGGATACTCTTTATTTTTACCAATACCAACTCAAAAGCCATAGATAAAGTATTTATGCCCGATTTCTGTAATTAACTGTTTGTCATTCATAAATTACTAGGTACTTAAAGCTTTTTAAATTGAAGTCGAGGGCCTCACGTTCGCGACCTCTCAGATATAAATAGTTTCAAAATCTAGGTTGTAAGTTTTAATTATTTACGCCTGTAATGCTACTTAGCCTTGGCCGTATTGAAAACTTTGTATTGAACATATATTTTATGATTCATACAATTCTAAATACAAATAAACCTTGTACTATATGTATTATCAATTGGGCAGATGTATTGAATGTGGGCTTTGAAATTTTCAGGGCTATTAAATGTAGACATTATACTTTAGTGTAATTTTATAAGGGTAAGTTAATACATGCATGCCCCTCGCATTGAGGGGAGGCCCGTGCCCAGCAGTGGGACATTAAAAAAAGGGCTGGAATTTTTATTATTATAAGTTAATACAAAAATGTGTGCCGTATTGCAGGAAAGAAATATAAACATATAATTGTGAGTACCATGAACCGCATCAAAATCTGCATAGTACGTCTTGAGCTATAAGCGAATACACATCTGACTGTGTAGTTGCATTAGTTATATCCAATGTTCACTTATCTAGTAGTAATTGTAGTTATACAATTCTGATTCTAAACATTGACCCTCTATAATTATCAAGCAAACCATAAACGCTTCGCAGATAATTAATATTGGATGGGCAACTGGTATGAAAATCTGTCAGTGCATCGGCCGACCAGTTGGGCGAACGGTTGTGCAATCTGATATCAATCGAACGAGATGCACATTCCGTCCACACGTATGAGAATATGGACAGGTTGCGTAGTAAGTTTCGTTGAATTTTGTTGTAAAGCATCAAATATCTAAACGGGACTTTTTCAAAGTCACTATATAAGGCTTAATAAAAATAGTGTTCAATATTTAAATAGATAAATCAGTAAGCTCATATATGTGTGCGCATGGCAACACACTGGAGCTTATTTTTATTTTATTTTTGGTAATATACATGGTTGTTAAACAAAAATGTAAAAAAAAAGATAAGCCCGCTGAGTTTCTCGCCGGATCTTGTCAGTTTGAGGTCGCGGTCCGATCCGGTAGTAAAGTTAAGAAAAAAAAATGAAATGGACAATTCGTAAGTGCCCCCGTAAGACTATATATTATATACATGATTTGACTTTGACTTTGATAAGCACATAGATCAGGTTTGATGTATAAAATAATTGTGTAATATTGTTAGATTTTTTTAAAACAAGGCGATCCAGTAGCGTTTGCCCATGCGCTCAGTATAGGATGTTATTTTTTAAATGTCTTATAATTTTATTTATTTCTTAGGGAATGTTATCTATATAACCTTCTGTTGGTCCTGTTAAAATATTTTCACTAGTTTTGTTACACCTTGTATATCAAAAACGTTATGGTTTATTTCAGTGCATGCTATACGCTGAAAGATCGATACGATTTATTTTATATCCATTGCAGTTTTTCCACAAATTTGCGATGCGGCGTGTTAGTACGTACGCTGCTGGTTTTTAGACAACTTTTTCTATCAAACCGGAATGTATGTATGGGCCTTTTTAAAACACGTTTGCATGAATTTCACAATTAATTAATGTATGATGATGTGAAGCGAATTGTTTTAAACGCTATTGTTTTTGCTGTAACTGTGCGAAATGAAATGATGTAGAAATCATAATGGCGTTTACGGACAAGGCAATTGCGCGCTAATGAATGTTATAAAGGGACTGAAATTACACGGAAGGCAATATTTTGAGGTGATTTTCACCGCTAGTCTTCACAAGCGTTGCCTTTATTGTTTGATGAGGCAGTGTTTCCGGCCTCTATATAAATACAATATAAATGTAACTGGTCGCTGTCTGTAAATGGAAGATATATGAGAAAAACTATTATCGGGGGCCTTATTCAACGCTATCGAACCCAAAACAATGATTGTTAAAATGTTTGTCAGTTTATCTGTGTGTTTGTATAAGTTTACTCGCACGCGTACTCGTACGGCTGAGCCTCGCAAGGCTGCTCGATCAGTACCTAGATATTGAATAAGTACTTACGATTATCACTGAAATCGTCGACTAGAATGATCTCTTTGATGAGGTGCTCCGGACTTCTATTCAGGACACTGTGGGACAAAATTAAAAAGTTGGATCAGCTTGACGCAACGTGCAGTGATTATACGCATTGGAACACGACCAAACTGAGTTACAATACCACCACCAAATCCACCACCACCACCACACCACCACCACCACCAAATCTATCAGCCGATAGACGTCCACTGCTGGACATAGGCCTCCCCCAACGACTTCCACACATCACGGTCCTCCGCCACTCGCATCCACCGGCTTCCTGCGACGCGTATGATGTCATCAGTCCACCTTGTGGGACTTCGTCTTCCGATTCGTGGTCGCCATTCTAGAACCTTTCTGCCCCAACGGCCATCGGTTCTGCGAGCTATGTGCCCTGCCCACTTCTTACCTAATGGTAAGGAACTGAGGCATTATCTCAACTCGAGGCTGCCTCGAATTAATAGTAGGATTAAGATGTTTATAGTGAATACCTGACGATGGTCCGGAGTAATGTTGATCTGGCTTCGTTGTGGAACGTGATGATGACACTCGTTTCTGGCAAGTTTTCGTCGTATTTCTTGAGTCGACACCTGGAATAAAACTTATATTAATAAGTACATTTGTACGCTTAATACATTAATAATATATTTAGACAATTATATCGTCTTCTGTTGTGTGTCTTTTCCCAAGAGTGATATATTTCAGAAGGTTGAATATTGTTGTAATTATTATTTGACCTAGCATTTGCTTGCATCTTCACCACCTGCTTGGGACTTATTTCAGAAATATTTTCTTTAACTTTACTTTTTACACCCCACAGTGATTTTTAAAAATACAGAAGTCCAAATCAAATCAGCTGAATTAAACAATAAGTACCTATGGAGGGTCGTTTATTCTTGTTTTCCTACGTAAAAAAAGTAGTCGAATCTGTCGGGGAAGCAGGAAATTCTAATGTAATCGTAACGTCATCGAGAATACATGCCATCACTGTCATACTTATTGATGAAATCTGATGCGTGAGAGGGATGGAAGACGTTACGTTACCGGAACGGTACGTAAAAAGGATTGTGCTTGAGGTACTGTGCAGGGACTTTTCCGTGAACAGAAGTCAGAAATCCGCAGTAGGTATGAAAGTAGGTGGGCCGAAACGTAAAATAAAAGTGTCAGCTACGATAGGGCTGAGACACTGCACTGACCTCACGTGCGGCGAGGTCAACCGGGTACAAGGGAGGTCGCGGATTCCGGTATTTTGCGAGTGTCATATACATGCAACCACAAAACGGATTATATACAAAAGGTTCACTAGTTTCCGTAAGTATGTGTCGTGCCTCCAAAAACACGCAAAGCCGTTGGTTCTGTGGATCTCTGCGTTCGTGCAGGATTGCCTTCCCATCAGACTATGAGAGTGAGGGAGAGAGTGCACCTGTACTAGCGCACACAGTTGTGTACTATCAGAGGTATCCTGCGTAATAGTCTCCGTTGAGATTGGCCACTGTAACCAAAATTATCTCAGGATGACTTTTCTGTTTCATATATTTACTGTCTATATTTTAATTGTGCTCGGAGACATATTTTTGTCGTTTATTTCACAAAATTTCTAAAAACACAAGCGGTCTAGCGCAAATACCATTCAGTCATACCCATTCTGTCAACCAAAATCTGAAAAAACATGAAGATATCTCTTGAATCGGTAACTTGTACTTGACTTTGTAGTGTATCAGACCGGAATCATGTTTTGTGTGGAGGGGACCTTCTGGGTATTTACTTGTATTATGTGATGACACATCGAGGCCAAGATGCGCACCAAATGCAACATTCGCGGTTTAGTAAACCGGTCTCAGATAATACGTAGAGGGCACGAGCACAATATGATTAAAGCTTATATAAATTGAAAAATAAAACCGAATTTATTTCGTAATAATAAACAGTGTTTTAACATTGTATTGTTGAGGCCTCCTTTTAAGTACTTGTGACAGTAGTAGTGTGTGTGTAGTATACTTGTGACAGAAGACCCCACTCATCCATAGCCATATGCAGCGTTAGCACAGCCTGTTCATTATATAAAGAACATATAGACAAGTTGACAAGACAAGAATGGAACAGGCTACCTTAATATCCTACTTCTTCTTACTTCACGAAATGAGATGCGATTAAATAAAATGGATATGAATATGGCCTCACCCACAAACTTAGCGGGTATTTTGCCAATGTCAACTAATTAATAGCAATAAAACATTCAATAAATACACATTATAAATAAAATAATGGATGTGACATGATGATATGAAAATGGCGTTTTTTCCTTAAAAATCATAAATCCCCGTCGTCATTTTGACTGGTTCTTTTTAGTTTGTTAAAATGCACGTTTAGAAAAAGTTTCGTACCATTGAGTTTTCACAATACTTGTAGATACTGACACTGTATTGTCGTAGATTGAGAGACTCTATTATTTAATTACTTATTTAAAGTGTATGCATGATTATGCAATGGCGGGGTATAGAGCTCGTGCCTGTGAAAGCCGGATAGGATGATGAGTTTTCACACCACTGTCGCGTCGTTGAGCTTATTATTTTTAGATTTTTAGGTTCCAGCTCGTGATTACAATTGAATATTCAAAACCAACGGCATTCTGAAGTCCGTCGGTCTCCTGAGTCATTGAGTTAAATACTTTAGTGATGTGGGTAATAATCATATCGCCAGACGAAGACATCAGTTATACGGTTCCTCAATAAGCAACGCTTGTTTATGGGTACCATAATATCGTACTATTATGGTACTATTATAATGGACCAAGAGCGAACCCAGTATATGATCTTCCAAAACATCCATGACTCCGGCAAAAATTCGTGCTCATTCTGACAAAACTTGGCCCTACCAGGCCACTGGGCACAGAAAGCAGGGTCTCTACCAACTGCGCTAATCTGGTCTTCAACTTCTATTTCCAGACTAATTTACTTTGTATCTAACTGGGTATCTGACGGGCACTTAAAATTGTTTACTAAATAAAATTATCTAAAATCGCCATCAATGTTGGTAGGTATTCACTTACAAAGCGTTCCTAGTATCAGGTACTGGCCTATTGCTTGGCAAGTTATCGGACGCCGCCTGGTTGAACCGGTTCCGGACATATGGATCAGAGTCCTTGGTCCCGCCGGATACATATCCGGACTCGTCGAAGTACGACCGGCCGGTGCTGCTGATGCCATAAACCTCTTCTGGTGAAGCCGGACTACTCTCCGGCTCTTCGACATCGGCGTGCTGTTTTATTAGGCGGAGGGCTATGTTTTCTTCCTGTAACAAAGATATCAATCAGTTAGTGTGATAGGTAAGATACCTTTTATTTGGTATATAAAATGAGATACAAAGACATGCTATTATTGATCCCCAGATTCCAGATCCCATTTGAGCGTGAAAATCGTTCTTTTGAGAAAAAAACATCTGAAAAAAAATTGATTTAGCTACAACACAAGCCACGAGATTACATAAACAAAGTTATAACT
Organism: Pheosia gnoma; assembly: GCA_905404115.1. NCBI lineage: Eukaryota > Metazoa > Arthropoda > Insecta > Lepidoptera > Notodontidae > Pheosia > Pheosia gnoma. Next base: position 1,749,171 of record FR989901.1, on the reverse strand, counting down.
ATAACAGGTTAATCATTATTAACTGCATATTATCATTTTAAAGAGCCAGTCAGACGATTAACTTCACAATTCATTTAGCCATCAACAAATATAGCCCTTACTTAGTTGGTACAACGTACATTATTCATTACATACTCTCGCTCGCTTTGCGAATAATTAAGGGCTTTGGAACACTGATGGTATCCACAAAACAGCGATACTTGAAGAGGCTTTGTAGAGAATCCCAAATGGGATGAGCTACGTGTTTTGTTTGGGATTAAGAGTCAAGGCTGTTGCACAATAAATTGGGCAACATACAAAGACAATTGTAGTTTTTTTTTACTATAGTTATTCAGACGTATCGTAAGGTACTTTCCGGCTCCAATTAATTGTTTGTCCATGACATTATTATTAACATGATTTTCTAGTTGCACCATTGATACACCATCACGCCTACAATTCCCGAAGGGGTAGGCAGAGGAGCTTTGCAGTGTACCCATTTTTCAGCGAAGGTATACGGTATTATACCCGGCACATATTTCCTCTTCAATTATTATATGGATTTAGGCTATAGTCCTCAAGCTTGGCCCAGTGCGGTTTGGTGAACTACACACGACTTTCGACAGACGTGCAGGCTACGTCATTATATTTACATGCAGCGCACAGCAAGTAATAATCGTTTTTGGAAATGAGATTCGCACATAAAAATCCGAAAATCCCAGACGTGCGAGCCGGGGTTTGAACTTGCGACCTTCGTTTCAAGTCGAGCGTTCTACCGACTTGGCTATCACTGGTTCTGCCATTTTTTATTAAGTCTACTTTGTCCGTTAGTACGCGGCTATTGTGTTCTAAGCCTTTAATTAATTAATTATTCATGATACGTAACAACCAATCACCAATGACCTTGCGACTCGTCTCCGACTTTCGGTCCGTCTTATTCTCAACCTTGACATATCGCTTCATAACGCACATATTTGAATGCTAATCGAACCAGTTCTGGGAGACCGTGTCATCATGTCTTTTGTAATACCCTATATTGATGGAATTTGGTTGCCAAATTGGTGCAGGGATATCAATAAATTCTACCTTAGGTATGAGTTGTGTTGTAACGCTTTAGATATTTTAAATTATTATTGTTAACTATCTGACACGGTAGACATTATAATTTTTTTTCTAATTTTCCGGGCAACTTCTTCAAGTTTTCCATCCCTAAAAAGTTTGTTAACTGACTATGACGAACTTTTAAAAGAGTCACCAAATCGGCCCAATTGTTTTAAAGTGATTGCTTACCCATGGACTCACAATTTTTGTATTGCTTAGATAATGTAAAATATTTTAAACGGTAAACTTCATCGGTAGAATACAAAGATAACATTCGTATAGAAATAAATAAGAATTTAAATGTAAAATTGTAATTAAAACATTGTTTAATAATTTTGATTGACAAATCAAATTTAAAAGACGTGCAAAGATCGTTTACTAAATCCGTAAAGTTTTTTTTTTTTTTATTGCAGTATAGGCAAGTATTTGATCTCGATCTCACCTGATGGTAAGTGACGATGAGATCTACGATGTAGCATACTTGCCTAGAAGGTACCTGTTCACTCTCGACTTGAAAACACCCAGATTGTAGTCAACGGGGAACATAGACGCCGGTAGCGTGTTCCATTCCTTGGCAGTACGCACGATGAAAGTAGAAGCAAAACGCTTAGTGCGTACCGACAGGAATGTCCACAGTGTACGGATGACACTTGTCCGTGCGTCTTGTCGACCGACGATAGAATGGAGATGGGGGAATTAATTCAAAAAATTCTATATTTCTCATTTGTTCGCTCTGTCCTAGATTTTTGTAGTACGGTATGGAGTCCCTGCTATCAAATACACATAAATAGAATCGAAAAAATCCAAAAGAAGTTTTTAAAGTCGCTCAACTATCGCATCAATGCAGTGGATGAATCATACAATGATGCCCTTCGCAGACATACACTGTTAAGTCTTTATAATAGGCGTAAAATGTTCGATATTATATTTCTGTTCAAAATTTTAAATTCATTAATCGATTCATCAGCTCTTTTAGCCAAGATATCATTCTTAGCGCACGCCCGTTTACCGGTGCGCTCCTCACGCAAATTACCACTTTTTGTTCCCCCACGATTTCATAAAACATATACTCAAAATTCCTTCTTACATCGTTCCACCAACATATATAATAAAGAATTCCGTAACATAGATATATTTAACACATCTCTTAACACCTTAAAACTTAAATTAAAACAAACATTAACCACTCGTTAAGTCTTTCTTCATTAATTTTTTATTTCTTAATCTTATTTCTCTTATGCTTACTGTTTCTATTATCTAATTACATCGTTATCATTAACGATATTAAACTATTGTTTAACCACGTCTTGCCATGTTAAGTCTCAACATCACTTTAATATTAGTATTATTTGTTTTATCGGCACTGTAGGTCTATTTTGTAGTTTTATATTATAAGGAATTTTTTTTTGTTAAAATACGACTGTTTGATGCCAAAATAAAAGAAAAAAAAAAAAAAAAAAAAAAGTAAAGAGAAATAATGTTTATTAACAATATTTTCTCGCAAATATAGACGAGGCCTTACGTTATTACGTACGTACCTACCTAATGCTAACTGAAATTTAACCTCGTACATAACAACACGCCTCATATGCACACAGACCGAGTAAATACTGAGAAATAATAACAGTACCGCAAGCATAATCCTCTTTACGTACCGTATCGGTAACGTTACGTCTTCTATCCCTCTCGCACGACAGACTTCATAAATAAGTATGACAGTGGCAGTATGATTTCGTAAGAAGTTCCTGCTTACCCTACAGGATGCATCCAAGAATAACACAACTCATACTTTAATAGGTTAATTATAACCGCGAAGCAATTATTACAATCAAAAATATCGGTTTGACCTGATTAGGTCCTGAGACGAGCTTTTTGCCAAATGTGGTGCGTTGTTACATTTTGTTTTTAGGGAAGCACTTTATTGCTTGTGTTAGTCGATTTAATCGATATCTTCTTTTTTTTTTATTACATTATAGGCAAGCATTTGATCTCGATCTCACCCGATGGTAAGTGACGATGAGATCCACGATGGAGCATACTTGCCTAGGTAGGAAGGCGGCAGTAGATAGAGACGCTATATTCACTAGGCACATGCATCGCAACTGATCTGACCCGCCATCCATGAATGGCAACACCGAACATCATGCCGGAACACGGCTAGGCCGCTTGGCGACATGGCTTTGTTCAGTGGGTGGTGACTAGCCACGGCCGAAGCCTACCATCAGTAGAGTTGTCACCTGGTTGGCACCACCCAGGGTCACGTGTAGGTTATCCCGAGGGTACTTAATTCTCCTACGGACGAAGGTGACTCGACCCCAAAATTCTACTATTAAGACTAATGTTAACAAGGCATTCACAGGTGAATATCCTATCGTTAGACTTTTAAGGATAAAATAGGTACATGATTTCACGCACTGACCATTGAGAGTCGAGTTGCGATAAATAATCGATGTTTGTGCAGGCGGAAAAGCAGGAAAAACTAATTTTAACTATAACTATGATTTACTAATACAACGAATCTGCATAATTTAATCATAATTTTTCTCAAACTCTTAATTCGAACACAATTACGTATTTTTTTTATTTTCAAACAGTACCAACATTACGTAGTCAATTTATAATTCTAATCGATTACGAGATTCGAAATGGGTATCGAATCGGTGCAGTTACATCACTATTCTAAACATTATCTCGACTGTCAGTTAGTCACGGTCTCGTTGCTTGGTGGAACTAGCCGAGGAATGCTTATTCGGGTAATTTAACGACAGAATTGAGATCAATTTGGAGTGAATTTTTGAGCATCGTTCTGTTTTGGCAGACGTGCTATGATTGAGGTCGTTATTATAATGTGACGATGGTTTATATCCGCATATTTACACTAATTGCATACCACTTACAAAGTTATTTACGTAGAACGTAAACACAGTACCTACGAGTAAATGCTGCAATAAAAATAGTGCAAAAGCCGAATTTTGCTAAAATAATTTAGATATTGCTGAGGATTAAAGTCTTCTTAAGATAATCACATGTGTATGCATACCAGAATTTCACGAATAATTTATCTACAAGTGCTAAAAATATCCCAAGAACTTTCCATATAATACTTAACTGATCACGGACCAACCCGTGAAGTGGATGCGCAATTGATTTTGCATACTTGTTCCTGTTCTCCGATACTTAATTGCTGTGCAGATAAACACTGCTTCACAACGAGCTTTCTACAGCTATCCACCGGATTATCATACTAATCCTGCTAGCGAAAGTGCGATTAATATTATTAAGTCACTTGTCTCAGCTAATGAAAAGGAAACCTTTGCTGTGATTGGAAAAGTTCCTAAGCATTCGAATAGAATTAAATCTACGGCCTTGAGTTTGTTTTGTGTGGTTAGAATTTGCGATTTCGTTGGGTTTAAGTTTTATGATATTACAATTATTTACCGATTTCCACAAGACGAAACTACATTTAGTCTCTTAGCTCCAAAAAGAGAACTTTTGGGGGAAAAAAAGCTTAACTTTTGACAGCACGTATAGACTTTGGAAGTTAGAACAATAGCAGCTTGCTACAGGGACCGCTTGCTTAATATCCTCCAAAACAAGTTATATATTATAGGGGCGTCTGGACTGATGATTATAGGAATCATTATAGTGGCTCATTCGTAGCCGAGCCGTCCTGAGCATGCCTCGTTTATAGGCGAAACACGCGTCAAATACGTCAAATTTTAGATTCGCATCGTTTCGCGCAGAATTGCATATTAATCGGGGTCCCGACACTCTTGACAGATAGTTTCTCAACTAACATCTTAGAGGAGTTCGGTGTTGCTGGCTTCTTTAATTATCAATCTTGGTTTATAATTGGAAAAGTTGACAAGCCGAGGGTGAGTTGTGGGTCCCTCTTCCCCCATTTTTTTAACAATAGATTTCCGCCAAGTATCGCCTAGTTCTATCAATTACATAGGAATCATGATAAAACTTAGTGGTGCCTAAGCCGAACGGACACATAACAATAGTTAGGAAGCATGGCACTGTTCTGGAAAGTGCAAGTGAGTAGTATATAATGGCGTGCTATGACACGCTCTGTAAGCGTGACTGATTGTCGTGAAGCTTGACATTAGCAGGGGGCGAGGTTTAGAATTATAAGGTTTCAATCCCCCGGCTGCTAAGCATGAGCATTTGAGAGGGGTTTTATATTATGTAGAGGCGACTCTATATGTCGCTAAAAGGTTATAATGGTTTCGTGATCAGTTCAAGTCAGGTAAAGACATAAAATGTCGCCTTGGAAATCTAAAGGTGTCGCACTCATCGTGAAAACGTGTACGTAAGAGGGGGGTAATAATCGAAAAGATAAGTACACATTTTTATTCAAAGTTCGACGTAATAATGTCACGGTTCGCTACTACTATAATAATTCCAGCCCTTTTTAATGTCCCACTGCTGGGCACGGGCCTCCCCTCAATGCGAGGGGGGTTAGGCCATAGTCCACCACGCTGGCTCAGTGCGGGTTGGCGGACTTCACACATCTTTCGAGGGGTTCTCTCAGACATGCAGGTTTCCTCACGATGTTTTCCTTCACCGTTGCTACTACTAATAAAGTCATAATGGACAATTGTGATAAAGACACTCATCAGAAGTCGCCTACTAAACGTCATACAAGTTTCTTAACAATGGAATCGGTGTTTTTATACTTAAGTGTTACTTATGGTTGGTTCAGTTGGGCGTTCTTGAAACGTGCAGGCGAGGTGTGATTTCTGCGTGGTTATAGATTAAAACTGGTTAATTTAATGGCTATTTCAGAACAAACGGACTAACGTTTTTATATTTCATTCCTGGCAATGGGATAAAGATAGTTTAATTAATATTGTGAGATACTAACACGAACTTCACCGTGGCAATATACTGATGCGAAGATGTTGCGACATTTAACTACCTTGCGAGTAAAACATGGCAACACCAAGTCCTAGACAGGAACCAGGGGAGACGTAAACGCGGCCATATGGCGTTATCTACTTATAATGCATTGTGAGTACTGCTTTGAAAATGACAGGACCAATTGCCGCCATGCAAAGTTACATGATCTAAAATGAGGAAGAAATGCAACAATACAATAAATAAAGGAATCTGCCCGGCAGTGGGATCCAAGGTTGCCAACCAGATATCAGTTACGACAGAATAAAACCGAGCGAAGGATATGAAACAATCGGAATAGTGTTAATTCGTCTGCGCGTCAGTGGAAACGCATCCTGAAACCGCGTCATTTGTGTCCGCCATTACGCGCGCACGCGCACAAAATAAACCGGATCTCAGTAATGCGATGTCGTAACCGCGGCGCCTGCGCCAAGGACGCGCAGTGACCGTCTGCACTTCACTTTCACACTCCCCGTGTGTAATTGGATTAGTGCGGCTATCTTCACGAGCCAAGATCGTAACATCGAAAGTTTGGGATTTGGATGGGTGAGCGATTCTGATCAACCACCTATAGGGTAGCTCAGTGGTCTGCATTAATGAGGTATAAATCTAGAAGTGGAAATTAAGGGGGAAGCTCAGGTCAGGGCGCGAAATTCAAAATTTCAATGGTTTTTATTTTTTTACGAAAAATTTGGACATCTATACGATGTAATTTAGTTTTTTGCGATATTAGCATTCTGCATTGGATGTCTCGATGTATTAAGTTTGCTTAAAAAATACCTAAAGCGATACAATACCATAAGGTTTGTAAAAACCACTCATTATTATGTAATTACATCACATCGTATAGATGTCCAAATTTTTCGTAAAAAAATAAAACCATTGAAATTTTGAATTTCGCGCCCTGACCTGAGCATCCACCTTAAGCTGATAGAAGTTTAATGGCAAGTAATAATTGTGTAAACTATTTTAACTGATGAATCAGTAAGTTTATGAAAGAAAGTATTGCGTAAATGATGTTTGATTTCTTTCTTAAACAAGGCGAACCAGCAGCGTTTGGCTATGCGCTCAGTATAGGGTGTAATTTTTTGAACGTCATTTGTCATTTCATTTGATTGGGAATGTTATCTTTATAACCTCCTGATGTACGCATTAAAATATTTTACACTATTCAAATTGCATCTTATATATGATATTGATGTTCCATGTGCAGTAATGGTTCGCTTCTGAGAATGGATTTGTGATTATTTTAATCTGTCGGGTCAAGGTAGACATATGTAGTCGCTGGTAGTTCTTTAGACTCCAATCTTGATTAATCTAACACACAAACATGCCAAGCGAGAATCAGATCTTTGCTAATGCAATAAAACAGTTTTTAAAAATAGACCGTGATTTTAAAAAATATCTAGAGTAACTTTTTATTTTTCGTCCTTTATCCAGTCGGATAAAGTATAAAATGAATATTGGAGAGATCTAGCAATAATAACTAATAGTCCAATCTCTTTATAATACATTTTCCAACCTCAACTTAAAATGTTTTATCTAACAACGTTTTAAACTTTACTGTATAACAAAGCCGACTACTATTTTAAATATAACCTCTTGATTAAACTCTTTTTTGTTTAAGATAATAATCTGTGGAACTAGAACAGACTACCAACAATGCGCTGGCGCAAGCCGCGCGAAGGACGCGAGCCGGCCGCGGACTTTCACTATCACACACTCGGAATTCACGTAATTGGTAGATATCTTGTAATTGCGTTAGCTATATAACAACTTTGTGTGACGTATTAATGATGTCAGAAAAAATATAATGTAAGATGATTTAGTTCATATGATTTAATTTTTATAGCACTAGTTGCGCCCCGCGGTGTTTACCGCGATTAAAAAGTATGTCGATGCCTATGTCATTTTCCTACCCCTAAACTACCGCTATCTATGCAAAGAATAATGTCGATTCTTTGCTCTATGAAAAATTAAAACAAATCTATCCCACGGGAACCATACATTTTACCGAGATAAAAAGTAGCATATGTGCTATTCCAGACTATAATCTATCTCCGTGCCAAATTTCATCCAGATCCGTTCAGCCGTTCTGGCGTGATTGAGTAACAAACATCCATCCATCCAAATTTTCACATCTATAATATTAGTGGGATGGGATTTGACTCCCCCTTTCGGTTCGGGTTAGTTTTAGAAACCTTAGTACTTATCCTGGTTCGGGACATAGTAATCATGATTGAAGCGTCACGGATTGTAGTACAAACTCCCAATTTTATGGGCTACCTGACATTGAACTAATCACATTAAAAAAAAAGAACTTATGTTAGATTTCCGGGAAGCTAATCATTTAAGCATTAGCTCACCTATGATCAAAACTAGTCGTTTGACATTATACCCAGACAAAAATAGTTCGCGACTGCTAATTAGGTAGTTTTTTATCGAAGTTGCTCTAGATTTACGTAGTGATCTCAATCTTTTGTGATAGGTGTGCCTAATTAATTAATATTAAACATGTCAGATTTATTGGTCTAAGGGTTAATTATTGAAACTTAAAGAAACTTATTAGTGGATTATGACGTCACTTTACCGATAGCAAAACAGTTCTGGTACGCAATGGAAGTAAATGTTCACAAATCACGCATTAAGTCCTATGATCGGATTAGTATTGACTATTGACTATTTGTCAGTATGTGAACCACCTACAATGGTTGTACTAATTAGGCGGAGCTATATTATGGCCATCCAAATGAAAGTTAAGACAAATACACACTGTAATGTATTATGAAAATTATGTATCCTCTATATAGCATTTTCGCGTCATTTCGCGAAGGATTTAAAAGTAAATTTTATATTTTGATAATTCAGATTAGCTCCAGTTTTAACTTTATTTAGAGCTAAGTTATGCCGAAAAAACACTTATAAAATACACAGTAAATATAGACAATTTCCTGTTTTTTTTTTATCAAGTTAATATTTAAAAAAGATTGGTTCACATCTATTAACCCAATGAATACCTCTTCTTACCGAAAATATTAAAATATTTCAGCCTGTACTGTGTTACTTATAAGCGAATGGTAGTTTTTTGCAAACGAATCGCCTTCAAATCACTTTGATTGAATTATTTATTGATATTTGGGCAGCATTTAAATAACAACTAACAACCCCGGATTGGGAAGCGTAACCACTCGAAATACTCGGAGGCCGAATATCAATCGACAATCGGAATTAAATGCAAATAAATTTGTAGTCTTCAGTTTCCAATTTGTAAAAAAAATGTGACCCTGACATTAGATCACTATTTAGAAACGATTGTCAAAGTTTTATGCTCACAGCGATTTTTATTTGATTTAAATTCGCCCAAAGCTTTTTGCGGAGGTAAGTAATATGGGGGAGTTAACTCCGAGAAAATTTACCTTTGATCGGTACAGGCATTGGAGCACACCATTATGTATGTTATTATCGGGTTTTTTTTCACACGGGCTCATATACATGATGCGGCGATATTGATATAAAATATATTGTATTTCCTTTAATCTTTATAGGGTATGTAATTGTGTTGTTTTCCAAGGGATTTTTACTGTCTTCTGCCATAGATACATATGATCTCAATAACATATTGAGAACCACTGCTCATAAATTAACACGTATATGCCAAATGTCAAACGTAGTTTTGACCTTGTAACGGCATAACAACGAAGTTGATAATGACAAATTCTTACTCGTTCTGAAATATTATCTCATAGTATTTAATATCCAGATAATAAATAATTACGACAATTGAAATAAAACTCATTTTTCGGATTTTATCGCGATTATTTTATGTTTTTACGTTCCGTGTCCATATGGTTGCTGTAAATCAGCCGAAACGTCGGGAACGTAAAAACATAAAATAAACGCGATAACATCCGAAAAAGTAGTTTTATTTCAATGTGTAGTATTCGCGTAAATATAAGAAATCAATAAGAAACAATATAAATAACTAGGACAAGTGGTTTTTTTTATAATACTGAACCCATTGGTCCACTTACCCCTAAACTACGATTTCAAGTATGTTGGACTCTAGACAACGAATAAATGCCAATACAAAATCGGGTACAAAATTCGTGAACGTGACACAAAGTTTGCCCCTACCGGGAATCAAATCTGGCACCTTTGTCACAAAAGGCAAGATTACTAACATGGCATGCGAATCGAATTTGATAAATGTACTTCATTAATTGATAACGAGTTTTGTTTATTCAAAAACACGAACAGGTTTTAAAACGAGTCTTGATGCCATTGGAAAAGTGCAAGCCGATACGGGGAATATTCGCGAAATTCAACGAAATTCAAGTTGAAGTGAGTCGTCACTCGGTTAATTATAAACATATTAACATACCGGACCCAACAAGTCGAGGGAGGTGTACCTAAATGATAAGTAAATCATACAATATTATGATCAGAAAGTTCCCTGGAGACGAGACAACTAACTAGCTGTTCGTGTTTTTTTAATTTAAAAATGATATCTGAGTACATCAACTCATACACGACATGGCCTATATAAAATGTTTTTAATTTTTAAATTGTTAGCCGATGTCGGTCAAGTTATGATCCATAGAATTGGTCATGGTACTACGAGCATTTCTATGTAAGATTGTAATTGATGAAAATAGGCGATACTTGACGGAAATCCATTGTTAAACAATTGACAATCGATTCGTTACGTAGCTCTATGGTCCCTACACTCGTGACATACAGAATATCGACTAACGAAAAAAGGAGTTCGGTTTGGGTTCTTCAACTATCCAACTTGTATGGTTTATAATTGGGAAGAATCAACTACGATTCTTATAATAAAAGCAATCATGGAGTTTTTTGCCCCCTCTTCTCCATAGGAACAGAATTCCAAATACATTTTGTGAAACTTTTGACGATATTCTTATTCTTACATACATAACCCTATCTCATATGTAACTCTGACACCTACCAAATCATAACCAAACCAAACGATGATCAATGCAAAGGTCAATCAGTCTGAATAAAGTTACAACGTGGGCGGTGCTCCACAGGGAGCCGTCGAGACGGGATATCATACATTTGATATTTCCAGCCTCCCTCGAGAAGCAACCCCTTCTATAAATAAACAAGTGGCTATTTTGAGTATAAATAGTGATTTTGCAGCGGATCAAATTTTCCTAGATATATTATAGGTATTTTAGATTAGCTATAGGTATACCGCGAAGGTCGCCAGCGTAGGCAACTTGTGTATTTTTGTTTACTGAAGTAGGTACGTCTCGTATAGAATAAATTAATAGTTAATACTTGCTTCCCTACTTAAACCTACTTATCATTTTTATTATTATATTATTTAAGTCCAGTTTTAAAGGTTTCTCAAAGGGCTTTTGACGTCACACTAGCCGCCTTCCGTATTATATTACACAGATACATAGGACCATTTAAAAGGTTAACCAGGATTAATCTTGTTTGGATATGCTATACGGCTGCAATAAAAATAATGCTTCATTACATTATCAAGTAGAGCCGACGTAGAAATCCATTAACTAGACCACTTATCTACCGTCCGAGTGCGAACGAAGGGATCCTATTAGCAGATTAAGTCATTCCCAGGCCCCTCTTTTCCATTAGCTACACTGGGCAAGTTTCCAGGACCCGCTATCCACGGGGCCCCCATGCGATCCAAAAATCGAAATTCTAGATTTATTCAACAGTTATTTTAATTTATTTACAGTAATAATTTACATTTAGTTATTAGGTAATTGAATAAATCGGGAATGTTGCTTAAATACTCTTTTTACTTGTTGCCACTAAATTAGTAATTCAAAGTCATAGGGGCAGTAGGCGCCCCATTATCCTAAATTGCCCAAGGCCTCCACTAGGCTACAGACGGCCCGGGCAATTCCTTAGCTTATGTTAGATACTGAGCTAATTCGATCCAGACAAAGCTTAACGTGAAAGCCTATCAACATAAATCTCCTAAGCAACGTGTAACTCGGCAACTATTACAAAAACAAGTAATAAGTGTAGGATCTCGCGCGATATCTATTTCCTTCGGCGTCGGGCCGGTTTCACGGCGCTACGGATCCAAACGTGTTTGGAAAGTTGCATGCATAGGCCGACTGGTCACGATACTTGCCTGGAATTATCACTAGGTACTGACACCTACCACTAGGTACCTGTATTATGTAGACTTGGGTACTAACTCAATCCACCAGACACTCCCACCACTATTATGTATAGAGCAAAGGCTATAGGCGTCTCGTGATGTGTGGCACCAAATATGATCTTCGACTTATTAGTCTATGGAAAAGGGGACAGGAGACTGCGGACAGTTATCATGGTTGAAGACTAGCGGCAATGGTTTTAAAAGACAGAACCACAACTTCTCCAAGGCTACGGATACAGTGGACCCTAACGTACTTGCAACTTCGGACGTAAAGCGCGGAGTGCGCCGGGCCTAGCTCGGTTCAGGTAAAACTAGCTTAATTTTTAGTCAGGATAGTAAGCGAGTATGGCTTGCTATCGTTGCTTGAAACACTAGCAGTGGTAATTTCTCCCTTGAAGGTTCTACAGTAAGTAGTCATCGTGATTTTTCAGGGAGAGTTCAAGGAAAGCTATATTGTCTTGAAACCTGAATGATATTAGAAGGAAAATAGTTGAATACAACGTTTCCAAGTGGTTATTAAGTGGGATATAAAAACTGTAAAAGATGAGATACAAGTCTCAGTACAGTTGCAAATATGAATTTGAAACATACAACTACTACTACTGACGCCCCGCTTGGGGCAGTTGGTAGTTGCTTTCCGTGGCAAGGGTCCCGGGTCCGAATCCCAGTAGGGGAAAGCTTTGTATGATGAGCACGAATGTATGTACCCGAGTCATGGACATTTAATATCTAGGTATATCAGTAATTATAGTACTGGGGCAACCAAGACCATGACACGGTACCCATAATACAAGCGTTCTACTAAGTTGCTTCTGGAAGTTGGCGCGTTTTTATTAGCTATTTGGTGTTTTTTTTTGAGACTAGGCCCGCCACACACTCCCACCACTGCTACTCCTGTAAGCCAGGATCTACAGTGGTCTCCAATGAAGGCACCGAGGTTTGACCCTCGGCGAGTCCCGGGATAAAATTAATTGTCTTGGAACCAGCTAGAAATTAGTCGAAAGATAAAAATAGGAGGTGTTGGAAGAAAATTATCCACTTCCCTCCATTGCAAAGCGGGAGACAAAAAGAAAAGATGATGGTATTTGGTGTTGCTTAGATTTTTAATGCATTCTTAAATTTCTTTTGTGAGCATGTTATAGTGTGAACGACATAGCTAAGTCATGATTCACATTAGATCCGCCCGGTGCATTGTCCTTATATGCAAACGAGCTACAGAAGATTAGTGACATTTTTATGCGGTATTAAGTGGGTGGGTTACTAGTCTAGACTGGGTTCGATTAATACTGAAAAAGAAAATGGCTTTATCATTGTCAGCTGGCTCACGTAAGTCATTAAAAAAAACCTATAAAATTTGTAGGTAAACATTTAAAAATTATTCAAAAATTACGTGTTAGATTTATGATGACATTTCGATACTAACTAATTAAGTTATTGTAATATTGCTAGCTTGTTGACGATGTATAACTATTAAAAAAATATATACGTTTCTAATACGATCAAATAATGTAACTAAAGTACTACATATATCATAGCATAATACTATTGCAGTAGACACGTATAAAACAAGTACGTGTAAACAATTTAAATAAAATACAAGCCGTCCAATATGATTATGTATTAAGTACGTATATCTTATTACAAGTACTTACCGCATTGGATCGGCCACTTTCATCTCAAACGCTAATTGTATAATCCGTATTACGATTACGACGCTTGAATATGAATAATATAATAAAAAGTCCGGCGCGCAGTGAATACTTAATTGTGCTTACGCAACTATGTACGTAATGCAAGTTTAGTTCAATATACGTTACGAGAAACGAGTGCGTTGTCGAATGGACGTAGTGTTAATAGACAACATGTATTTTGACGACTTTTAGTTGTATACTACAAATTAGACCCGAAATGCATAGAAACTATAACACAATTACAATGTCATTATAAAAAAATAACATGAAAAGTACATTTGAATGGAATAGGTACACGCTTTCAATTTGAAGGTGACAGTTGTCAGCTATTGCTAATGTTATCGGATAAACTTTACAAAGAACGACTTTGTCTGGACGGAAGTGCTTTCCCCAAAAAATATATTTTAAGTCAGTAGTTAGAATTTTTTTAGTTATTTTCGCACTGAATTTAAACAGCTAATCTTAATGATTTTTTTATCAGACCTATGACGATATGGTTATCTATTCCTTATGATTCAAAGTCTTTACTGCGCGTGAGTTCTAAGTTGAAAAGTAAAAGCCTTATAGCGGTCAAGTTGTAGTACCGTGAGAATCGCTCGGATAGTATGTAGTTGATTTGTTGGGCTCGTGTGTGGCGTCGATCATATCTAATATAGTCTACCTGTGAACTATCTACATGGTGTAGACAAGCTTGATATTTGATTATTTGAATTCGTCTCCGCCCCGAATAGCTATCAAAAGATGAAAAAAACAAACTAAGCAAATAATTTTCTCATACATTAGATTCTGAGGCGGTACTAAGTTCGCCGGGACAGCTAGTACATTTATAGATTTTTAGATCGATTTATTTAGACTAAAACGAACATTGACCTACCAGAAAATGTTGCTATAATTGTTATGCATACTTTAAGCTGACGTAACAAACTAAAGTCGTATTCCTAATTCCGCTTGCCTCATAAACTAAGGCTTAGCTGTTTAGAATGCAAATTTAACAAACAATTTAGAATGCACCTCTGGTACGGTTGAAATACATTCGATAGATTTATTAGACACTTTGTTGTAATCCTGTTTCAAGCATGAAGTCAAGTAGTACTTTCTAAAGCTGCTGTGGCATATAAATAGACACATCACATATTTACGTAAGAAAGAAATGTCCCTAAATTCTTTTGCCAACATTTAAAAAAGAATATTATTAAAGTTAGTCGTTAGTGTGGGAAATTCACGCCGGATCGATCAATTAAAATGGGTCATGAATTAGATGTTTTTTTTTATGTTTACCTGGAACCACCATTATGTTATGTTTACCATTCGATATTGATGGCTCTAGCTCAACATTGTGATTTGAATAATAATATATTTTTTAAAATAACTAATACTGTCTATACTAATATTATAAATGTGAAAGTTTGGATGGATGGATGGATGTTTGTTACTCTTTCACGCCCGAACGGCTGAACGGATCTGGATGAAATTTGGCACAGAGATAGATTATAGTCTGGAATAACACATAGGCTAGTTTTTATCCCGGTAAAATGTATGGTTCCCGTGGGATAGATGTTTTAATTTTTCATACTTTTTATCGCGGGTAACACCGCCGGGCGCATCTAGTTTATAATAATTTTACCAAGGCATATAAGAAGAGGATATCACATGGTCAGTGCCGTGCGTGTTCAGAATATGAACCAGTCAATAATACACATTCATGGAAATAAATTCAATGTACGCCGTAACTGTTTCTCTTGCAAACCTAACGAAACACATTAATAGTTATATTTGTATTCACATTTTAGGGAAACAAGTATTATTTTATAACCTAAATTTAAAAAAAAATACACTAAACGATCGTGAGATGTCTTAACATTTAAATCACTTCACCTTCTATGTAAAGCATTATGGAATACACATCAAGTGGAAGGTTAAACGTCAAAATTTCGTGATGTTACGTCCCGCTCTGTAATTAGTGTTTGCAATCACGTAATAACAAGTAAAGATTTTAATTAATTAAATTTGTAATATTTGCAATAAAAATTAAATGCCATATCAATTTCCATTGACAAAAACAATTACGTGTATTTGTTCGAGTTTAGTGTCTACAACCCAATTGTTTGGATACCATAGCAATATTTTTATTAAAAATCCTAATAAACTATAAACGCACTAAATAATATTTCCTCTTGAAACGAAAAATCCATACAAATATTGCTATTACAAATGCGAATGCCCAAAATAATAACAACGAACGATGCGCAAGCGCTGACGGAAGCTCTTCCCCAATCAAATCTCAATTGTCATATAAAACAATAGAATATTTTCGAAAATCAACTGATTGTCTGAACAACACGACTTCATAACCATAACAACTGTTTTGTTCATATTAGTCATGTTAATGACTCGCGCCGCAAGGTGTCTGGATCTATAGATCATGTACCCACAGCTGCGCATGATTCCATTTCTATGTGTAATCTATACATGCAAATAAATAAAATTGGAGTGTCTGTTTGTAATATTAAAATAACCGCTTTTTACTAAGTGCATTTGGATGTATACACGGTACCTATACCAAAACAACATTTTTTACAATTTTTGTCTGTCTGTCTGTCTGTCTGTTTGTTCCGGCTAATCTCTGAAATGGCTGGACCGATTTCGACGGGACTTTCACTGGCAGATAGCTGATGTAACAAGGAGTAACTTAGGCTACTTTTATTTTAGAAAAAAAAATAGGATCTCACGAAAAAAAATTAAAAGCAATGTTGCAGCGCAGCGCCTGATTAAGTTTGATAGCAACAATCTGCAATGCGTCCCGCGGGCTCAGAACGCGCCAGCAGGCTGTTGCCAACGGTTGTCTTCGAGTCGCGCGTAACAGCTAGTTTATTAGTAAGAATAGTTCTAGAATGGCGACCACGAGCCTGAAGGCGTAGTGTAGAAGACCCCCTAAAAGTAGGACAGATCATGTGATCATATCACGTGTCCCAGGTTTTCTTATCGCCATTTTTATTACGAAAAAATATTGCTCCAGTGTGTTGCCATGCGAGGCGCACACACGCTACACTTTGAGTTTGACAAATGATTTGAAAAATCTATCATCCAAATAATCCGAGATTCTGTAATAACCCTTTTAACGTTTAGTTTTGACGACTATTTTAAACTTACTAATACGCAAATCTCGGTTTTCTTCGGGATGTTTATTAAAGAAGCGAAGCCCCATAATATCATTATTTATTCTGAATACCTCAAGTTCAAGTTCAAAGGCGACGGTTGCTATCTGAATATGCATATCTGTATTGTATATTGACAACAAACAATTAAGGTCTCTGTATGTGCTCAGACACGGTATATAATGTGTATATAGGGTAGCATTTGTACGTGATGAGGTTATGGGTTTGCAAATGTTTCTGAATCAATAAACTTTAGTTTTTTTTTTTGGACAGATCATAATTTCTAAAGGCATTACCTTGGAGTGCGTCATAAAAAATCTGAGCAACACAACATGCGGATCTGACGTGACGTACGTTCATTCGACCTGCGCAGTGACAGTAATTACCTATGATTTGCTCTGCAACTATGCTATCTGATGCAACGGTGCGGTTAAAGAACAAGCGTTGCGTGTGTTGTGGGCTGGCCATTAATAGCTGCGTACTGACTGACCGCACTGTCTCGCAAGACTGGCTCGGGCTGGGGTTGCCAACCCTACAAAATAATATAGTATCCAGCCATAATAAGAACCAAACTACTTAATACTAAAAAAATATAGTAAGTGAACTAGTATAATATTTTAATTATTGGATATCGGGAATTCAAATAGGACCTTATTTTATTTACATTAAAGAATAACCAATATTATTTTGTTTCGAAAAGCACGATCGTAAAACGGAATGTAGCAGAAAAAAACATTTAAATTATAATATTAAAATGAAACGTACCGCCTTTTTTACCATCTTACTATATTTTTAGCGGTCTAACTTAGTGAGTTATTTGATATAAAACAATTTGGTAGCCCTAGCTCGGGCACATGAGAATAGATCTTACTTATAGGCTAACTTTACCATTCCAGTTTCTAAATAGGTACAAGATTGCCATACATTGCCATACCTACCTAATAATACAATGTTGAAATAACCAGATTATTTTCAGGCAAGATAAACCTGGGGTCTAGTAAACTAGTTATGTTAGTATAGATAGCGCGAGATATAGTGGCGAAATTACGCATTGTCTCTACAACAATGCTGGTTGCGTTATGCGCGGGCGCCGGGGCATTGTTATGCAACAAAGTCTTAACATTTATTGATCTATCAATTGAAATTAAGACCTTCTAAGAAATGAAAAGGTTGGTTTTCAATTGAATTTTGGAGTGTGGTTGAAAGTAATGAAATTAATTGATCCCACAATCAAAATTGAATCTTTAATAGCGTGGGTTATGGTAGCGGTTCCAAAGTGTGGTTAATATATTTGCATAGGTCACACCGTATCAAGAACTAAACGGTTCACATTCAAAATAAGACCTAATACCGTCATGAAAGGTTAGTTTTTTAAATGATTATGGCGTGTAGTGGATGGTTTTAGTGTTCCTGTACTTCGATTTCTGGCAGTGGATGTTAAAATAGGAACCAAAATAATTAGAAGTGACATCGAGGTATGCCTAGGCGTGAATAACTTGTATATTAAGTATGGTTGCTCTTTTTAAAAAGATCCGTTACATTTTTGAGCAGTACATTGTTATGGGTATGTGAGAACAATGTAGGACAGCTAGGCAGACTAGCAGCTGGTCAAAAACGTGGTGCACGTGAAATTCTGTCCACACTTTCTAGCGGTTACAGTTACGGTAACGCGTCAAACTTAGAACACCTCTTTTCCAATTGCGATGGGTGGGGGATAAAAGTAAAATTATTTCATCATCGTTGTGTCTACGGCCTTACGTCCTCACCCTAGTTTCAGCATAATTGTATATATGTAGCGCGGTCAAATCTAGCGGTTACGTAAATAATCGGTTAAGTGCTTGCTCGCATCCATCTTGAAATGACACATTGATGAAGCGCGTTATGGAAGTAACCTTCTTTCTTAGAGATAGGTTCCTGTTACATAGTATGTACTTCTTTTTTTTCGCAATCGGCTACAAAATAGAGCCACTTTTGCCACTGTCGACTAAGTAATTGAGTTTAGTTTATTCCTTCGCAAACTATTTCATTCAGGAACTGCTAAAGGAAAAAAGTCTATAAGATTTATATATGTCGCTGCAAGAACAAAGTTTTGCGGAAAATGCTTATTACCTTAATTTAGTCATAAGTGTCAGTAGTTCATATTCAGTTTATTACCTGTAACAAAATAATAAGAATTAAGATAAAATTAAATTGGGTTCAATCACAGATATATGAGGGTTCAATATTCTAAATTCATAAGTAAACTCCTCCGCACAAATGTGACATTTAATTAAAAGCTAGCACGGCATCCTTATCTATTCTTATTTATACTTCAATACTGATAGTAATAATAAAGAGGTAAAGTCTGTTTGGATTATGAGGGTAATCTCCGAAAATACTGATGCGATTCTGAAAATTCTTTCACTGATTTAAAGCTATATATTATCTCGGTGTGCTATATGTTGTTTTGTAGAGGCACCCCGGGTGGAGCTGTAGGCAGAAGCTAGTATATAATACATGCAGGCAAGTTCTTGCAGCAGTTTTGACTGTAAGTCAATGTCAATTGATTTCTTATATTTACGCGAATACTACACATTGAAATAAAACTTATTTTACAGTTTTGATCGCGTTTATTTTATGGTTTTACGTTCCCGACGTTTCGGCTGCTTTACAGCAACCATGATCACGGGAGGACTGAACGGAACGTAAAAACATAAAATAAACGCGATAAAATCTGTTAAATAAGTTATAGTTAAAAGCAAATTCTTTTTTTTGTCCGTATGGGAGAACTTATAAATTTGTTATTTTTTTCATAACTCTCCAACCTAGAGTCAGACTGAAGCTAAACGCGAAGCCATTTTTAAACGAAACCAATCATTGATATACATACATTTTATATTTATGCTCATGCCAGTTATTACGACAGGCCAGTAACAACACGAAATATGGCACTTTTACTACACTCGTTAATGTTACGTAATCTTGTGGCTTCATCAGTCATTCGCATTGTTTCTAGTTTGTTTTATTGTATTGTAACTGCTCTCTTTGTTTTCCCATCTGCCATTCATGAATTTCTACGATTGTTTTGGTTTATGTGTATTATTTTTTTAGGTTCATTGATTTGTTAATTCATTCGAAAAAAAAAATGGGAAAGCGGAGAAGCTTTTTCTTTTTCTGTTGTTCGAAATTTGAATTGAAGTGGCCTGTTATTTTTCGAATCAGCCTTTCGAACGCAGATTTTTTTTGTAATACAATTGAGTTTTAAAAAGCCATTATTATTTTAATCGAATAACTCAATCGTCAAGAAAATTAATTAACTAATCAAATATTGATTTCTTTCAATAACTAATCAAAGATTTTAAAAATAAAAAACTTGTGTTATTGCATAGCATGATGAGTAATGACGATCCATGTAATTATTACATATTGACATCGTTTTTTGAAGTACAATCTGCGTATAAATTAGTTTTTTTTTTTAGAAACGGGGTAACTTTATAACATAAATTCAAATTAAGAAGTCGTTGTAGTGTAGTCAAGTTCTAATATTTGTGTTAATGTGATGAAATATGAAATTAAAGATGGAATATGAATTAAAATAATATGCTTTCAATTATACAGCGTAGGCTAGGGAAAAACCTAGTACGAAAATCGCGCGGAATTCTACGAGTTTTTGTTTATATAGGTATTTATATTGTGATTCCCGCAGTTATTTAACCTTGAAGCGATAAAGTAGAAATACGATCGCAATATTCTGTGAATACCGTGAAATTATTGATAAGTTCATTTGATTGGATTGGTAAAATTACCCAAACATTAAAAATGGGGGAATATTATTTTGCTGCTGTCTGTACACGCAAGGCAGACAATGTATGGAGCATTACACTTTGACCGCGATTATTAATCGCGCTCATTTCCCGTCACGGTCGGTGTCACCGCCACCATTGTGACCCCTGAAACATTTTTATTATTGTAGGTATGTAAATTTTGTACGTGATTTTATTAAGAGTTCAGATTATCATGGGGCGGTGTAGCTTTAAGTTTTGTTACAGCACTTGTTTGCACGTCAGTACGTGTTTATAGAGTACTTTTATTATACCTACTCACCACGAGATTTAATTTGACCTCTTTCCACTTTCCCTTACATTTAACCAAAATACGCATGCTCGCACAGTAATGCCGAGTCAAGATGATTTGCTGACACGAAGTGAAACAGTCTAATGATTATTCGTACCACGTAACTTACGCATTTGGCGTAAAAGTTGCAATATATCATCGTTACACGTATGGGCCGCGACTGAGGGGTCGCCTTGACGCGCGAGTATACGAAATACCAAGTGTATTAGAATACGAAATACGGTAGCTAAGTAGCTTTATTAGCTTCTAGGAACTAATAGTAACCTGTAACCATTTAAATTTGAACCACAGCTTGCTTGAACTTGCCTGAAATTATATTCATTATCCCTTTCTATCGCGTAACTCTCTTTTCTGACGCGCGGCAACCCACTGAATGGCCCGCCAAGGTGGGCCGCCGATGGACTTTTAACTACGAATCTAAAGTGCAGGGTGCGTCAGGCCCGGTAACATACATGGGTATGAGTTAGAACAAAAATGTCTATATTATTCTTGCAAAGAAAATTAAAAAGTTGCATAGAGAGACGCATTCGACAATTCGCAAAACCTGTCGTCTGCTTCGGTCCTAAGAAAGCGGTCGTTTCCGACGTCCTTGCTTTCTCTGTTTAGACCCGACGCGGTAGGCTTTCTATATACGTGATAATTGATAACAAGACAAAACATAGTAGCTATGAAAAGAAGTAGCAGAGCAGCTGTTCCTGTCAGTCAGAACCCTGAAAAAGTCTGACAACTATTAGTGTGATAAATTGGGTCATTTACCAACAACGTGTGCAAAACCTATGTTTTTGTGAATACAAATGAAAGATAGAAAAAAAAAATCTTAGTCTTGAGTGAACTCGAGCGGAGTCGCGGGGTATAAACCCTAATTTTCATGCAATAAATAAATAATTACACAACTTGTTTGCTTTGACTGTACTATACGCTCAGGGATAGGGGTGCGCGGTGATACTATGTTTATTTATTTACATGCTTCTGCCCGGCTCTACTCGGATGTTCGCTTGTCTAAATATAACATATGCACGCTTATGTAACATGCACCTACTTAATTTAAAAATAGTTTGTTATTTATGGGAAAGATATAGAGAATGCACAGTCAGACAATAGTTGCGTATTATTCTTTTTTTTAATTTCCACGAATTTTTTTTTACGGCTATGTTGGAAGAAAAAGGCAAAAACAATCTTCTGTTATAATATTAATTATATTTATGATATTTATTGATAGACCAAGTGTTATAGCAAGCGATATATGTTTACAAACATATTTTTAATTGCCAAATCACGAAACCGTTTTATTCTAAAAATAACTATCGATAGTTGAACCGAGAACGTGACTATTAAAATATCATTGAAATAAAACTTATTTTAACGATTTTATCGCGTTTATTTTATGTTTTTACATTCGAACCTCCTTTACATCCAAACTTGCTGTAAAGCAGCCGAAACATCGGGAACGTAAAAACATAAAATAAACGCGACAAAATCTGTAAAATAAGTTTTATATCAATGTGTAATATTCGCGTAAATATAAGAAATCAGTATTAAAATAAAAGATTTTTAATGTTTTAAACTACATTTTAAAATAAGAGGGTGATATACCTACATGAAAAATAAGCAAGTGGAGATAATATCACTTCACAGAATTATTGTTTCTATTATCATGTTATTAAAGCGTAAAAAGGAGTGTGCTATATTATTATAAATGTGAGTACTTTACTGTACTCTCTCTCTAAATGACACTAATCAAATCGTGACACTTTCTATCACTTGCCAGGCCTTTGTGGAGTAGAAAACGACATTAGTAGTAATAGGGTGACATAAATTTAATCTGTATTGTGGGACGTGTGTTGTTGAGACCGTTTTAGCACGTGGGAATCCTTGTTAATGTAGTGAAACATTTTGATTAGCATAAGGCCGTTTTTGGCATGTCCAAGTCCATATAAGACGAGCGATACAGTCGGATAGGCTTTTTAACTGTGTGTTATGGAATATTGATAGCGATGTTCTATTTCCCTGCGTCATTATATGTATCATGTCATGAGATGTCAAAACACCATGCGTACACATTATATGCATGGTGTTTTGACATCTCCATAAAGTCTATATATATATAAAACAAAGGCGTGTTAGTTACACCATTTATAACTCAAGAGCGGGTAAGCCGATTTTTATGATCTTTGATTTTTTAAATTTTAGCCGCCCCGAATAGTAGAATACATGAAAAAAAACACAAAAAAAGAATAATATAGATTATTAATTTTTCATACAATTGATGATTTGATGGCTAGTTATTCTTAAACCATTTTATTTTTAAAACTCTGCAAATCAACATACATATTATGTATATATTGTACTTGACAATTGTATTAAAGTACTTAACTCTTTAAAGTATCTAAGTGTCATGTTTCCATACAAGATACAAGCAAAATTCTTAAATCTAAATTAGGTTCCGCTTTACTTGCTAGGACACAGTTAGAGCCGTCAACACTTGGAAATGTAGCCGGATATGAATGGTGATAGTGATATAGAGTCAAGGTTTCAAATCTATACATTATAATAAAACAACATCTGGGTCGAGTCTTAAATTAAAAAGGTAATTAAAAAATTGTTGGCTAAGGAAATTTTAAATACGAGCCAATATTTTTTTAAAAGTTTGTTGGCACGTCCATGTATCAATAAAGTTCAGATACATGTTAAAGCTTTGTAGTAACTTGTTTATCCCGGTAAATTATACGTATTATGGTTCTCCTGGGATTACGATGTGGAACTAGGCCGCGCGTACTTTTGGATACATTTGAATCGTCCGAATACGTACGATTACACACGACATTTCCCGACCCTCAAAATAGGTGCTACAAAAGCTCGTAGACTGGGTACGAGTGAATTCCTTGGACGACTCATTTTGTACGATGTATCCAAAGTGCGCTCGGCCTGTGTGCGCGGATTGCCCATAGATAATAAAGATATCCCCTCGAATAAATATACTATTAATCTGTCAAATATGTTTGACATTTAATATAATTTCGGAAGCAAAGTATAATGAAAAATGATAAAGGTCAACACAATACACATTCATAAACGCCGTCATAATAAATCATCTTGTCAATGATTTCAAAGTAATAGAACTCTATTCTTCTCTATGATGATTACATCTCATATATATCGAATGTGTCGTAATTTTTAATGTTTAAAATTGTCTGTGTTTAAAAAAATATATTGTTTATTCCTGCAGTTAGAAAGTAAAGCTATTGCCATTTTATGAAAACAAATTCCGTATTGTTAATTAAATTATATTATTATTATTTAAAGATCAAATTTGAATAAAAAATATATCATAATATATATCGTTACCTATAATAATAAATGTTATAAAATATCAAATGTACGGAAGTTTTTGTTGTGTTACATATGCGGTAGGTAACACAACAAAAACTTCCGCCTGTGAATAACATTCATACAATTTTACATCCTATTATACAAGGTGATTCAGAAAGGGTATACTAATTCTTGAACCTGCTCTTCTTTAGCGCATCTATAATCATTATGTAATGTCAGAATTTCAATACATCAAATAAAAAAAAAATCGTGCCTAAAAACTTACAGTCGCAATTATACTGCAAAATTTATTTTGTAAAATCGACCGATCGAAATTCTAACACCACAAAGAGTGGATGTCTTTTGGCTGACGGATGGATTGATGGATGGATGTATGCATAGCAATAGATACGTACGTTAATATATTATTAAACAATACAAATACTTACATTAACAGGTACAATAACAATCAAGATCATCACTTCAATTTACTTGAAGCTCCAATGTCATAGACAACGAAAACTCCATAAATCTCAGCTCCCAAGTAGCAGTGCAACAATGGCATGCCTTGGTGTTTTTATGGCATGTGTGTTAGCCCGCTTCGCACGACATTGCGAGATTTTCGCTAATTGTTTTATAGCTCTTGTTTCCTAATAAAAATGTCAATATTTTAACTATTTTGTTTTGATTGATTTTTTTTTATTAATTATTTTTTAAGAGTTGTTGAAAGTATAATCTGGGTACACTACAATGCAATGCCCATCTGTCAAAGTCTCGGAAAAAAATATATATCATACACCAACTTACACACTACAGAAAATCATGTTTCCCTGCGCGGGTAAAATCGGGGCAGCGTACAATCGTCTTTGTATCACATTAAAATGTTTTGTGTAAGCATGTGTTATGTGTATTGTCGAAACGCGGCTTATATGATCGAAATGAGGACCGCACTATATATACACTCACTCATCCTGCTAATCGAAAGCACACACACACAGACAGATCTTGAATCTTAATTCACTACGCCTACTGGCAAGCTTAGTCTCGGTCAGAAGAGTCAATTTTAGCCCAACAAGCTGTGACAAAGAAAGTAAACTGACGAACAAAGAGATCCGCACGTCATTAACATCAAAAAAGCAATTTTGACGTGACCGAAATATAAATAAAAGTAACGTCGGAAAACTAAATTAGTAATACATGATGGATTAGTTTTTTAACATTTGAAATTTCAAACCAATAACACAGATTAAAGCCAATAGACGAAACATACACAAAATAACGCCAAAATTTGTCACCTCTTAATAATTATAAATATCTCTTCGAATGATTTTAATCTAATGCATTGCAGTTTCAGGAATGGTCCTTCAGATGTGTCTGTGATCAAGCTGTAATGGATGACTACGTAGAAAAGTGTTTATAACTTTTCGTTCCATTTACGGAGCGTTAATGCTAGGTATATTGGTTTATTTGTCCATTGGGTAATATTATTTAGCAATTGGTATTTTCAGGTAATTTTACGACTTTCATCCTTTTACGGTAACGTGCCAAAAAATATTATTCAAGTATACAAAATTGAAATCATTTCATAAGGTAAATCCTCACAAGCATTGTATTTTATATTTAAATATCACGTATAAACCGTAAATGGCAGACGTTTTGAAACCGAACACAGCTTGTGAAATCAGCAACTCCGAAGCAGATACACTTACCATGTAAATCCCGCGAAATTAACGAAGTCTTATTGTTATGTTAATATGGCATTTATTTGCATATTTAATTTACAAACGAAGGAGATGAATTTTATTTAGAAAAAGTCTTGTCATGGATGGCGGGTCAGATCAGTTGCGCTGCATGTGCCTAGTGAATGTAGCGTCTCGATCTACTGCCGCCTTCCTACCTAGGCAAGTATGCTCCATCGTAGATCTCATCGTCGCTTACCATCAGGTGAGATCGAGATCAAATACTTGCCTATAATGTAATAAAAAAAAAAGAAAAAAAAAAGTCTTTACTCTCGTTCCTGCACACTTTGGATGGGTCCCCGAATACAGATCACAGTCGATCCATGTGAATAAATGTATCATAGTAGTAACCCCGAAGCCGGGCCTTATAAAGTGTATAGAGAAGTATACATTATTTTTAACCGACTTCAAAAGAGGAGGAGGTTCTCAATGCAATTGTATATTTTTTTTCTTTCCTTCTTTACATTATAGTAGTCGTCATTTTCAGCAGAATTCATATATAAAATTAAGACATATATCAGACTCACTCATGTCTCAAACTATAATACGGTAGAAAAGTAATACAGCAAAAATGTAAGGCTGAAAACAACAAATATCACAAAATTTTCGACTCGCTAGTACCTAATAATGCTATAAGTACCTCAAAGAATTTTTGCATTTTTTTTTTGCAAACCAAGCCAGTCACATCACCATGGGAAAAGAGAGACGCGTAACATCCGATCATCATTAAACCTAACTTTGGATACAATGAGGTTAATCAAAGTGAAAACCATACCGGCATGGGGTGGAGTAGGTGACAATGTCTATTCACCACACTTTCCCTGTGGATTCGCTTTCGATCGAGGTGAAATGCCATGGTTAGTGGGTTTGAAAGCAGTTCCCATGGATTGACGATAAGTACTGAACAGTACAGCAATAGGGTTCAATGTCAGATTAGATTATAAAGACATAGATAGGAAAAACATTAATTTTCAGAGGTAAATTTATTTAAGGATTTTTTTTAAACCCAGTAATTCGTTTACAGCTTAGCTTAAGTAATATCATAGACAACCAAAACAATGCAATAATTCTATAAACAATATGCAGATGTATACCGATCATAAGACCATTATAAATAAAAGACAAAAACGGTAGGTTTTATTTCAAAAATATTGTAATAGTTATAACAGATAATGCCTCAACGTAAACGATCAATCAAGCGTGTCATTAATTGATGGATCGATTCAATCGATTCTCTCGATTTATTCAAAGTAGTCCGTTGCATAACGATTTTTCTTTTTACTTTTTTATTAGTTACGCTCTAGTTGGCAGTTGTGTGATGTACATCTTTGAGTGTTAATTTCTGTTGTATTGACACTGTGCTAAGTCGATTTGTAAATAGAAATAGATTTGTTACAAAAATTGTTTGTTTCCGTTCTAATATTTTTTTTTACCTGAATAAATTCACTGAAATAAATAATAATAATATTTTCAAAGTTAAATTGAAAAAAAAAATACGTATGAAAACAAACTTTGTATCAAAAAGACCTTGTAGACGTGAAATGGTGGCAAGAATGCCGGCTGCATCTCCTCGCTGTATACTGATTTTTGAGCGAGGGAAGAGCCCCTCCTGTCACCTGTGGAGGCAATCAACCTACGTGATAATTTGTTGATGAAGTCTTTGGCGCTATGACTCCATGGGGCTTACGTCTCTCCGGCAAACGGCCCATATACGTATTAATTAGGTACGTTGGTTACGTAGCTACGTAGGAAGTAACATAAAATAAACGCAATAAAATCCGAAAAAATAATTTTATTTCAATGTGTAGTATTCGCATAAATATAATAAATCAATGTACTTGCGCCGCTTGCCGAGATCTGCCTGACTTAATTGAATTTAAAATGTTATATTTGGTATGGTATTATAATAATTTACTTTATTATTTTTTTAATTGCGAAATGATCATATAGACTAAGTGAATTGGCTAGATTTCATACCAACTGTCTAAATTGTATTAAGTACTTACATGTTCGTCATTATTTGAAATACCGACAAAAAGTTTACTACAGGCGAAACTTTACGAAAAATAGTAAGTAAATAAGAATATAATTCTGCAATCTGTTACAAAACAGTGCATTAACATCTGTTAAGACAGTCATGTAAGAAGATGCAGTCAGAATAAACATGTCATTTTCAACCGTTATATGTGTTCAACTTAATATAAAATGGTTATTTTTGACAAGCGACACTGAAAATTACTTCATAGTCTCATTACCACAAAGTACGAGATAATTTTCTAAACAATAGCACTCGTTTCATATGGTTAAATGTTACGAACGCGCCTTGTACGTTGGCCACTTAAAATGCTATAAAGTTGAAAGTTATTCTTTCGCATTGCCATTGGCGAAAATAGTGGAAAGTCCAAAATTCAACTGTTTTGCTTATATTTTCTGTTTTTTTTTATTGTGTTAGAGTGATACTTTAACTGCACTAAACTAAATGTATTATTATTAGGACATACATATTTTTATCCGTATCAACAGTCTAATCATAGTTTCTGGACAGTAGAGGGCGTTTTTTTTGTAATAACGTAATGTTTATTTATCACATTTAATAGAGGGATATTAGAATGCAAATGGAGTCCCAAAAATATTATTTAAATAGGACCGTTTATCAATTTCTACAAAAATGTTTTCTCGCTGAAAATGTATGAAAATGTGTATTCATACTTTCGCTAGATTGTCTTCATTTTTTTTTATATTTGGAGGTCATTTCGAAGCAATATAACTACGGGGCCAACTTTAAACGAAGTGTTTACTATTCGACAACCTATTATTAAACATACATAATAGGGTAGTATCATCACGCTAAGAACATTGGAGGTCGGGCAGCAGAGCAGTCGACGATGAGCACACGCAGAGACGCAAGCAATGGCTAGTTTTAAATGATAAAAAACTCATTTTATTAACATTTAATGAATGCCATTAATTATTCCACATCCTTTTGATATCCATTCATAACTTATCATCACACAGAGTGGTACAGAAAGCCTGATTGTATTGCCGTAAACGAATGATGGTCGTAAACACAAAGCGGACATATTAACTATTATTTATAACCTCGACTGTACGACATTACGATTAATTCGGAACACGTAGACCCTAAATACCGGCCGCTGCTTACACCGTACTGTAATTGGACTTACAATATGTAGTCATATAATATGTTATCTATGAAGAAGAATGGAAATTAATTTCGACATTTACTTAGTATTTGTTATAGCTTGTAAATATTTTACTAAAATAAAAAGTATAATATATGTCTTGCGAATCAGATAAACAATGGCGTTTTTTAAATAATATAAAAAGAAACAAGGAAAAAAATCATTATAATAATATGTCTACCTAGTACCTAATGGTCTGTCTGGTACGGGCGAGAAATACAGAGTACATTGTTTATAGATTTTCCTTTATAATATTATCTTTATACTATTAGTGAAGATAAAAAAAAATATGGTACCGTATTGTAGCCTATTATAAAAAAAAAACTTAAGTGTGTCGTATCTGTAACACGCAAGGGTATCGCAGAATTAGTCTTGTTCTTGCTATAATTAGGTCTTGGTGTGACCCCTGCCCCAATACGGAGTTTTAGATCTCCTTTCATCTCATTGCTGTAGTGTCTCTCGACATTAGTGTCGTGTGTCGCCGCGTATAATTAGAACAAAAGCCATTTTTATCCGACTTCAAAAAAAGGAGGTTCTCAATTCAATTGTATTTTTTTCTTTATTTATGTTTCTTACTTCAGGACTCCGCCACTTATGAACCGATTTGGAAAATTCTTTTTTTTTCTAGTTTGTACTACGCTCTACGGTTGTCTTATCGATGATCGTATGTACAAATGTTCCGACTAATCGCGCGCTGGCGTGACCGCGCAACAACATTTTCTCACGATGTTTTCCACGAACGAATATAGATTTACGATAGATTAGGTCAGTAGGTATACGCTAGTGCAATAGTTGCGTACAACGCGGGCTGAATATAAATTAACACCCAATTTAAAGGGTTGGGTTGTGACTGTCGCTAAGCTGTTGGGCTTAGCCGATTTAAAATAGTGTGACAAATTAGATTTGTTTCTCTAGTTGCTTCGTTTTATAAAGAGATATGTCATCTCGGTTATGCCCGTAAGCAGATATTTTTTCTAGGGATTCAGAATCAGAATCAGAATATTTTTTTAATCATGTAAACCGTTAAGAACAGTACTTATGAATCGTCAAAATAGTTACAAAATGCTAAGCAACAGCCTTACCACTCGTTCGGAATGCCGTTCTTATAGAGAAGAACAGGCAAGGATCTCGATGGTTGCTCTTTTTAAAAAGATCCGTCACATTTTTGAGAGAGAGATATTTTCTCCAAGGAAAAGCGTTTTGTAATACCATTGTATATGCACGTAAACTATCGAAGATTTCGGGTTCAAAGTGTGCTCGGTACAATGTAAACCATGTTACTATTACTTATGCAATTTATTAAATACAGACAGTAATTAATTATAAACTCAAATACGACATTAAAATTTAATGACCCCCCATTGCAAGTTTTCATAATTGTTTCAATGAAAACAAACCATTTTCATTACTTATTTTACTATTTTCAATTTGGATTTCTTAATTCGATTCGTAGTATTTACGAGCGAGGCTTATCGTTTCCATCGCGACTATTTCAGACCAACTTGGCACCTGAATATTTTTATATGAGCCGCTATTTATTTTTTAGGCGAATGCGCTTTTTGCTACCAAATATAAACGGTCACCGACCTCTTTATCGGGACAAAGAGAACTTTTAGAACGAAACCTATACGTTCGTAGTTCAATAAGATATCGAAATTTAGGAAGCAAGTATAGGTATACGTAGGCCTGACTAGCAAATAGCTTTTTTTTTTTTTTTTTTTTTTTATAAATTATAGGCAAGTATTTGATCTCGATCTCACCTGATGGTAAGTGACGATGAGATCTACGATGGAGCATACTTGCCTAGGTAGGAAAGCGGCAGTAGATCGAGACGCTACATTCAATAGGCACATGCAGCGCAACTGATCTGACCCGCCATCCATGAATGACAACACTGAACATCATGCCGGAACACGGCTAGGCCGCTTGGCGACATGGCTTTGTTCAGTGGGTGGTGACTAACCACGGCCGAAGCCTACCACCAGTAGAGTTGTCACCTAGTTGGCACCACCCAGGGTCACGTGTAGGGTATCTCGAGGGTACTTAATTCTCCTACGGACGAAGGTGACTCGACCCCAAAAAACGGTTTCAGTATATATAAATTAAGTAAGCCTCTTGCAAAGACAAAAACCGGTCATAAAGTAACGTTTAATGTATCATTCAGCTATAATAATTGATAATATCATTGTATGTACCTACCTATCTCATACAATGAGTTAATGAGTAATGTTTTATTTCAGTAACACTAAGGTCATTAAGCGTAGGATCAATAATAATTATTACTACTTAATAACCCATGTGGTTAGTTACGTGTAGTACCGAATACGAAGCCAATGTTACTACATATAATTGATAGAATTAGAGTAGATTGTCGTTTCATGGAGAATTGCATATTAATTGGGGTCCCAACACTCGTGACAGACAGTTTCTTGGCTAACATCTTAGAGGAGTTCGGTGTTGCTGGCTTCTTTAATTATCGATCAACTTGTTTGGTTTATAACTGGGAAAGTTGACACGCCGAGGATCAGTGGTGGGTTCCTCTTTCCCCATTTGTTTTAATGTTACCACTGTTATTTACTTAAACAAAACTACATAAATAACCGGTGCCTAAAGGCTCTACGTACAGAAATATTCTCTATAATATTGTCGCCACAGAAGCGGTTGTCATCGATATTGGCTCATTTTTACTACAAACACTCGAAAGGGTCGACTCAACAAGCGCCACTCTATCACGATTCGATTACTGAATACATTTAGGTTAGATAGGCACTTAGTTCATGTAACGGATATAGGTAGTGACGTTACTCTACACTGAATCAGATGTACGCTCTGTAATTTTCCAGATAAAATAGCAACAACAAATAGATAAGACCTAATTATCTATTAATTATACGATCTGTTACGAGAGTATGATGTTTGGTGTGATAGAGTTCACTGACGAAATTATAAATAATATACTGATGCAGATAGCACGTACTATAATTGGTTTATATGGTTCTATAGAATTTCTATAAAATAGAGTGGAGAGATGTAGTATAGATAGAGTGTAGAGTCAACACAGCATATTAATACATATAAAATTAATTTTTATGTTTCAAAATATTATGATATATTTTTTAAATTTATTTATGAGAATCAATAAAAAATATTGTAATAAGTTGGAAAATTGTGCTCGTGTTTCAGAACCAATCAAAGTTAAGACCCGAAGCCGTGTGTGAAATATATTTTGACTCTTTATTTTTTTTTTGTGACCAGTCCTTATTTATATATAAGGTTAACAGTAATAGTGTCAACTATGTTTATTAATTATTCTCGTTTTTTTTTGAAATAACACTACGCACTAAGTGCGCGGTGAACCTGCACTGGCTTGCTTTCTTACACAAAAATCAAGCACTGTGTACACATATATTTTATACATAAACGTGATCGTTGTCACCTACTTGCTATTCTATTGAAATATTTTACACTTTTTTTGTTAAACCTCATATGACCTGACAACAGTCACGGCTTTATGTACCGGCACGGCTTTATACCTTATACATTTTATGAATGTTCAGCGCATGGGGAGCAGGGCCAAATCGATAAGAAATACGACTTACTTTTTGCGATTAAGCCGCAACGATGACGAACCTTTCACACCTCAAGAACTATGCGTAAGATTGGTTTACTAACAGTTTTGCAGCAAAATTTCATAATGGCGGCTGTAACTTTAATCAACTCGTAGCAAAAAAAATGTAAGATCATTTGAATCTCATAGTTTTTGCGGCAAAATCACAGTTGAACGGTTCAACATTCGTTAAAATGGTTTCGAGTTAATTTTGCATAAAATGAGACACTTGATTAGGTGAGCTCCGCGGAGAATGTTGTAAGGTTGCGTAAAACCAGTTTGTTGTTTATGGTTTTGTCCACTTTTAAGGAGTCTTTGTGTAATATCTAGAGCATCCTACACAATGTTGCTATTCTTAATATGGAAAGTAGTTGCTATATCAGCTTCTTTGAAACTCTATGGATAAATTGTTTTTTTTTTTAAACGTAATTGTATTATGTTTAAATAGGTGCTGGCCTGTCCGATATCTATCTATCGGTGGCTCATTCGGACCGGCAAAATGTTCTGAAAGGCACGTTAAGCTACGAAGTTGTCAATATAACATATTTGACAGTCAAAGTCGTAGATAATATACCGGTCGTCTCACTAGTTGGGTCTTGGAAGGCATGTGACAAGTGCTCTGTATTGCCATTGGTAATCAATGATATTAGGATAGACATGTAGCCTACTCTAATTAAAAATGATGTAGGGAAATTGCAACATAGAAGTCAATTATCGTTTCATTCAAGAAATAAAGAATTCTTGCCCACGGTTTCATATAATAGTTACGGTAACTACACTAAGTTTGCGATCAAAAGCGTCCCAGGAGCTAGCGAACCATCGAACTTCAGAAGGTATATGGTATGTAGGTATATACGATAGGCCACTGATTGCAACATGCTAAGATCCTTCATTGCACTCACATCTCATCCACATGCATACATCTATTCTAGATCTTTTCTAAACCTAACATTCTATAATCTAATCCAAAACAGTGTTATATCACCGTCTTTGTTGCATTACACGCCAACCTCTCACTTTAACACCATTATGAGACAGGATACACCCAAACAAGGGAGGAATAATGGCTTTTTTATTAATAGATATTTACTTACCGACCGCGACTCTGATCAGGATGTTAAGTAACTTTCTCAATCGTGTGGAGAATGTAAACGCATTTTAATCTGACAATCCGGAGTCATTTTGCATACAATACTAGTGATAATAGTACACGCCTGTATTCCTGGAAGGGGTAAGCAGAGGGGGACTGCAATGCACCCACATTTTGCCAATGGTAGGTATTTAAGTTCCAATGTAAAATGGGTAGTGCCATTATAACGTGTTCAACGCCCCTTCAATGTGAGAGGGATTTGGCACGCTGGCGGAGAACAAGTTAGCGCACTTCACACGTCTTTCAATAGACGTTCGGGTTTCCTCACTATATTTGTTTTCACCGCACAGCAGACAAGGATCCAAATTAAAAAAGAAAATGAATATCAGTTAGGAATGTCATAAGACGAAAATATTAATTTCCTTTTTCCTTATCCTCATTTCCCAGTGCCGGCACAAATGGACGGCTCGTTTATATTCGTACCCTTGTGTGTAGGAACCCCAAGCTGTTAACGACTCGAGGAAATAAGGTACTGTTTGTACCCCTTATATTTATCCATTGATGCATGTTTAGAGCTTCGCTGGTGTCGATTGTGACCGAGACTGTTTTTTTTTTTTTTTTTTTAAATTTCGCCATACGAACACACCAACTATACGGTCCCACTTTAAGCTTAACGCTTGTGTTATGGATACCGTACAATGGACTGAGGGCGAACTCAGTATATAATACTCATATACATATTAAACATCCATGACTCGGGTACAACATTCGTGCTCATCACACAAAGCTTGTGTCCCTACCAGGATTCGAACCCGGGACCATCGGCGCGACCATCATCAAACGGTGGGATTCCAGATTTCGTTATGGACTAGGCTAACACAAGTAGGTCTTAATTCAATTGGAATGACATCGTAATTGCCACTTCGCTGCGAGCCAATTGTGTTAGAAGACTTCAAGCCCAAGCAAAGTAAATGGTAGTGAAGTTTTTTCTCTGTTTTGATTCAGTGTTATTAGCCTTTAATTCGCGTATTTTATTTTTACGGCTCACATCATGGTATGGCTATATGTATAATATACAACATCAACTAGGTTAGTTATACATATTATACAGTTTTATGGCAGTGAGGCCATACCAACTAAAATGTATGCATACCAATTTCAACCTTATAATCTATGAAGCCTACATTAAGAAGGTGCATTGTCTGAGAGGTTAAGTACCGTTATCAGGTGACACGATGTAGTGCAGGAGATAACATTGGGTAGCTAATGTAAACAGTACGCGTTTTATCTCTAGTTTGTCTTACATTCAGATATGGTACTTGCTCTTCCCACCTTAGTCCCCGTAGTCTCCCTACTCGCGCAACCGTCGAGTTTGCTCTGCAGCTACATCCTCAATAATCAATTATCATAGCATAATGATATGTTCCCCATGTTTTGAGTTCAACCATATAGGCTATTTAAAACTGAAAATCCGGTGGGGATTGTTTCAGTAGTTCTGTCTAACAAATAGGCAAAGACAAGAATCCTAAAAACTCAATATAGGTAGTATGGATGTAAGTATTCCCTAGGTATTAAATTTACCAGCTGTACCAGGGAGATTATCGGTAGGTACTTTTATTTTAATTTGTTTTATTAACCACTAAACTTATTTTTATTTTATTTTTTGCTTAAATCTGCAACGCCTGTTTAATTTTAAATTTATTTTTGAATTCAGTTTTAACGAGATCCTATTGATGCCGAAGCTTTTGAAAAAATATTGAAAAAAGTCGTTTAATCTTCTTGATCTAAAAAATTACCCTTTTCATGTCCCACTGTTGGGCTCGGGCCTCCTCTTAATATGAGGAGCGTCTATTATTATTATTTTTTTGCCACTGACTATACAAATAAACGATAAGTTACAAATATATTATACCGATTGGAGCGAAATATCTAGCATTGTGGTCGCTAAATAACAATCTCGAAACCGGATTTAAAATGTTCTATGGCAACACTTCACTACCTACTTAGTAAGTATTATTTTATCGTAATCAGTTTACGATAAGAACTAACTTATGTGACAGACAATCGATTTCCATTCTATATTCAAACTAGCTGTCCCGGCGAACTTACTACCGCCACAGAATCAAATGTATAAAAAATGATTTATCTTTATTATTTTATTTTTTTGTGATTTTGCACATGTTTTAATAGTTATTTTGCTATTTGGGGCGGTGAAAATTTAAAAGAATAAAAATCATAGAAATCGGTCCTCGTTTTTGAGTTATAAATGGTGTAACTAACATGACTTTGATTTATATATATTGATAGATAATGATTCTAAGGATTTATTAGTTCTAGCCAACCACGTCGAGATAGCATGCTACAAATTAGTGATCGAGATGTTGTTTACAGAAATAAGAAGATGATATTATTTCAAATTAATATCTCTTAGCAGTCCCTGAAAAAATAGTCATAACAGATAGTCATACGAACATTGATGCGCTTTTTAAGGAACGTTTTCCCGCCGTAAGAAAATTGTGAACGCCCGTGGGTAGCACGTTTGCAATTTGAGATACAAAACGTTAAAAATATGTATCAAAATCTATTTAAAACCACTCACTTCCTTCGTTACGCGAGTCAGAGAAGACCATTCAAAAGAGGTCAAAAACCCATTTATAATGAACTGTTTAAATTTATCTTCGATTAGGCGTAAGAAAACTTTTTAAATAACAAAAACAAACTTGATATACGTTTGTGTATCAAGTGAATGAACTATTTGACACTTATAATGTTATACACCCCTCGGTGAAGCATATTGATCCAATAGCCCCACTGCCTAGCGAGGGTAGTCATTCCGTCCTTATCATTGCAATAGCCGCGTCCCTCTCTATTCTTGTACAAGTATTTGCCTAGAGACAAAAAGTTTCTGAGGTTTTTGGCGTTACATTAAAAGTTATTGATAAGTATTATACTTGAAATAGGTAAGAGTTTTCAATAGCATGAGTAGATTACATTTAATGGGATACGGTATCCTATGGCCTATAATAAATAACATCTAATAATAATTTAAAGATGCTGTTCGATAAAACTGGTTCTGATTATTTTTTTAGAGTATTGCCTCACCCACAAGGTATTTTGCCAACGTAAAGTAGAATATTCTTTTAATGTTAATATGGGAGATTATAATCCCTCCCTCTCCCTCCTTAACCCTTTCAGCAAAGTGGAGGATACTTTATTGACAGATTACCAAACTCCTTGGGTGTTTAAAAAATCAAGTTTCACCATTTAATTTTATATTCCCATACTCGTTTCACGTTTATGAATACATAATAGTTATTGTCCCACCAAAATTAGCGATTACAATGTAACAAACACATTTTTCGCAATAAAAACAAAAGTCCCTCATTTTATTTATAAAATCACATCTACATAGTATCCGTGACAGCCCGATTAGTCAAGTCGAAAGGTAGGTCGATAAAATTTTAATAAAAAATGTAATAAATGAGTTAATTTATAACATTAATTTTCTGGCTTGAGTAAAAAACATGGTTCCTCTTAAAGTTAATAAACATAAAGAAAGAGTAATTAAAATCGAATCAGCCAGTCGGGCTGAATTAAATCAACCTTGCAAATTAAGAGCATTAGTTGACACGTCTCTCATGCAAATTAGAACAGTGTTAGGAAGAAACATTTAATATAATCATCGGATCCCAAGATACGAAAGGCACAGAATGGCAGTCACGACGTGAATACTTTACAAAATATTCTCTTCAACTTATACGATGGCACTCTTTGGCATTTAGCTACCTACTCCAGCAGTGTTACTACATATTGACGTATTTTGTGTCCCAAAAAAAGCTATACAAAAAACATACCAGCCCTTGTAATGTCCCACTGGTGGGCCAGGGCCGTCCATTAAATCTAGGATTACACTACAGTCCACCACGCTGGCCCAGCGCGGGTTCGCGGACTTCAAACGTCTATCGAGGGGTTCTCTCAGGCATGCAGGTTTCCTCACGATGTTTTCCTTCACCGTTATATGTATATAACATGAAGTATATATATGTGATTTTATGATTAAAAAGTCCGAAGTGCACTTTTTGCAATACTTCAACTCAAAGAACATGCGATTGATCTTCAATAGTTGTCAAATTAGTAATATATATGACAGCCATTTCCCTAAGAAGTAATTATACCTAAACGATGTTTGATATGGGGCAGATTTTAGGTGCTTGCTGCCCATTTCTGTCACACATGTAATTACAATATTAAAATAACTGGTAGGTATCTGTATAGTATAACGCAATAGTCATGTTTTCACCTTTGAGCTGTAGGTTAAACCAGTAGGGGTCCGGACAGGAAACAATTTGTACGTGGGCGAAGTCGTCCAACGCTATTAGGTAATCATCTGTTAAAGGAACGACGCTGCAAAATAATAAAATGTTGCTAAGGAATTATATTTAAAAAAAATACTAATAAGTGAGAGGATTACGTAAAAATAAATACAAAATGCATACACATTAAGTACATACCTACTAGATTATTCCCGCGGTTCGGAAAAGGAATACAAATCTAAGTAAGTATTGGACTCATTATGCGTTTAATTCAAATTTTAAATAAATATTTCAATTTAAATTTATCTAAATTACATTACAAATTAATTACAATTTTAATTTTTAATATCTCATTTCCGAGACGTATTTTATTACTGAAAATATAAAAAGCATTAATTTCGGAATCTCTTTTTATATGTGTAACTAGCTGTTACCCGCGACTGTGTTCGCGTGGTAACAGGTATTTAACAAAGACACAGCCGTTGGCAACAGCCTGCTCGCGCGTTCTGAGCCCGCGGGACGCATTTAAGGTTGCTGCTATCAAACTTAATCAGGCGCAACGCTGCAACATTGGTTTTAATTTTTTTTCGTGAGATCCTATGTTTTTTTTCTAAAATAAAAGTATCCTAA
Organism: Pheosia gnoma; assembly: GCA_905404115.1. Taxonomy (NCBI): domain Eukaryota; kingdom Metazoa; phylum Arthropoda; class Insecta; order Lepidoptera; family Notodontidae; genus Pheosia; species Pheosia gnoma. Next base: position 1,710,173 of record FR989901.1, on the reverse strand, counting down.
GTTACTCCTTGTTACATCAGCTATCTGCCAGTGAAAGTCCCGTCAAAATCGGTCCAGCCATTTCAGAGATTAGCCGGAACAAACAGACAGACAGACAGACAAAAATTGTAAAAATTCTTGTTTTGGTATAGGTACCGTGTATACATCCAAATGCACTTAGTAAAAAGCGGTTATTTTAATATTACAAACAGACACTCCAATTTTATTTATATGTGTATAGATATAGATAGAGTAAGTACCTCTCGGAAATATGATATTTAAAACGAATATATAATCTAAAGTTTATGTGGATTTATATTCAATAACTAGGTAGGTGTGTTTTATCCTACAAAATAATCGTTTAATGTAAGAAATTGGAAGGGTTTAACGTAATACAACATGCGTCAACTCGTATTAAGTTCAATGTATTTCATTCATCAAGTTGCGGTTTCCAGGCAGCCGGAGTATCGGGTTCAACTCTGACGTGTTTTCATTTCAATGATCTTGATTGTTTGTATCAAGTTGGTACGAGTAGGTACCAACCGTATTACTTGAAAGAAAACTTTTAGTAATTATTTATCTACTAGCTGTCCCGGCGAACTTCGTACCGCCTCAAAATCAAATGTATTTATATAAACAAAACAAAATCAACAAAATGGCAATTGTGATTTATGACCACATTTTAGGTTTTTTTTAATTGACATACCTATCGAGATTCTGACTTTACATAAAATTCAAAGGATATTATAACCTTCTATTATTTATAAAAGTTCATATTATTCCATACTGCATTATGTTTGCTTTAACATTTTGTTATCTTCTAACGGAAACAATATAAAATTCGATATCTAAAGTGAATGCTACGTTCTAAATAAGGTCATTCGTATAAATTAACATAAATTCATTAAATTTCCCAATTATTGTGTTGCTTCATTGGATATCAACAACTAAGTAATTATTACGTTCTTGTCAGAGATAAAGAGGAAAATTAATTCAAATTAATAATCATAAGTAACTGTCCGATTGAAAACCCCAACCAAACTATTAAATATTTGTGCCGCATTTTGATGTGAGTATGTTACAAGCGTTGCTTAGTATGGGACCGTATAGTTGGTGTGTTCGTCTGGCGATATTTATTATTATTATTATTATTGTTATAAAAAACTCGTAGCAGACATAATTTTCGATACAGTGCAGCGGCCGAATACGCGAATTTTGTCATTTTTGTCTGTCTGTTTGTGCACGCATCACGGAAAATCTACTGGACAGGTTTAAATGAAACTTAGCATTATGATAGCTTATAATGGGAAGAAATCTACGATAATTTTTACACCGAAAAATGCGGGTTCCCACGGGACTAAAAAAAATAAAGTCAACGCGTATGTAGTTCTATAAAAATTAAATAATGTTCGTGTGTAAGCGCGTCACTTGAAAATGGCTGAACGGATTTGGCTATTTTTTGTTGTAAAATATTCGTAATAGTCCGAAACCGCTTCGTAGAAAAAATAAGCTAGTTAATTTTTGTTGTAAAATATTCGTAATATTCCGAATCCGCTTTGCAGAAAATAGGAAAATTTGGGAAAAACTGAAAGTGCTTTTATGACCAGACAGCGTCTTCCGTGGCAGCTAGTTATTAAAAAAATATAACGCGAATATGCATAATCCATTTAAAACATTATAATGCTGAGTACTTACGTATTTCTTATAAATAATACAGTCAAATAACTTTGGATTTAAGGACAACATGGGAGCATACCACATTATTCAAGCATTCGCTTAATTAAAATAAAAAATTACCATGTCATAATCAAATTATTAATAGCTGATTTGGCTGTCTGACGGGCTTTGTGTGAAATGACCTTCGCTTTTTTAAAAAGCAATACCATTTATGTACGTAAAAAAATGTCGTACGAGTAGAATATTAGGTATGTATTTTTGTGAATTATAAGGATGTGATATCTACGGGAGTAAATAATAAATTAATTAGGTACCTTACAGACTATACAATCGTATTGCAATACTGCTTTGAGTACTCATACTCATACTAAGTTGTCTGAGTAGTGTAGGTAACTAAGGTTTTAAATTAAGTGGAGACAGTTTTTCTAATGCCATTTCTATAATATTTGACTAGTCTTCATATTTTTGATGAATGAAAAAACAACAAATACCTTGTCGTAATAATTCAGCAATCGTCTTTTTCATTCTAATTATATTTTTTTACCATACTCTATGATGTATTCCGTGAACTGCAGTTATCACGCCGCGTCTAGTGCGCGGCGCATGCGCGCTGTACCATCAAGCCTCCGGCTGCAGCGATCCTTAACCTAACAGCTGATTGATAAACAACGCGCTCCTATAATTGGCGACAATTCAAAACTACACAAAACAAATGCCAATACCAAGCCAACTCACCTTCGATTGCACAGAATCAGGCTGCATGTAGTAAAACAGGAAAAACATCCACACAGCCCCAATGAGGAACAGAATTTTGACGTTACGACGCATTTTCTAAATTTGAAATTTTAAAAACTGAACACTGATTGGGTCGCACTATTTTTCGGGCGCGTTTTCTAACGTCGCGTTCGCGTGTGTTATTATTTGTGTGTTGTTGTCGGTACGCGGCGCGCGGCCGCGCTGTGTGTAGCGGCGTGCGGACTGAGCGAGCCCGGTTCACTCACAGAGTATTACAGATACAGATAGTTGCCGGTCATGCGCGTATCGGTCCTCGACACCGCGTTAAAAATAGAACTTGCATAGTTCGGCCACCATCGGCGTACATGCCTCTCACTGCATTGTCCCCCCTGGTCAGTGCTAGTCTAGGTATAGTATGGCTCTAGGTGTAGAGTATCTGCAGTAGTAACTCAGCGTAATAACCGGACACACCTACTGTTTTTTTTTAACCAAGCAACGGTTGTCAACCTACAAATCTACGATGGACTGGCTTTTCCAGTAACACCCAGAAGATTTTTTTTTTTCTAGTCAGGAATCGAGCCCGCTACCTCCCGGTGTGGTGCCGAGCGTGCTATACGCGGCTTATGCCATTAGATCAAGCTGCCTTCAATTCTTACTGAAGATACTGAAATAAATAATTCAGGACCAAAGTAATCATAGGAGCCCTCCTAAAGGCGGAGTCGAGTAAAAATAAGCTAAAGAATTTATTTAAAACTACTTAGTTAAATTCTATGAGATAAATACTACTGATTTATTTATGGCGACATACAGTCGTTATACAGATAAAAAAATATACAGTAAAAGACCTTGAGTGGCGAAAAGCTTAATATAACTTATATAATATAATAGGAACGTAAACATGAGATCTATACTTACTATTATATTTTATATTCATTAATATACTCTATTTATATATTATATTAAGTTACTTTAAAAAAATACGACTGGCCGTTATTCCTAAAAATAATCGACAGCAGCCTTTGAAGTTTGGAAAAAGAAAACCAGTAAACTATTTTTGCGGGAAATGGTATTTTAACATTATTTTACCATTATCAGCCAGTAATATTCTATTAAACGAGGAAATTATTGAAAGTGTTTTTATTGCAAAATAATGGTTGAATACGTATGGATTATTTTTTATAGTACCCATATGTGGGTGTTGCCAAAAATATTTACATCGAATTAATGGTTTCATGATTATTTATCATTTTCAGCCAGTGTACTTATAATTATAATAACAATAATGATATCGCCAGACGAACACACCAACTATACGGTCCCACACTAAGCAACGCTTGTATTATGGGTACCATACAATGGACTGGGGCGAACCCAGAATAAAATACTTATATAGATATTAAAAATCCATGACTTCAGTACAAACATTCATGCTTATCACACAAAGTTTGTCCCTACCAGGATTCGAACCCGAAACCCTCGGCACAGAATGCAGGGTCACTACCCACTGTGCTTATCAGGCCGTCAAATATGTAAGATAACATGATTTTAAAATGCGTTTCTTTGTTAAATAATGTGTAAATATGTAGTGACATATTAACCATTGAGTGTTCATTAATGTGCAAAAGTGAAGGAAATTAAAAGGAAATAGTATAACTTGACTTTTCAAGTCCACCTAAGATTACAGCTTTACTGATATGGTTGGAGATCAATTTCATCATCATCATCCTGATCATCGTTAACATCAGGGTACTTAAGATTTTATAACAATTAATGAACTCGATACTGGCAAAATAGTCTCTATTTTGTAGCCGATTGTCCGCACTAAAAAAAAGAAGAAGAACATGCATTCGCATGCAAGCTACTTGCATCACAGCACTTTTCATTTCGAATAAGGGGACATTCTAAATTTAATTTATCGTCGGTTTCACTCACTACGTGAATTTGTTGGCAAACTTCCCACAGTGGAAGAAAGTTAAATTGTATACTGTTAGGTAAGTACCTACCTACTATTTTTGTTTTATAAATAATGCTCTCCAGACTTGGTGCTTATACAATTGACTCGCAATAGCATCACAATTGTCTATGTTGACCATTTTTTTCTTATGGTAAGTCTAACAAAATTAACAAGTACGGAGCGATAAACTTTTAATTATAATTGATAGAACTAGGCGATACTTGGCGGAAATCCATTGTTAACCTATGGGGAAAGAGGACCCACCACTGACCCTCGGCTTGTCAACTTCTTCGATTATAAACATTCGTAGCCCAGCGGTCCTGAGGATGCCTCGTTTAGAGGCGAAACACGTGTCGAATACTTTTATAGATTCGCTTAGTGTCGCGGAGAATTGCATTTTATTTGAGGTCCCGTCACTGTGATAGATAGTTAGTTTCTCTAGTGATAGATAGTTTCTCGATTAACATCTTAGAGGAGTTCGGGTGTTGTTGGCTTCTTTTATTATCGATCAAACTTGTTTGGTTTATAATCGAAGAAGTTGACAAGCCGAGGGTCAGTGGTGGGTCCTCTTTCCCTATAGGTTTTAATTATAAGTAAGTTGATGGGCTTTTTGGTGGGAAGTTGAACAGTGAAGTTGACAATTGAATTTTATTTCCGACAACAAGCCCCACAGTTGTAATTATTATGTGAAGTTACAATTTCGACGACAAATTAAATAAAAATGCTTCCATCAAAACGGCAATTGTGATTATTTCTTAGCAAATTTAAAAAAATAGCATTATATTATAGCAGCTACACGTTTTGTGTGTGAAGGTCGCCAATTTACACTGGGCTAGCTCGTTGGACTATTGCCCAAACCACCTCGCATTGTGGGGGAATGTCCATTATAATGGCAATAGTCAACCACCCTATTTTATATTGGCACCAAATACCTTCTGATAAAAGTGGCTGCACCACAGTACACCTCTACCTACCCCTTCGGAGGTTACAGGCGTGATGGTATTTAATCCAAATTATATTCTAACCAACGGTGTGGGCCCCTCGTTTTAAGCTAAGCTTCAGATTGAAGAGAGGCCTCTCTGTACGAAACAACATCAGGTATTTCGTGGTTTACGTTGATAATTGTTAGTTGATTAATGCGCCATCTAGTGGTAACGTTATCAAACAACAACGACTAAGTTAGTTCAAAGGAAATGTAAGTTCGGATTTAAAGTTAGAGATGACTCTGCCAATAGAAATTAAGTTTATTTTAAAAGTAAACCTTCGAAGGGTCGGTAGGGGTGGACTTTTGTGCACTCACATTTAACTGATGGCATTATAACGGTATTATCTATATGTGGAGATAGACTAAACAACCTAACGGTAAATATGATCGTAGATAGAATAATGATGGTGAGGCGCCCTGTCCGCCACCATTTATTTGGTGTGGCAACATTTGTATTTAGGAGGAAAATAGGATAGAGATGAGGCAACACACACAAATCGGGAGAGTACAAAAACTGGTGTTAATTATTATGTTTATATGATTGATTATGGATATGTAATGATAAGTAATTTTAAATATTTTTTTGTTCCAATTTAATAGGGTTCAGTCTATTGCTATAAGCCGAGCACATTTGTCGATTGCAGCAGTTACTTATAGAGATATGATATACAGAATGAAATCAAAAATCATTGACAATATTTCAAACTTGAAGGACTTTATTATTTTAGGACCAATAAAAAAATAAAGAGATTAATTAAAAATATATTTTGAATAAACCTGTGTTTTTAATAACCTGACTATTTTTAATAATTGTAGTATTTATTTATATCTAATAATAGGTGATGGGGTAACCCATTACCTGTATAAATAAATGGATACTCTTTACGTATTTCCTCATCTGGGCAACCATAAATGTTAACTCTTGTGTTATTTTCCAGTTTTTTTCGTTATTGTTTTTAATCAATCGTTTTTTTTATTGATAGCCCTAAAAGTTTGAATCATTTGTAGACTTTACAGTTTAAAATATAGCCAATTGTATGTTTACAACCAGTCATAGATCGACCAAGGGCAAATGCGCTACTTATAATTGTCTTTGGATAGTCGACGTCATTGTGTATCCTCTATCTTATCTCTACTTACCTCTGCGTTCTAATCCCGCAGCCTTGAACTGATGCAGCTAAAGACGTAAGTCATTAAGCTCACTTACGGCTAATGATAAGTATACATTAGCGTCTATGTTACAAAGACTAATTTCGCTGGGGAAATATGAAGGAATCTTTATCACTCTATTAGAGTACTTAGTAGAGCTCTTTAGCGAAGAATTAAAAAAAAAATCATCTAGGCCAAAAAAGCGCCTATGAGTACCTACCTAGTCAGAATCCCCGGTTCGAAACGTTCTGTCTACTGATAAGAGCCAGCAAGCCAACCTTAAAAAAAAATATACATATATGTAAGGAACTCTATTTATAGTAGTGGAGAGGCAACACTATTGTCATAATAAAAAAAACGAAACGTCAACGTAAAAGTAACGTTACTCTTGATAAAGATGTCTTAACAAAATGCAGATGAGAAGGAGGAGAGAACGAGATGATACAATTCATTTTCACCCTTGTAATGTCACAAAGCTTAGAACAATTCAATACCAACAGCTTTTTTTTCATTAATAATAGCACCATCGCTATCGGGATTTAAAAAAAAGGAAAGAAAAATTCCCGCTTTTCCCGTACCCGTCAGTCATCCCATTCCCGCCTGGCAGAGTTCGCGCGGTGTCCGACGGGAGCGCGCGTCCGCGTCCCCATCGTGACGTATCGATTGGTAGGTAACGAACTTTCATCGAAGTTTGAATTTGGAACGTTTTTTTTTAAATTATTTCGTGATGTGGCAGTGATGATTTGTGGTTTGGTTTTTTATTTGTTGGACGTAAAATATTAGGCAAGTACTCACTTCCATAATTACATTCTTATTGTATTTCATTATTTGTTGAATAAGTTTGAGTGGAGCCTTAGGTTGTTGTTTGTTGTTAAATTAGCGGGTCGGTAGGTAAAAAGACAAATTGCTTACTAAGAATGTTGTTTTGAAAATTAGAGACCCTTAAGGGTTAGTAGGCGGGTAAGGGGGTGTCAAATTTGTATGTAAAAAATTAAATTCTTTTTTTCTACGCGGGCCAAGCCGCGGGCAAAAGCTAGTTATACTATAGAGATTAATCATATAATGTGGGTCGAGAGAGATGGTAGCTTGCAACTATTTGTAAGTACCTAGACGCAAACACACCCACACACACACACACACACACACACACACACACACACACACACACACACACACACACACAGATACCGTATATTTCAAAAGGAAGGATAAACCGCGAACATTAATAACATATGAACCACAAATGTTTATTTAACTTTGTGCGGTGAACCCAGCTGCTTACCGACTTTTGGTAAAATATTGGTCATGATTGCACCGCGTTAAAATATTTAGATAAGGTTGCAGATAAATGAATGATTTTTTTCTGTGAGAAACCACAGAACAAAAAAGAAATCCTGACGGTGTATAATCTGAGAGATGTGAGTGTCCTCTTCTTATGCCTTAATGATTTTGCTCTATGGATACGAAAAATTCTTTTGAAAAAAAAAATAAACTATAGCATCTTCTTACCTAGAGGTATATCAAATTATTGCTTATAGCTATGGCATAGATTTGGAACGCCGTTTTTATATGATATCGTTAATTAAGCATGTGATTACAATGTAAAATCCTAAAGGATCCTTGATCTATTTCATAGACAATAAAATTTGCCTCTATATCACAAAAGCAGAATGTTTAAAAAACATTACATGCCTAAGTACCTACCTGATATTCTTATTTTAAATTGCTAATGTCCTATTGCGAAATCGCCAAAATATCATCGCAAGGTCGACTGCTTTATTGATAGGGTGCGTGGCGAATTGCGGCGCGCCTCCCCCACGTTCCTCCGCATCATGTGCACTCGCCCTAACCTAGCGTAATCCTGAACAAGAGACCATTTTGTTTGGATAACGGTATCGATTTTATGACTTATTTATGTAGATACTCGATGTGTACTGTTGCTTATTATTATGCTATTTTAAAAAAAAAACTTGCAAATTAGTAACTTATTATTTGTTTTTATCGCGCTTCCGAAATGTATCTTTGGGAAAATACCAGCCAATATTTAGATACTAGCTGTCCCGGCGAACTTCGTACCGTCTCCGAATTCAATTGTATGAGAACATTAATTATCTTTATTATTATTATCTTTTCAGTGTATTTTCCCATGTTTTAATAGTTGCTCTGCTATTCGGGGCGGAGACAAATTTCACACATCAATGATCATAAAAATCAGCCCACCCGTTCTTGAGTAATAGAAGGTGTAACTAACACGACCTTGTCTTAAATATGGGGTTTATATATAGTGACAGCCAGTCTACCCTCGAAAGCTAAAACTAAACTAAAGGTATGCAACTTGTAAAAAGCTAAATCATTTTTCAGAACTTTTCAAATATCGAACAGACTTGACGTCACTGACGTAATTAAGGATCATATACAAACCATAGATAATATGTTGGCTTTATGTAAGGTCAGCTGGTCCAACAATAACACCCAGCGGGTAGTTAACTGCAGCCGACTGCACACCACCCTCGGTTCTGACCGCGTGCGTCCCTCCTTGCTCAGGGGAGCTCAGTATAAATTGATATTGAAATTAAGTACACGGCATGAAATTGAGAGATAGTATATTCCGATACACCTTTTAGAAGTAATAAAAGGTGTACCGGAATAATTTCTTACATTAGCTATTATTTGTCTACCAATCTTCTTTGCATTTGCTTTTGCAAATTCCAGTTCACTTTTGCACATTTTAGTTCGCTTCAGAAAATTCTGGTTACCAGGAAGAAATTAGTAAGAGATCATACTTAATATGTTAGTCTGGCGATGATTGACAATTATTATCTTTTATTATAAGTCTATTTTTATTACTAACAGGGTTTTTAATTCAATATCACAAAACAGACGTGTTAAGTCTGAGACTGGACGAAAAGCAATGAACATCAAGTTTACGACGAAGCACCTATAATAAAAACGTCGTAAGACGCTATCCGAATGTTCTCGACATCTGAAACCTGAATTACAAGACGCTGGGATCAAGAGAAGGTTGAGTGAGAGTTTAATATCCTCCGCTAGAAAATCGACGCGTTGTTAAAATTGCAAGTCATACTAACTTCTGGCGGAGTCACGACACGCCACTACGAGTATTGGTCACCGTTAAAGCATGTACTTCTACATCTTTGGTGACGGCCGGAATAGCTCAGTTGGTCCTGCCTTCTGCGCTGAGGGTCCCAGGATCGAATCTTGGTTAGGACAAACATTGTGTGAGTCATGGATGTTTAATATCTATATAAGAATTATATACTGGGTTCGCCCCCAGTACATTGTATGGTACCCATAATACGAGCATCGCTTAGTGTGGGACCGTATAGTCGGTGTGTTCGTCTGGCGATATATTATACGGATTTTATCGCTTTTATTTTATGTTCTTTACGTTTCCGACGTTTCTGCTGCTTTACAGCAACCGTGGTTACGGGAGGACTGAGGTGTTTGACGTCGTAGTGTCATAGTTTGAACTGGGGTACCCTCATATTTAGTTATTGTTTGCGGTCCGATCTACGAATAAAAATGCTCACAGTGTCTTGAGGTCTTGCAATGGTCGGGAACGTAAAGAACATAAAATAAACGCGTTCAAATCCGTATAATTAGTTTTATTTCAATAGTCATTTAGAGATAAATATATCTTGATAAACACACCAACTTTATATTATCATAAACCAAACAACGCTTTTATTTTAGGTAGCGTGAGACTAAAATTGAATAAATAATCAGTTAGATAATTTAACACCAATTTGGACAGTTTTGAACTGGCAAGAAAATTTGTGGATTATGTTACAAATTGTTCAAATTGTTCATTGCAAGATTACACTCAACTTACTGCGAACAAGAAATCGCTTAGCAGAAAACGTTCATTTAATTATATGTCAATGGCAGTGCAAGATTTTCCTTTGAATCATTTGCCACTTAAATCTAATTCTAGATAATAAATAATGAGCGCGAACACTTGAAATCCCTCATAACTCTTTGTGTTCACAATTAATTGTCCGACTCAAACTTCAAGAGCGGCGAAAATTTTTGGCGCCTAACCCCAATTAGTCGCTAAACTGTGCAGCGCATTGAGTGTGTCACGCGAACACTAATTAAACAACTTGCTACGTCTGGCCGGCTCATTTGTACGTACATTTTGTAATACTTATTTCGTACTTCATAAATTTAATAGTATGGTTGTGGTGTTACTAGATGGCGTTAGTTGTTCGAGTGGCAACTAGCCTATTTCAAAAGGACTATCTGAAACATGGAATTTATAAGTACTTACTACCATGGTCTGTACAAAACTTATAATGGTGTAAAATGTCACTCCCAGTTAGATTTCATCGAATGAGATTACCGATTGGTAAAAATGTCGGGACGATAAAAGAATAAAGTTTTATTGAAAGATTTTGGTAGAAAAAAAAACTTTTACAAACCTTACACCTAAAAGCCCAAATATGTGCCTATTCAGGCTTTTAATCTAAGCTCATGATGTAATTCTTTTGCATTTAAGTACCTATTTATTTGTAGAAACTAGAATGCTATGAGCTAAGCTAGAATACGCCAATGTAGTATATATTAGAAGTTTCAGCTTCTGCCTGCCTGTTGCCAGCTGCGCGCCACGAAACTTCTGTTTGCATCTAAATTTAAGGCAACAAAGTCTGACCCTAGTATTTTTTATCAATCCACAATACCATTACATAGCATCTTCAACAAATATCTTCTGTGAACTGTATATGAAGATATTTGTTTCATATTTGCGACAATATTGTCTAGCAATGGACATACGCAGACCGATGACAAATAATGTTGGCACAAAGCGCATATAACTGTTTTAGCTTAAATATAAGTCATATAGCTTCTATAAGCGCTTTATAAAAGTAGCATACAAAGAAACTAACCGCGCCATGTTCCCCTCAAAAGCGCCGATGGAGTGAATTGCCATCGCACAATAGTTTGGCGCACCATGCACCATTACTGCCTACCCACCAATGCTACTCCCACATCGGTAGGGTGACCAAGTTTCAAGTCGAAACTATTCCCCAAAATCATAGAAGTTACGATCCATTTACAAACCAATCACAAATATTATTTTAGAAGAGAAGTATTTATGTAATAATATTAAACCCATGAAAAGTTTCAATCTTGGCAGGAAATATCTAAGTACAGTGCGTGCGTGACGATCCGAAACGCATTTGGTTGCACATGACAGGTTTATTTTTAAAATTTAGTATTCCCTCTTTAGTCATTTGGTTTTGTTGTCACTGCTGTAGGTTTTTCAGATACTAAAAATTGCAATTGTCTCAATGATTATTAGAATCACATTTTAAATATATTCGAAAACTTATGAAGATCATTTTTTAAGATGATTAGATGAGAGCACTCTAGAACACCGTCCATATACTGACAAAACGCGATATTTGGTAACCCTCCCGCACAATAGTTCGTATTGAAAGAGTCGTTGGGGTCAAGTCACCTTCGTCCGTAGGAGAATTATCTACCCTCAGGAAACCCTACACGTGACCCTGGGTGGTGCCAACTAGGTGACGACTTTACTGGTGGTAGGCTTCGGCCGGGGTTAGTCACCACCCACTGAACAAAGCCATGTCGCCAAGCGGCCTAGCCGTGTTCCGACATGATGTTCAGTGTGACCATTCATGGATGGCGGGTCAGATCAGTTGCGCTGCATGTGCCTACGGGTGACTGTCACAGTACTCTGAAGCTGTGCCGGGAAGCTGGCCTCGGAGAGCAGCGGGATCCGAAGCACGGTTCTCCGCTGGCCGACCGCAGGTAGTAGGGGGCCCAAGTAGGTGAGCTAGCCACTCACGAAAGGCTGCCCCGCCAACTCGCGAAAAATCCCGGGGTGCGCCATCGTGCCGTTTGGCGACCGGATGAGAGGACCCGATGGACATCCCTGGGGGGGTTCGGGCGTCCCCGCGGTCTCCGGTCCAGCTCCCCAAAGACATAGCTTCGGGTATTGTGCCTTTCGGTAGTGAATGTAGCGTCTCGATCTACTGCCGCCATCCTACCTATTCACACTCACACAAAAAATGAAAAAGCTAGCTAACAAGATGAGGTTTAAACAGTGGAAGCACGTCCTCTCGCTCAAAGTGCACCTCGCGAACATAAGAGGACTGCACTCAAATATCGTTTCAGTCCACCACCATCTTGAGACTGCTAAACCTCACCTGCTTTTTCTTTCTGAGACGCAGATAAGATGTCCGAAGGACGTGGCATATCTATCGTACCCCGGCTATGTCTTGGAGCATAATTTCAAGTCACGAGCCGGGGTATGCATTTATGCTCGCGATGAGGTATGTTATCGGCGTCTCAGAAACCTTGAAAACACCAGTTTCTCCGTCATATGGGTTATGGTAGACACCGGTGTAGAGCAGATCATCTACGCTGGTGTCTACAGATCGCACACCGGAGATCAGGAGACAAGTAGGCTCATGGACTATTTAAGTGAGACGGCAGATGTGGCCCAAGTGCGGTACCCTTCAGCGCAACTCGTGTTTCTGGGGGACTTTAATGCCCACCACCAGGAGTGGCTGTTCCCATACCAGAATACAGACCATGCCGGCAGAGAGGTCTATAAGTTGTCACTGACACTGAACCTCAGCCAGCTGGTCCGTGAGGCAACGAGGGTTCCCGATATCGATGGTCACACAGCCAACTGCTTAGACCTTCTGCTGACAACTGACCCAGACCGATACTCAGTGTCGGTATCATCACCTCTAGGTAGCTCCGACCACTGTCTGGTGAAGTCAGTATCGACATATTCTCCGCCCGACCCGAGCCCGAGAGGCAGCCGTCGCATATGGAAATACTGTTCAGCAGATTGGGATGAGATGAGATCATTCCTAGCATCTTATCCTTGGCAGCGTACGTGCTTCTCTTCTGGCAATCCCTCGGTTACTGCGGATGCCGTTACAGGTGTTGTGCTTCAGGCTATGGAATATTTTATTCCGTATACTGATGCACACCAGTCTGGCAAAGCTCGCCCTTGGTTTGGAGCTGAATGCAGACGTGCGGAAGCACTGAAGCATGAGGCATACTTATCTTGGGCTGAAGCTCGAAACCGCAAAACTGGGGATGTGGGCCTAAAGAAGAGAGCCTTTAACAAAGCTGCCAAGTCTTGCAAGAAGGCTCTACGGAAGGCACGCTTTGACCACATAAGCCGAATAGGGGCCAAACTTGCTTCGTACCCAGCTGGGAGTAAAGCGTTTTGGTCCCTGGCTAAGTCGGTCGAAGCAAATTTCTGCCGGCCTGCCCTGCCTCCACTTATTAAGCCAGACGGATCACTAGCTCACACTGCTATAGAGAAAGCAAACTTATTTGCATCTCTTTTCGCGGAGTCTTCGCGTCTCGATACTTCTGGTGAACTACCTCCGAATCTACCACGTTGCGAGGCATCAATGCCAGAAATTCGCATTCGTCAGAATGAGGTACGGAAAACACTGCGGAATCTTGACGTGAACAAGGCTAGTGGCCCCGACGGCATACCAGCAATAGTCCTTAAGACATGTGCGCCAGAACTTGCTCCTGTACTAACACGCTTATACCGTCTCTCGCTTCAAACTGGGCAAGTACCAAAAGCGTGGAAGCTTGCTAACGTACAACCTGTACCCAAAAAGGGTAGTCGTGCTGACCCCGTCAACTACAGGCCCATCTCGGTCACTTCTATACTCTGCAAGAGTATGGAACGTGTACTGAACTGTAGGCTCCTGGCATACCTAGAAAAGAATGACCTTCTCAGTGACCGACAATATGGCTTTCGCCGGAATCGGTCTACTGGTGATCTTCTAGTGTATGCCACCCATATCTGGGGCGAGGCCATTGAAAGGAATGGAGAGGCGATGGCCGTCTCTCTAGACATTTCGAAGGCCTTTGACGGAGTCTGGCACGACAGCCTTCTTAGCAAGCTTCCAACCTATGGTATATCAGCAGGCTTATGCGTTTGGATATCAGATTTCCTGAGGGAACGGTCGTTACAAGTTGTCGTGGACGGCTCCACATCCGACCAATTGGCAATTAATGCCGGGGTACCTCAGGGGTCCGTTCTCTCTGCTACTCTTTTCTTGCTGCATATAAACGACCTGCTTGGACCCGGTATCTTTGGGTATGCAGATGACAGCACAGTATCAGAGAGATACATGTCTGACGCACGTGCCGGAGCAGCGCTGATACAGTCCAATCGAGAGACCATGGTCGATAGCTTGAATTTGTCCTTGCAGGCAGTCTCCGAATGGGGCGATGCCAACCTGGTCAAATTCAATGCTTCCAAGACCCAAGCGTGTCTGTTCTCCGCGAAACGGAGTCCATTTCACCTGACTCCGACTTTCCGTAATGTATCTGTGCCCGTGAAGGACCACCTAGAGCTACTGGGTGTGACTCTCAGTTCCAAGCTCAATTTCGGTTCCTTCATTGAGTCCAAAGCCAAACTAGCTGCTATGAAGTTGGGCATCCTGGGGAAGGTCAGGCGGTATTTCACACCGGGACAGCTTCTAAATTTATATCAAGCTCAAGTCCGATCGTGCATGGAATACTGCAGCCATCTCTGGGATGGGTCTGCTAAGTATCAGCTGGAGGCTTTGGACTCCATAGACAGGCGGGCTAGAAAGCTCATTGGCAATGAGACCCTAGTGCAGGCCAAGCTACAGAGCCTAGAACACCGACGTAGGGTTGCCAGCCTATCAGTTTTCTACAGAATACATTTCGGAGAGTGTGCGACGGAATTACACGAGTTAATTCCCCCATCTCCATTCTATCATCGGTCAACAAGACGCACGGACAAGTGTCATCCGTACACTGTGGACATTCCTTCGGTACGTACTAAGCGGTTTGCTTCTACGTTCATCGTGCGAACTGCCAAGGAATGGAACACGCTACCGGCGTCTTTGTTCCCCGTCGACTATAATCTGGGTGTTTTCAAGTCGAGAGTGAACAGGTACCTTCTAGGCAAGTATGCTACATCGTAGATCTCATCGTCACTTACCATCAGGTGAGATCGAGATCAAATACTTGCCTATATCGTAATAAAAAAAAAAAAAAAAAAAAAAAGTCAGAACAATAGTTAGGCCGTGTTTACATTCCGGGTTTTTCGGGCGACAGCTTGCGTCCGACGAGAGGCACAATCGTACGCAAATAGCACCGCAAATATTTGGCTCGGCAGCTTTCCAGAATAATATGTGTGGGAAAATATTCTATGGGCTGTTGATTTAGTGGAAATATAAAAAAAAAACTCGAGTTCGTTGTTGACCAATGTTTTTTTTACTTCATAAGTACTGACTTGAATATAGATTGGGGGAAATAAAAAAATAAAAAAAATATCGCCAGACAACACCAACTATACGGTCCCACACTAAGCACTGCTTGTATTATGGATACCGAACAATAAACTGGGGGCGAACCCAGTATATATTACTTATATAGATATTAAATATCCATGACTCGGGTACAAACAGTCCTACTCATGTCCCTACCAGGATTCGAACCCGGGACCGTTGGCACAGAAAGCATGGTCACTACGAACTGCGCTAATCAGGCCGTCGAATGTGACACAGACGAAAGGAACTAAGTTATTATGTTAACTTTTATGGCAGCAATTCGTGCCATTCCTTGAATTATGGACCTTACATTAAAGTAGTTTAGGGCTTTCGATGTAACTTAACTACATTTCTACTACTGTTACTCTTATAAGGCAGCATCTATACCGAGAGTATTTGGGGCCAAAAAAAGTATGTAAGAAGCTTAAAACCATGGTTACATGAATGTCCTTTAAACACTTATCCCCATCTTTAACAAAACACATGAGCCATTTTTGAAAGGCAAAAAGCTTTTCGACAGCAATCCGAAAGGATCTCGACATTAGGCGGAAAGGCGAGAAGTTTTAAGGACCCTTCGCACTGCCTGCCCACTTATTGTTGCCACCTACCAAATACTGTGGGATTTATACTGGTACATGTCAATATCGTTCATGGCATATGTGTAAGACCTTAACTTACTGAAGCTGATCATACACAAGTTGATACAGAAAGGGTATACTATCATTTGGTTTATCCAAGCAGTGATAGCCAAGTTGACAGAACGCTTGCCTCGGTAAAGCATCGCAGTCAAATCCCGGCTCGTACCTCTGGGATTTCTGGATTTCATGTGCCAATCTCATTTTTAACCATGATTATCACTTGCTAAACGGTGAAGGAAAACAACGTGAGGAAACCTGCGTGTTTGAGAGAACCACTCGAAAAACGTGTGAAGTCCGCCAACCCGCACTGGGCCAGCGTGGTGGACTATGGTCTAATCCCCCTCGCATTGAGGGGAGGCCCGTGCCCAACAGTGGTACATTAAAAGGGCTGGTATTATAATACTATCCTTTGAGCCTGCGAATCTTAAGCGTTTTTGTAATTATCACCTATAAGTTTGTTCATTTCGATATGTCAATAAAATAAAAGTTCACATACAATCACGTGTCATTTTGTTGGAGGACCAATCTCCTGATTTTTCTTCAAAATGAATTTGACCTGTAGTATATTCGTAACATATTTTAGTAGGGTAACATTTATACCTGTTGGGTAAAACTAGCGTAAACTCGCGATCACATTTCATATGTAAATAAAAGCAGTTTATTTATGGCACAGGTAAGTTCAACTAAAATATCAGTGAACAAAGTAACATACAACGTTTACAAACTGTTTTGTGTAAATGTTACTAATGTAAAGTATAATAAACACATACCTGTACTGGTGTTAGGCAATTGACTTACAAATGCATCCCTTGTCCTTCGAACTATCCTTGGTTTTATTTTTACTTTTAAAATAAAAGTGCAAAGGAGAATACTCGCATAAAAAGATCCATTCTGTCATCGCCATATAATCCAACACTAAGTTACGCACGCGACCGTCCCAACACGTCAATCATTGAGTGGGGTACGATAGACCCAAGTGGGGTAACGCTGGTAACACTCGCGACCCCCTTTTGTAAGTAAACAAAGAAACTTAAATTGAATCCCACTTTTAATAGAACATTGAATTTTTTACTAATCCTGCTCAAATAGTTGTGAAGGGTTGATCAGTCGAACGTCAATTTAAATTTATTAGTTCTTTTATATTCCAAATCCAATTTAAATTTAAATAAAATAGGCATATTAATTGTTATTTCTTTTTTTTTCATTTTGGTCTATAATAAGTCACGTAGTTTAACGTCATGTCGGATAATCATTTTCATTTCTAACAAAAGTTGTTTTGCTTCTAATTTTCATTTGAAACATAAAGTTGCTATGCAGTTGACTGTGAGCCTGCAATTATTAAAAGTAGAAACAACTTTTTCCTACATAGAAGATATCTTTGCCACGAAAACTTTTTAAAAACATGCAATTGAGTGAGGTTTACAGAGGCATAGTCGAGACGACCTCTCAAAGTGATATACTTCACATTCCTATAGAGGCTAGAAGCTATTCGCTCGTTAGAGCACATTTGCTGCGGATTTATTTTATACTCTGGCCTCTTCTGTGCCAGACTGTACATACATATTTAAATACATAGTCTTTCGTGGACGGTACAACTATACAGAAAGATCATTAGTAATCGGCGTGCGGTTCGTTAATGGTTCACTAATTATTAGTAGTTTTTAATCTTCAGAGTGCTGTGTGTTTCTTCTAAATTACCTAGTGGTAAATAATGTAGGTAAGAGAAGTTGTATTATTGGAATTGGTGTATTTACAAATTCTACAGTTGTATCCGTTTTCTAAAAGTGTTTTTTTCTTAGTTAGTTATTAACTTCTATGGAATATCAAATAATATGCATCATAGTATTTCTATAGGGGTTGCATTTTCGGCCATCAATATTTAAAACTGCTGAGTTCTACTGCTGCAGACAGCTTGAGTCTTTAAATTGATGAAATTAAAAAAACCATGTGGCACATGTGTAGGTACTATTTTTAAAAGTAATGAGTTTTGTTATTTTGTTTTTAGATACTAGAAAAGATTATTTTAATCCATTCTATGGCTTGCCACTGAAACTTATTTAAGTCTATTAAACGAATTAAATTAACGTAAGCCGCGGCCATTATATAACTTAGACGCAGACAGTTTTAGAATTATTTCACGTAGAAAATCAGAAGCATCTCTAGAGAAATATGCTGGCGCGCTTAGGAATTACGTCGGTTGTAATGAAGAGCCGAGCTTTTTGCTGTATCCAACAAAAATAACGTTTTGCTGTGTGTTTCACAATTCAGTTCACTTACGAAGATTGAATACCTAAAGTCAGTCGTCAAGTCTTAAAATATTGAGACTATTGAGAGGTTGATTTACTTCGAAGTATCGGAATCGACAAATTTTTATAAGTATTTTTTATTCTAATCTTATATGGCAGTTTGTTAATATGGCCTAAAGAGTTTAAAGAGGTTTCCATAGAAGATTCCAGTTTAACATCATTCCAGAAATATGCACCTAACTTAGCTCCGACCTCCCTGAAACATCAAATACTCTAACTAATTTGCAGAGCCAATAAACTGACGCCAGTTTAGAAACCATAAACTAAACTACGTTTCCTTCGACGGAAACAAACGTTGCAACGTCCATTGATTCGTTCGACCTAAAAGAAAAGTTCGCCACAGAACCGAATTTGAAACATCAGTCGGATCCAACTGTGGATCAATCGGTACGACACCGTTGCGTCTGCGCATCATGTAAACAAACGATACCAGCGCCCCCTCGTGTTTATATAACGAGTCTAACTCTATCAAGGTGTAAGAATAACATTTGAGTCAATGAACCACAGGTTACTTTGTAAAAGCCGCTACATATAAACAAAGTTGGACTCATTGTTTACAATATGTAGATATTTTTTTGGAACGCAGATTATTGCAGCTTGGTAGGTGCCCTTTTAAAAAAGGGTCAATGTTTACGTTACTTTAAAGATTCTAAAACTATTTTGAAGAAGTCTCCTGCTAGACGTACAGTTCTATATTTGGGTAACGCAATAACTATGTAAAATCATTCACAATGACCAGGATATTGGCATTTCTAAGTAAGATAATAGCGTAGCTAGTATTTTTAGGACATGACGGTCCTTATAAAAGATGATTTTACATTAAAATGCAGTCTTTTTCACCCCAACGGGGCATCGTACAAGCGAAAAATCTCGTAACTTTGCGGCTTAGTAACAGAAAAGTTTACAAGGCATACGAATCTTGCTATCTTCTCTATCTTATATTTGCCTATCGGTAGTCATTTTAATAATGTTTAAGTAGATAACTGAGTTATTAACCCATACCAATGGTTCTGTTCGTCCATATGTTTTGTGGCCACGGTTAAAAATAAGAAACCTAATAGTCAATTTAAATGATATTGTCAATGAGGTAATTGCAACAATAAGTCATCGATACGAATACAAAAAAAAACAAAAACGATAATTGGAAAACAGTTTTTCCCTCAAATATTTATCTAAACACAAAATAAAAGTGTGTAAACATACATATTTGCGTACGCATCGTAGAAATTGCTCTCCGCGTTGATTTTTAAATAAACAAAATGGCAGGCTTATTGAAGTTTATGCAAATAGAGGGGCCTATTTGCCGGCAATAATATGGATATTTACAAATGTGCTTTGTGTTAATAAACTAGTGAAGTATTAGCACAGTGCGTGGGTCGATAAATAAAACATTGCTAGAATTCGAATATTTTTTATCGTAAAAATAATTACAAAATGCTAAGCTGCAACTTTGCCACCCGTTCGGAATGCCGTTCCTATAGAGGAAAACTGGCAAGAAACTCCATGGTTGCTCTTTTTAAAAATATCTTACATTTTTGACCAGCAAGCGCAATATTATTTTACTTACATATTCCTGTGTGTTTTGTTATGTTTTTTTAATTGTTTACTCTTTTCCAACATTATTCCTAACATCGAACAGGATAGTAGGTCGTTTGTAGATTGTGAACTTAGTAGTTATTTTTTAAATACCTTTATTCTTTTTAATGTATTATAAGTTATGCTTGACTTGTGAATTTTATTTATTATTCCATTCTCAATTTTGAATTGAAACATTCTATCTCCAGCTTCACTTAAGATTATGTGCCTGTGCTTATTTTGATAATGTTTATCGATTTAGATCCGGTGGTTTCATTTTTGTTTACACAATTTGGTGTCTGGTAGTCGGTATATTGAATGTTGATTACTATCATGTCTTTATTGTCAATCGCATCATCAAAATCGGGCCACGCGTTTGGTCTCTAGAGCGCCACAAATGAACAAACATACATACATAGGCAAAACACATTAATAAACACACTACCCTTCTTTTCGTCGCGCAGTCGGGTAAAAAGCGAACTTTACAAAGGTAATTAAGTGTTTATTGTTCTAGTCATATCTTATTCTAGTGCTATAAAGGGCCTGATTAAATATGCAAGGCAATAGATCATTCACTGGCTTGATAATAAACCACGCACGCACTTTAAATACACTACCCGGTGATAAATAAGGGACATCAGGATGGAAATATTGTAAAATTATCAGTAAAATTTTCTACAGTCGGTTAAAAGTGTAGAACAGTATGTCAATGCATAGATAGAACCTGAGTTTTTATTTTAATATTTAACAATTTCAACAGTTGCCTTTAATTTGTGGGCGTAGACAACATTGTTTGTGGCTGGTGTACAAGATACCTGATGCCGCTGATAATCAATAATTGTTTAAACAATGAAGATTGATAACAATGCAATAGCTTAAACAAACGCTTATATACAATTATAATAATACAGCAACTAAGTTGGTAGCGCTAGCAACTATAATTCTATTGAGAAAACGTGCACCATATACAATGGCTTACAGTGCACACGTTAATGTGTATACTTGAGTTCATTCCCAGAAGTGCAACTCTGTACAGTTTCCTGTCGTTTAAGTGAAACTTATCATTTTAGCTAACTGCGTGCACGCATTACCACCCAACCATAGGCGTGGCGTTGTTTTCAATATTCAGGAAGTAAGTGGAAGCGAGTTAGGGCTTGATTTAATGTCTATGGGTTCATGGAAACTGGTCGATTGGGGATATACTTAGGTAATAGAGTACGAGTTACTAGAGAGGACTGTTAAGATACTTCATATAGGTATACCTATGTAGGTTTAATAAAATAAACTTATTATAAATGTGAAAGTTTGGATGGATGGATGTATTTACTCAATCACGCCAGAACGGCTGAACGGATCTGGATGAAATTTGCCACAGAGATAGATTATAGTCTGGAATAGCACATAGGATACTTTTTATCCCGGTAAAATATATAGTTCCCATGGGATAGATTTATTTTAATATTTCATAGAGCAAAGGATTGACATGATTTTTCGCATAGGTAGCGGTAGTTTAGGGGTTCGAAAATAACATAGGCATCGACATACTCTTTAATGGCGGGTAACACCGCGGGGCGCAGCTAGTTTATAATATATCGTATTTAAGGTTGACGCCAGATATAATTGAAACCCAGGCCAAGTTTAATTAAAATCTAGTAAGTACCTAATAGATTTCTGCGTGATAAGTCTAGAGACAGATAGCGGATAAAAATTGGTTTAAACTCATTCAAGTTCCATAGCTATGCTTAACGTAAAAAATATATGAAATACTCCCGTAACTATTTTATTAAAAATCTAAAAGTCACCCTTTATAAAATGGAATGGAGCACCTAGACAAAGGCTCATTATAATATAAGGAAATATAAAAAACATTTCTATCAATCGCCAGATAAAGCTTCTTACGTAGAAAATTTCAATATCCCGCTTAGCGGAGCTAGACTTGGGACGCGGTATTCTCATTTCTAGTCAATGAAATTGCGTATAATTCCTTTCCGATTTGCCGTCTCTTTTGTGCGGGGAATGAGAGAATAGGATGTAATGAGCTCGATATTCAAAGATGGATTGACGAGCGTATGAATTGTATCAATAATATAATACAAATGGACGTGTATCTGTATTCCGAGGGGAATGACGACGTGTAATGAGCTCAATATTCAAAGATATGAATGAATTGTACTAATATTGATAATACATGAATCTGTATTCCTGTGATGTTTCAGACATGTTTGTAGGCAGAATTATGCGGCACTTTGTTCAGATGTGAAAAGGAACGATATGTAAACTAAAATAAGAACACTTTAGGAATATGTGACTATATTATAGGTGATAAAGATTATTATTCAAGATTAAAGTGATATAAATAGTTGTTTATTTATAGAAACCGGAATAAAATCGGTTTTATACGTAATTTCTAAGATTAGTTTTCTCGTATCAGAATCCTCGTATCATAATTAATGATGTATACTAACAAATGCATTATTTATGTACGATTGATAGAACTAGGCGATACTCGGCGGAAACCCAATGGGAAACAATTGGGGGAAGGCACCGACCACTATACCACTAGCATATTTATCAAGCTCAATGATTGTAACTCCTACAAATATTAATAAAAAGGAATTAGCGCTGTGAGCGTCGCATAGTCCAAAATTTTGGCTGTGCAAAATAATGAAATTCAGCGCATGCACCGACGAGTCTATTAGGAATGCTTAACCCGTGGCTGGATTCATTATTTAAATGATAATATCTAATTAAGTCAAAACTGTAGTGCTATGCGGCGTCACGCGCGAGCGTGTGCTGGGAGATTAACGAGCAGTGTGAATGACGATTAAATGACGGAATAGGGTACTTGGGTTCTTAATTGAGAAGTTGAAAGCTCTATGAAGAGTTCGCCGCGCAATTTTCTGTCACCAAAAAGGTAGCTTACTGATTTTTTAGCACTTACATTTATTGAATTCTTTATTGCGGATTTTATCGCGTTTATTATTCGTATTGTTTAGTGACCATGGTTGCTGTAAAGCAGCCGAAACGTCGGGAACGGGAACAATAAAGACTAATAATGAACGCGATACAATTCGTAAGATTCGTTTTATTTCACTTATATTTAGTACCTAGTGATACCGAAAACTTAATTGACATGGATTGGGTCTGCACTCGACTTCGTAGGCGTGGACGTAAGTTTAATACCCCGGGGGTACCATTCTATATCTCTATACCATCGGATGCGACAACCAGCCGCGGGTTATGGACCCGTCCTTTAGCATGCTGCCCGCTTTACTACTAAATAAGAAGTCGGCCAGCAAGTCAGTATAATCTAGATAGCTGCAGATAAGATCTGCGTGTCTACATCTTTTCATAGGTACCACTGAATGTGAGCCCCGCTTTAGTTCAAAACTACACTCTATTTACGCATGAAGAAGATTTTTGCTACGGAGTTTTATTCGTTCGGAGATCTTTTTTCGAAACATGTTCTTATGTTGTTTAGTTTTGTAATAAATTTAACAACTATACAACCTTTATAATAATATTATTATTATTAGTGAATTGTTTACTTAAAGTAAACAATTCACTACTTGCTCAAAATACGGGTACTATGTTTTATCTACGGCTTCTCAATGAGCTCTTCGCGTCTTTCGTGTCCGCAATATCATTATAATAAACTTAATTAAACAAAAACCTGGCATCATAAGTACCGCAGCAAGATAAAAAACCCGTCTATCAGTACCTCTGTATCTAGGTCCTCCGGTGGTTCCATTGGAGCCGCTTTGAGAGCCGTCACAATAGCACCAACGTTGCTTCCTTTGACTGATGCATCCCAGGCATTGTAAAAATATACGCGAACTTGCTGATAGATATTCAACTTTAGGTGGTAGTGATAAGGTGGACTGTGTTGTTGCTTTCAACAATTATTAGCGTTGAGTAGTGACAGGGTGACTCCGGTAGTGATAGGATGATGTGAAAAAAAGTGAAAATAGGGTTTCGTGGTTTGAATTTATTCTCAGTTCACACGACGACAGTACGCTAGTCATCAGTAGCATGTGTCCTAATGTAGGTAAAAAGCAAGTATAAAGTGACATTCCATACATTTCCAAATTAACAACATGTTTCTAATTA
Organism: Pheosia gnoma; assembly: GCA_905404115.1. Lineage (NCBI taxonomy): Eukaryota > Metazoa > Arthropoda > Insecta > Lepidoptera > Notodontidae > Pheosia > Pheosia gnoma. The sequence goes on along the minus strand of FR989901.1, from coordinate 1,685,730 downwards.
ATAGCGTTCTGTCCTCGTGTAAATCGAGCATAACAGTGTAACGATCCATAGACTAGGGCTTACTAGAAAGGTAGCACACATTTTCCTGTTAGTGTCTACGGCTGTTGTAATTTTATTGTAATTAATAGATAAGTATAATAAAAAAAAAATCTCACCACCCATAAATTTGGACTACAAAATACGGGTGTACGGTACAGCACCTCTGCTTATCCTTTCAAGCAATACCCACGTGATATAAATTATATAAATACTGCACCCGCTGCTAGGGCTGTCTCATTCATTAGAGTGTCCTAAAGCATAACGTTTTTTTTTTCCAGTTCCGCCTTGAGGACAATCTGAGGGCAAGATGAGTGGCAACGGGATGAAGGGGGGCAGGAGAATACCCACCCCCGTGCCGCCTCCGAGGGAGACCGCGCAGTCTCACAGGTAACAGTTATGGTATTACTGACTTCCACCTGTGCCATGGATAAATTCTTGTCTTCAGGAGTGGCTTTGGGTAAATGAAGATTTTTTTTAAAACAAAAGCACAATAAGTCCTAAAAGGCGAATCCAATTTGCGATATCTTTAAATGCAACAGCCTCCATCTTTCTTTATTCACTGTTATAATACTTAGCAAGGCAGGCCGGAGATTGGGCGCGACGTTTCATTCTGGACTTTGCTCTCGTTTCATTCAAATTGAGACTTTATTTCAATTTGGACCTTATCTACATTAAATTTTAGTATACACGACAAGATTGTTTTGTTTCATGTTTTAGGTAGGTATTACATTGAAAACGTAACTGAATGATTTTAGACGATATTATTGATAAATTATTTTCTTTGACAGAGCCTTTTAACTCTCGTAAATATGAAGAGTTGTAAAGATTGACGAAAACTATTACTAACTATATGTAAATATAGAAAACTATATTTACACTGATAAGATAGGAAAAAGCTAAGGACACTTTTTCATAGTATTCATTTGTTTTTTCGTATCTTTCAGAATGATATCCCATTTATGATAGTTACTATAGAAGTAGACGTACCATAATTGATATGGTTGTGTTGATCACCACAACAGTATCGCGTAGCATACTAGGTACCTGCCACATCCCAAAACTGCTTCACGCGTGTTTTTGTCTACTATGTTATCTGTCTACGTATTTAGTTGATGATATGGGATTAATAATGTAATATTTTTGTGTTTTGTTGTCTTGTTAAATTTATTGAATGTTTTTTTTTGTTTCTGTGACGTTCGGACGTTCTTCCATCATTGAAAAGCTATTGGAGGCAATGCTATTAAAAAAAAATTAGTCAACATATTGATGGAGTATTTTTTATATTTGTTTATTCTTGGAAAAGATTGAATTCCCGCGGTATTGCCAAAGTACTGTAAGGCTCTCAAAATCCACTAGACGGATTTTCTCTACCTGCAAGAGATCAACATCTAGCGAAAGAAAATGTTCCCAGGATAGCAAAAATACTGAAGTCCACGCATGCGAAGTCCAGGGACTGGTTCTTACATAATAATAATAAAGTGTAAGTAGACAAAAGACTGAAACAATACACCTTGTGAGTTATTAACTGCATGCTTACAAGTGCCGAGACAGGTTAGTTAGGCACTTGCGTTGAATTCGGTGAAGTAACCAATACTTTTATGCGCTTACTTACACCGAATCGATTTGCTTAAAACAACACTGTTCTAATTTTTTAAACTATTTCCGCTTCAACGATGGTTTGAATCTTTATAATAAACACGTATCATGTGTATATCTAATGCATAAGTAAGTACTGAAACTTAGTTTTACTACAATTACTTAGTCTTTGTTTAGACAATGTAACATCGTAACATTGTCCTTGTTTGTAATTGTACTCAAATGCAACTTAAATTGGTAGCTGCTTAATCATTAAAATATATCGACAACAATACGACATCCTAAATAGTATACACTCTTGAAATATTTACGTAGCATTTTGGTATTCCACCGAAAGTACCTTATGTTACCAAAGTAGCCGTAGAATTTAACTATATTTTTTTTTATACATTATAGGCAAGTATTTGATCTCGATCTCACCTGATGGTAAGTGACGATGAGATTTACGATGGAGCATACTTGCCTAGGTAGGAAGGCGGCAGTAGATCGAGACGCTACATTCAAACTGACAACAAAATTCTGAACGCTCATATCAAAATTTCTGACAAAGGCCATAGAGAATCGATATTTATGAGCTAAGTTCTCAAGTCTCGTTTTAGTTATTATCTTGGATAAACCTTTTGGGGCCTCTCAAAGAGGATGTAGCATTTTAGATATTTACTTTATCACAATACCGTACTTACTTATTTCCACTACTCATAGCTGGACCCACTTTTTCCATTGAAAGCCTTTACTTGTTAGAAGCCTATATTTGTATACTGATTCAATTCTTCACAACTTAGTATGACATTTAACCCTTGTAGTTTCATCTAAAATATACTAGAGATGACTATTCCAAAATCCATTAGTCTAAAATCAATCAATTATCCAAACCCTATTAAAATTTACCTCAAATATTGTATTCATGCAGCTGCATTAAACTAATAATTATAACTTGTAAGTTAAACTGTTATTCATTAATAGAGGGGGACTGTAAGAGATAATTAAAAAGTTTGGGTTCCAAGTTCATCATAGCAACGAATAAGGAGAGAAGATTATCATCTTAGAACAACCATGGAGTTTCTTGCCCCTCCTCCATTGGAGCGGCATTCCGAACGGAATATTGATTCTTAGCATACCATTTTGGGACCTTTTTAGCGATTCCTAAGTAATGGTTTCATGAATGAAAAATATTCATCAATAGTTAGGAACACATTTTTGCCACAGTCCCAATATATCGCCTACTTCTCCTATCATCGCTCCCGTAAAAGGAGAAACAGCCGTAACATTAAAAACGTCCAATCACGCCCCCATCATTAAGCCAGATGTGCACACAACCCTTGCGGCGTGGCTCTATAAAAATAAATATTTTAACTTTGACCGCTACCGTTAATGCTTATAAAAAATTAATGCAGCTCCCATGAGCTGTTGGCAGTCTGTGCATTTTCGATGACAGCAAACACAAACATAGGTGCACGTGTGGGGTGACGCGTGTGTGGTGTAAGTGGATAAGTGACAGCGATTATCTGGACTTGACTCGTTTTATTTTTTTTAAATGTATATAGGGTGAAGCCTTAAGCCTGCGATTCTTTAGCGCATTTGTAATCATTAGGTTAAGTCAGACTTCAAATTATGGTTACAATGGGGTAAAGAAGTGCAGTTTCAAGGCCTAGTACGGGTATACCCCTTCCGTATTATTCTGTAGAAATATATGCCACAAACAGTCGAACCATATGTAAGATATTTTAGGATTTGGTCCCAAGTAAAGATAGGATATTGTTAAGTGGATACTGCTATAAGAATGGAATATTGTTAAATATTTAGTCAAAGTTGAAGAGTCAGTAGGCGGAGGTACATCCTTAGAAGAGCCGATAGCCATTGGGGCAGAAAGGAATGAGCCTGGAGATATAATATAGTAGAGCTCTTCTCCCGCAAGGTGGACCGATGATATCACATAAGTCACAGGAGGCCGGTGGATATCTAATTAAAAAAATAAAAATGTTTTTATTCTGTTAAATCTGTGCAAGATTTATAGGCGGCTGAACTCTCACATTAGGTCAGCCTGTGTCGTTGGAGGAAGTATTTGTATTATGTATGGTATGTATATTTGAATCCAGCAGCAGGTATATTTTGAATACTACTACTAATTCAAGTCTCTGTTCTATCTTTATGCTTTTTTATCCTTGGTCCGCTCTCGACTCTGGTCCATGAAGCGAGTCTTTTATTTCATTTGCACGATCGTAACGCGCTCTTCTGTGCCTTCTGGCAACCACATTACACGACCACCGGTCTATTAACGGTTACCATATCGTCCGCGTGAAACGAATGAATGAATAAATTTCGTAAAGCGGTGGTGTTCGGATGTGACGCATTTTACACCTTTTTATTTATGTATAGCGACCTCTTCAACCTTACCACAATATACACAGATGGAGTTGCAGACGACATTCAGAACAAATGACGATTCTCCAGAAAATCCTGAAAGGCGGGCTATTAGAGTTTTCGGAGAACATAGAGTAGCTCAAAAAAGTACGAACTCTAAGTATATAATTACAAGCTAATGGATACACGGTTCCCACATTAATTCTCAAAACATTTGCATCTGTCGACGCTTACTTTGGATTCAGATAGCAGAATTTTAATATAGCATAGATGCAAGAAATATATAGATGATCTACTTAAAGAAGTCCCGAAACATAGAGCAACCGACAAAATGTGTGAACAATCAATACCTACGCAAGGTTACAGCATATAAAATCCGTATAATAAGCTGGGATCGTTGAAGTAGCCAACCGGCATTGTTAGATGCTCTTCAAAACTGCACGCTTCTCCGTGGCGCTCAAGTGCCATCATCAGGCTAACGGGTGGTTGGACGCACCAGGAAGATAGAATGCTGGATATGAACAATCTTAAGCAAAGTTTGTTTAAGAATATTAGGAGTAATAATAATAGTCCTCCTGAACGAATTTCGGTCACGGCGGCTAATCTCAACGGAGACTAGCAGTCGGCGCAGGAGATATTATAGTGCACAAGTGTGTGCGCAGGCACAGGTGTGTGTGTTTTAGTGTAGAGAGGAAAGAGAGAGACTTTCCTCTCTCATAGTCCGATGCGACGGCAATCCGACACGATAACACACAGATCAGGCGCAGGACCGACGCGACGGTTTAGGTGCTCTCCGAGGAACGATCGAGTCATAATTATGGTTGAAGATGAGATTCGCTCATGAAATCCAGAAATCCCAGAGTTACGAGCCGGGGTTTTAACCTGCACCCTTCGTACCCAGACGAGCAAGTTAGCTATGTTGATTATAGTTGTGGTTCACGAAGGGCAGAGAAATAATATTATAACTAGGAGACAAGCAGAAATTATATAAAAAAAATCGCGGAATAGAATGGCATCACCAAATATTTTCAAATAAATATTTTTTTTTTCTTTCATTATTTCTTGTAATTTCATTGTAAATTAATAGAAACTGCTATTAATTTGGCAGTATGTTTATTTTTTTAGACAGCGGATTAGTCTCATCCAGATAATTCTATTTATCATCCCCAGTCCGCCATTAACCATTGAAGCGGTCATTATAGAGCCATTCTTCTGACAATACGCTGTTTTAAGAGTCCGCCTGTGTCCATTTTAGCGGTGTTTATCGATCTAGATTTCGATATATATGTGAGCTAAGAGTTTCTTAAAAAAAATACCCATGATATACATAATCATAATTGTAAAACTGATAATTGTAAATAAAGCGATTCGTCAAATAATCTTGACAAAAAAACGAAAACAATTGCTTCTTATGCAATGTAGTTCGGGTATTTTCGGGTAGTTTAGTTGTTTTTTATCGTTTCCGATGATTTTGGGTTTCATTTTGTGTTACGTTTAAACAATCTGTACTGTTGCATTTGCATTACATTACTACTACTACATTACATTAGCTACTTGCTGTGCTGTTGCATTACATTACATGTTTTTGGTCAGGTCTCAGTACAGATGTTAGATTTCATAGACAAATTTTGCTTTTGTTGGTACATAGTATTATTGTAGTTCGATTTTAGTAGATAAGGCATTTTATACCTATCGTAATTTTATTATTAATATGATAAATAAAACAATCCGCGCTTCGTCACTTTTTATTTCATGTGGAAGTCAATCACGCTATCTCTTTCTAATTACTCGCGCTTTGATACATTCGCTGGGTCTTAATGCCTGATCTCGGAACTCTAGTCATGGACTGACTACTGAGATCGTTGTCCAGTCGTAGACGTAATCCGCTTCTAGAGCTAAATAAAAATAAAATAAGTACCTACTCATGCATTTCGCGATTGAATGAATTTCTTTCTATCGAGCACATTTCGATAGAGTTCTTTGATTATCCCGAAGAGACAAACGCGCCATTGAAGCGTGGATAAAATACTGCTTGTCGGAGATAACGAATACAAAGACAAACTATTTCTTCGTACCGAAGCCCTTTATAATGTGTAACTTTGTTGGTGGTAATAAATTTTATTTTTTGTTACTGGATGAAAATATAAGCTTTTATCGATTTAATTATTGATATTATAAATTGTAGATAATCTATAACTTTATTTTTTATACAAAAATAGTTTGTCAGAAGTGGGATTCGAACCCACGCCCACAGAAGTGGACTGCGACCTGAACGCAGCGCCTTAGACCGCTCGGCCATCCTGACGGTGTTGAAAGTGTCGTATTTAACAATATTATTTTATAAGTATATATTTAAATTATACCAGATGCAGCCATACGATAATGAGTTTCCACCCACCTACTACATTGACTTTATTTGCGTTGTCAGATCCAAAATTTGTAATAACACGGTTCCTAAGAAATGTAGGTTAGAATAATATTTCGTTTAATAAACCCCTTAAAAAACTGGAACTAAACAGTCTACCTAATAACTCAATAATTACCTAACCTACATAATTAATATTTTTATTAATACCTCCTCGGAATAACAAGTGTGATGGTTCTAAAATTGAACACTTACATTATTACCTTCTCAGATATGTACATATCTCCGTCCATATTTAACGATATTGATGAAAAACATAACGGCACTAATTTTAGCCAACTTAACAAGCGTCGAGTATTCGCACGTGCCTGCGCGCCGGAACCACATGGCGAGATCAAACGGAACACCGGACGCGACGCCATTGTTGTCTTCTTAATCATGCGCCGGTTATATTTGCTACAATCAAATAGTCACAAGAATATTATGAAAACTTACTAACAACTGAGTAGTCACCTACCTCGTTACTTACGAAAGTGACCGATGACAGATAATTATTAAAAGTACTATTATGACATGACGATACGTAATAATAGTTATAGATTAGAATACTAATTATCGTTAATTAATTACCTATTCAAAATAAATTCAATTGAAATCATTAACCAAATTAAGGGAGCGTTAAATTATTACGTAGCGAATTGGGGGGGGGGGGTCTTCTGCAACGTTACGGCGCGTTACATGGGGGGGGGGGGGGGGGTACAAAAATCTCCAATAATTGCGTTACGTACTACTCGAACGTTCCCTAAAATCATGAAATGATACGAATGATGTTATGTATTGATACAAATTTTAGAAATTGCTTTTTGGGACTAGGCCCGCCACACACTCCCACCACTGCTACTCCTGTAAGCCAGGATCTACAGTGGTGTCCAATGAAGACACCGAGGTTTGACCCTCGGCGAGTCCCGGGATAAAGTTAATTGTCTTGGAACCCGCACGAAATTAATCGAAAGATGAATAGGAGGAGTTGGAAGAAAATTATCCACTTCCCTCCATTGCAAAGCGGGAGACAGAAAGATCTGGTAGACAAATGTCCACAGAAGTAAGACAGAGTTAGAAATTGCTTGCAAAAGAAAGCATGTATCTTCAACATCAAAGTCAAAAAGTAGTGTAATGGCTCTACAAAGTATTTCTGACTTATTAAATACCTGAGCCAGCAGCTCGAATTCAGTATTCTAAAGGCTCCCAGTTATGGAATGGCGTCGCTTGGATGTAGGCTAATTGGCCGCTTTTATCGTCCTCGATGAATGCTCTATTGAAATGCATCTTGAACAGTTGAGGAAGCGCATACCAGCGACAGATGTTGATAATTTTGTAGCGGAATATAAAACGTAGGGCGTTTTGTGACTCTACATGTTGGGGATGTTCATAAAGTTATTGGGTTCGTTATTCTTCAAGGTAAATAGATTTGATAACTTTTTGAGTGTTACTGTAACCTCGATAGGAACTCATTTCTAAAGATCTTGGCTATAAGACCATCTCTCCGAATCCTAAGAGCATTTTGTATCTACTGTGCAGGTACTGTCTAAAAAATTCTAGTTACATCTGACCATCTTCTTAGTGCCTTACTATCCTTGCGAGTGCCTTACCACTCCTTTGTACAAGTAACTGTTTCTCTGGACATCTCTGATAATGTAAGCCCAACAGAGAGACAAATAAATTAAAAAAAATGCATGCAGTCAGATTTGATACTTACGTAGGATAAAATAATATATAGGTCAACACGCTATTTTACTACCTAATACTACAATACCTTCTAAGACGTAGAAAAAATGAATGCTTTCATCTGGAGGCTAGATATTTCTCTGTATCTTGAGCTTATCCTAGTCTTAGCAGTGATCGATAAAATGGAACATTGGCAGTGGTACTATTTTTCGCAAAGCTAACAACTTTTCCACTACGAAACCAAACTAAAGGAAATACTTTTTTAATTTAATAATCACCAATGCAACACACAGTGTAAAGTTCACCCATGCGATCGTAGCGAAAATTAAGCTGAAAGTGGGCACCGGACGTGAGATGAACCGACAATTGGGATGCTGGCCAATAACGGTCTCCTAGACATTAGTGATATCTTTATAAAATGTACTTGATAATGTACAAGACATAGGAGTAGGGAATGTAATGCTTACTACCTTGTGGGTAAATCAGATCGTTTTGAAATTAGTGGCAGACATTCAATTGAGTATTTTAATTTTTTTTTGATAAATTCTCTACATAACGGTAACTTTGGACACTGCCAAATATACTTACTAAACAGTTTAACATTGGATATAATCCAGTGGAAAGGATGTTAGTATATTTTTAATGTCCATTTTAAGCCCCATAAACTTGTCAACCCATGGAGAGGTATCAAAGCAAACGAAGACCAACATAAAACCTGAACAATGGGCATTGGATGCCCTGGCCAAAGTGCATTATTATGGAGTCGTAAGGATTTTTACGACTGAAATTGATACTTATTTTTAAAACTAGATTTTGCACTACTCTTTGCACACTTGGCAGATACATACTAGGTAGACAGCAGCTATATTTCTCGTACAGAAATAATTGAAACATGTTTATTCTTACTTACATAATTACTTCAGGAAAACCTATAATTAGCTAATGTTAAATTCAAATTCCTTATGTACATATGTATGTTACTACGGCAATTGCTGTTGGTTTCCTTGATCATAAATAAACAAAGGATCTTCATATACATCTTATTGCAGCCTACATTTCCTTAGACAACCTACCTTTGGGACGAACACAACTCGGTTCAACCTCTTACTCCTGTAAGTTAGGTTTTTGTAAGGCTAAAACAAGCAACAGAAGTTCTCAAAACAGAACTGTTGGGTACGCTAAATCTTAGTTAACTTTACTTAGATTTGGTTATTTCCTAATCTTGAAGCATAAATGGAGTTTACCAATTTGCTGGCACCATTTTTGAAATAGAAAACAAAACGCACTGTATCTACATAAAAATAACAATGTCAGAGATAATGCGTTTGTGCGTGCACCACTCGTAAATAGCTGCACAGAGGGCGAGGAACCACGGAGGGTGCGAATGTATGTCTAATTGCCCGCGGACGTGTCTCAACTTGGTTTTACGGTTGTCGCTCGGGTGGTAAGTGCATCTGCGTAGGGCTGGCATTGAATGATGGTGGCATGAGATTAGGTAACGTATCTGCTTTATCTACTAGAGTAAAGAGACGAAAGTATCATCTATCGCATGTGGAAGCTCTCGCAGTGAATGAGCGAGAAAAACGCAGATAGAGTAAAGACAGAATCACAATGTTGGTGAAAGGGCTATAGTCCAACAAGCCTCCGCACTTAAAGTTGTTGTCACACATTGCGGTTAACCAGAAGTCCATCTTCCCCAACCCATACTCTTGACTCTTTGAGCTGAGAAATCTTATTGCTATTCTATTCCTGAAATAAATATTTATGGACGGACAAATACACAAAAGCATGATCCCAAGCAAACAACGCTTTTATGGTACTGCACTATAAACTGGGAACAATCCCAATAAAACCCAGATCATGAAAATAAAATTCAAATATAATTTCCAAAAATTACTCAGGCGAGAATTGAAGCGCATCTCCTGGTGTGGTGACATGACATGACGATTAGACTATTCGATCTTGCAGTAGCCCAACATGGACTTGTCGAAATGCTACAAATCTAAAAAAATATCATCAAAAATAAATAGTAATTTAATATCAAAATACTGCCAACCCTGACTGCACCTGTGGCGTCATAAAGGCCACTATGCACTGGCGGGGTGCAGTGTACGTTGTACCACACAACATACACACACATGCACACAAACATTCCGTCGCGTGCGTGCTAGTTGTAAGCCGCGCCGATTACCGCGACTATAAAAACCTAAAGATAAGTACTAATGCACGCGTGCGAAGGGGAAGATATGAGATATAAAGATACAGACGCAATATAAAGCCCGTACTGTATGGATGCGATAAAACACGAAAGAAATTTTGCTTGCGAGGGTTTTGGGATTACATTTTGTGGAATAAAATGAAATTAGATCGCAAGGAACGCGTTGGTGCTCCAATGTAAGACAGCCAATTGATGGCGATAGGTCTTGGTCTTGTATTTATTTACATAATTTCAATAAAACCCTTTTTTGTACCTACCTACTTTTTACTTGGGTTTTCCTAAAATAGCTATTTTGTAGCCAATTGGCAATATTAAAAAAGAAGGAGAAGATCTACGTACTTATGTAGGTAATGTACCTACCTTTATTTGGTTGCAAACAGTTAGATTAACGCTGGTAGGTACTTGCCTTCCTAGGTATTAGAAATCATTATAATTTATTTTTGATTCGTTCGTGCTGGGTACAATATAGCTGGACAACAAAAACAATGAGCGCCGCATATTCCATCTATCTGGCAAAACACAAGTTTTGTCTCATTTCGAACACCTTCATACAAAATTTATAGATGGCGCTGTTTTCACGATTTTTCATACTAACGCCATCTCTACGTGAAACGCAATATTATTTCCCACTCCAAGCTTCCGTTAAGCTTTCACTTGTAGTTCTAATAGCGACTACTAGATGGCAGTAGGTAGGATTTTTTTTTCCGTTCCTTTTTTTACTATTTAGAACTTTTTACGGCATTCCAGAATATTTATTAGGCAAAACGTTTCGTATGTGGTAACAATTATCACGACAAATGCATTGAAAAAGTGGCCCCACTTTGCTAGTGACAACGTTAAGTCTGAACTTCTAAACAAGTCTTGTGCTGCACATATATCCAGTTAACGAGCCTTGTCTAGTGGCAATAAATCAGAAGAGCGCTACAGTCCAAACACTGATGGCGGATATAACTCTGCAGTGTAGAGTCAACACGAAGAAAGTTGGAAATACATAGCTTTTATGTCAAACTTCTTAGGTCATACATATCCTAAAATGGAGTTTTTACATCGACACTACTACCACAGATTAGATCTAAGGATTGACGAATAGAACTAGGGATGTTGACTTCTTATATTTACTCGAATACTACACATTAAAATAAAACTAATTCAAACACCTCAGACCTCCCGTGACCATGGTTGCTGTGAAGCAGCCGAAACGTCGAGAACGGAAGAAACATAAAATAAACGCGATAAAATCCGTAAAATTCGTTTTATTTCAAGAACTAAGAATTACGAGAAAGGCATAAGAAGTGCGGAGATTGAAACTTGGTAGGTACTAATTAATCCCAAATCAATAAAGACGATTTTGATAGAGACAGTATTTCTAACAACACAACAGCAACTAGTTGTAAACAGTGTAGGTGGGTAAACATAACTAAAAATATAACGAGGAAAAAACAAATGAATGACCGTTTTCAAATCTCAAATGTACCAGCTAATGAATTTATAAATTTGAATTTGGAATTCTTAACCAAAGAGGAGATATTTCATCAAAGTGGTCAGTACGACGAAACGCTAGATTACTAGATAATACTAGATTTAGCCTATGCAAGCCAACTTAACAGTACCAGTCTAAGTGGTCTTGATAATATCATCCAGCAAGCAGGTACTGAAGGTATGCGCATGTTGCAAGCGCTCATCGATCATGAGCGCTTTATCGCTTGATTGCAGATTACATCTGAAGACGTGTAGGCACGTTCCCGTTGCAGGTGGAAGATGAGGTGAGGTTTATAATATACTAGCTTCTGCCCCCAGCTCTGCTGCAGTAACTTAATGAAATATAGCCTGTAGCACTCAGGGATAATGTAGCTATTTGTTATATTATTAGTGAAAGAATCGGATCCGTAGATTCGGAGATTATGCCCTAATCCAAAACTCATAAACTAACAGTCGTTACCTCTTTATTATATACAGTATGAAAAGCTGAGGTTGAAAAATAGACAGGAGTAACAGGCGTTGCTGATATAGCTCTACCTTTCCAGGTTTCAGGAGTAAGTTATACATCTGAAACCATTACTTAGTGAGTTAAAAACAATTTCGACTTTACTGAAGCATTTGATGAGTACATTTATTTACATCAAAAGCGCTTGATATAATATCTGGCGTTTGTAATGATGATGATTACGATTTTTTTTTGAACCACCTAATCACGCTTTACACGTAGCAGCACTGACCATTTTAATTATAAATAATAACCAACAAACAGCAATGGAAACGTGCCAAGCGATAAAGTGCACACAATAGCTACTATTAAATCTAACCAATAAATTATTCAAAGACATTTCAACCGTAGAACTGTTGGCTAAATACCAAATTATTAATACCTCTCACCAAATTCACTACCTGCCTTACGCATTAGAATTTAAGATTGATATTTGAAGACGGTGCGGGTGGGTAAAGATGAAGTTATTTTGGTTTTATATTGTACGGAGCGGTTATAATTCAAAGCCCAATGAAGTCTAATGTATACTCGTCAGGATGTGTGGACGTCTGTATTATAGCTTTTTTGAAGGACCATTTATTACAGAAACCTATTATACAGGTTGATTCATAAAGGATATACTAAGCCTCGAGCCTGCACGTTTTTTAGCGCATTTGTAATCATTATATAATGTCTTACCCTTATTGATCAGGATCAAACAACCTGTATATAAAGAGCATTCTATTCAGGCCACTATAGTAGCATCTAGGCCATACCTAATGGCTGATTTTATAAGAGCTTCGATGATTAAGTTGTAACAATTAACTAGGTTTACTTAACGTTAACAAAATATTGTGAAAGCAAGTAACTTTAGTATAAAATGTCTAGGTTCTTCGAGAGACGTAAACAATCGCTAAGATTCTTTTCGAAATTGCCACTTTCGAGATAAAAATGGGACCATCAAGTTATGGCATCAAAATAACTCTATAACAAAACCGTAAGCGATGACAATATGCAGTAAAATTCACCACCATGGGATCAAATAAAAGTATATACGCACCATAGCTGAAAAAATTACTCCAACCTTAATAAAAGTGTATTATCAAGACGGTAAAAAGGAATTCATAAGACGGCCTTAGAATGTGATGCAATAACATTAGCGACATTTGAAAAACCACGGTGTTGGACCGGCCAATCGATCAGAAATTATTTATTTACTTCAAGGATATAGTTTATATTTAATTTATGATCTATGTGTTGTTATGGTTACAATGAAAAAAAAATATACACACATTCCCGTCCCACACACACTCCTTCACACATACTTGATACTCCTTCACACACGGACGATTAGTTGCTTTTAGTAGGTTTCGGAACTTGTGTAATGAAATAAAACTATTTTTTCGAATTTTATCGCGTTTATTATGTTTATGTTTTTACGTTCCCTACGTTTCGGCTGCTTTACATTAACCTTGAGCACGGGAGGACTGCGATAAAATTGTGTAATATTTAATTTAAAGTCATAGAGACAACAGCGTGTCATTCAATTATATTGTTTGTTAATATAATTACAACCTGTTCAGGTATCATAATATTCAAACCAATAGCGTTATCCCTTTTTATACAACAACATCTTATATTCTAAGTACACCATCAATAGACACCATGAAGTGTTTCTTTCCCACATCCTCAATACGGTACTCTCCGATACGATCCGCTAAAGTGTCCAAAACGTATCTAACCCTCAAAACTATCATGGGGCAATTTGAACGGACTGAAGGACCTCCGAAATCTGATCCATGCCGCAATAGGGATGTTATAAAAATAAATTCGAGCCCTAACAAGGTCGCGGCTAATGTGAAACTGATATTATGGTAGAGTTTACTGTTGACAGTCGCTTCATGTGGAATATCATAAATGGTGATGTGAAAAGACTGTCAGCAAATTGTATATCGTGTTACGGTTCTATTGTCGGTATAAAGGTTTGATAGATTGTTTTTTTTTATAATTATCCTGTTTTTCGGATGTTTTGTTGGATTCGAGTAACTATTGAAATAGAAAACTCTTACGACAATATGTAGAATATGTTTGTGAGTTTGAATGTAGGGAGTAATGTCTGCTGCAGCTCGATTATGTAACTTTTGTTGCCATCGTTTTTCGTTTGAAATCAGAAACATTGCGCTTCTGCGATTACTTATACACGTTTTGATAGCTACAATTTCTAACGAATGTTTATTGCGATTGAAACCGTTTAAAAAACCTTTGTTTATGTACCGGTGTGTGTATAAGCTCCTAAGCAATTACTTTCTGGTCTTGGATATTACAAATACAAAAGCTGTAATTGCTCTGCTGAGTTTGTAAATTGAACTAAAATTGAACGATGTTTAAGGTTCATAGGTCAGAGTTCGTTCATTTCATATCAGCTGTTTGACCTATTACCGGACGGTCATTAAGTACAGGATTTATTTCCCATTTCAAGGTCGGAACTCTTTTCCCATTGGTTTTTATGTTTTTCAATTTAACGGATTGTTGACTTACTTATATACTGTCCAGCATCCGGGTTTCAGGGAGCCTTTGTTTATGATAAGCGCGGCCTGTGGCTTGTGATACGAGTAACGCTGGACTCTTATTCTGCACGTTCGAAAATCGTGTCAACTTATAGGTCGTGTTCGATAAGCTATTAAAAAAATACTTTGGTAGATTTTATTTAAACGCCACTTTAAAAACCGGTCATTGACCCTCTTGTATTTTCTTTTTATATTTTCATGGTAGCCAAAACGAATATCTCCCAAGGTCAGAAGTTAGGACGTTAAGTCAATTTCTCAAACTCATCTCCGTAAATTTCATCATTATCATTAGAGCCGTTTTCGACAGCCCATTTGCATGCATAAATAAGTGGGTAAGTAAACATTTACTTACATAAATAGGATTTTTATTAGCATTTCTAATAAATTTCATGCCCCCAAAGACAGGCAACAATTCTAAATAATAAAGTTTTGGTTTTAGTGTCAATAATAATATCCACTATGATTTTAATTTCACATCACACATTTTTGACTACAATCTGGGAGTTTTCAAGTCGAGAGTGAACAGGTACCTTCTAGGCAAGTATGCTCCATCGTAGATCTCATCGTCACTTACCATCAGGTGAGATCGAGATCAAATACTTGCCTATAATGTAATAAAAAAAGAAATTACAACATATTAATATTTTTCTTCGCGACGCCAAAAGGCGTTACGAAAACATAATTGCAGCTCCAATTTGCAGCGTTAATTATCAGCACAGTTCCCCACGACTCCTCCACGCCGTATCATTGGGCTGTTTTGACAGATGTTCGTCTGACACTGTTATTTTTATCACGAGGGGTGCAAAGCGGTTGTTTATTTAGACAGCAGACCCTGACGCGTCAATTAGTGGATTACCAATTTGCATTAGTTCAGGGTAGCTTTGATGTACGTTGAACAATTCGTCAGATGGTTTGAGTAATGGATGTGCCAATGTCTGGCTTCAAAATGTACTATTGCTAAAGTTATTATTCCATTATTCCGTGCTATCATCGTCATCTTTAGTCATATTATAACGTCCACTGCTGCATATAGGCCTCCTCCCCAAAAACTGTCACACCGTTCTTCGCTACTATTAATAGTCAATGTAGTACGTAATAATAACCACGCTAACCTTTATTTCTGGTCGAAATTTAGTTGTACATTCTAAACATATTGTCAGAAGCGTTCTATAGCACGTTCAAATAAAATACCTATATTTAATGCTGCTCTATTTGTCTCCCCGTATTCTTTTCTTTTGCCTTAACTAACTTATTATATTTTTTTCAGTCTCTTGCTCCATTTTTTACCAAGCATTATACCCTATCCATCTTCTTTTTAGTTGCTCTATTTTGAGTAGTATATTCATCTAAAATATTCATGTACTTGACATATTGTAAAATTTTTGCAACTCGAATCCACCATTCTTGAAACGTGCGTGAGATGACGCACGGTTCCTATCGCTCCATGTAATATATTTTGGATCTCAATCCATAGTAAATGAGTTACATTGAGTATTTTCTTAACAACAATGTATGTGCTCTCTGATATAAACACAGCGATATCAATACAATTGGCAAGTCACAATGGTGAGAATGGTGTTGCAAGAGCTCGTCAGTCGTCATGTCGTGACGCGACTCTTTCACCATGTCGAACAAATAGTGCGATTGGATGGGAGAACCATGAAGCATTTGGATAACGAGACTTTTTGTTACGGCTTTATAGTCTACGATGGCCAATATCTGTGCCAATGGCTTTGGCCAATGATTATCACCATAATAGAGACGGGATTTATGGTCAGTTTAATACGTGTTTTAGGGTTGGCCATAATATTGGCGGTGTTATCGGTTAAACAAATGAAGCGATCTCGTTTGGCGGAGCAATGCATATTAATTAGGGTCCCGAAACTTATGACAGACAGATTCTGGATCGAAATGTTAGAGGAGTTCGGTTTTGTTGGCTTCTTTAATTATCGCTGAACTTGTTTGGTTTATAATTGTAAATGTTGTCAAGCCGAGGGTCAGTGGTGGGTCCCTCTTCCTCCATTTGTTTAAAAATTGTTGTTTGCACAGGGAATACTGTACGTTGATAATGTAGGGTAACCAGTAAGGAGCTAAAAGTACTTATAAATGATTCTAGTTGTTTGGTCGAAATCTATCAGAAGTTATAATATTTAAATATAATTGACAACTTAGACGACTTAGTTGTTGGTCACCCTAATCACCACGTGTGCTTATTTATTTTTGAAAATACTTGCCCAATTATTTTACGTTATCTAACTATTCAGTTTACAACTATCAACCTTATGACTTTAACACTAAGAACTTTCAGCATTATCTGCGAGGTAACGTTGTTTTGGTAACTCAACATTGTTCCTATGATCGGGGCATGCCTACTCATTGTTTTCGTTGACAACAACAAATGTTTTGTGTCGAAACATACAAATGTCGAACTGATGAATGCATGAACCCGATACTTCAAAGGTCAAGTAGGTAAGCAAGGGCGATGGAACGCTAAACAACATTTTTCATCTTGATTCAAGACTTGTCTGAAGATTTTCTAAACATAAAACTATGTGTAGAAAAAAATCGCAATGCTGAAATAGGAGTGAGCCGGTCATGTCGTGCGCATGAACCGAATGCCAAGGCCAATGTCAGCTACTGGCTAAATACCTTCCTGCCAATTCCCACTACTGTCTCTTTAACAAAAGGAGACGGTAGCCAGAAGACCTGGATACCTTTGTGGGGAACACGAGGACGGATATTGCTGTAAAGAGAGAAGTATAGAAGTAAAATGGGAAAACCTATAAAATAAACATGTCACCCATCCAGGCTCTAACCACACGTATCCTTGCTTAATAATGAACAATTTCTTTTAGACCTAATAACTAGATTATCCCACCCAAACTTATATCAATTATAAAAAGTACAGTGTCAAAGTAGTCGTTAATGTTATTCGAATTACATTATAAATCGCAATCAAGCTCCCAGCAATCTTAGGATGTTAATATGTTTATCCAAGTAGTTACTCCGTCAGAATGTTAATAGATACAGCAGACAGCCCCCAGGGTAACAGACATCGTAGGCATTACACGCCCTGGTAGGTACTATTTCTATTAACGAGTAGAGTACTCAACAGTACCTACTATTTTACGAGTAACCGCGAACATTGAAAGTAAAGCGTTACTTTTCAATGGTTTTCATGTTTATGGATTGTTTGATATCTACTAATAATAATAAGCCTGTTCCAGATGTCGGTTAGGAAGTTTTTTGTTATTTGTATTTTTTTTATTTAATAATGTAAAAAACATGGAAAAAATATAATAAATTAAATGATAATTATAATACGTTGGTATTATGGGTACTAATACATCATACATGGACTGAGGGCTAACTCAGTATATAATACTTATACAGATATTAAACATCCATGACTCGGGTACTAACTAACTAACTCGTGATCATCACAAAAAGTTAGTCCCTATCAAGATGCCGTTTCATTCTTAAAATTTGGTACTAAGGTAGAAGAAGCGACAAACTGTAAACTTTTTATTTTCAACCCGTTCGCTTCGACATGAAGGTGGGACACAGCGGAGTGGTGACTGTTTTCAATGTTCTACAAAATGATTTTACTTTGCCAGAATATAACGTTTTATGCGTCGCATTTTATAGTTCTAAAAGTTCAGAGCATGGACTTTATTTTCAACGTGAAACTTTTACAGTAACGTTACAATCGTTTGTACGAAATCTACGAACTCAAATAATACGCTGCGTATAGATAAATACTACGATAAGAATCAGAATCACAGTATTTTTTTTATTCATGTAAACCATTAAGTACAGTACTTATGAATCGTCGAAAAGTTGAATGCTAAGCTACAACTTTACCACCCGTTCGGAATATCATTCCTTTGGAGTAGAACGGGAAAGAAACTTCATGGTTCCTCTTTTTTTAATAACACTTTATTGTTCAACTTCTTAATAGGGTTGTATTACACAGACATTATAAAAAAATAACAAGTTACGCCTATGTATTAACAGCGTGGATCATTCGTCAAACTAAAATTATGTTGTAACTTTAAATTAATCAACTAAATGTATTATTATAATTACTAGGTATGACCCATATCATACCTAGTAAGCAATCAAAACAAAACCTAAAACGTTAATATTTTTAGCGCATAAAAGCCATTAATAAAAGGAACCGGTGAACTTTCCGCCATTCTCGGCCCGAGGTTGTGCGCTCTTATTCCGATGCAAACGCTGTAAGAACATTAACTCTACATTTTAAAGACATTATAATTTGATGTCAAACATGATATATTCAATTATATCATTATAAATTATGTCGTGCGTAACATCTTTTACTATAATGATATAAAAAAAATCTATTCTTTTTTAAATTTCACGAGAAAAATGTCGCTTTTTCGCGTGTATATAACATTCCCAAAGAAATAAAGACATAAAAAAATGACACCCTGTACTGAGCGCATAGCGAACACTACTGGTTCTTTCACCTTGTTTAAAAAAAATCAAATATCATTTACACAATATTTTATACATCAACGTGACCCATATAACTTACTGATTCATCTGTTAAAAAAATTACACTGTTTTGTTACACGTTTTGTTGAAGTAGGCAGGAGTATCAGAATATGGTTGTGCAAGTACAATTTGTTGGAACACGGACGTTCGGGCGCTCTCCGCAGGAAATAGGTCGTATTTGTCTTACCTGTGAGATGTGTGGTTCCACTGACAGCTATCCACAATGGTGCTCTATCACATGCAACAATTTCAACTTTGTTTACGTGGAACAAGATTCATTTTGTAGATGAAGTAGTCGCTTATAACGTGCTGAGATCGATGTTTGCTCTTATATCTCTAACTTGCCACCTGATTCATAACCTTACAACAAGTCTTATATATCGACCGATTCGGTTATTACGTGACACATAACAAGTACGGTCGAGTCAAACCGTGCGATTGAGTAGTCACATCGAATATTCATGTCATTTACAAATGATGGCTTTGAAATATATCTACGACATGAGAACAATCAAAACGAGTCCCAACTGTAAGTGACGCAAGAGTTATAAAACTACCTTCAAATGAATATACGATTAAACTAAGTCGTAGATGTGATACTCTATGCAACTTATAGTTCCGTATAGAGCTTTAGTAGCGCTAGTGTCCCATCTACCAGAGTGCAAAGAGGTATTGTTATTAGTTCTGCATAGTTTAACAATTACCTATTTCCTAAGGTATGTATGTATGTATGTATAGGCGAAGTTACAGCCAATATAAATCGCTTTATAAAGGTTTGGCGTTAAAATTCGACTTTCATTATGTATTATATTTAAATTAACTCAGCACGCTACTCGCTTGCAGTCATACCTCGCCAAATCCAGAGCTACATATTCATAAATTCACTCACCAACATTTATGAACGTTAATTATTAAAGCTGGGATATAGTGCCGCTATAATGTGCTATTTATTTGGTGCCGTATTCAACTGTTGGCAGTTAGGTCATTGGATACATGAAGTCTGGGTAACCTTTATATAATTCTGAAGATAGTCGTTACTTTAACAGTTGTTAACTTTAATTTAACTGCAGTCCTACTTAGTTGTTTAGTGCCATTTAGAGATATTTCTCTAACATTTTATCAAGCAGTAGTTTTTTTTTTTTTTATTACTTTATAGGCAAGTATTTGATCTCGATCTCACCTGATGGTAAGTGACGATGAGATCTACGATGGAGCATACTTGCCTAGGTAGGAAGGCGGCAGTAGATCGAGACGCTACATTCACTAGGCACATGCAGCGCAACTATGGATAATATGGATAATAAATAATATTTTTTTTTGTTCCACAGATCGACACCCCGCTTGGTCGGATCAGATGCTTCATACAAACTGAACCAGTGTGAAATGGAGGCGCTCCATGCTGTAAGTAAATATATTGACAAATTTACTAAGTATCGTTAGTGGTGATCAGAGTGCTATTCTAAATAAATCTAGGTATTACCAATATAAAAAGCAGTGATAGCCAAGTTGGTAGAACGCTTGCTTCGGTAACGAGGATTGCAGTTTCAAACCCCGGCTCGCACCTCTGGGATTTCATGTGCGAATCTCATTTTCAACCATGATTGTCACTAACGGTAAAGGAAACAGTGAAGGAAAACATCGTGAGGAAACCTGCATGTCTGAGAGAACCCCTCGAAAGATGTGTGAAGTCCGCCAACCCGCACTGGGCCAGCGTGGTGGACTATGGCCTAATCCCCCTCGCATTGAAGGGATGCCCGTTCCCAGCAGTAGGACATTAAAAAGGACTGGAATTATTATATTACCAATACTAGGTTAGGATTCAAAGTGTTAGTTCCCAAAAATTGTCGAGTAAAAAATTCGAACTTGACATTTGATTCAACGGCTGCGCAATGCACCACTCAGCTGTTTTTTTTATGTTCAATCTCTAAATTATGTATCAAAAACTTAAGTAGATAATACTTATACTAAGTATTGTTAAATGTACATTATCAATAGAACCGGATTATATATACATATAGGCAAATCAAGCAACTGCCTATGGGCCCGGCTTCGGTTGGGGCTCCGCAACCCGTGAGAAAAATTAATCTTTATAGTTTAACCACACGATTTTTATATACCCATGCATTTTTTTTTATTTATTCAGATTCCAGTTAACATTAAGATGCGTGTTGATAACTTTGTTAGCCTATCAATTCTATGATCATGTTTGCCTCTACTAAGTAAGTGGTGTAGAGAAAAAAATACTTAAAAAATCGCTACCTCATCCGCCCATGACTTGTAACTAACCCACACTCATAGAATTTATGAACCAATTAAGTATATTATCTTGTACTTTGCATTCCATTAAAACTGCAGATAAAAACTAATTGCAAATATTGAAATTTACTAATTTATTACTTTGTTTGGATAACATAATTAAGTTTAATATGTAAAAAAATGCTGATTATATTAAAACTATATTTGTTTGCAGAAAATTAAATATCAGCTACTACTACCGTAGATTAAATTAAAAACAAGATTGACATAGTCCATGACTACTATACCTAATATTCCAATCGCGCACTAAAAATACCACGCTGTTTTTTTTGCTGTGGTAACACCGCTCTACAATGTTGTAGAGCTGAAAATGTTGTAGAGTTTAAAATAATAAAGCATATTACATAAAATATAAAAAAAAATATGAAAAAATATATTTATAATATTATGTCTCTCTCCACACGGGCTATACCCGAATCTTTGGAAGGCTTGCGCGGGGACATGGGTCCAACACGTAAAGGCCCTTATTGAGAATTTTAAATTTTCACCTGCTGGGGTTAAACGCTGAAAATGATGTTATTATTACAGGTCATAATGTACCTTTAATATGTGAAAGTGAATTTAAAAAAAATAGTTGTCCTTATCATGTGCCAAGCTGTACAATATATTTAAATGTTAATCCGGCCAATGTTTCGCATCATAATATATATGCATTTATAAATTCGATAACGTTTCACTGACAAGAGAACCGACCTTAAGTGTTTTAATTAATATCTCCAGCTTTCGCCACAGATAAGAGAGTATGTTTGGGAATATTGTGGTTATAAATGTGTATTTGTCAATTTAGTATCTGGATGTACGAGCTTATTTTTGACAGTGTTTAACGCATATATTTCTATAGTGTCAATATGAAAACTGGGCAACAATCAGAATCAGAATATTTTTTATTAATGTAGGTAGACCATTAAGTACAGTACTTATGAATCGTCAAAAGTTACTAAATGCTAAGCTACGACTTTACCACCCGTTCGGAATGCGGTTCCTAGAGTGTTCTAAAGTAGGTATCTATACTGCATTTTCACAGCATAAAAGTGCTCTCAGCAAAAAGTACACAAAACAAACCCTTAATACGAAGCTCCAGTATCGGATTCCAATGCGCTGTACCTGCTGTTTTAACCCGAGTACTGAATCTATAATCCTCCTTTTGCTTCAAAGTCCGGTAATTCGATACAAATAAATGAGCTACATTTATGTGTAAGCTTCCATTGCTACAATTAAGTGCACGCCCAGGGTACCACCATGTTAGCAAGGCGCCAAGCCTTACTTGTACTGTCTTCTGGAGGAGGAGCAATGTAATTGTATAGCTTAGAAACATACTGTTTTAGGTATGATTTATGGATAAGAAATGTGCAATATACAGGATGTAAGTGGCCTCGTAAGGAAAACTGATACCATTGATTCAACTCATGATTCTGAACCCCCAAAGTTGGAATTTTCAGTCGTTCTGTCCACCAATTTTTCGCATTGTTTCTGCATTTTAAATTGATCTTATTATGAAATTAAAATAGATTTACAATTAAATTGCCAACGAAATCTATGTTCTTAGAGGTTTATGAAAATATAGTTCAGAACCTTCTCGTTTCAAGTAGGTAGTGATTAAAAATAAAGTATGTTTTTAAATCGTTCCATCTGTTCTAAGCCGACATTGAGGTAGGCAGACAGATAATAGCGACCTAATTTACAACAACTTCATAAACAAGTATGATTCACATAGTTTTTTTTTAAATAATATTTCTTGAATTAAAAAAAATAGACTGCTAGGTACCGATCATACTGAGAATCACCGTTTTTTTAAACTCATCCATTTGGATTATTAAACTAGACGGTTCTGAAGTTCTGAAGAACGGTTAAGCTCAAGACAATGAGACACGGTACATTACATACCTACCTACTATGCAAAAGTCAGGCAACAATTTGTGTGGCAAGCCTCGCCTTCATTAGCTCATCAAGACGCTTTTGTGAGCAGACCTAGCGGAAACAGAAGGGATTCGATGAATAATCGGTCCAAACGCCCTTTTGATGTAACCATGGCAATTCGAATCCGTTCTAGTTTACACCAAGAAATAATGGTGGCTTGTTCGCTGAAAAAAGTGACTTTTGACTGTTTTTGTATGAGCAAATTGTCAGAAGTGATAAATACGATGCCATTGCCTGATTCCATTATGAGTGGATTTTTTAAGGGACCTGCTGAAATGCTTTCTAACTGAATTAACATTTTAAAAATTCACTCACCATACCAATTAAATTAAGTATTGTACATATATTGGGGTAGTGGACGACACGTTCTAACTACTCCTATTTTCTTTGAGATAAACTTCGTTGCGGGATCTAAGACATTTAGCTTTTCCCTGGGACTCGCCGAGGATCAAACCTCGGCGCCTTCTTTAGTCACCGCTGTGGATCCAGGCTTACAGAAGTATGAGAGTGGGGCGGGCCCCATTGAAAGAGTAGACTCCATTTTCAAAGTTTAATAAAAAGCTTTCCATGGTATGGGATCTAACGTCAATTCTACGTCTGAATAATTCCACGCAATAATCGTTGATTGCGGTAACTGGCTTAAATTACTTTGTTCAAATCTTTTGTGGCAGAATTGTAGGTAGGTACTTGGTTTTGTTCGTGATGCATCGGCTTGGGTAAACAATGAACGGATTTTGGAGGCGTTTAAAGGAACTTGGACGTGTTAATTCTTTGAAGGATCTTGTAGCCACTTACTGATATTTGCCGAAACTTTACTAACAGTTTATTTGAACGGTATTATGTCTACCCGCGCGTGAAGTCACAACTACATTATAGCAGAAGTAATCAAGATTAGCTTGATTAAATCTCAATCAGTTACTTGAGTTTCAATATGAGCTAGAGCATGAATTCCGTAAGTTGAGTTCCGTATTGGGGTCGAGTCACCCTCGTCCGTAGGAGAATTAAGTACCCTCGAGATACCCTACACGTGACCCTGGGTGGTGCCAACCAGGTGACAACTCTACTGGTGGTAGGCTTCGGCCGTGGCTAGTCACCACCCACTGAACAAAGCCATGTCGCCAAGCGGCCTAGCCGTGTTCCGGCATGATGTTCGGTGTTGCCATTCATGGATGGCGGGTCAGATCAGTTGCGCTGCATGTGCCTTTATCTACTGCCGCCTTCCTACCTAGGCAAGTATGCTCCATCGTAGATCTCATCGTCACTTACCATCAGGTGAGATCGAGATCAAATACTTGCCTATAATGTAATAAAAAAAAAAAAAAAGTAAATAAAAAAAAAACGTAAACTGCATTGCCGTCACTAACTGATGCGGAAGGTCGAGAACACGGGAACTAGAAGACTTATACTCTTGCTTGATACACAGGGTTAAAGGAGTTACATTCATAGTCTCTTTTCATACTAAAGAAATTATTCTCAATCGTAACTCTTGCCAAGTTTTTACCCAAGAATTCTCGGTGCAGTTGAGCTATGACAAATCTACAAACACTTATAAACATTGTCACAAGATCGCACCATAATATCAAGCGCTCCCTGGCGCCGCATCCCCTCCCCACTATTCGCTGAATCACCGCAACCTAATAGAGTGTAAATTTATTTATCTGCCCACCCCGTGACTGTCTTTATTCGGCGTTAATGTTTTGATTTCATTATTATCTGAATTACCGTTTTGCGGTCGGCGGCACAAAGCGATTCGGTTTGAATAGGTTTTGTGGTTACGGGAATTAAGGTATATTTAGTTATGGGAATTAAGCTATATTCAGTTATGTCATAATAGTGCGGTCTATGCTGCGGAGTAGATATGAAAAAGGTCGCAAATTCAGAATCAGATTTTTTTTATTCATGTAAACCATTAAGAACAGTACCAAAATGCTAAGCTAAAACTTTACCACCCGTTTGGAATGCCGTTCCTACGGAGAAGAACGGGCAAGAAACTCCATTGTTGCTCGTTTTAAAGAGATCTGTTAAATTTTTGAGCAGTTCATTGTCATGGGTATGTGAGAACAATGTAGGAACGGCTAGGCAGACTTGAGCAGCTGGTCGCATGAATTAATAGGCATCGAAAAGCTAATATAAAAAAACATGTGATTCCAAACGTATCCCGATTTGAGTACATGCTTGGTCTTATTACTTATTTTATTATTTGAGTGCATATAAAATTGCAAGTAGAATTTTGTTTTTATACCTCAATGTCTAGACGGATTTTAATTAGTTTGGAAGAATTTTAAATTCGAATTAGAGATTCATCTCATACAGTCTATAAGGTTAGTAATTTACATTATTCAACATTGAATACAAAGTAGGACTAGGTAGCATGTTCTGAATGTGAAACTGTCAAAGAAATTCCGTTTTCATAATTACAACGAAAAAAAAACCCAGAATCAGTGCTAATTAAAAAATAATAAATGTACACTTCGGGGGTAGGTAATCCATCACCAAAGTACCTACTCACCAGCATTAACCTACTTTCACGCATTTGAACCCGGAGAACGGAACCCGGTACATTGTCAAAGAACTAATTACTCAACGGCTTTTAATGCTTCGCTTCGCTTTTTACAGCAATCGTAAAAAACACAATTAAGTGTACACGAAATGTCATCGGTTTTACGGTTCGGTTCGCGTAAAATCGTGCTATTTGTTTTAAATCGGTAAAGTAACATGGCTATGTCGCTTCTCTTTGCAGGCAAGTTAATCCCGGTACAAACTAACCTAAGGCCAAGTGTAGGGCTTGCGCTTGCGTGGTCTCATCAGAGCATTTATCAATTATGTACCTCTTATAAGAAATCACGGCATACCTAACTAAATAAATCACCATTATATATTACCTCTTTATAAATATGTATTTTTTTTTCATATATTTTTTAAGCGTGTATTAAATGACAGCGCTCAGATGAGGCTGGCGAGGCTCGGGTCAGTACACTACTTATTATTAGTTTTTTTATGTACCACTGTTGGGCACGGGCCTCCCCTCAATGCAAGGGGGATAAGGCCATAGTCCACCACGCTGGCCCAGTGCGGGTTGGCGGACTTCACACGTCTTTCGAGGGGTTCTCTCAGACATGCGGGTTTCTTCACCATGTTTTCCTGCACCGTTTTCCAATCCAGAAATCCCAAAGGTGCGAGCTGGGGTTTGAACCTGCGATCCTCGTTACCGAGGCAAGCGTTCAACCAACTTGGCTATCACTCCTTGATTACACTACTATTAATAAATATAAAGTTTTACATGTCACAAGACGATAACATACTGTCAACCAAACTCCATAAGAATATTAGCTGCACCCTTCCACGTATGTAGGTTAAACACCCATGCTCACATGCGCATACGCTTTATTTTCACATCAAACCGCCATCAACCGGTCTATTAAGCCATAATAATCATTTGACTCCCATTTACCTTCGTAAAGAATAAAATATCAAAGGGGGTGGGTACCGTTAATGCATCGCACTGGCAATCTCAAAATCGAGGGTGCATAATTTATCACACAGAGGCACTGCCTTATATCTCAAGATATTTTAGGGTTCCATTTGCAGTGCATAAAAAACATTGGACTTGGTGATCCACTATCTATATACATATAATTAAAAATGTATCTGATCGCTGTCTGTATATGGACTATATATGTATGAGAAAAACTTTTATTGGGGGCCTTTATCAACGCAATAGACACCAAAACATTGATTGGTAGAATGTTTGTCTGTGTGTTTGTGCGCGCTAATCTCAGAAATAACTTAACCGATTTGGGTTTAATGTATTGTGGTAAGCTTCAATCTAGTGTTTGTTTGATTTAAATCAGTTCATAAACATAAAAGTTATATCCATTTAAAGACGCGGATGAAGTCGCGTTCAATGGCTGGTCCTACTATCATGTACCTACTTAGTATGGCAGGGATCAAGGTTCGAGGCGAGATGTTTGAAATAGGTTTGCAAACAGAATTACAATGCCGTTGCAAATCTGTTTCATTATGTTTTTTTGTATTTGTATCAACTAATTGGTCGATTAATTTGTTGATGGAAATATAGGACATGATTGAGAGAGAGTCACATCATGGCCCTGCTGTTCACATTGTTTAAAATCTTAACTATTGTCGACGTATTACTTACGTCCCAATTCACACTTGACCGAATTTTTATTACATCACACGTTCCTGTGAAGAATGAATTTCAAATGGTGTCGGAAGTTTGTGTTGGGGGAATAAATCCTGCGCCCCTACTAGTGGAAACAATCAGGAGATGGCTCAGATGAGTTGGTTTCGAGTTACTGAACATTGTAATTGTTCTTTAAAATTTTCATTATTCTTTTTTTCTAAACTACAACCGAATCGGAACCCGACCTCAACTGAGAAGTTCCGGCATGGAACTCAGCGGGATTATCTTTTTTTACGAAATTCTTTTTTTTAAAAGCCATTTTTATTATTTAGACGATCAATAATTTTGTGTGATGCATATCGTGGTCAAAAGTGAGATACGCACAGTGATATGCACAAAATTAAATTGCAGTTTAATTCTACATTCCTTTGATAAAAGATTATTTTAATTTTAAAATATTAATTCGACCTATTCTCGCCCTGATGATTTTCATTGTTCATATCACATACATGTAGTAACGGTCAATGTGTCTTGAGGTGTTAGAATCTTGAAATAAATATAAACCATGAATCGATCTGAAGTTTCACGTATCCTACCTACCTACCTACTTTTTCGTATCTATAACGTACTAGTAATATGTATTTTCCTTAGTGGCAAATGTATATCTGACAGGACTCTAGTGCAATAGCACTGGTAGGTAGGTACTATAGAGCTATACCACTGTTAGGTAGTTTTGTCACAATAACAGCACTGTTAGATAGTTTTGTCACAATAACAGCACTGTTAGGTAGTTTTGTCACAATAACATCACTGTTGGATAGTTTTGTCACAATAACAGCATTTTTAGGTAGTTTTGTCACAATAATATCACTGTTAGGTTAGTAATTTTGTCACAATAAAATCAAACTATTCATGTTGTTTTTATTTTAAGTCATCCTTTCTGAATTAATACTTAAACTTGAAACTTGAATATAGAGGACTTATTCCTCGCTAGGAACAAAGGGCAGGGTTTGCCGAGCTATACCTAACAAATCTGAGAATCACAATTTGCAATATCAATCAATCTTTCGTAGTATTAATACATTTTTATTTCGCATCACTAAAATATTTTCGACTTTAACAAAGCGAACAGTCAAGTAAACACATTTATCTCCTTCGTCACAGTTATCAGAACACCTTACAGCCCTCGAACATGCCATTTACCAACCATTCAGTACGAGCAAAACCTTCAAGCGAGCTCAGCCCCTTTTACTCAGCGTTTAAAGTCGAGAATGGATTGTTTTCATTTTACCGACATCAAACCGACAGCCCGACATTTTTTTTATCAATCGCCAACCACGGAACATCTATCAATATCGTAAATTTGACTATAACAACGTATTTCTGGTTTGCCGGTGGCGTTCCGTGCGTGTCGCGGTACTAGGGGAGCAGAAATTAATAAGAGGAAACGCGATTTTAACGACTTCCAGACAAATTGATGCGGAACGATCATTTGTTATGTTCGAACTTTGGATGCTTATTCTGGAAAGGTTGGGCGAGAGAAATGACATGCGAGAATGGTTAGAGAACATAGAACTAGATCAGAATGTCCTTTCTTGATACTTGTGTAAAGAATTTGTTTTTACCTTTCACAACCATGAAAAAATCACGAGCATAACAAGTAAGAACTAACATTCTTGGAGATAATTAGGGATGTTGGTAAATATAGAAATACTAAGTTTTAATATAGTCAATTATATAAGTAACGACCCTACCCTATTCTAGCTTGAGTTGAATCGATATTCAAAATAAGAATTGAATCAGAAACTGAACACACTTCTCGTGTCTCAACTCTAAACTTTCAAACATACTCACACAATCCAAAAAATCCGCCGCGTTACAGAATAAAGCCGTACCTGTCAGGCGAGAGACCCCAACTACTGTAAACTAGAATGGACGTACAAACAATATACCAGACTTAACATCTGGCGGTTGACAAGAAAACAATTTAGCCGCTAACTGTTGGTTCCTCCCTACGGCATACTTAGCGGCCGTATGTTGTAGTGCCAAAATAGAGTAGCTATAGGGAATATTATTTTAAGAAGGAATATCTGTTTGTATGATTCAATCATTTATTTTTGGCTACGATACATTTTTTGTGCCTGAAAATAATTTAATATAACTTATTGAATTTATTCCAACTTACGCGAGAATTTTGAAGGGATTGCAAAGGTGTTGAGATGTGTGTGTGATATGCGGTCTTTATCACAAGCTTTAAGGTTTAAAGTTCTAAAACAACTGAGCATCTGGTTTCGTAATCATGCGACTTTATTATCCATGAATAATAATTGAATAATCTTATTATTTTATGGTGTCTAAGTAACCACTGTCTTCCAGTAATTTAGTTCAGTTAAGGCATGCTCTACAAGCACCGTTCACAATATAATATTTCCAGATTTTGAAGCTTTTATAAACTAACATTTCATACAGTAAACACACAAATAAATAATTTCAAACAATTTTAATCATCCATAGTGTATAAACCATAATTAAAACCTTACAAATACCTGCTAATGTTCACGGAGGTGTGAAACGATCGCGCTCGAATCAAACACATGAAAATGATACAAAAAGTAGTAAATAAACAGATGCAAGTTATTTACATACAGCGAAATCTCGTCGGCGATGCGGGCAGCCTCGCAACGCCGGAGCGGTACCATCGGTTCGCGATACTGATTGCGGGAATAATGCATTTTATTAATACTGTAATAAAGTAATTTAAATTTCCGATAATTACCGTTTTTTTATTTCGTATATTTACGCGAATACTACACATTGATATAAAACATATATTAACGGATTTTATCGCGTTTATTTAAGCATATAGCAGTCTAAACGTTGGGAACGTAAAAACATAAAATAAATGCGATAAAATCCGTTAAAATTTGTTTTATTTCAATACCGTTTTTTGTTAGCATATGTAAGACTTATATTATTTACGCTCGCCAATTTAAACATTATAAGTAGTTGTACTAATTTGAATTGTTTCTCCTAGAAGGGAATAAGTATAATATTATTTTGCATACAACGAAAAACGGATTATCTTCTTTTTAAAAAAAGTTTTGATGTAAAGCTTATGAGTTTAATAGTCAGTAGTACTGCGCTTACACCAGAGATCGTGTAATTTAGTTCGCTTGCCTCTGCCGTACTCGATTTTGAATTAATTTATCGAATGCAATCCGACTTCCAACAGTATCCCTCCGCTCAGCTCGTCATAAATGATACACATTCAACTCAGCATTTGCATACGTACGAGACGTGTTTGCAAATCATATGTTGCGGGTTGTTACCAACAGTGTTACATACGTCATTGGCTGTATATAATATATGGATGTAGGAGTACTACCAATTTACCATATTTGAATGTAGCTTCTACATTTTGCATGGATGTGTATTGACTTATGGGTGGAACATTGTACTCGTTTAATCAGTTGTTTTATATGTTACTAGCTGCGCCCTGCGGTATGAAAAAAACAAATCTATCCCACGGGAACCGTACATTTTACCGGGATAAAAAGTAGCATATGTGCTATTCCAGACTATAATCTATCTCTGTGCCAAATTTCATCCAGATCCGTTCAGCCGTTCTAGCGTGATTCAGTAACAAACACCCATCTATCCATCCATCCATATATCCATCCATCCAAACCTTTACATTTATAATATTAGTATAGATTTTCTCCTTATACTGGTCTAAATAACAATCACTAATGAATGCAACTCTATCCGCGAATGCAGAAGGTAGAGATGGTATATCTCTACTTACTTCATACCTATTATTAGATCCCAATAAGTAAGTAAGACCCTATTGCCATACCGCCTACGTCTTTTATATTCTTTTAATAAATTGATATGACACATTGTTCATAGAAAAAGCTCATAATCTATCCCAACGAGTAGGGGATGAGGCTAGCGACGCATGCAGCGATAGAGATCGCAAGATCACTGACGCGTAGAGATCAGCTGAGCGGAATACCGCCACTACGCCACTGCACGTCGATCTGTAGGGTAAGCAGGCACTCCAAGTATAAACGTATCGTCGTCGAGAAAGTATGCTGTCAATGTGTGAAAGTATGCCGACACCCGGCGACAGGCCTGAACTAGTGCAGGAAGTCTTTGTGAATAAAGGACATCTGTAAATCTCTTTTTTATTTCTTAAATTTTCGCCAATACTACACATTCAAATAAAACTAATCTTACGGATTTTATTGTATTTATTTTATGTTTTTTACGTTCCCGAGGTTTCGGCTGCTTTACAACAACCATCGTCCAGGGAGAACTCAGGTGTTTGACGTCCTAGTGTTAAAGTTTGAACTGGAGCTCATATTTAGAGTTGTTCGTGAGAACAATGATATAAAGCAGACTATAAATAGTTAAACAGTCAGACAATGTACTTCCCACCGGCTTCGAACTATGGTTCAACAAACACTCGAAAAGTATTATTTTTAAATTCAAAAAATCTTTCATGTCATGAACATTCACAAGCATGGAGCTATTGCCACGATATTGTGTAGTTTTAGATAAAATATTAAATATATATTTAGCGTTGCAAAGCCCCATACTGTAGGAGATTCCTTCTATTGATAGGTAGGTATGTCAGAAATTAATCACCAGGTCTAGAATTGGAGGCGGCGTCGATAATCTGTCCCTTCAAACGGGCGCCGAGTGGAAACCAAAACATAAGCGCAGATCAAAGCGACAATGTCGGAGGGGGAATTTGTCTACGTGACGGGGGAATGGAATTAGGAGAACTGGATGTGGCAATATTATATTCTTTTAAAATATAATCTAGAGTAGGCTAGGCTAGGCTTATACAATAATCTTCATTGCGTCTTTATCAACCGTACCTAGGAAGAAATTTGATAAAGCTGGTGCGCAAATTTAGCGTTGTATCTCGTGTAAAGTATTTTTTTTTCCAATATTTGTCATAAGGATGGTTACATAAATAACATTTTGGTCAAGATATGCCATAAACTTACGACTTTACTGGAACAGTTTGTGCTAAGGGCCAGTCCTACGTAAAATCTTACTAGAGCAAGGAACGCATTAATTTTTGCTAAAAACGTTACGTATCTAAAAACGTTTTACACTCAAGATATTATAATTAAATTGTGTCAATATATTATAATACAATTATATGTATAGATATTATTTCTAATATCTTATTTATAATCACTATTTATAAATTCTTATCTATTTTTATTAAATTCGTTGCAGGCTCAAAATCCAAAATAATGGTTTTACTGGTGGTAGGCTTCGGCCGTGGCTAGTCACCACCCACTGAACAAAGCCATGTCGCCAAGCGGCCTAGCCGTGTTCCGGCATGATGTTCGGTGCTGCCATTCATGGATGGCGGGTCAGATCAGTTGCGCTGCATGTGCCTAGTGAATGTAGCGTCTTTATCTACTGCCGCCTTCCTACCTAGGCAAGTATGCTCCATCGTAGATCTCATCGTCACTTACCATCAGGTGAGATCGAGATCAAATACTTGCCTATAAAGTAATAAAAAATGTATCGTTTCTTGGCGACTTGACGACCGTGTAAACTTCTGTAGTCTGGCTGGTGTCTGGCTTACCGCAACAACAATAGTAGGAGACAGAGAATATGGTGAGCTACGTTCTCTACCAAATTATATTATACTCTGGCCACTTCCGGCTGCTTTATATCACCACAATACACTAATAAGTGCGGTGTCTCGCAACCGCTCGTCATTACGGCACAAAGAGGGCACGATATGCAACTCACTTGGCTCCTGACGACTCTACACGCGCTCTACGTGTATTTGGAACATACAAAATTGTAGAGTCACGTTTTGAATTCCAGAATATACAAACCATACAAACAGGCACTAGTACATACAGCCCTCACTCTATCCCTATCTGGGCATGAGCTTTCTCAACATTCCAAAAGGATATAGGCCATAATAGTCCACCATCCTGATATAGCACGGGCTGCTCACATTGGCCTATTTTAGATGTTTTACTATAACTGTGGCCTGATTAGCGTAGTTGGTAGTGACCCTGCTTTCTGTGCTTAGTGTCCCGGGTTCGAATCCTGGTAGAGACAAACCTTGTGTGATGGGCATGAATGTTTGTACCCAAGTCATGGATGTGTAATATCTATATAAGTATTATATACTGGGTTCCCCCCAGTCGGTACCCATAATACAAGCATTGCTTAGTGTGGGACCGTATACTTAGTTGGTGTGTTCGATTATATCCACGATAACATAGCGACACATCATAATATTCACATTACTCGCTCCCCTGCGGAGATGGGCGCAAATGTTTTTTTATTTGATTTCGCATCCAATTTGCGCTCTCGGCCGCCAGAAGCGGTCTAGCCCCGTGCCACGGTGATGGGGATTATGTTACATTAACACGTATGTTTGTGTGTACGTGTGTTGAGGAGGAGCGGTTGATTGAGGCGGGAAATAAAAGAGATATGCTTTGTGCGGGAAATTGTATCTGGCGATTGAGGAAAATCGATTACGCGAAGGCATTTCAGTATTCTTTTAATTTGGATTGCATTTTCTGAAAATTGCCTTTGTTAATGCATGCAATGCTTGTTACGTTGCGGTTTCGATCGCGTTTAAAAATAATATTGATACATTTTTAAATAAAAATGAAATGACATATTATAATAATTTAAATAATATTTTTTTGTCAGCCTTTAAGTTATACGTTATACAGAGCTGTGAAACGATGCGGCTTGTTTAAAAATATAATCATACAAATCTATCAAACTCATTTTGTTGAGGCATAATCAACATAAATAAATAATACTTTGTGCGGATAAGACAATTTATTAAAAGATTATAAAAATTAAAACAAATTATTGTACTGCGCGTAATGAGCATGAGAGCAGAGAGCGAGAGTTACCAACTCTAAATATGTTGTAATGTTGCTAACTAAAAAAAAATATTCTTTGTGTACGTTGTGTACTTTATTATAAACTAGCTGTTGCCCGCGACTTCGTCCGCGTGGTATTTAACAAAGACAACCGTTGACAACAGCCTGCTCGCCCATTCTGAGCCCGCGGGACGCATTGCAGGTTGTTGCTATCAAACTTAATCAGGCGCTGCGCTGCAACATTAGTTTTAATTTTTTTTTCGTGAGATCCTATTTGTTTTTCTAAAATAAAAGTAGCCTAAGTTACTCCTTGTTACATCAGCTATCTGCCAGTGAAAGTCCCGTCAAAATCGGTCCAGCCATTTCAGAGATTAGCCGGAACAAACAGACAGACAGACAGACAGACAGACAGACGGACAGACAGACAGACAGACAAAAATTGTAAAAAATGTTGTTTCGGTATAGGTAACGTGTATACATCCAAATGCACTTAGTAAAAAGCAGTTATTTTAATATTACAAACAGACACTCCAATTTTATTTATATGTATAGATATTAATACACAAACAACTACTAAATACTACCCCCAGGAAGTGTATTTTACATAGCATGTCACATATACCTCCGCTTATACGCAAATCCTTGAAGAATGGTATCCGTCTGTAGCGGCACTTAATTGGGTATCAGGTGTGCTCGCGACGTATAACGGCACGGAATTACACACTCGCGGTACGCACCAGTGTGCACGCCCCTTTAGTTATGGGGACACATTCATTGTACGACGGTGATAGGTGTTTACAGAGTTCTTTTTTATTCTAATCATGATGAACTTTAAATGATAGATACAGTACGCTTATGTATGACGTAGGTATACACTGAATCATTGTTAGGTACTTTAATGTACCTACTTAACTTTTTAATAGTAACAATAATATGGCCAAAGGAACAGACCAACTATACGGTCCCAAACTAAGCTAAAATCAATCATACCTATTGACATTATACGTCTACGACACGGCTACAAGAGTTCGTGCTTATTACACAAAGTTTGCTAATGGGATTCAAACCTTGGACTTCGAATCGCGACTTGGTTGGTAATCGTTATAAAAAGTAATTTCCTTTAAAGTTAACAAATATTTATTTTACTAAAAAAAAATGTTAGGGAATAGATACCTTTATGTTATAGCGTAGAGTTGAGCATCGGATTAAAATATTGCGATATGGGAGGACGCAATAAAAATGATTATTTTTCCAGAATAATTAAACGGTATACACTATTCATATACCAAGTATAATTATCATAAGAGTAAGATTCGGTTTACACGAGGAAAGTGCGCAAGTAATATGTGGCTTATTAGCGCGTGTCAAATGTGTGGATATAACCTTACTTGCAAACATATTTTTGCTACTGTTAACACCACAATAATTGCTACTTGTTATTAGCGTACTGTCCTCGTGGAAACCGAGCATAACAAAAGGGTCGTCCATATAATATTTAAAAATCAAATTAAGTATAATCATTATGTTATGATTAATCACTGACCCCTTATCGGATGTGGGTCTCATTACGCAAAAAGTAAGGAGATTCCCAGCGGATACGAACCGAAATGATAATTCGGTGGAAGTGGCGCAATGGTGCTGTAACGCCTTGATTGATTGGAGCTGATAAGCATGCATTATGCGTAGGGCTGGCAACATTAGTCATAATAATTATTATAACTAAGAAGTGATAAACAAATGGGGGAAGAGGAACCCACCACTGACCGTCGGCTTGTCAACTTTTCCAATTATAAACCAAACAAGTTTGATCGATAATTAAAGAAGCCAGCAACACCGAGGTCCTCTAAGATGTTAGTCGAGAAACTATCTATCACGAGTGTCGGGACCCCAAATAAAATGTAACTCGCCGCGAAACGAACGCATTTGTTTAACAATGGATGTCCGCCAAGTATCGCCTAGTTCTATCAATTATAAGAAGTGATAGCCAAATGAGTGTGATAGCCATGTTGGTCGAATGCTCGCCTTAGTAACTAGTGTCCCAGGTCCAGACCCCCTGCTCGTATTCAGGGGAGGCCCTTGCCCAACAGTGAAATTAAAATGGCTAGGATTATAAATAATTTAATCATAACTAGCCCGCGGTATCTTACTCCTGGGGTAATGGTCTTCGCTCATTCCATTTGGGTTTGTATTCCACATCCGTTTGGAGTCGGTCTTTTGTTACCTTCTTTATTCATTGATAATCATGGAGGCTTACTCTTTAGGACATTTCTTGATCTGCAGCCATTTGAGGCCAGGTCTTTGCGTAAGGGTTTAGCTCGTCTCACCATATTCTTCTCTGCGTGGTCAAGAAGACGTAAGTTAGCGGGATAGCTCAAACCTAAAGAAAAATTAAAAAACCTTACGTGGCAGCCCTTACAAAACGAACCCAACCAATAAATTACGTCGATATTATCGCAAAATATAAAAAGTCATCTTAATAAAAAAATGTACGAGCGCGATAATTACCTGCGACGTATACCGACGGTAGCCGATGTTTATTGCTCCCATATTTTCACTTAACGAGTTAACTGGTTTACTTACTAGCGACGATCAGCATATACAACAATTTTAACTATAAAATGAATACAAGACAAATCTTAAAAATATTCACCGGCCCGAATATATTTATCTAAAAAATTCATAATGCTGAAAGGTATTACTGAAGGTTTATTTTTAAATATTAGCCCTTTTAATGCTCCATTGTAATTGGGCCCGGGCCTCCTTTCAATCGGAGGAACGTTGGCTCAGCGCGTATTGGCGGACTTGCCACGTCTTTCAAGGGATTCTCTTAGACATGCAGGTTTACTGGCAAAAAAATGCCAAATAATTCCTCGAACCATTATTACTTAGATGACAGATAGTGCTTTTACAACATCAACTTGGCGGTTGAAAATATTCGTTAAATATGGCTAGAAATTCTTTAGACTGCTTAACATGTTACTTTTCACAAGTAGATACTTATGTGGAGAGATGCGAAATAGAGGTACTTTCACATTTTAAGTTGCATCATGTAATACGAGGGGCACAGAGGACCGTTGAATTATCTTCAATTTAAGTACACTTCTCTTAATTTTAATGTAAATGTTATAATAAGTAGGTACCTAAGTTAAAACGTACGTTTATATCGGTACTAAAATTATTCAGCTCATCTTTGCAAAACATCATTTATGTCTGTTAATCAGAGACTGAATTGAAATAAAACTAATTTAACGAATTTTATCGCATTTATTTAGGTCTTTTACGTTCCCGACGTTTCGGCTGCTTACAGCAACCATGGTCACGGGAGGACTGAGGTGTTAGACGTCCTAGTGTCATAGTTAAAACTGGGATACCCTCATATTTAGTAACTAAACACGACCGTGCGAACATACTTAGCACACGTTACGAAAAAAATAATTAAAACGCAACGTTGTTCCCGCTGGCAGATGTCGCGTTATAACGCGATAGGAGTGACGCAGCGAGCGACGGCGCGCCGGTGACAGGTGCGACCGATTACCGCGGCCAGGGGAAAAATACACTGTGAATAACCATTAAATACTCTATTAACATGTGGATATGTAGCTATATGGTTGACGAGTAATTTTAAAGTTATTGACATACTTTTTATGATTGTGGTAATAGCCCCTTTTAATGGCCCACTGTTGGGTACGGCCCCCCTCAATCCGAGGGGGAATCAGGCCATAGTATACCACGCTGGTGCAGTGCGGGTTGATGGACTAAATTCGTCTTTTGGGGGGTTCTCTCAGACATGCAGGTTTTATCGCGATGTTTTCCTTCAGTGTTTAGCAAGTGATAATCATGGTTGAAAGTGAGAATCGTATAAGAAATCCCAGAGGTGCAAGCCGGGGAATTGTTACCAAGGCGTGCGTTCTACCAACTACGCAATCACTGCACGTATACACAAATTATTCATACGTAACTAACCTTAGATATTCGCTAACCTTTAAACCCTCCAAATATAAAAGGTTTTCCTTCAGCTCATAAGATCGGTTTGCGGGTTAGTAGTTATGTGTAGTTTTATATTGAATACCTCATGCCCTTGGATACTCTTTAAAAATGAACTCAACCAAATAGTATATAGAGTCTATTTTATTCGTGTAATTATGACATAGCACTTATACCTCTATCCATATACACACAGAGAAGGAATTTCCTAAGACGAATAATAGTTATAAAATTATTACCACCCCACTATGTATTACTAAAACTTAAACAACACCATTTTCACAAAATAAATAATAAACAAAGAAAATACAACGTTTTCATTACCGGTGGTCGTTCGAATACGTTGGGAGCTTTTATTCACGTCAAGCGAAGCGTGAAAGTGCGTGACGCACTCGTCATGTACACGTCGATCCGACGCGTGTCACTTTGTTACTTCATTTGGGAAATATTATGTGGTAACGTATACATACCATAGTGGGTCCAATAATAATAATTCCAGCCCTATTTTAATGTCCCACTGCTGCGCACGGGCCTCCCCTCAATTCAAATGGGATTAGGCCATAGTCCACTACGCTGGCCCAGTGCGGGTTGGCGGACTTCACACGTCTTTCGAGGGGTTCTCTTAGACATGCAGGTTACCTCACGATGTTTTCCTTCACCGTTTAGCAAGTGATAATCATGGTTGAAAATGAGATTCGCACATGAAAAATCCCAGAGGTGCGAGCCAGGGTTTGAACCTGCAATCTTCGTTACCAAGGCAAGTGTTCTACCAACTTCGCTATCACTGCTATAGTGGCTCCACAATAGTTTAATTTTCTCAAAAAATGACACCATTTACACCATAAAATAACCGCATATGTGAATGGTGAAGTCCATCGTCGGCAACACGCAGGAACACAAGTCTGCAGACACAATTGAAACGTAATTGTATAGCAATAGAATGCTTTCTGCTATGCAGCCGACAGCTTCATGCTATACGCAATAAAAATAATGCACATTCGTAGCTTTTTTTCCTTAATTTCTCGCATTACAGCTATGTGAATAATAAGATATACTAAAATTATGATCATTATCAATATCGCCAGACGAATATAATAACTGTACGGTTCCAATCCAAGCAATGTGTGTGATACTTATTAAACGTCCATGATTCGGGTGGAAACATGCGTGCTCATCACACAAAGTTTGCCGCTACCGGGATTCGAAACCAGGACCCTCGGCTAAGAAAACAGGGCCTCTACCAACTATTCAATGGAACCCAATCGATATCTTGAACGAAGGCATTATTTTGCTTACGTAGAGCAAGCAACGAGCACTTAATCCCACCACTTTTTTCCAACCACCACTTTTTCCAACCACCACTTTTTTCCAACTCCTATTACACTCAAAGACCGTTCACAGCCAATTACACCATCATTGTGCGAGAACCAATGAATAAACGATCGTCCGTCCGCCATCAACGGGCCAATTATTCTCATAATCCTGGGCCTCTTTAAAAGCAATTAATATTCCATTGATCCGCCGCGGGTGCTGCCCACCCCGCGGTAATCTGCGTCGTGATGTTCGAGGATGGCCGACACCTGAGGTGATTTGATTGTCCTTATATTTTTATGCGTATGGTTGAATAGGGGATGGTTTGTTTTGTTTCGTATCTTTTAAAATCATATTCTATCACACCTGTGCTTATCGATGGAATAGGCAAAGGTGCTCTGCAGCGGCACTGTCATTTTTTTATGGGGTCCTGATGTAAAATAGGACAAACCTTGCCCTTACACCAGTCTCACTCTCCTTCAACGAAAAGGGAATTTAAACCATAAGTCCATTTCAACAGGATTGGCCAGATGGACAAAGATTAGGAATATATGGAAGGTTGTGGGTAGACCTTTGAGCAGCAGTGCGACAAAACGAAATGCCCAGGAAGGCCTTAATTGTAGCACAGACTATCACCATCATCATAACCAGGTATCTAATAGGATATTACAATTCTCAACCAAAATATATTGGTGTCAACCATAAAATCATCGGTTTGATCACGATCGGTCATTACCCAAATTACAAACGTGAGAATTTAGTAAAAAGCAAATAATTATTCAAATATATACAACTGCCATAAGTCTATAAACATGTAAGTTGTTATTTTTTTCGATAGATTTTCTATTTAATACAATCTTTGTAACATATTAAGTGTAACTACGACCAATAGATTTGAGTATAATAATAATTGTACTCTTACACGAGCTAATTATGAAAATACTATTTCCGTATTATATTGGTGGAAATCCTGCTCCTTAATTAACTTCCTTTTTGCTGACACTCAAACTAATACATGTAATTATGTTATACATCAAAGCTGTGCCCGGGAGTACACGTTAACTTTAGCTTTTTGACTAACTCAGAGGAAAATTTAGATATCCCGGGATAAAGAAAAAGGTCCAGTAATCCAGCGTTGGTATAACTCATTATCATGCCAAGTCTCAATAAAATACGTCCTTTGCATCTTTAGGTTTAATGCTACTCAGAGGCAGCACTTTCATATTCCGGGACAACAAATATGCTACGTGTTTGATAGGGGCAAAAGTTTTTTATGTTGACCCGAGCTATCGCATTGTTAAGCTTGATCAAAATCAGTCCAGTAGTTTTCCCGTGATGCGTGAACATATCGAGATATGTATACAAAACATTTAAAATAACGAATTCGGCTTCTGTTTTGAAAACAATGAAAGCCCGCGGCATGTGCCCGAACATACCTTACGATACGAATTCCGTACATGGTCATTGCAGGATTATGGGTGTACCTCAGTGCACCTTTGCTCAGCCCTTTGGGTATTAAAGGCGCGATGGTGTTGAGGGTGATGG
Organism: Pheosia gnoma; assembly: GCA_905404115.1. NCBI lineage: Eukaryota > Metazoa > Arthropoda > Insecta > Lepidoptera > Notodontidae > Pheosia > Pheosia gnoma. Next base: position 1,644,268 of record FR989901.1, on the reverse strand, counting down.
GCAGATTGTTAATGTACTTGTCCAATTTGAAAACCTGCCCGTAAAACTTCAAGTTAAAATTTTGTTGCGATTCGTTTTTCCACTTGTCCTTTGCGATTCGTTTCTCCACTTGTCCGTTGAAGTTTCACTTCTACTATGTGTCCCAGCACACATTACGATTTTTTTTTATAAAAGAGTTAGTAGCCAAACAACCCTCTAACAACGTTCTGACATTTATAAATGTATGCGTACAAAAAAAATCCCTCCATTTCACAATAATATTGGGGTAGACGACGCGTGGGGCTTCAATTAATTTATCAATTAAATTGACCGTGACAGCGTGACGTATGGACCGCATTGACGTGTAATGACGAGCCCGTCGGGCTTCGTGTTTGGTACTTACGTGTTATAGACATGTGGCATACAATGTCTCCTTGAGTACCTTCAATATCGGATAACTTGAGATGCTGCTTTCCGTTAAAGGAACAACAACTTAGTGAATGTAAAAAGAGATATAATTTATTTTACTCAGGGAGATATATATCTAAAGGACTTATTAAAGATATATGTTATTGTTTCAATTTCCTTACGCTGGTTAGTATTAAATAATCCGCTAATATCACATTTTGTTAGTACAATTTTTTCATCGAATCATTTGTGGTAAGCATTTGAAAACGGATACGAGCAAGAAGAAAATACACAATGCATCCCACTCACTCTTACGCAAATACCAATACACGTAGTTCACTTCCGTAGCTGTCATCGTTACAATTTTATTTAATATCTCAGGTATAGTAAAAAATATAGCTGTAAGTACTAAAAAATGAGAGGAAAGGATCTTTAGATTTATTATAGTTTAAGGTTTTAGGGTTTTATCCTTCATGCTAGAATTTAATATGGTTTTTGTTGTTTTTAACATATGTGACCTTTGAAGTTATCTTTATCAAATTATTTACCAACAATATTCATAAAATAATAAAACGTTTATTGCAACTTACGACCATCTGTCCCCTAGTATCGATATATCGGCATAATCCCGATACCAAATATCTGATATTGTCCGACTAGGGGTGCCGGCCAGTGCGGCTGCGAGTGCAGGAACTAGAGGGGAACCAAGTGTACCTATCTATTGGAGGGGTCGCCCCTAGTATTGTTATACTTTTATTGGTATCCGATCACCTGCAGCGTTGAGGCCGATTGTACGCGTAAAATTCATAAACATTGTACGCAATACCAACTTGTTTAGCTTAGTGGATAGTGACCCAGCCACCTGAGGGTCCCGGGTTCAACTGCTGGTAGAGACAAACTTTGTGATATGAGCACGAAATTTGACATCTTATTCTTGACTTTAATGATGATTTTATGTACGTCAAGTAGATTCAGTACTCTACACTGTGGTCTCAATCCTTGTTTGCGTTGCTTCAAAAAAAGGGCGTCGATCTTTTTCGTAACTAAATCAACATTCCCATACCATCCCAAAAACAGGGGTGCCACATAAACACGTCGACACATAATTTTTCAATTTGCCCAGTTAAAACGTTTCGGAGATTGATTAATAAATCTCCTCGCCTAGGGTGGGATTATCGAGTTAGGGCAACCCTCGCCCCTGCCTTCCGAGAACCATGATCTCAGATGCTGGAGTCTGTAGCTTTCCCTAGATGTATGTGTATAAGTGTCGGAGACAAATTGCGACACTGCGCTGTTACGTTTCGTTTAGCATTTCAATTGTACTTTCCGGTAATTATTCAGCGCGCGAACAGTGCTGAAACTGTTAGACTTCGTTCAGCATCTTCATCTTGTTGGTTTTTAGTAGACTTTCTTATAATCATAAGAAGAATACAGTGAAGAAAATCATCGTGAGTGTCTTCCTCATGATGATTTATTTCTTCTAATCAGTTCTTAGAAGGCAATTCCGGGCTGGCGGACTTTAAGCGAAGTCCACCAATCCGAACATGGCCAGAGTGTTGGGTGTTTGGAGGAGACCCGTGACTAGCAGACATGTTAGTCCAGAAAAAAGATTGATATAAATACATTTTGGCCATTAGTATTCAACGCTTCAATCCCTCTAAATGGCGTAAAAATCTACTTTTCTACAATGTCCTCAGAGATTTAAATCTACCGCTGTGCAAGTCTCCATCAGCGAACAGGAGAGGTCATCAAGTCATATTTTTTGTTCTAATCATGATAAGCAATCTGCTTTTAACCTTTCGGTATTTCGCTCAAACTTTGGAATGCGACAAAAGTCCATTAAGTACTCCTACACGGTAAAGCACCATGAATCACATCGTACACACAGCTATGTATCAATGTTCGAGCATCTAAAAACCTCTCCACCGTTGCTACGGCTAATTACCCTCCTACTTTGTCACTGCCCTTGACAAAACGGTCCAGTCATACGCGAGTTATCTGACTCAACGCTATCAGCCCGCATCCACCGACCCCACTCACCCCCAGTTGGTGGGTTATTTAATTTTGTGAGGATGTTTAATTTTAATCTATGTCTTATCGTTGATAAAGTTGTACGATAGGAGCACGGAAATCGTTTCAATGGACAGGTGTCCATATAGTAAGATAGGAAATATGAATTGTAATAACTCTCCAATATATTCCGATCTGGTTGTAGAGTTAAGAAAAAAAAATGTAATGATAATTTGTAAGTGCCCCCTTTGGCCTATACGAAATAAACGATTTGACTTTGACTTATAAAACATAAATAATATAGGGCAAGATTTTGAATGTTCTAAGTTCAAATGTCGAAAAAAGACCTTTATATCCATCCTATGATATGTAATTGATGTTAGATTTTAAGATTATTAAGGAATTTCTTCAAGGATTGGTGACGCGACTAGTGACGACGCATGTCTAGTATGAAAATCTCATTGGTGTTTTTTTATATAATTCAAATTGAAAATTATAATAAAGAGCGTACTTGCTTGCATACTGTACCTCAAGCATAACCCTTATTACATACCGTTTCGGTAACGTAACGTCTTCTATCCCTTTCACACCACAGATTTCATAAATAAGTATGACAACTGTCACTTTATTTCACCATGTTCTCTCGGTGTCATTACGATTACATTAGAAGCTCCTGCTTAACCAACAGATAACATTACAAGACCAATTCCTTGATCGCGTTTATCACATCATCGCCTCACTAAGTCTCCCTCAGTACTTTATCTCTTATCTGCCCGCATCCGCCCCTCGTCCCTGCGCACCCCACTTTATTCGCATGTTTAATTTGCGACAATGTTTAATTAATCAGAGTTTGTCTTGGTGATGGCTCCGCCAATTATAAGTACCGTCTGCATGTGACGTTGATTTGTGACGCGATATAGACCTTCTAAGAGATTTTAAAATTATTTGGAGAAGCAAGCGAATGTACCAGAACTGTATACTCGTATAGAGTTAGTCGTTGCTGACTGTACAATGATTCTCCTGAGTTTCTGTGCTGTAGAATATGATTATTTATCAGACATTTTGAGTACTTATATATTAATTAATGAAGCCGAATGATATTGTCAGCGCTCGTCATAATTAAAATTACTTAACTAAAATCTTAATAAAAATAAGTATTCCCAACATTATTCTATATTACACAGAAACACGCACACACAAAAATGGCCTTCATATTATAAGGACTAGCTCCACACAGGAGCATTTTCATCCAACATAAGTTTTATCGAAGTTGTACAATAATATTTTTCCTATCGCTAAAGAAATTAGGCAGAACAAATATGAGGGGCGCGGGAACTTTCACGCGGAACTTCTTATTAACTTAGAATAAACAGTGATGGCGGCAGAAGAGAGGCCCTCGTTTCATTATTACACCTAATACTTTGTAGGCTAATAGCTGTGTGAAGCTTTGCTTGAAGACACAGTTTTACATAATTACTAATTATTACTCCCCAAGGTTTGGCGTATTCGGGATACTGACATAGTTCCGGGTTCCAAGTATGTTTTTACAATATTACAAAGCAAAAATTCACTTATGACAAGAGGTAAACGATTAGGATATGTGGATTACTTAAACGTATTTATCAATATACCCTCAAATTTATTGAAAGTTATAATGGATTATTAAGCCATTATAAAACACTTTTCCTCTGAAATGTACGTTATTAGGCCATTATAATCCAATATCACTGTCTATAAATTTGTGGGTAAATGTTTATTTGCGAATTTACAGACGTTCGATAACTTTATCATACGTCACATAGTATTGCGCAAAGCAAAACACTTGCGTGCATGCATGATGTCTGTTTATTTTTTTTTTACAGAAAGCTAAGGGGTGCGGTTCATTTTGGTACTATATGGTGTTAGTTTTTTTAATATTATTGGTAAGCGTTATATAAGTGTTTTGGTAGCCAATATTTTTTTACTTATACCTAATGTTTTTGAAAGTGACGTCACAGACAGTGAAGTTACCTAAGTAGATATGTTTATACCACTGTATTGTCGTATCTACATTATTTCTTGATCTACCCAGCTCAAACACCTTGTGCAGCAAAAACTATTCTCCCTAATTGATTGACGACCCCAAATTACTTGGCAATATTGATGCAGTGAAAGTTTTTACCCTCATATAGATTTTTGGGGTCTTATATCTTGTTTATATGTGATGTATGGGATGCTGTATAATAGCGGTTGATAACATAATTGTATAGGAGTATAAAATAATCACCGCTTTTAATAACATTTTGGTTGATCCTCAATCACGTTGGAAAGGCAGAATAATTATAGAATTAGAAAAAGGTTAGGTCGCCCTGAGTGGCATTTTATTCAAGGATTTAATACCTACAATTATTGTAGAATTCAATAATCATGACTTAAGATACAACTAGAAAGAAGAAAATAAAAAGTAGGTACCTACTTACTTTTCTGAAATGTCAGAAGTACTACTTTCAATCGATTAGCACTGCAACGTTGAATTCTTGAGAAGTGATGAGATTGACTCTTGGTTTATTGTATGGTAAATTGGGCCATTTTTCTATCATAATTACAAACTAACTGTAGTTCAGCTGTACTAATCTAATATTGCCAGAGCAAGCAGTGAACAATACTTTACCCCTCCAAAAAGAAAATCCACATTATTACCATCTCCATTATCTAACGATTTCATATCTCTTTTAACATCCGTAAGATAGAAAGAAACAGCAACATGTTAGACTTGCTCAGTGACATTGCAGCTTTGTTTGTGCATTGTCATATATCATTGGTCCTGATTATCTTAGCGTTAGAAACGCTTTGGGATATTAGTAATTGATTAATAGTTACAAACAGTAGTTGAAGGCATGGTGGTTGATCGCTTGTTTTGGAAACAAGATGTACAGGTTCAAACGTTTTTGTAATTATTGAACTAAAACTATTTTTTAAGGATTTTATCGCGTTTGTTTTTTGTTTTTACGTTCCCGACGTTTCGGTTGCTTTACAGCAACCATGGTCACGCGAGGTCTGAGGTGGTTGACCTCCTAGTGTCATAGTACTTTTGTAATTATCTAATTTTATGAACGGATCTTATTTTTGTAATGTTGATCACTTGTTGTACGTTTGCCAACCCACATTGGCAGATAGGTCGACTAAAGCCTAAATCCCAAATGTATTCAAGGGAACTGCTAAAAAATGACGATGATATGAAAATAGTACGAGTATTGTAGTAGTGACGGCCTCATTAGCGCAGTTGGTAGTGAGTTAATGACCCTGTTTTCAGTGCCGAGGGTCTCGGGTTCGTATCCTGGTAGGAACAAACTTTTTGTGATGATCAAAAATATTTGTACCCAAGTCAATATGGATGTTCAATATCTAAGTAATACTCGTATGTACTGGGTTCGCCCCCAGTACCCAAAAATAGAAGCGTTGCTTAGCGTGGGACCGTATAGTCGGTGTTTGTCTGGCAATATAAAAAGTACCAATGATGGAAAATTTAATAAGCTACTGGTGAAAACGAACTATTGATCTCCTATGGCATTTTTACCATTAGTCAAACTTAAACCCTAAGCTGAAAACTTAAAGGCCGATATTCATAAATTAATCTCAACTTTAAGAGCGAATTTAGATTAAGGGCGCTTCTGGAATGTAATTTTCTCACAAGTATGTACATCTTCTACCTGATTTATATTATTTTCCTAGTCTGTGCATCAAAGTAAATTCCGCCTCCCCCTCTCAAGGCCGCCAACATTACGCAAACCGCGAGACATCACCGCCGGATACTGTATAAAAAAGCTGTTAAGTAAATACAATACATACACAGGATTTCGAGCTATCGCCGAGTGTGTTCTAGCTATCAAGTGGATTTACTTCTTCGAATATAAAGTTGTCTGAGTAAAAAAGTAGTTAGAAGTAAAGTAACAAAATTGCAATTATAATGTGAGACAGAAATACGAGATGCACTGCAATGTTGCTACCCACATTTCGCCAATGTTATTTTGTTCAGAGCGAGCATAAGAGTACTAGGCCCGCTTCTGTTAGTCTCTACCACCACTGTTACTCCTGTTAACCAGGATCCACGAAGAAGCCGAGGTCTAACCCTCAGCGAGTCCCGGGGTATAGCTAATTGTATTGGATAGAACCCGTAACGAAATTATACAAAAGGAAAGTAAGAGGAGTTGGGGCGAGCTTATTGCTATCATATCTGATGTACTCTCTCAATCACATTTATCTGAGCCGTATTCCACTACGCTGTCCCAGTGTGGGTTATATGCACACGGCTTTCGAAGCTCGTGTAGATTCCCCACAACATTTACCTTCACCGTACATCTATTGAAAATCATTATCAAAAATAAGATTCGCACATGAAATTTGACTTGGTAATCACTGTGTAGGCATACGTAAGGTTTTGCAGAAGAAATTGCGTTCAAGATCTCGTACCTTTTAGGAAGCTTTTAGGTTTAGTACATAGTCATTATTTTATATTTATGAGCAGTTGTTATCATGGGAATAATAATTGCAATATCTTTAAAGACACTTACCACAACTCTTATTCCAAGAGCTAGACGCATCATGCTTTTCATTGCGCTATAAAAGTAAGTCGTAAAGCAGCACTTTTCAATGGATAAGGATTTTTTTGATACTTATTCGTTTTTCCCATAGTCCGTGCTTAGTAATAAAAGAAATCACTTATTAAATGCACTTGGGGACAGCTGAGGGTTGATTCCTTACATTTGGTGATATACGGGCGTAGAGTTTGGGAAACAAAAATGTTAGCACCTCGTCCTATTACACAAAAGAAGTCCCGCGAAACATGTCATAACTAAATTGTTCAATTGTTAACATTCCACCTTTACCTGGCCTGATTGGCGCAGTGGTAGTGACTCTGCTTTCTGCACCGAGGGTCCCGGGTTCGAATCCTGTTAGGGACAAGCTTTGTGTGATGAGCACGAATGTTTGTACCCGAGTCATGGATGTTTAATATGTATATAAGTATTATATACTGAGTTCGCCTTCAGTCCATTGTACGGTACCCATAACACAAGCGTTAAGCTTAATGTGGGACCGTATAGTTGGTGTGTTCGTATGGCGATATTTATTTATTTACCTAAATTTTTTGTTATACCAAAAGAAAATGTTGATTGTTCATATCAGATTTTACTTGACATTACTTGTTATGCAGCTAGGACATTTAAAATCAGATCCTTAATCAGAATCTGAATTTAAAAAGTTAAGCTGAAAGTTTATTTCTACCTAGTTGCCCCCACAAGATGGTCGTACATACGCCACAAGGGCAGGGAACAACGAAGCAGGGAGCATTGTAGAAAATCTGGATGCAAACTCCATGGGGCGCGTTCCTCCCAGGTTGGAGCAATAGAAGATTAATACTGCCAGGCTTTGTTGCTTCGCTAGGGGGCGCCACCTCGCGGACGTAATAGACGTTGATGCATTGATGTTGCGGATTTATTATTTTTGAAGAGGTTTTTTTTGATGTTGTTGTGTTGTAGGCTTGATGTTGGTGATTCCCGGCATATTTTTTTTAGACTCATCCTGTGATATGCAACACAAAATTAGAAAAAATCTTATATTGAATAAATTCCGAGTATAGAATGACGACCTAATTAGTGCAGTTGGTAGTGACCCTGCCTTTCTGCGCCGATGGTCCCGGGTTCGAATCCTGGTAGGGACAAGCTTTGTGTGATAAGCATGAATCAGTTTTTTTTGTACCCGAGTCATGGATGTTTCATATCTATATAAGTACTATGTACTAGGTTCGCCCTCAGTCCATTGTACGGTACCCATAATACAATCGTTACTTAGTGTGGGACCGTATACGGTACCGATATTTAAAAAAAATAAAAGTATTTTCTGCTTAAGTGACAAGTGGGAAGAATCACGAGACTGCATAAAGTATCCGATTACACGAGATAATTTTGTAATTGAATTATAAACCACTGTTGCAATAAGTAACAGTAATCAGCAACACTTAGCAGTCATTTGCGACGGCTAAGTGCCTATAGAGTATTACATTAGCATAATTTGATAAAATACCTGACGTAAGTACCCACTCTATTACAATTAAGTTACCGTGAAGCTACTAGATTCATGCATTAATAGGAGTTACAGTTCGTCGTATCTCCATATCCTGTCATGTTCTTAAAATTGTCTCCCAAAGCTACAAACAAATTTGAGCAAAATCTCCATAGAAGAATTCAATAAGCTGATTTTGCTTCTAGTGTTTTGTACGAATTTTTTTTATGTTGCTTGAGTATAGCTTAACTTAACTTGACTGGATGAATTGGCCACATTCTAACTCCTCATTTCACCAGGGGTCAGCCCCAATTTAATATGGGGAAAACTTATTGTAAATTTTCGTCTAGGCTTTTTACAGAAATTTCAAAACACTTGGCATGATCTGGCACATAACCTTAATACCGCGCTTGCAATCACTAGGTCAACAAATACGGAGGTAAAACATGGTTTTTGTTAGTACTTAAGAAACAAAACAGTTTTAACGAGTGTTATTGCGTAAGTCAATTATTCGTCGCTACGCTCAAAATGGCGGGACTAGGATTATGAACGGCTTGTTCCCGCTAAATCGGGCGCTCTTTGATGTTCACTTATTATGTAGAAAAATTGTAACAAGCCCATCGTTTTGACGTCAAAAAATGACGGTTCGTTTTTAAACCGAATCTGTTGTAAAAAACGTCAATAATAAAGCCATTTTCATACCATCATGTCACATCAATTATTTTATTTATAATGTGTATTTATTGAATGTGTTATTGCTATTAATTACTTGACATTGGCCAAATTGTCGCTAAGTTGTGGGTGAGGCCATATTCATATCCAATTTATTTCATCGCATCTCATTTCGTAAAGAAAGAATGATTTCAGTTTTCAAGCTTTTTAATTAGTTATCAGCTAAATTGATGATAAGAAGAGATGAAAAGTGTGAGGAATATAAGTGAAGATACAGAGCTTAAGGAAAACTGAAATGTAGAAGAGTGGAGTGGAAGTGAGCGAGTGAGTGAGACAGAAAAGCAAATGAATGAAATAATAAGACGTGCTGCACTGACTCTGGGTGATGTGAAAAGGTAGGGAACATGATGATCATCTTTAGAATTATATAAAATTGTAGCTGTGACACTGACTCTACTGGGGCACTCAAAGGTTTTAGAGATACAGTAACGAAAAAGGCACAGAAAGTTTAATTTAAACCTGTTTAACTTTATGCTATCACCGGGAACTGTGTTTTGTTTTTTTTAAAACGAGATTTTGGGGTCGAGACACCTTCGTCCGTAGGAGAATTAAGTACCCTCGAGATACCCTACACGTGACCCTGGGTGGTGCCAACCAGGTGACAACTCTACTGGTGGTAGGCTTCGGCCGTGGCTAGTCACCACCCACTGAACAAAGCAATGTCGCCAAGCGGCCTAGCCGTGTTCCGGCATGATGTTCGGTGTTGTCATTCATGGATGGCGGGTCAGATCAGTTGCGCTGCATGTGCCTAGTGAATGTAGCGTCTCGATCTACTGCCGCCTTCCTACCTAGGCAAGTATGCTCCATCGTAGATCTCATCGTCACTTACCATCAGGTGAGATTGAGATCAAATACTTGCCTATAAAGTAATAAAAAAAATTAAAAAAAAGATTCAATTGATCGAATACAAAAACTTCACCTAGACATAAAATAATAAATCTCAACAAACTAGAAGACAAATACCATAATTTACGTATATTATTATACTCAATCTAACTGGTATTGATATATAATTGTGGTTACATTTCTCAGATGCCCACGAGAACGTTGCCTACAATAATTACCGTAAAATATACCTACTTATAGGTACTTACTAATCACAAAAGATTGATCGCTCACAGCCCGGTCTCAGACGGCACGCAACAAATGCATTAACATACATCCTGTATAGCGGAAGTGCATTCAATTGTTACTAATTAATGTATCACGAGTCTTTGTGTTTGCGAGGATAAGGATTTTAACGAGGAATTACATAAACTCACGTACTAAGACCGCCCAACGTGCTGACCGTGAACTACAGACAGAACTAACACAAAACAGGAGGGTCTTTTGAAACCTGTCAATAAGGGATATACAAAGACAAACAGTCCCACATCATAAACTTACATCACACACACACAAACATATTCATCATTTGACGGCCTGATTAGCACAGTTGGATGTGACCCAACTTTCTGTGCCGAGGGTCCCGGGTTTGAATCCTGGTAGGGACAAACTTTGTGGGATAAGCACGAATGTTTGTACCCAGGTCGTGGATGTTTAATATAAGTAATATATACAGGGTTCATCCCCAGTCCATTGTACGGTACCCATAATACAAGTGTTAGTGTGGGACCGTATAGTTGGTGTGTTTGTCTTGCGATATTTATATTTTTTTGTAAACTAGAACGGCTGGAAATGTTTTTTGTAGTGCCCGTTCTTCCTTATTCTTAGCCCTCTGCTCACTTCGTTGTATGTATTGCCGTCGACTTTGACTCTGGTCCGGCTGATAACCGATGTTAACACGGTGTGATTGGCAACTGCCCTTTAAGAGCGAAGTAGTAGGCTACCGGTAATCTGGCATTAAGACGGCTTCTGTCTCACTGCCTGTAATTACTATCAAAAATTCACATGTCCTACTCAAAGTGTACTCCGAAGCACGGGGGAGGTCAGATGTTATATTTTAATCACCCACCCAAGGTCCGACAGAGCCGCTGGCTTTTACTTCTCTACGAACTAGGCTCAGACTTTCGTTTTGGGTTTAATCCACATTATAAATTGTACATTATACAAGTCAAAAAAGAGAACTAAGTAAATATATTTAAGGTAATTTAAGGTTAAGGATGCATTAAAGGTAAATCATATTTCCTATGCTGCTGTTACCAATTTCAAACAAGGTACAAAGGACACTCGATACAGCTGTATCCTCACATCTCGAGGGCAGACGTGTCAATATTTGATGCAGCAAACGGAGCACAAACAATCTGTAGACAAAGAAAACCCTCGGATCGGCACGAGTAATTGGCATGCACCTGCCTTTGATACGGATGCTGTGGATTTCACCAACTTAATCTCTGATACAACGTTCCGTAATGGCACTGCAAGTTTATGTCTTGCTGATACAGTTTTGGTGAACACAATGCGAGTACCTTTGCCATCCTCGAACCTTTTTAAGACGGATAAAAAACCTAAAAGAATAGGAGCGCGTTTTATCATCGTAATAGAACATGATTGGCCATTTTGAAAAAGACTTCATTGCTGAGTTTCTTGCTTGATCTTCTTAGTTGAGGCTTCTTGAGGCCGCGTTTCGATCCGGTTGTAGAGTAAATAAAACATAATTATATGTTAACAAAATCAAAACCTGACTCTTCAGATTCCTGTCCAGAAACCTTTATACTCTTATAAAATTCCTTCTGCATTATTTACACATCAGAAGAGTCAATATGTATTAAACATTCATTGTAATAAATAAATAAATAAAATAAAAATAAAAAAGCCTTTAATCCTTCTACTTAACTTACATATCGTGAATTTATAATTAAAATGAATGAAAGTTTAATTAATATTTGTAGAAGTCGCCTCTTCGGCGTAGGCCTGTACGCTTCACAAAATACACAAAATGGGAAAGAATACATTGATAAGAATGCATATATAGATCACGTCATACCCAATATATCAAGATCTGAGCTCGATATTGCTATTAAAACACAAAAGAATGACAAAACACCAGGAGAAGACCAGGTAACGAACGAACTACTAAAGGCAATATTAGAGCCATTAAAACCTGCTTTACAAACACTATTTAACAACATCATATGCGAAAGAGATACGCCAAAAGAATGGTCTAAATCAACTATTACACAAAAAAGGAGATAGAGGAAACTTGACGAACTACAGACCGATCAGCCTGCTGACAAACATCTATAAAGTTTTCTCAAAAAACATTCATTGTGCTCCTTTTTAAATACAATTGAAAATACACTGAAAATTATTTTCTTTTTAGAACCTTTGCTCCCAATACTCAAACAAACGTATCTATCTTTAGAACGTGCTCCAGTGGGCAGAGTCCTCGGTCTAGAGAGGATTACACCAGGCCACTGGTAAATACACTTTTGTGCCCCGATTTTAAGCTGTATTTGCTGCCAGTACCCCGTCTCAATTAAACTTAGTTTAGGTACAATACGGGTTGTTTTATTATTTAGAGTCTAGTTGGAGCTATATTATACTCTCCGAAGGTAAATAATGTCATGTAGACAACGTGTGATAACATGTATGCATATTGATTTCTTATATTGACGCGAATACTAGACATTGAAATAAAACTTATTTCACAGATTTTATCGGTCGGAAACCTACCTATATAGGCTTACCTATGCTTTTTTTGATGATTTTCATCACTTCTGCAACTTTCTCTTCAATCAATCAATCTTTTTGGTGCAATCGTTTTGGTGCAATTCAAATTGGCTCCGAGGAATGCTCCCCCGTGTCACCAGGAAGATCTGCATCGAGACCGCGTTTCATGGAACCGTTTAGACTAGCGATTATGAAACATGCCGGCGATTTAGACGCGGATGTTCAGTTCAGCACTTTGTGTACGAGTCTGGTTTTTTGTATCGTGACTCATAATGACTTGTCATTCTGAAAGTGCATATCAAAGGATTTAACTATTTAATGAAGACATAGATAATTCATTTAAAATTTTACTGTAATACACGAAATTCATCATCATTATTGCTGTCCACTACTGTACATAGAAAAGGCCAGAATTAAATTATATATTTACCACCTACAAACCAAACATTTCACAAACAAATTCAAATAGATACAACGAACTAACAGACGCTTTGTTAAACACTAAACACAGACAGACGGTAATCTAAATTGCAGAGAAAAATACCTGCAGGCCAACGGGCCGGTATCAAAGTGGGGATCCGTATGTAAGGGCACAGATGTCGTAGATAGCGCTTTGCGAGCATTCAGCGTCCAGTTAGCATTCAGAAAGACGCCGCGGGCGGAGGCGCGATAACATCATCGCAGTGAGCTGTGACACATCGTGACACACGGGACTGTAGGATGGCGAGCGAGTAACATTACAAGCTCGCCATCCAACGATGTTACATACATATGTAGCATCGTTAACACTCAACAACAGCTGTGCGTTCGATTACTTGCGTGTGGAGTTTATTACTACATTGGAGAACCCGGCCCATTAACCGGTAAAAATAATAACACTATAGTATATATTGATTCGGTTTGTAAGCTGTCATCATACCATGTTGTAGCTAAATCAGCCTAGGGCATTCCCTATTGCTAAGCCTAGGCCATTTGACATTTCAAATAGCCATGTAAATTGGAAACCTTTCCATTTTCGACCAAATGTTTACGATGTTGATCCTGTTGTATATTATCACTATGCCAAGTATCATCGAAATCTATCTATTAGTTTTCTGGTGTTACGCGTACAGACGCACAGACACATACAAATATCAATAAAATGGCGGATTCGGCCTCTGTACTGATTCTATTATCCTCTACGACAGATATTAATATTAAAGCTAATTAAATTCAACTTTAATGTTTGACGAATAACGTGTTCAATCGTAACAAAGGAATGGAGCTAATTTGTCAACTTTAATAGCCTAAATATAATTCCCTAGTCGAAATCTTTTCCTTTCGTGAATAGATGTAAAAAATTAGAAAAAAATACTGACGATATTATTCTCTTTGATCATGTTGAATGAGACAAATTGGTGTATGGGCTTTGTTCTTTAGTAATGTATCCTATATAATTACGTGCAATTCTCCTACGCAGTGTGTCCCACGGCTATCGCTATTCATCCTGCATCCTACAAAGGTGAATTGGCGGCCAAAGCGTGTCAGTTTCATTGCGCTCCTACCAACAGAGTTGTAAAGATCCATGCGATATCGACCGCCAATGAACTGGATGTACAACATGAATATTACCTACAAGCTACATGATGAAGCTACCTTACTTGTAATTAAGTTATATAATAAAAAAAGTTTATTATTTTATGTGGGTAAAACTCTAGGAACAATGTCAAACTCAATGATTATATTTTGCAGATTCAGACTACCGAGCTAGAGGATATTACATTATCACATATCTAGGATCAAATATGTTATCAGAGATGAAATGTATAAATATATGTAAAACTAGATGAATATATATTGCTTGCTTGCTTGATGCTTCGTAATGCCATTGTAAATGTATTAAAGCTTATTTAAATGTTATAGGCTAGTGGTCGATTGCTAATACAAGAAAAAATACCGCTACTATAGACAATCGCAATCAGTTCTTCTTTCCCTGTCACACACACAGCAGCGTGGATAGACGTTCACAAAAAGCAAATTCCCTTTACACCTTTGAAACGTTCTTGATAGTAGCCATTGTTTTGACGGGCATCCGGAAGCGGAAACAGATATGCAAACGCGAACTATCGAGTCCCGATGAGTTTCGCTGCAAAAAATATTTACAAAACGGTTTAAATGGTCTGAAATTGCAATTTGTTTTGTGTACAGTTAACATTGGCAAGTTTACATAGTTCTACTCTATATGTGTTTGACTCATAGTTTATAAATCATTGTTGTCATAACATTTATTTGAGGGTAGAAATAAAACCGATGACTTTACGATTAAATCGTAATGTAATGCCATCAACATGCCATCAACAGTCGACATTTACATGCTTCCAGCTAACAAAAGAAAGTTACCTAATAAACGACCTGGATTAGCTCAGTGAGTAATGCCCTGATTTCTGTGCCGAAGGTCCCGGGTTCGAATCCTGGCGGGGACAAACTGTGTGAAGAGCACAAATGTTTGTACCAGATTCATGGAAGTTTAATATCTGTGTTAGTATTTTGTACTGGGTTCGCCCCCAGTCCATTGTACAAGCGTTGCTTACTGTGGGACCATATACTTGGTGTGTTCGTCAGGCGATATCATTATTATAGAAATAGAAATTGCATAAAAAATATCATATTATTTTGACCCTATTATGCCCCAGTACTGGGCAGAGATTTCCCTTTACCCCTACTAATTTCTAACCTGAGTTTCAAACAATCTTTACAGGTTAAAGCGACGGCACCAAAAATGGACCGAAATGGATATTTCTTCTACGTCGCGTCGACTGCCAAGAAGAAGAAAATAAGCCTGATGCAGCCTAAACCACCTCGCGTGGCTTTCGTCGAGGAAAAGCGTCGGCCGGGGGTAGCTGAACGAGTGTACACAACCGCCAGTGTGGCTCCAATCGCCACTGAGTACGGACGTGGGGACTCTATGTCACAACGAGGCCTGTCGCCCGCGCCTCGTGCGCGTCTCTACACGCAGCTTGAAAGTTACCAACCGCGGTATCATACGATACGTGATAACAGTGATAAAAGAGTGGAGAGTGAGTGTAGGAGAAGGAGAAAGGATCAGAGGATTGTTGGATACCCGCAGCCTGTTGCTACAAGGTAAGTGGAGATATTCACTTATAGTGTCAGCATGTAAACAAACCATTGCCTGATTAATTAAGAAGAATATAACAATCTTGGAAGTGAAAATCGTAAGACAAAATTTTCGCTTAATAGTGAAAGCTCCTTTTACCTTTGTGAAAACGTTTTCGTAACAATTACAGCTAATTAGATAGAGAGCGTACGATACAAAGGAAAATAGATTTGTAAAGGAATGTTCAGGAAATAGAGCAGAAGGGAAATAGCTTCATAATTGTTTAATGCTTACAGATTCTGTGTGATCATTACTCATCGTATTATCTCAAATTAATGATTGCAAGTAGCAATAAGCAAAAGATACGAACAAATATCAACTACATACAGAAATATTTATAGTTACACTATCGTTGTAATTTTAGGATCAACATTTTTATATAATAATGATAATATAACAAAAAGACGCGTGTATTATGGGTACCTTACAGCGGACAGAGAGCGATCTCAGTATATAATTGCTTATATACATAGGTACATTCGTACTCGTCACACAAAGTTTGCCCCTACTGGGGCTCGAAACCGGGGCTCGCGGTACAAAAACCAGGGTCTCTACCAACTGTGCCAATCGGGTTGGCAATGTGTCTTTATGTCATTGCACATCTGGTGATATTCATTGAGTATTTTTTTATTAATTATGGCTTAAACAATTACTCTACATTATTGCAATCATATAAGCTAAGACACAGGTGTATAGAGTCATATCTTTAATAAAAGTGCTGATTTAACAACTTACCACCTTTCTCTCTGACATTCCCCGATCCAATAGGAGAACCTTCAACACTAACTAGACAAAACCAATTACCATCAAATGTGAGGAATTAATTATGAAATATACTATAGGTGCTATTTGCAGGGATTTGACTGCTGTATGAATATTAATTTGAACCCTAATTGACCGGCTTACAGGGAGACCCCTTTCTAACGGCTATGGAGTTATTGATAGCTTAGCGAATGGGAACTGGCGTGTTTGTTGATTATAAATTACTCTAGTTATGATGAGTTTCGTACGGCATAGATAACTTTATAGAGCCCTATACTTTATGTGAGCTGCTTAAAGGTGTTAAATTAATAAATCTCCGAAATTATATAGTATGATTCAGAAACGATATACTAAATTTAAATCATCATGTGATGTAAGAATTTCAAAAGGTATATTAAAAAAAATTGCTCGCAATAAATCACAATTGTAAATTTATTAGGGTGCAAAATTGTTTTTTTTTTAATGCACGTCTGATTCACATAATACTTAGAAATGCGCTAAAGAAATGCGGGATCAAGACATAGTATTTTCGTTCTGAATCATTCTTAAGGAAAAAACTGTTCCCTTAGATAAAATACAACCAAATGAATTTTATTCAAGCTAAATAAAAAAAACTTTATTGACTGTTTATATTATGCGAATACTACACATTGAAATAAAACATTTTTTTCGGATTTTATCGCATTTATTTGATGTTCTTACGTTCCCGACGCTTCGACTGCTTTACAGCAACCATGATCAAGGGAGGACACTCGAAAGGTCGGGAACGTAAAAACATAAAATAAACGCGATAAAATCCAAAAAAAATAGTTTAATTTCAATAAATAAAACTATTTTAGTTGCTTTTTCAGTCAAGTTATTAAAACTAAGCAAATATAGTGGATCACAGTGCTAATAGAAACATCAACAATTGATTGCAATTTGACTAGTTTTCAAGTCCACCCACGGTCATAATATCAGTCATAAGAGCATAAAATAAAAATGCAAATTTAAAACAGTTGAGCGCATTATTATCAAAAAAGTTTCTTTAAAGGTAGAGTATAAAACTGTTTATTGAATGTAAGTACACGAAACTTTCTTTATATATCCGATTTTTATCGGCTCTCCTTTTGTTACAAGTTCGAGGCGAAGCTACCAACTTACCGTTTTTCAACTTTCCCCATCTTTTGTAGTTTCTTTTTCCTAAGACCCTTTTATTATTTTATATTCTTCCACTTTGATCTAAATGGTTGTATTTTATTGTTTTCTTGCTGATATTATCTATGATTTAAATGTACGAGCGTGACTCGTATTTAAAATGTTTTGAAGTAGACCAAAGAGAAAGAGGAATAAAATTATAATAGCTTGGTCTAGTGGTTTGGGCGTAGGCCGGTCGGGACACTGAACAGGGTAGTTGCGGGTTTGATTCCCGCCTGGACAATTTTCGGAAACGATACTCTCGTAATTTGTCCTGGTGTGGTGTGGAATAGCCCTGAGTCCATTGTACGGTACCTATAATACAAGCGTTGTTTAGTTTGGGGCCATAAAGTTGGTGTGTTCGTATGGCGCCATTTAAAAAAAAGAACACGTAGAGGAATTGGAATACTGTTAGACAGCAATTATTTTTCTTGGTTAATATTTAAATAACAATATTCTCTACTCTTATACAAATTTAAAATTTTAATAAGCAATAAAAAGTAAATTTTCATAAGTCAGAATCCCAAATAGAGATTCTAACAATTGTTGACGAGATATAAAAAACTCAAATCTCAAATCTTAAATCAACTTTCTATTCCGAGGTTTCAACGATCTAATCCCCCTTTAACCCCCTATTAACTCAGATCCTTTTACAGCCTCCCGATCTGATAGTAAGCTTCAATTATTCACTAATAAGTGGTCTCACGTAATTGCAACTGGTAGGTACTGTCATGGGATTGAACCCCATACAGAGCGATGCTTTATTATAATCCTCTTAACCATAATGGGTGAACACCATTTATAATGAAATAGATACAGACACAGATGAATGGTTTGTAAATGTGTTTAAAATGTCAGCTGTAAAAAGCTTTCGGATAGATAATTTCTCAAATATTTATTGAAGAATTAAATTAAGAACATTATGTTAAATATACCAAGGGCCCCTGGGGTGTAAATTGTAGACTTCTTATAATTAATTTAAATACTCAGAACACTTTTCAAAATAACTGATGCCGAGGAGGCGCCATAGAGAAGAGAGAGAAAACCATAGAGAACATTATGTATAGAGCGCCTTTCATAGATTATTGTCCATATTATAATGACACTTTTCTCCATAGCTTCATGAAAAATGTTATTGAAGGAGGCATCAATCTGTATTTATAAATATTTATATAAATTAGAATCACCCTCAAGATTCCTCAAATTCTCAGTCGAATTCTGGCGTTTGTTAATTGTCTGTTTTAATGATTGACAAAACATCGTTACTTTAAATAATTGATCATACTAACGTAACTAACTAACTAACTAACATACTACATACTAACATACTATTGTCCAAAACAAACCACTTATTAAGTATGCCTACCACCTACCTGATTCTCATAAATAGCAATTGATCTTGACAGTAATAATTCTTTTCAGGAGTAAGTCAGAAAATAACATAAAATATAGTAATTTCTTTAAGAATTATTTATATAGTAGAACGTATCTTGCACTGCCATAATATAGTACAGTATAAAGATAAAAGATGTAGGTAGATACTATAAGTGCTAACTAGAATCACGCTTCATAGGTACTATATTAGGCATGAAAGAAAATGAAAAAAAAAACATTTATTTAGCTACAACACAAGACACGAGATTACATAAACAAACTTATAAATATAATAGGCTATCATTATTATCATTATTAACTTGAACAATAGTGTGTCAGATATAGTGGGCTACTCATGTGTGGCTCATGGCTGCGCCAAACCAAACAGGTGTCCAGCTCAGCATAAGCCAGGCATTGAAGACGCCAGGCGCTGGTTTTCAGCTGGAACCCACAGTGATTTTGTGTGTATTAACAGTTTCAGAAAACCAACTCAATAATACAATGAAACAAATCATTATCTTAAAACGGTAGTGAATAAAGGCGGATTCGCTATGAAAATCCCTTAGTGAGAAGCAAATAGATGGAGCCAAATGATAGAAACAAGTGAACTGTCGGGAAAAAATGGAATGAAAACATTCTGGATGATCGACGAAATACCGGAGACGAATGTTTTGATAGGGTTCTCGGGTTATTCGGCCTCGCAAATTGAATGTGCTGTTTGCTTTCTATTTTTCCACGATGAACAACACAGAGTTTTAGCTGTTACAATCAATACATTACGTTATTATAATGCGATTGTCTATCATTTAATAATAATGATAATAATATCGCCAGATGCAGCCCAGAAGCAACGCTTGTATTATGGGTACCATGCAAAGGACTAAGGACGAACATACATTCTCATCACACAAAGCTTGTCTCTACCAGGATTCGAACCCGGGACCCACGGCGCAGATAGCGGGATCACCACCAACTGCGCTAATCGGTCCGTCAAATATAATGTTTATTTATATTTAATTACCAAAGTTTTAATTACCGTCCGCTAGAGGCGCTTTTTATTTCTCCCTACAAAATGTCTAAATACGGTAGACTATAAAGTATACAGTTACCTCGCACTTGACGTGCAGATAATAATGTGAATACCTTTACTTCATTGAAGATAGCAGCCATAATATTGGATGAAAAACTTTACCCCACCTCGCGTGAGCAAATAAAGTTAATGTATTTATAAGCTCCACATCACGGCAAGTAATGCGATCTTTATAACCTGATATTCCAGAATGTTATGGATTATATACTTGTTCTTGTTTACAGGTGCACTTGTATAATTAATATCAGTACCTTTGTTTAGTATTATTTAAAATAGTCTGCTCATTATTTAACTAATAATAACCTTCCTAAAAGTAATTCTGCCTGGTTCATTAAAAATATTAGAATTAGTATTATTCGTATTAAAAAATCTCCACAGTATCCCGTTCATACATAGAAAAATCTATATAAAAGATTAAAAATTAAAAAAAACATTTTGAATATTATAGGACCTAATATGTAGCCTTGCGGCATGCCTCGCTCTAGGTGTTAAATAACGTTCTTAATTAGCATTAAAGGTGCAAAAACTTGACATCTCTTTACACTCGGGGTTTCCAGTCACGAGCAGTTCACCTCGCCATGAAACTAATGCACTTTATGTAACAAACAATTACGTGTACCGTTATAAAAGCTGTTTGTAAAACTGTGAACTTATTTGATAAGAAAATTAATTTTCTGAATGGAATGTTTTTCATTTTTTAAAGGAATAAGATTCTTATAACAATGAAGTAAGTTCGTGATTAAGTACGTATAATAAAAGTGAAATCAAAGATCTCGAACAAATTGATATGAAGTTGAATCTATTTGACGCAGAGGAATAATTAAAGACAAGTACGTGTCTACTTCATACGCGTATGTAAATATTTATAGTCTTTCTACGAGCTCTGTATTAAAAGCATTTGGTAAACAGAATAATAAATCAGAGGTGAATGCGCTAGGTCAGAGCGCGAAATTCAAAATTTCGCTGTATTTTATTTTTTTACGAAAAATTGGGACATCTTTACGATGTAATTTAGTTAATTTCGAAGAAAATTGCATTACAATATTCCGTAGTCACAAACAATAGTAAAAAAAATAACCTAATAATTTTGAATTTCGCGCCCTTAGATAGCACTTTCACTTGAAGTGTATTGGTTCCATATTATTCCTGTAATTCAGGGGTTCCCAAACTTATTTTGTCTACTGCCCACTTTGAGAATGAATTATTTTTTAGCGCCCCCATTTTTTCATCTACTTAAAAACCAATATAACATCAAATTAAATTAATTATCGTAAGCCTCTACACAACGCCCCCATTTTTTTTCTGGGTCTCTTACCGCCCCCCTTTAGGCCTGCAGCGCCCACACGGGGGCGTTAACGCCCACTTTGGGAAAGGCTGCTGTAATTCATCCGTTGGGTATTTTTAATCTAAAGTGTACTAGACAAAGTTGGTGCCAAATTAAAGTGTTCATATTTGCCAACTAGACTGCAATTGACTGGTTTTGTATGCCAATAAAAATGATAACTGTGGCAATTATTGGCGTAATAGCTACACTGAAAAAAGCGAAAATGAAACTTCATGCGATACCTACCACTATAAGTGATACAATCCCGATGAAAATAAGTCCCTTGAATTCTATAGAAAGAACCCATGATAACTTATTCATTGTTTTTGTCCTTCATTCATCCTTTCCCAACAAAGCATAAAATATAATGCGAACGGTCATACGTAATATATAATGTACTTACTTTTAAGCCCAGTTTGAAATCCGGTCCATCAGTATTGAAGCGAAGGCGTGTGGACTGTAAACTAAATGAAACACATGGATGATCATGAAATAATGAAATATTTTAATGTTCGGAAAAATCAAGACTACCTTTGATCATAAAAAAGAAATAAAGTACTAGCCAAAAGTACTAAATAGCTTTTTGAAAAATAAATACAGCTACCGTCTCTATGGTATACAAATAAGGAATACACACAGGAAATCTCAAAAAAACGTCGAAAGGAAAATCTCTGAAAAACGTCCCCGAACGTCTCCATTCATTAAACTTTCTTAATTTCGATGGAAAACCTTTGAAAAGAAACGGGAATGTAGGGCATTATGATATAGGTAAGGGAGAAGACATACTATGTGAAGCGCACGGATGGTTTTGCTTGTAGAGGATTTTTATCCTAAATTCTTGCAATATTAATAAAGTTATGTTCAACTTTGATCTCTGATTTTTTATTGCAAAACCATTTTAGGCTTATTTTCTTGGCCATATATTTCGATCGGCAATATAATAATTTTGGGAAATATATTAATGAAATTGTATTATATTTTCTATTCCCTGTATGGAGTGTTGTAACAGTCAAATTCATTGAGGATACAATCAATTTCAAACACATTGTAAATTCATTTAAACATCCATAAAGTATTTCTTTGTATTGAAATACTGAGGTAGTTATACTAGGAAAGATACCATAGACAGTTTTAAATTATTTCTAAGTCCCATCAGCAGTTCAAAAGTTTACAAAATCGATTGTCTTCTCCATTCTTATTCGATTCATTCTACCTCTCTAGGAGCCACGTAGTCTCGCCCTAAGCTCCACCGCACCCACCTCATCTCATTAAACTCGAAAACTCCTTTCAGATACTTTCCCATCGGTTATTGTTCGACGAAACGTCTCGAGAATAATGGAATATTATATAAATGTAGGTAGTTCGCATCTAGCCTACTTTAGGTTATTGTGTTTCATCTAACATCAAACGCATTTCAAGTTTTACCTTTTTTAAATGGTTTATCATTCAACTACGTGACTTGTTCTGTAGTACATCCCATAGTCATAGTTACTACCGGTGTCATTCTTGCTTGGGCACCTTTAAGATCATTTTGTTTTGGTAATATATAGATATAGCGCCAAGGCTCACAACAGCCCTTGTACCGTTCAAACGCAAATTTGTTAAGAGGGCAACAAGCAATCATCAGTGTATTTTTTAAAGATTATGCACTTACCCGGCCGCTACCTTTATAGCTTCACTGGAAAAGACCGTGAGCGCTTGTAGCGCTCGAGTCTGAGGGCAAGGAGGGAGAGTAACTAGCCCAAGGTCCTCTTAGGAGGGACGTCCTCAGCTTGCCTGAAGTGACGTTTAATTCATCTGAAATGTTAAAGTCATGCACATAGATCTCTATGTAGATGACTCAATAATTTAACCAACCTATATCTCATACCTAAATGAGGAATATTATTATTGAAACTTGTGGAGAAGCGCGCTCGTAAACTTAGATAGAATCATTTTATATGCCAGTCTATGAATTTACAATGGGTTTACGATAAACATCATTTATTTAATTAAATTATAGAGTCCAGAACATCCAAAACTTATGTGCCATTGTCCAAAGTTTACCAGTTACTTATGTCAAGCCATCAGCTAATACATTTAGATTTATGCGGCATAAGGTGCCGGGCGCGAGTGTAAACGGCGATTTATAGCAGATAAAGAGTGGCTCGCTCATAATATCGTAAATCGTTCATAATCATGCCATGAGTGTCGATTTATGAAGTCACCCGCAGAGGTCGTTTAACATAATTCTTGTTTGGCGAAACATACGGATGGGAAATATCAGAGCGTAAGCGCTACGTTTTATTTTTGTAAAAATGTATTATACTGCAAAAAAATACACTGTAGGTATGTCGCCGTGTATTGTGTTTCTAAAAAGTGTACACTTTTATTTTAAAAAAAGATAAACATTTTTTCGTCTACAAATAATAATACTAATAATCAGTTTTTACAATTAGCAACAGAAACACAATTTACAACTGCAGATCAGCCAACATAGCCCATAGAAATCTTAAACCACATTTTATTTGTGCCCGTGTGGTTTTAATTTACCATGTTTATCCTGATAAAAGCAAACATAATAATAATCAAAACTAAACAAAATTTGAAACAAAAATATTGCAACACATTTTTTTATATAAATCCTCATGAAGGAGGTTAGTACTAAAGAGGCTTTTTCACCATACAAAATTCCAAGCTTCACTGAGTATTACGTAATAAGTGAAAAGTCGTATAGGTCCGTAAACGGTCGCGGCCTTGTCGCAATCGTTTAGGTACCCTATGTTTCCAACCCAAAAGGTTTCACAAGAAGACAATTTCGCCGTCGCTCGGGCCGTTCATGTTGTAAATTTCCCGTAATAATACGTCGCAAGTGACGTTCGGCTACTTCTTTCGAACATTTCCGAAGTCATTTCTTTGTAAAAAAAAGCCTTTTCAATTTGGTCTTAAATTTATAGCAGTGACCGTCAAATTATATAATACCCTCGAAAGGATAATAATGCTCATGGAAAAGTATATTCTTTTAAACGATGGCGCCTTCAGGCTACATTTGGGAGGTTTTTTGTGAGTTTGTAATTGTTTGGACATCTATAATCGATGTATTGATACATTTTGTGTTAAGAGCGTGGGGTCTAATTTATGCCGGATCTTTTCAATTATTAGATTATTTTATCGATTAACCTATCTTTGTATTTGTTTTATTAAATAAATGAGTAAATTAAAGAAGTGCTTTTTACAGCAGTGCGTATTCACTCATTCTAAATAGCAGGTCTTTAATTTGGTGAAACTTAATGTTGTTGTGTTAATGTTAATAACCATTCACATATTTTTAGAGAATGCAAGCATAGCAGTATGTTTGTTTTATTCTTTCTCAACATTATTATAACTTATAATCGGTGGTCGCAGGTCCGCCACACGCCTGGGTGAGAATAAAACGGCAGAATTGAGATGTAGAAGTAAATTATAATATGTATATGAAAATATCACGTGCGGACATAGGAGGCAAAAAAATTACAAGACGTAAAACAAAAGCTTACCAATAAATCCCACTAATATTATAAATGTGAAAGTTTGGATGGATGGATGTTTGTTACTCAATCACGCCAGAACGGCTGAATGGATCTGAATTAAATTTGGCACAGAGATAGATTATAGTCTGGAATAACATATAGGCTACTTTTTATCTCGGTAAAATATATGGTTCCCGTGGTTATAATTATTATATTTGTTATAATTTTTCAAAGAGCAAAGGTTCGACATGATTTTTTGCATAGGTAGTGGTAGTTTAGGGGTCAGAAAATTACATAGGCTAATTTTTATCCCGAAAAATGCACGGTTCCTATGGGATAGCATGCAGGAACTGTGTTTTTTAAACTTAACTTTTTAATTGCGGGTAGCATCGCGGGGCGCACCTAGTATGAAATAAATTCCAAGGAGATTGCGCCGTTAACACTCCCCACAAATACTAAACATAATCAAAGCGTCATGAGCCTAGTGCCTTGAGGGGCCGCCATCGCAGCCGAGTGGTTTCGATTGCCAACCTGTTCATTAAACTTTTGACGTGAGTCTGCTTCCAGAACAAGCATATTAGCTTACTTTATGAAGGCTAACGGGACTACACACTGCACTACACTTACACTGGCCGAAGGCCGAATCCACTTTTGTGTGTCTCTCTGTCTATTCGTACATCACGGGAAAACGACTGGACGAATTTTGATGAAGCATAACATGTTGATTATGACCCAGGTGATTTTTTTTTATTTAGCGAAATGGATGGGTACCCGCGGTATTAAAAAAAAGCTGTATCTGAAACTTGTATGGTGATTATTTACATAATGGCTTAATATATACGATATATTTTTCATCCTGGTATATAAAGGGGTTCTCCGGGATGGATAAAACCAAAACTGATATCACTGCTAGTACTAAATTATAAGAAAATGATAACTTACCTGCCAACTGCCTGATTAGCGCAGTCAGTAGTGACCCTGCTATCTGTGCCAAGGGTCCCGGGTTCGAATCCTGGCGGGGACAAACTTTGTGTGATGAGCACGTATGTTTGTACCCAAGTCATGGATGTTTCATATCTATATAAGTATTATATATTGGGTTCGCCCCCAGTCCATTGTACGGTACCCATAATACAAGCGTTGCTTAATGTGGGACCGTATAGTTGGTGTGTTCGTCTGGCGATATTTATTTATTTATTTAACTCAAGATTTCAACTGAATCTTTTCAAAGCACCGTAGATTATTTCAACAAAGAAGAAATATTGTGCCCGCTTAGCTCGGAGGTTAATTAAGAGAAATCCCGCAAATTCGTTGCCAGTATAATAAAATAGATAATCCGAGAGAGGTCGGTAAAGTGATTAAAAAAGTTTAATTGGAGATATTAAGACCGAATTGTGGTGTTGGGTTTTAACTAAAATGCCGTATCATTGATGAGAATTGCGGTTTAATCACGGACTGTTTATTGCCCGCGGCTCCGCCCGTGCAAACATTGATTTAGTTTTACACCTTGCTCATATAGCGCGAAGATAATGTAGGTACTTATAATCAAACCTAGAGAAATAACCTAGTATTTAATTCACGGTGAAGGCAGTTCTGGTGATTCGTGAGGCAACTCCCAGACTCCTCTACCAACCCTTTAGTACATAAAACCATGATGGTATGTGTTGGTGGCATTTTATCTGACAGTAAGAAAAATCCTATTAAAAAGGTAGATAGGAGAAAGAAGAAACTTCTTCGTTCGAAATAACAATATTAGTTCCAGAAATCTCGATAGATGTCGCTCTATACAAATAATTATCATAGACTATTTAGTACCTTCATGCGCATGGCATATTTTGTAGTAAAACGATACTACATTTACGATACTGTATTTATGTATTATTCAAAAATAAATTGTATGTACGTATAAAATATATTCTAGTATATTAAACTATCTAGGTAGTATTGATTAATATTTGTATCCAGAATTAATTTAATAAGTTCTTATTTAATTTCAGTGAATAGGTATGTGTTGTAATATTTTATTTATATTAATTATAATATTAATTAAATTTGAATACCTAATTATTGATCACTTGGTACTAATCCAAAAACGTTACTAAAGTACTACTAATATATAGATTTCTTATATATTTACGCGAATACTACACATTGAAATAATACTATTTATTCCAGATTTTATCGCGTTTATTTTATGTTTTCCTCCCGTGACCATGGTTGCTGTGAAGCAGCCGAAACGTCGGGACCGTAAAAACATAAAATAAACGCGACAAAATCCGAAGACATAGTTTTATTTAATTACTACTAATATCTCATTCCATAACAATATCAGCTCCAATAAATAATGCTCAATAGAATCACTAATGTATAAACACAAGTGAATAGGCAGCATTAATTAATTAGGCGGTCTATTCACGTCGCACCGGGCTCGTCGCCTGAAAGCACGGCAGAGACACCTGACAGGAGTCGAGAGGTATCGATCGATATAGGTATCGGAATTCGTAATCGATTCGACTGGACTTAACATCACTATAAAAACAAGTGAATGTGGTGTAAAAAGTATCGTTTTATGTCGCGGCCACACCTGTCACTGAGCAGGGTCCCAAGTGCGAGATTATTCGTTAGCTAACTGTATAGTTTACGTATTTAGACATTGAATGGAAAATTGAAAGTTTTCAATACTATCCGCCAGAGGCGCTGTTAAATTTTTCATACGAAATATTTAAATACGTAGACTATAAAGTTTGTTGAACACATTAATTTATGTCATTACTATAATGACGTTCGACACTAAGCTATAAGAGCGGGAATACATTATAATGTAGCTAAGTATCAAATGACAAAACTGTGCAACAAGCTTTTATTTTTTAAGTTGAATTGTGTTGTTTAGATACTGAGTGAGGAATCCTTAAAAAAATTGTAAACTCTTTTAAAATACTAATTGTAAGTCTGATGTCAGCAGAATTATCGTAGTGCGGTGTGAAAATAAATCATATTACGCACATACATAAGGGTCATAGATCTCCAGCAAAAAATAATGAGGAAGGCGAGTGTAGCTTCTTATACGGTTTTGGAATAATAAATACCTTTTCCAAGTAAATCTTTCATGTTTATTTTTAGTACCCATATCGCAGACTTGAAAAACGGTAGCCATGGAAATTAAGACGCTGAAAGTACGCGTTTGCAGAAATAGCATATAATAAGGACCCTTTACTCTATTATTATAATAAAATACCTACTTATAAAGCACTAATAAACGTCTGTATTTTGTCATGTTTCATCATAACACATAAATTATATAAATTTGCAATATAAAAAAGCATGATCCATATTACAAATATACCTAGTTATGTAGGTATAGGTTTCTACCACTAAAGTTCGACCGCCGCGCTGAGAGAATGCGTTCCTGGGCCCCAAGTCTGCTAACACAATCGATTCATAATCGAACAGCAACCGCATAGTAACTGTCACTTTTGACAGATATTGTATGGGATATCTGTCAAAATTGACAGTTAATATGCGTTTGCTGTTCGATTATGAATCGATTGTGTTAGCAGACTTGGTGCCCTGACAGTTCGTGTTTTATTGTTACTTTCGTACGATCATGATATTGTAGTATTATTATCGTTTACATAATTATTAATTAATCTACTTACAAGAAACTATTTAGGTGATCAAAATTTTATTAATGTTTGGATCGCATTCTTTCGGCGCGCCGAGTAAATGCTGTAGGTTACTTTGATTTAAGATCCAAAATATGAACAGAGTTTGAAGCTTGTGGATCTATACATATATTCCGTGTTTATATTAAGACTGTAGGCACATCAAAGTGTGACTTTTTTAAAGCTGTTAAAACAATTTTCCCTTTCAAACAACATCATAAAAATATAGAGACGTATTATACCATCCCCAACAATAGTCATCTGTTTATATATACCGCAATATAATCATCGACATTCGGGGTCGGAGGCGGTTGGGGGGTGGAGGAGGAGGGGGGGGGGGGTATAATCAAAGTACACAGCACACCGGAGCCATCAGACTTCAAAGCTTCACTCGGTTGTAATGAGAGCACTCGCACGATGGCGGTATATTAGAAATATTTTTAAATTGAAACACAGTGAAGTTTGTGGGGTACGGTTGTCGGTTAGGTTAGAGGTGATTTTGATAAAAAAAAAAGCATAACAGCAGCTAAAGCCTGTTTAAATGACATTATATTGATTTATTGTTGTTTAAGGCAATTTTATATTTAACTAAATTTAACTATCAGGTATATAAAATCATGTTACTGTTGGTAAATTAAACCCATCATAACTTAGAAACTCAATGGTAAATTAGCAGAAAAAAGAGCAGTACCTATAATAAATTACTTCGTAACAAACTTCTGCGGTGTCATTTTCGTACTTTTGGCATCACTATTTAAGCTGCAAATAATGTTTTCGACGACCAAAACATATATTCTTTTTAATGTGCCCACCCCGGGCATGCAGTATATAATATTCTTGTAAAACAATTTGTGTAAGTTCGTAAATTTTTATTTGATGTTGTTTACGCCGGCCGGCCGTTGGCGATTCGCGAACGGACGGAATTTAATTGCGAAAACTATTAATTGCAAAATGTCGTAATTTAAATGGGGAAGTGGCTAGTAGGGGGAAATTGAAGGTTTATTTTGGGTTTTTAACAACGCGTTGGAAAAGGTCGCTACTCTATTTTTCAAATAGTTAAATGCTAGGTCATTTACTTATCCCAAGCTTTATTAAAAGTCATTTGATTTTGAATCTTGGCGCATTAATTTACAGTAGGTATTCAATATTGGCAGTCACGATGCTGTGTAGATGTACCTACTAAGTATAAATATCAACTAAGTACGTAATACACATCACATAAATCTTACATTTAGAATTAAACCATTTAATTTAGTTTCCAATATTACTTCAGAAACCAAACAACCGCGAGTTCTACTCGAAATTGCTCTTAAACTTTAATATTTGTCTAAGAGGCCTTACAACCGAACAGAGGCATAATTACACAAGTTTTTCTTTGAAAGCCAAACATTGCCGCCGTTAAGTTTAAATAAGACGAAATAACAAATGGCTCGGTTAAATCCTCTGCGCGTGCAGTGGCCGGAGTTAATTCGCAGGTTTTCTCAATAAAAGTTGGCTAATACGATTTTATGTGGCAAGTTTGTGGGATAGGGTTAGGTGGCTTGACGAAAAAAAAAATTCTTCTGGCCATCACGCCTGTTTTCCTCGTATGGGTAGGCAGTTTTTGACCCAATTCAAAGAAATTACAAGGCACGTTCTAAAAAAAATATACTAATTAATTAAAATTTCTATAAACGTTTGTGATATGTGACAAATAAAAAAAACTATTCATTATCCTATAAATAAAACATAGAATAACAATTTCCATTATTTCAAAACACAAAAAGTCGATCCCCAAAGGATACACACATTCGATATATCTGATTTATAGACAAGTTTTCCTGTTTCATAAGTTTTATTGTGCGGGCCCGGGGCGGCGCGGGCGTGGAAGTGCGCGCGTTCCGACTTCACTTGTTTATATTGAGCGTGTAATCGTAGTGTTGTAGTTGTACGACTTGGACTTGGAATATGAAGGGACTTGGAAATTGTTTGGAGTTAAATAAAAAAAAATACAGGAGCCGAGTGTTTGTCAATAGTTATATCTGGGCCGGTGAAGTCCACGCGAATTTTAATAAAAATATCCACCAAAAACTCTCCTGATAAGTTGAAAAGCTTACATTGATTTTGTTGTTAATATAAAAAAAATATCCAGTCGATTGACACAGCATAATAAATGAACATCTCAATGTATGCCAAAGCAAAGTTTATTTTCTGAATATTGAAGCGATTAATTAATTACTTCCGCAACCCAGTTAGATTTGACAGTGTTGATGTAACTGCCTAGTCAACTGAGTATTTTATTTTATTAAGCGTTTTAAAATCTCGGTAAAAGTTAACTTGCCATATTAACTTAATCACAACCAGACTGCAACGCAAGTTAACGAGCGGTAACGCAACTTTTTTCCATTCGACGACAGATGTTTTCGAGTTTGGCGGCGATAAATCAACAAATTGGCCCCGCGGCTCCATTGGTTTTTTGTTCGCAAAACGATAATTCACGGGCCACATTTCGTTTATGACGCATTTTGATTAATACGTCTGCAATCAGTGGCAAATTGTCGTTGTTCCAACCTTTACATCCCTTTTTTTGTCCGATTAGCACAGTCGGTAGTAACTCTGCTTTCTGTACCGAGGGTACGTGTTCGATCGACTTCCTACAGAGGCTTAAATGTTTTTACCCGAGTCGTGAACGTATAATATCTTTGATTATATATTTATAATTGTTGTTATACTTTACTAGCTGTCCCGGCGAACTTCGTACTGCCTCTGAATCAAATGTATGAGAAAATGAAATATATTTATTATTATTTTTTTGTAATTTTTTTCTGCTGCTATTTGGGGCGGAGACAAATAAAAATAGAACAAAGAACATAATAATCGGCCCACTCGTTCTTGAGTTATAAATGGTGTAACTTACACGACCTTGTAATATATTATATAATATATAGATGAACAATTATTAATATATAAAGTTTCTTTAACTTTGTAACCACATTAACAAGATTCGAGCTTAGCATGTTTTTCGAACGAAATACGATACAAGTTAGAGTAATCCAAAAACTTTTCAGACTTTCGCTTTAGATTCGCGTAGGTATACAAAGAATGTAATGAAATAAAACCAAGTTAGACTTGAGTACATTTCGGAGTAGAGTTTCGTAAGTCATATTAACAAAAATATAACTAAATAGTATTATATTATATAGGTAAACAAAATACCAATAAAGCTTAACCCATCCACAGTAATGTTTATACCTGCCATAACGTATGAAAGCTATATTTTATTCATTGGATCGCGGGTCAAGTTAGCACGGTTTCGGAGTCAGACACTGGCAATATTTCAGGGCAGACGGACGTATATATTATTCTATGAGAGTAATTTGTCTGGGAACAATGAAGGATTTTTCGCTTGTAGCCAAGGGCAATGTCGGTAAATAGTGGCAAGTCGGGCCCTTGGACTGAGATGGTGGGTGGTGCAAGCAACGAACTCAAATATGGTGCAAGAGATAAAACGGGAGCGATTTTTTTAAATCGTGTTATGAACGTATGACAAAATATCCAATTGATATTGGTTTAAATTGTGAAGACAATTTCTCGACTAAATAACATTTACAGCACAAAAATGATATTGCGAAAATTTTCTTAAAATCTTTTTGGAATTGAAATAAAACTGATTTAACGGATTTGATCGGTTTTATTTTATGTTTTTAAGCTCCCGACGATTCAGCTTTACAGCAACCATAGTCACGGGAGGACTGAGGTGTTTGACGTCCTTTTGGAGGAAAATTCACCTTCGTCCGTAGGAGAATTAAGTACCCTCGAGATACCCTACACGTGACCCTGGGTGGTGCCAACCAGGTGACAACTCTACTGGTGGTAGGCTTCGGCCGTGGCTAGTCACCACCCACTGAACAAAGCCATGTCGCCAAGCGGCCTAGCCGTGTTCCGGCATGAAGTTCGGTGTTGCCATTCATGGATGGCGGGTCAGATCAGTTGCGCTGCATGTGCCTCTATCTACTGCCGCCTTCCTACCTAGGCAAGTATGCTCCATCGTAGATCTCATCGTCACTTACCATCAGGTGAGATCGAGATCAATACTTGAACAATAATTTACAATAACACTTGAACAATAATTTACACAAATACTTGCCTATAATGTAATAAAAAAAAAAAAACTTTTTTGAAATATCTATTAAGGATAAACTAAAATAGTATTCGGATTTAGTTGGTAGGCACTTACGCACCTGAATTAGACCACACTTATTATCATTTTATAAAACCTTGATACAACCACAAGCTGATCGCTGCTGTCCGTCAATACTTGGCAAAATGTCTTTCGCCCGCTATCGCTACCTCCTGTTAATTGTGGCACATCACAAGTGATGAGCTTACACGGGCTTGCTCAGATAGCATCAAGGTATCGCTCCTAATCGCCCATTGTGACTGGATAACGATCTCCTCCCGTCAAATACTTAGCAAAGGGCTCACAATGGGACCCTTTCCCACGTGGCGCGGTGGCATTCATGTCGGCTTTCTATTTCTAATCACTGGTTAAAGGTTCGATTCATCTACCGTTATGATGACACCGCGATTACATGCGACTTATTCGCTAATCGATTTCGTACAATCGATAAACAATCGAGTGAATTTTCGACGACGAATATAAAGGGTAACGTGTCAAAAGTTCAATGACTTATATATTTTGTGGTAAGATATAGCATATAATATTGATTTCTTATATTTACGCGAATACTAAATAAAATTATTTTTCAGTCCTCCCGTGACCATGTTTGCTGTAAAGCAGCCGAAACGTCGGGAACGTAAAAACAAAAAATAAACGCGATAAAAACCTTAAAAAATAGTTTAATTTCAATGTATAGCATATACATTAAAGAACTAGCCAACCTGTATGCTATACTGTTTCAAAAAAACACCAAAGTGTATACTCTGGCTCCTCTCGTTCTAATTCCATATCCGGGAACAACATTGAACCCTGACATTAACGCTTCCAATAATCAACTAATTATAGTACGCACAGGTAAAAACAATACCGCTGTACATAATTATAATAATAATAAAAATATAGCCATAATATCAACGATCATAGATCATAAAGCTAGATTTAAAACTGTAATAAACCTAAACCTACAGGCTGTGTTTGTACATTAAAACAAATAAGTACATTAGGCTGTCTCTAAATACAAAGGCAGTTTTCAGATTTTTGTGTCTCTATGTCTACAGGGTTGTCACTGTGGTATGGCCTATGGTCCTCATTATAGCATCATCACGCTATGACCTTTGAGGGTGAGCTACAGAGCAACATCGATGGATTCAAAGCCAGTGCCGCTGTCAAGAGCTAGTAAATAATAGATTTATATACTATTACACTCCAATATCAGCAATTTGAAATGTCAAATAGAAGGCCCAACGCCGCTACCGCCCTCTATTTTCATTCCCGCTGCCTCCATTATTTGGCTCGGCTAATAAAGCAATCGTGGGATTGGAACTGAAATTAAATTACAGTATAAATAACTAAGCACCTTCGCGAACGCTCGCTCAAGGATCTGAATTATGTAGCGTCTCGTAGTATATTCGTGGTAAGCTAGTTACGTAACTGTGACGTCATAGTTAGTTGTATAACGTAGGTAGTTAGATACCGCATCGTAGGTAACTGACAAGTTGGTAGGTTATAACTATACAAATTGTCCCGACGAACATCGTGCCGCCTCAGAATTAAATGTATAAGAAAATAAATTATCTTTATCAGTAATTTTATCCCTTATAACTATCCTATACCAATATATACGGAATGTTCACTATTTGATAGCTCAAAGTAAATAAATAAATATCGCCAGACAAATATACATACTATGCGGTCCTACACTAAGCAACGCTTGTATTATGGGTACGTACCGTACAATGGACTGGGGGCGAACTCGGTCTGTATTACTTATATAGATATTAAACATCCGTGAGTTGGGTACAAATATTCGTGCTCCTCACACAAAGATTGTTCCCTACCAGGATTCGAACGCGGGACCCTCGGCACTGAAAACAGAGTCACTACCAACTGCGCTAATCAGGTCGTCGTTTTGTCGTCGATTATGTGTGTTCTTATGTCTTAAGTCAACTTCACGTAATTTTATTGGTCAGATCAAAACTCAGGCAGGAGCATAAGTTAAAGCCAGCCTCACGCGGCAGCACGATCAGTCAGTACACGTTTAATTTTGCATCACAAGCAGTATCAGTATCAGGATCACTTTCAGGAACAGGAATCAGGAAATCAGTATCAGGAACTTTTTATTCATGTAAAGTTGTAAACCATTAAGTACAGTACTTATGAATCGTCAAAATAGTTACAAAATGCTAAGCTGCAACTTTACCACCAGTATTCTTTTTTTATTTTATTGTATGATTTCAAACGTCAAATACTATTTAAGGGGCAATCTCTAGTCAGTCGTAAGAAAACAACTTGCTACATAGGTAGGTACGATCTACGAACCCATTCCTAGTTTTGCATAAGGAATTCCTGTAATTCCGCAGCGCTACTGAAGTCGTCATGTGTACTCGCGTTCGGTATCTGTTTGAGTAAATTATACGCGTCGTCGCACACGTGCCGAACTAGAACTAAAGATCTACAGCATCTACAGCATCTACTTGTTTATGAGATGTTGGCTTGGCTTCAGAACTTTCATGTAGGAATTAGAATTCTGTACGTGTACGAAGTAAGAAATGATAATATCGCCAGACAAACACACCAACTGTACGGTCCCAAGTATGCAACGGTAGTATTATGTATACCGTAGTATGGACTTAGGTCGTCCGAAGTACATTTTAATATCCATGAATCTGAGATCCTGGGATAACGTTTCTCCCTATAAGCATATTGTTGTACATTGACTGTTATTTGTTACCAACACAAGCTTGTAATAGAAATAAAACTGATATTCTTACATCTTTTACAACACCCAACACATTTAAGTCTGAAACACGACGCAATAATGAAAACGTTTCGTTTTACGCACTTCTACGCAATCATTGACTTTGTTATAGTCGTTTAGTTACTCGTTTTACAACTGGGAACGTTATCCGAAGCCGGGTTTGGGTTAAATGCGCGCGTAAAATGTAATGAATCGGGCGGTAAAGCGATTTAGTACACGAGACGGCTTTATATGTCAAAGATGTTAATAAGGTCGGTTAAAAGTTTAAGTGAAGTCGGTTCATTATGAATTAAGTCGGTGCAGCGCGAATGAAGTCGATGCAGCGTGTATGAAGTCGGTGCAGCGAGTATGAAGTCGGTGCAGCGACAATGAAGTCGATTCAGCGACAATGAAGTCGATTCAGCGTGAATGAAACTAGTGCAGCGTAAATGAAATCAGTGCAGCGTGAATAATATTTTCATTTAGTGTGCGGGTGAAGATAATTTTGCGCTTGGCTAGAAGACTCATCATTCCTCAATCAGTCAATAAAATAATTGCACACATCAAATCACAACTGTCATTTCGTTGATGCCAAAATTTATTTTAAAAAATCGACATTATCTAAATTCTAACTCCACATAATGACTACAAATGCGCTAAAGATGCGCGGGTTTAAAGGTCAGTATTCCCTTTTAAAAACTCACTGCATATTCATAAAAAAGACAACTTAAGAAAATCAAAAATACTGCTATCAAATGGTTTAACAATATCGGTGGAGAATAGATAAACCATTGGAAAATAAATGCATAAATTACCGTATAAAGAGATTATGTAAATGCATGTGAGCACAGTTGAACAGTGATTGTTCAGTGGCGCGGACCGTGTGTGGGTTCAGTTAAAATATTACAGTTACCTGCCGGATTGCCAGCACAGCCCGTCTCACGGAGAATTAGTCAAATAGGACGAACAACTTTACCTACATGAAGATCCCCTACTGATGATGTCATCTATCGTTAGTAGACAAGTTGTCTCGACGATGAGATTAAACAAAGCTATTAAAAAAAACATCTAATATATTTGAGCAAATTCAAATAAGCCAGCTGACCTCGTCTGGTGAACCTGATATACTTCTTTATTCATTTTTTAATTTACATTTTTTATATTTTTTTAATATTACAAACTGACACTCCAATTTTATTAATTTGTATAGATAATAACTTAAATATTTACGAACAGGAAAATAAAAAAATACTTAAAAATAGTATTACAACAAACTATGTATCAAAAAGACCATGTCCGCGTGGAAGGTGGCAAGAATGCTGGCTGCATTTCCTCCCTGTATAATCAAACTAAATTAGTAAAATTTAGTTTGATTTAACTCAGCGTGTCATTGTCATTCTAAATGAGATCTTCTTAAAGCCTAACCTATAGGTATATATATTGATTTCTTATATTTACGCGAATACTACACATTGAAATAAAACTAATTTTAAGGATTCAATAGTGAAGATGGCTGGGTGCTACCACCGACTTGGGATCCATTAATAAATATCATTAAATCCAAAACCAAGCGCACCATTGCAAGACCTCAAGACACTGTGAGCACTTTCTGCGTAGATCGGACCGCAAGCAACAACTAAATATAAGGGTAGCCCAGTCAAACTATGAGACTAGGACGTCAACCACCTCAGTCCTCGCGTGACCATGGTTGCTGTAAAGCAGCCGAAACATCGGGAACGTAAAAAATATAATATAAACGCGATAAAACCCTAAAATTTGTTTTATTTCAATCTATAGGTATATATATAAATTACCTGAAGGCAGGTATGTAGTAATAAAGACCAAGCAAAAAAAAAATAGTTTGTAGGTATGTGTAGTAAGTATTGTATTGCCCAATTACCTTAATAATGATAATTACAGTTTAGCTAAACTAATGCGAACTTTATAATCTTACCTTGGAGATATGTCGAATGACTCGTGGTAGGAGTCACTTTCGCTCTAGTCGGATACTGGCCGGCGGTTTGTCGCGCCGACTTCCACCGAGATGGGACTAGTTTACTGAATTAATCTCAGTTTATGTTCCAATTTCATATATATCAAACGGAATTTATTAATGAACTGTCAGTGTACCTGCTGAGGTGTATTTGTGCCAGTACCAAAGAACTTTTAACTGATGTGTACTTTTATATTTATCCGTGTCGAAGCAAACGCAGAAGACAATATTTAGAGTAGAAAGTGAATTTTGAGGGCTAACGATTGCAGGTTTTTTTATTTTAAGTTTTTTCTAAGATTGCAATGATATAATATACTTTTAAATGCCACGGAAATGCCACATGTCGTAGACATAGACAGGCCCATCGTTATCTGGACCTGAAATTTTCCATGTATACCTGCTCATATTATTTATGGAATTCTTCACATTATTTACATCGTACATTCATCTCTCATAGAATCGTTCTTCACACGTTTTTCTTTGTAAATTCTCTCGCAGGCATTCAGAGACGTACAAATTGGACTCCAGCCGAGTACCCTCGGAACGGCGTGCGTTTTCTATTATTGCATAATTAAATAAGCTTCAAGAAGTCTCCTTATTAACATCCAGGATCTATTTATCATTGCCAGACATTTGTGTAAGGGACCTGTTGCATACAATTAGGTGCTTATACCGACATTCATTTGGATGTGAAAACAGTGGGTGTTACTCGAGCTATGCTGAGGAAAAATAAATTAATTTTACTAAGACCTCGTTGAACTGAGTTAGTTGCCAGTTTGAACAAGCTTTTGCACTATTTTAATGTTAGTTGAGATCTTAATTTAAATCCAAGTGCATCCCGGAAAGTTTGTGACTACATTTTTTATACATTTCATGAACCGCATAAGTAACATGCAATAGCTAGTACTTATATATATTTATGCAATCCAGGCTTGTTTTTTAATGAATAGGTACAATCTACATGGGATTGTATAGTTAGGCTTAAAATGTAGGTGGAGACATCCGGCTATATCCTGGACTTATCGCAGAGCCTAAATAATAGTTATCCTAAACTAATAACTCTTGATAATGTATTAGCTATAATTACTCAAAATTAAAGTTATTCATCTTAAATAATGATTGACTATTACGTTGTAACTCCATAAAAAACTGACAGAGGCCTTGTCATTATAACGAGTACTACAATCAATTGTCAATTTTATTACCATCATCATTACATGCATAGTTGTTACGGATAGTGTCTTGAACTTGAAAAATGTTCTAACTGTTATTACCATTAGTGCCAGTTCGATTCTTGTCTGTCGTTACACTCTTGGCAGAGTGGTCGTGGGTAGTATTATCTAGTTCGACACCGGTCGGCTGAAGTCCACTCAATTTTAGAGAAGGATAGAACTAAGACAAAGATTAAACACTTCTGCTTACCATTTCATTAATAAACAAAATATCACAATACCAAACACACTCCAATAATTATAACTCTTTCGATAACTCTAGTCTAATATACCAAATGCTATATATTCAGGGATGTAGATAATCTCATGTTTTAATACCCGCATCAACAAGGAAATTCTTGCTTATTCATAAATATGCGTGCTCCACATTAATAAGAGTACAGATAGCCGATAAGGGCCGCCATTCCACCTTCGCTTTATCAATAACTTGCCACCGGAGGCCTTTAATATTGCAGGACCGTACCGAAGTGAAGATATCCCGAATATTTTATTCAGTGAGGTAAAGAGGCTGACAAAGAAATGCGAGTAAGATCGCGGCCTAAATAAACTGAGGGATACTATCGGCTCGCGATGGTTCGTATATTGTGGATCTCGAAGGCAACTCGAATGATATTCCTTGAGCAGATTATTTTTTTGCCCTTAATGTTTTTTTGTTGGTTCTTGGCTACATTGGCTGGTGGATAATCTACCTACTTAGGTACTTGGGCTAAGGGATCCTTCCGACAAAATTACTTCTAAGATTATTATACTTTTAAAAATCTTCATATGAATAAATTTGAAAGCTCTTAGAATTAATAGGTTTTCAACAATTATAAGTAAAGCATTAACCAGGATAAAGCTATTCTAAAATGCGAACAATTATAACAATTTGGCCTTAAATATATTTATAAATAATTATAATATATTGATTTCTTATATTTACGCGAATACTACACATTGAAATAAAACTATTTATGAGGGTACCCCCGTCAAACTATGACACTAGAACGTCTACCACCTCAGTCCTCCCGTGACCATGGTTGCTGTAAAGCAGCCGAAACGTCGGGAACGTAAAAATAAAAAAATAAACGTGATAGAATCCTTAAAAATAGTTTTATTTCAATAATTATAATATTATGTCATCTATTGCAGTTTCAAAAATATCTCGATCGAATCTCACTTCGATATCGTTAACATCAGTAACTCCGAACGTTATACGGGGTCGACCCCGCCCCGGGCACCGACATTATTTATTTAATACGCTCAAAGGCCTCCCAGTAGTTAGATAATTGTTTCTTCACAGGTCCCCTCGGATATACAATAATCCTTTCGGCTTTAAAGGAAAATTAAAAACGTGCGAACAAATGTGGAGAAAATTGGTTTTAATTTTTAAAGCCTTAATAAAGATTAAGTATGGCATTAGCTTCCCTCCCTAAAGATTGTTACTGATTTTCATTTGGTAAATTATAGAATATATTTTTGCAAGTTTTTGAAAAACAGTTACTGTAATTTACAAGAATTATAATAAGGTCCAAGTTACATTTATTAATTGACGACCTGATGAAGGAAGTTGGTGACCATGCTTTCTGTGCCGAGTGCCCCGAGTTCAAATCCTGGTAGGGAGAAAATTTGTGTAATGCCGATACCCGAGTAATGGATGAATCAGAATCAGAATCAGAATATTTTTTATTCACGTAGACCATTATTGTACAGTACTTATGAATCGTCAAGTTACAAAAATATTATGCTACTGCTTTACCACCCGTTCGGAATGCCGTTCCTATGGAGAAGAACGGGCAAGAAACTCCATGGTTGCTCTTTTTTTAAAATAGATCTTTTACATTTTTGAGCAATACATTGTTATAGGTATGTGAGAACAATGTAGGAACGGCTAATCAAACTTTAGCAGCAGGTAAAAAAAAAAAAAACAAAAAGTACTAACTAAGTATAAAATTACAGTTAATGGCTACATGGTTCCCACATTTACAAATTACTTATGTAAATGAAAATAAGAAGGAAGAAGAGAAATACAAAATCTTAATAGTCTGCTCAAACAAGGTCATTTATATTCCTGAGGAGCCGGACCAGCATCCAACCAAGCATTTTTATCCTTAAGATAAGCATCTAGTGTATAGTATGCCTTCTTACATAGCGTACGTTTTATGCACGCTTTGAATTTATTTTCACTAAGTTCGGTAATGTCAGAGTGTATTTTATTATAAAATTTAACACAATACCCCATGAAAGATGTGTGAATCCTTGCTAGTCGAAAGTGTGGTTGATCTAATTTGTTTCTATTTCTTGTATTATAACGATGTTGATCACCGAGCCTTTTAAAGAGAAATAAATTTTTCCTAACATACATAATGTTTTCATAAATATATTGGCATGGTACTGTCAAAATATTAGTTTCCTTAAATAATTCTCTTAGGGATTCGCGACTGCCCAAATTATAGATGGCCCTAATAGCCCGCTTTTGTAAAATGAAAACCGATTCTATGTCAGCTGCTCTCCCCCACAATAGTATTCCATAGGACATAACACTATGGAAGTAGCTGAAATAAACTATTCTTGCGGTGTTCACATCGGTTAGTTGCCGAATTTTCCTAACAGCGTAGGCAGCGGAACTAAGTCGTCCCACTAAGACTCTGATATGAGGACCCCACTGTAACTTAGAGTCGAGCGTTATCCCTAAGAAAACCGTGTCGTTAACAAATTCAAGCTTCTCATTATTCAGTACTACATCGCAATCACTACTTTTGACATTTGGTAAAGAAAACCTTATACATTTAGTTTTCTTGCTATTTAACGCTAAGTTATTAATAGTAAACCAGTTATGTACCTGAAGAATAGCGTCATTTACGTCGTCAAAATTATTTACATGTCGTCCCACTTTAAAAATCAAGGAGGTATCATCAGCAAATAACACTATCTTCATCTTATTTTGAATTATATGCGGTAGGTCATTTATATATACTAAAAACAGGAAAGGACCTAAAATCGATCCTTGCGGAACACCCATTTTTACTGCAGAGCCTAACGATTTAGTACCATTTATAAGAACACTTTGCCGTCTGTCTCCTAAATAAGATTTTACAAGATTAAGAGCATTATCTATAACACCGTAGTGCTCTAATTTAAGTAAAAGGACTTCATAATTGACGCAGTCAAATGCCTTTGAAAGATCACAGAAGACGCCAATAGCATCCTGTGAGTTCTCCCATGCATCATAGATATGCTTTATTAGGGTTACACCGGCGTCGGTTGTGCAACGTCCCTTGGTGAAACCATATTGTTGATCGTGCAGGATGTTATTTGCGTTAAAATGATGTAACATTTGTGTAAGCATTAT
This sequence comes from Pheosia gnoma, assembly GCA_905404115.1. Taxonomy (NCBI): domain Eukaryota; kingdom Metazoa; phylum Arthropoda; class Insecta; order Lepidoptera; family Notodontidae; genus Pheosia; species Pheosia gnoma. Next base: position 1,602,006 of record FR989901.1, on the reverse strand, counting down.
CTTTTCAAACACTTTACTAAAAACTGGCAAGATAGAAACTGGCCTATAGTTGTTAGGATCTTTACTATTACCGGACTTAAAAAGCGGTATTACTTTACTGTACTTCATTAAATCCGGAAAGACTCCCTGATCTACACATTTATTAAAAATTAAAGCTAAATAAGGGGCTACAGTATCAATAATAGTTCTACATGCTTTCACAGACATTCCCCATAGATCTTCTGTTAGTTAAATTTTTATATCATTGAAAGCTTTAACAATAGTTCGGCCACTAATATGGTCAAACTTGAATTTAACAGGGCAATCAGCTATGTTTTTTTTAAGAAGTGAAATTGAGAGACGGGGGGAGCAGTTCAGAGATTCTGTTGTTTTTACAGGGATGTTAGTAAAAAACATTTCAAACTCCCGTGCTACCTCGGTATCTGAGCATATGAGACCGCGTGGAGTGTCCAGGGTATAATCTGTACTGCGCTGTTTCATCTTCCCAGTTTCACTGTTAACTATTTTCCAGGTGGCCTTTATTTTATCATCGGCAGATTTTATTATTTTACTAATATATATGGCTTTAGCCGCCTGACATACTCTCCGAAACATTTTCGAATAATTTGAAACATACTGAGTGAAGGCTGGATCACTAGTCTGGACTTTTAGTTCATAAAGTTCAAATAACTTTTCCCTACTCTTACGAATTCCTCGTGTCGCCCAATCACTAAAAGTAAATTTAGGTTTGATAATTTTAGTTTTGAGTGGGAAAATATTATCAAACTCAGTGTGTACAATTGAAAAAAAATCTGAGTAAAATCTATTAGGATCAAAGTTACAACTGGGAGAACCTAATTTACTATTCAAAATGTTATTATATTTTTGCAAGTTCCCAGCTGTTACAACCCTACCTTTTATTTTTATATTTTTTAAAGTGGAGGTAGAATTGATGGCGATCGTTTGTCCACTATGATCTGATGGTAAATAATTAACAACCGCTTGATCTAAGTATTTACAACTACAAAAGATATTATCGATGCATGTGGCGGAAGTTGATGTTATTCTAGTCGGTTCAAAAAATACATTTTTCAAATTAAACGATTTAAAAAGGCCTAACAGTCTATCACTATAACAAGTATGTTCCAAAATATTAATGTTAAAGTCACCACACACTATAATCGACTTCTTACTAACAAAGATTTTTTTCAACACATCTTCCATTACAGTTTCAAATGTATTAAAATTCTGAATGTGTGGGGGTCTGTAAACACTCAGTATGATGTGCTTATCCAGCTCAACACAAGAAATCTCGATAACTTGCTCAATCGAGAGCCCAACTATTTCCTTTCGTTCTCTTGACTTAATATTTTTCCTAATTAATATTAGTGTACCACCATGAAGCCTGGACTTGCGGCTATAACAACTTACGACCGAATAATTTGTTTATGATACTCATAATACAAGCGTTGCTTGGTGTAGGATCGTATAGTTGGTGTGTTCGTTTGGCGATTATTATTTACAGTTATTAATAGTTACTTACTTATTGTTATTATATACTTGCCGTCCTCGCGAACTTCGATTCGCTTCAGAATCATATGCATAAAGATAATCTTTATGATTCTTTCTTTTAAGGATGTTTTCCCATATTTTAATAGTTATTTTGCTGTAGTGGAGACAAATATGATATAATATATTTCTTTATTATTTTATAAAAAAAAAATATACCGTATTTACCGTGTTTGCGCTATACACTCGTACCCTCGGAATCAGTAGGGAATTCCTATCAATTTCTTTTGATCAGGAATCCATTTCTGTGTATGAAAACGAATATAATATTCATTGTTAGGATTTCGTATTCACGATACATACACAATGTAGGTACATACGATGTATACAATGTAATACAGATACCTGGTATAAAAAATGTTGGCGAAAAACATATACGTAATGTTATGTGATTCGCACTCTACATACATATAGGCAAAGATCATTGACTTATCATTAGACCATATTCTTCTACTTTCATCGTGCGAACTGCCAAGGAATGGAACACGCTACCGGCGTCTTTGTTCCCCGTTGACTTCAATCTGGGTGTTTTCAAGACGAGAGTGAACAGGTACCTTCTAGGCAAGTATGCTCCATCGTAGATCTCATCATCACTTACCATCCGGTGAGATCGAGATCAAATACTTGCCTATAATGTAATAAAAAAATAATATATATATATTTATGGATTTTGCTTATGTTGGTACCATTGGTAATATTCATGAGTGCTGCCCTGTCGTGTTCGGACTTGAAGTTCTACCAAAGCTCCACAAACAAAGTCCTATACATTCGCCTGCTCTTTTTTTCGTTTGCGTGTTTTGACATGCTATCGCGGTCTATCTAAAGTGTTGGCATTTTGATAAACATTATTATTAATCGACTGGAATAATTTTATAGTTATTCGTGCCGCTGTGTTAAGCGTTTTGGATATCAGATTATTTTATTTTATTGTTATTTTTTTAATTAATTAAATTTATTCACAATAAACTAACTAATTTATTTATACTAAGCGTACTAGCGTCTGTGATTTTAATGAGCAATATGGTTGCATTCTGGTAAATCAGCAGAATGTAGTTACAGGTTTGGTAAGTACTTACTAACTATTAAAAAACTAGTTTTTCTTTCTTTTAAATTAGCTACTGCCATAAATAGATTCACCTCATCTTTAAATTATCTACTCTATATATCCCTTTAGTTTTTATCTCAAGATTAATCCGCAAGCTTCCACTCAATATGCAAGAAAGCTAGTGCAACTACATCTTAACTGCGGTTAATAAGAGAGCGTGGAAAATGAGATTGGTTAGTTAGTGTTATTACTGCGCGCTATGTACACCTACTGGCTGGGGTAACCATACATTTATACTTCTTGTTGTTGTTTGCTTTTAACCGACTTCAAAAGAGGAGGTTTTCAATTCGATTGGTTATTTTTTAATTATAATAAAAAAATGCAAGGAACAAAACAAATATGAACTCATGGCTATCCTAACTGTAGACTTTAAAGTTACGATGTATTTATAGAGGCATAACATAGCATCTTCCATCAAAAAAATCCACTGTGTATGAATTGTAATTTCTGTTATTTCGATAGCTAGGTACCTATATTATTTTATGGTTTAGTTAAAATAACTAAGCATGTTAAAACTCATTAAAATTCTTAAAAAATAATTACTAAAACAAATATCAATAGCATGTTTAATAAATTAAACTGAAACTTATCTCGCTAAACAAGCCATTGCGAGTATAAAAACTCGTTTATTGTAACCTCGTAAACCACCGAGACGGTTATGCCAACCCAGGGTTGTTACCACAAGTTTACAATCCATATATTATGTTAAACTGAATCACTCCGCTGGTACTGTATGGTATATGATATGGTAACAAAAACTTTGGGTAAAGGCTTTATAAAATTATAAAAATCATTTATGTCGAAAGTGATGGGTTACAAATATTGTAATTTTAGAGCGCGCAATGTATCGTACACAACGCGATCACAACACAGCGCTCAGCGTGGTACCCGACGCATGCGAGTGACGAGCGCGTTCAAGCGTATCGAGTTTTAATTTAGATTGCAGTTTTGGCCTAAGATAGTAATAAGTTATTTTTTTTATTTAAATTCAAGTTGAGGTAGAGTTATATTACGATTTAATGCCAAAATCAATTAAAAAAATACTGGCAAACTGCGTATAATTAACGAAAAGATCGACGGAAAATTTCAACTCTAAAATCACGAGTTGGATCCATGGTATCAGTTTTCGTTACGAAGCCACTTACATCCTGTATAGGGTTGATAACAACATAACGTAATCACGTAAGCTTGACATTTTTAAGAATATATAACATTACATATAGCTCGTTATATATTTAAATTTTAATAAATTAAATCAAATGTTTCAGCCCTATTACAGGTACTTAAGCGATAGCAACCGTAATATAAAAAGCATAACGGGCCTCATTAACTATAATTCTTATCGTTCCATACAAGTTTTAATGATACTTTAAAAGGGGCGTTCGTGGACGAATATCGCTTTTGGAGATCCGGAGAAATTGAAATAAACCATTAACATTCCTTCAAATAAAAATCAGTATGATACAGCACCTATGGGCAAAGCGCTCAGATGATCCACCACTGACTTAATAAAAGCCTGCTACAAACTCAATTGTTACACTATTACAAATCTGCTTAATACATCGGTAAAGTACTAAGGCAAACCATACGAGTGTAGCAGTTAACTATACTAGTATCTACATTGAAGTTTGTAACTATACCAAAGCACGTATGTCGAAAAAATATTACACGAAAACATAGGTAAAACCTCTCAAGGATATCAGGTCAACCGGATAAAACACCGGAATCCATAACAAAACCGTGCCCTCGGACTTGTTCATTTGTAGTTATGCCATCGGTCCCCATATATCATGGTGAGAGTTAATGTACGCCAGCACGCGAAACCGGGGTGATTAAAATTAATAAAATTAGTTCGGGGAAGGTGGTGTGTAAGAATTTAGACTGTAATAAAGGCCGCAGTTCGTGTAATGGAACGGGACAAAGGGATAATGTTAAAAAACCTCGTGTTAAAAACCTCGTGTTAAAAACCTCGTGTTAAAAACCTCGTGTTAAAAACCTCGTGTTAAAAACCTCGTGTTAAAAACCTCTTGTTAAAAACCTCTTGTTAAAAACATCTTGTTAAAAACCTCTTGTTAAAAACCCCGTGTTAAAAACCTCGTATTAAAAACCTTATGTTAAAAACCTCATGTTAAAAACCTCATGTTAAAAAACGTGAACGTAAAAAACGTATAATAAACGCGATAAAATTCGTAAGATTAGTTTTATTTCAATGCTAATTCGTAATTCCATTACTTGCAACATGATTTACCTACGGCCTACAATTACCAATCCTGTGCCCCCAAAATTTCGCCAACGATACACATTTTTTGAACGCGTCCGCGAATCCTGTGATTATGCAGGTTATACACCTTTCAATTAGATTCCCACATGACAATAGAGCTGCCCGCATTGTCCCGGTGAAAGCCCGGGTTGCCCCGCTATCAGTCTAATAATTTCCATTGTCTTATACTGAGGGGGGGGAGCAATTAATACGGCAGCTCTCTACGCGTGGAATCTGGTCACCGAACGCGCAACGAAGAGATTGTTATTAAAATAAACAGGATGTTTCAGAGAGGGTTTTTTAATTTGATTATTATATCTAAAAAAATAATAAATTTAAAAAAATATCATCCCAACAAAATTACGATTGTAATTTTTAATTGACATCAAAGAAAGGAAGAGGTTCTCAATTCGATTGTATTTTTTATTATATAATTAATATCCACTTATTGATTTCTTATATTTACGCAAATACTACACATTGAAATAAAACAAATTTTTAGGATTTATCGCGTTTATATTCTGATTTTACGTTCCCGTACCATTGCAAGACCTCAAGACACAGTGAGCTCTTTCTGCGTAGATCGGACCGCAAGTAACAACTAAATATGAGGGTACCCCCGTCAACCTATGACACCAGGACGTCAACCACCCCAGTCCTCCCGTGACCATGATTGCTGTAAAGCAGCCGAAACGTCGGGAACGTAAAATCAGAATATAAACGCGATACTACAATATATACGCGAACTAAAAATTTGTTTTATTTCAATAATATCCACTTTTTTTCTTATCAATGAGTGTCTTTAAGTTTTTGATTTATGTAAATATATTTGTATATTATAGTATAATTGTTGTCCATATACCCACTATTAAATGACTTATCCATCCTTTATTAGATTTTTGTTTAAAATTATTAATCGAAAATTTTGACTACACAAAATGATTATGAACAATGATGATGAAATGATATTTTTTATGAACAAAGCTTTCCACTTGAATAAGGGTTATTTCAATATTTTCATCGACATTGACGTAGCAAAGAAAATTCCTAAATGCAACACAAATAATTAGCTGTGAAGCTAGCGCGTCCCATGTGACATACAGAGTTTAAGATTGCAGAGCTTATCTTCGGATTTTCTAGATTTTCTTGTTTTATTTGGTTTAATTGCTGGGCTTATCGTGAATTTAACAAACAACAACAACATTACTGGGATAGTTTTTGTGTTCATTATAATTTGTCGTTTGCAAAATTTCGAACTGATTCACGTCTGCATGATCGTCTAAAATTAATTAATCAATAACGAAATAGGATTTCACTAATGGGGTCATAGTCAATTTCATACAAATCTATCCATTCATACAAGCAATAGGTACCTATTTGCACATTAAGGTCTTAAGATTGAATTGTGTTCGGATTGTTATTTTAACATCTCTGACATTAATTTGGGGCAGAAAAAAGCCTGAAAAATTCTGACAAATGGTCTTAGACCTTTAGATTACCGGTAATCCCGGAGGGCCATCGCTCCATGTAAATATCGGTAATCAATCCATACAAAGGAATGGCGAATAGGCTAGGAGGAAGAAGAGTCCATGATTAGCTGGACCAACAGGGTTATGTTAAACCATTCGAAATCGATATCGGAAATGGAATCGAAAACTTCCGAACTGGATTACCGGAATTGCTATTAAAATTTCCAAATTTGATTATATTCGATGTATCTTGATGACAATACCAAATCGATGTTTTAAAAAGTTTCCTTCGGAATGCTCGTCGGGACTGACACCAACATCGGAAAGTTTCAAATCCGTTTCCGATGTCAATTCCGAATGATTTAAAATAACCCACCTGATATGTGACGCGTTAAGACGTGTAGGATCTAGATAAATGTTCGTCGTCATGTTTACCATTTACGACCCACGTGTGTTTATTATAGGATGCATTAATAATGCAGTGACGCTCGGGCGGAGATGGGGGCCGTCGGATGGAGCACGGTGGATGGTGGCTGCCACCGCCAATCATATTAAAATAACCCCTCTACGGAGCTAAAGTCGCATCATATTATTACCTGTATAGTAAATGTGTATATTTTAATATGTGTTTAGTACCAAAAGTATTTAAGGCTTGCTTTGTTTTGGTGGAGCGGTTATGGTAGTCTTCTTATTTTTTTAGGTTGGCAATCGGCTAAAAAATAGTGCCAGTATTGCCAGTCTCGAGTAATTCTTGATAATTATTATTGAATTATATGTACCCCTGATGATAATGATAATGTTGATGACGATGATGATGATGAAATGTATCCTCTACCCCTAGCAGTAAAGCTGTGGATACTTTACTGAAAATTTACAGGACAACTTGGGAGAACTTGAAAAGTCATGTTATTCTATTTTATTTCAATTTGCTTCGCTCGTGCACATTTAATGCTTAACATCCAACTAATATTACACATTATTAATATTACAATATCCGGAAAATGGAACAGATACCCAGCTTATTAGTAGGATTCTAAGAACAATCAGTTACAAAACCCGTACCATTGGTATTCCTCAAACGGCCGCAACGCACAGGTCGTGAGTCTCCGCAGCGCGTGTCGGCCGCATCGCTTTGAGCCTTTGACACCGCTAACTGTCGATTGCGGCGTGAATATTAAGTGAGAACCTGTGGTAGGTGCCATTGATGGTAATCTATGCGATGACAAAGATTATCTACGTTTTCGTGAAATTCGTGAGGATATAATGAAGCGTGCTCAAAAAACAATGGACGAATATTGAACAAGCACCGACGGCGGTCTCATTTACTTTTGATACAACCCTTCATCCTCAAACCTTCATCTTCATCCGTAACTTCAGCGGCGCTCCAACCTCTCCTTGCAATTGCTAAAGCCGGCGAGTAACCAACTCAATTCAACGTAACATAACACGTTGCGATGTGAGCATTCTCATAGTCAGTAAAGCGAGGCGAGCTGCTTGCCACAAGCTCCGCGTGCTGCACCGTTTTTTGGCTGGGCCCTTTGAGAGTCACATTACGCCTCCATTTTGGGTCAGTATAGCTCGGAGAGTCGTCGCGAGCGCACAGTCGGGAGTGCATGTATATCGACTGACTGACTGCCAATGTGGAGCACGGCCCAGCACAGAGTTCGAAACGAACAATGATACTGGGCCCCAAGTCTGCTAACACAATCGATTCATAATCGAACAGCAACCGCATAGTAACTGTCACTTTTGACAGATATCCCATACAATATCTTAGCAGACTTGGGGCCCTGGTTCGTCGGCCAATGCCGTAACGTATAAAACCTACAGCAGGGTTCGTCGCGATAACATTTTCGGTCAGTCGCCGACTTAAGACTTAATATGCTGCGGGAGACGAGCAGGCTGCCTGATTCAAGGTATCATACGATACAAACAAAAGCACTAAGTATACTAGTATGTATCTGCAACATGAGAATATGCGACCAAATCTTCGTATTCAGTGAATTCCATAATCGGCTTCGTTACTCCAAACTGCATCATACAGGTTGGGGAAAATGATCTATGTTGGTCAGTCTGTTGAAAGGCCACGTGACCTTTAGCCTTCACTACCAACAACCAGCCTATATCCAAAATGTCTAACGTGTATGCATCACGTTCAGAAACCATTTCCAATTGTCACATCTATCTAACGGACATACAATGATTATTTACAAAACTTACGAAAGTGGGTCGACATCTTCAAGAAGAAAGGATTATGATGGGACAGGCCGTAAATCCCTGATTAATCCGGGGATTTCAGGATCTTAACAGAAACAGCTGGGATTCTCCGCGGAAAAATATTACGTTACGAGGCATTAAAAACGTAGTACCTACTCGGAATAATAGCAAAATAAGTATGTTTTAGGGGATCACGGGACAGGGTGTTCTTATATTGTTAAATAGAATAAATAATACTATCGCCAGATGAACATACCAACTATACGGTCCCAACACTAAGCAACACTTGTATAATGGGTACCGTACAACGGACTGGGGGTGAACCCAGTATATATTACATAAATAGATAACATCCATGACTTGGGTACGAACATTCGTGCTCATCACACAAAGTTTGTCCCTATCAAGATTCGAAATCGGGACGCTCGGCACAAAAAGCAGGGTCACCAACTGCGCTAATCAGGCCGTCAGAAAGTAGAAGTAGAAGGTAAACAGTTTTCATCATCATTCAACCACTGGGTTATAAGCATTGCATTTTTTTTGGAATAGCTTCAGAACTAGGCTTAGAAATTAGGTGTGTTTTTAAATGATTACAGATTAGTCAGTGCTTTAATCATTTAAATATATCTATAAGTCCAACCAAAATTATTTTTAAAATAAAATCCATTTATTTGATTAGTACTTTGTAGGTTCCGTTCGCCATCAGTAAATGTTTAGTGTGCGTACATAGCGCCATCATGCGGAACGATTAGAAACTAGGGTGTTTCCTTTGGATGGACAAAAGTAGGGATGATTCTAACTCTTGTAAAATAAAATAGATGGCGTTTACCTCCATGTAAGGGTAATAAGCGCCACCTATTTTACTCTTTTAGGTAAGTATTTTCCCATAATATTCTATTATAGAAATGATAAAGTATTGGTTTTCTAAGAGCCTTTTCCACAATGTGCTGATAAACCCTATTCACAAGTTATTTGATACATGGCCCATACAAACTCTGTCACATAAGTAGTGGATATGGATTACCTCTAAGCACATAGAAGCAGGCCCTAGATGTAGGATTTATTTGTATTAGTTATAATGTTATCCAAAAGGTACACGAAGCAAATATTATACATTTAAGTAGTATTTTTGTTGGCTACAATTTTGCTAGTAAGGCTTTTTTCAGATTTTAATTAAGTAGTTGTATCAACCTGTATATTTATTATACTGAATTAATCTTTGTAAGAAATCAGACAAATATTCATATAGCCATAAATAAGTAATTACATTAATACCATCGAAATGTTACCCCATAATTTGCGTCTATTAACAAAGTTGACGTTGACGCGTTGCATTGTTTAAAGGGTATGGAGAAAGCAATCTCGCATCAACGTGACAGACAGACAGACAGACAATTTGACTTGGTGTTTATTAAATTTGTGCACGATGTTCACGACACGGAATCTAAGAGCTGTTATTGTTGACTGTACACCTACTTATGCAGAGGTGTAGGTTTATTTGATGGATAAAGTTATTTGTTTTCATACAGTTTCACACGCGAATATGAAAGAAGATATTATAAAAACATGTGAAAATCTATGATTCAATGCCTATTTTACCCAAGCACATACGATTTTTAACCCTAGGAACCTGGGGATACAATAGAAGCACAAGGCTTCTTATATTTACGCGAATACTACACATTGAAATAAAAGTAGTTATACGGATTTGATTGCGTTTATTTTATATTTTTTTACGTGCCCTACGTAAACAACAACTAAATATGAGGGTACCCCAGTCCTAACTACGACACTAGGACGTCTAACACCTCAGTCCTCCCATGACTATGGTTGCTGTAAAGCAGCAAAAAGGTCGGGAACGTAAAGAACATAAATAAAACGCTATAAAATCCCTAACATTCGTTTTGTTTCAACAATAGAGGACGAATATTTTTTCTGAACATAGGTAGATGTAATAAATATTAAGTGTAAAATGCAGAAAATTCTAGTTGGTAGTACTTATGGACTATTTTTTTCTCCCTCCTGCAAAGTTACATGCACTAAATTAATAAAAGATCTACTTACTGTCATCTAAATTCTTGAACGATCCGCTTACTAGCACCTAAGTTCCTCACACAAAGTTTTCATCGAATTTCGGCAAGTGGACAGCGGTGAGCGCGAGCCACTCGAATCGCCTTTGTCCCGCACTTAATTAACAAGTTTAGCAGCCAGCCACTTAATACTGTCCTGAGACCACAGCTGAAGTGCTTGCCCGATGTATAGTGTTTACAATGTTAGATGGTTCATGAAGAAATTCATGGGTAAAAGACACATTAATAGCTCGAAGAACCGGTGGCCGTTGGGACAGAGCTGTCTCTAATAGGGGGTACGACTTGGAAGTTGTAGTGATAGACGGCCCTTCACTAGTTGGATTCATCATATCACACGCGTCGCAGATAGCCGGTGGATGCGAGTAGGGGAGGACCGTGATGTGAGGAAGGCATTGGGAGAGGCCTATGCCCAGCAGGGGACATCTTTCGGCTGATGGATGAATGTATGGAGATTGGAGAAACTACAGGGTTGGGAGATGAAATTACCTATAACAAAATGTCATGAATATTAGTTTAATCACAGACTTATTAGAATATTCAGACAACATTCGGCGTAAGTTAAATGTGAAGGTTAAAAAACTCTGGTCTAGCATGTTGTTAAAATGGTAGACCTGAGTTTTTTTAGGCTTCACTTTTACCGTACGCCGTATGTTGTCTGATTATTCTAACAAGTCTGTGTTTAGTAGTTATAAAGTTTGGAATTATATCTCGATGGGATCGGGATGTTTGATTAAAAATGTATCCACCCCACACATGGCAATTAATTTCTTAGATGTTATTTGAAAGTGTTAATAGATTTCGTTATCTTTCAACTATTTGGAAGCTGTATCTTTAAAATTTATAAAAAAATACAATGGCATTATAAAACACTTTTCTTACGAAAAATGCTTCGTCATACCATTGTGAATTGATACTAAAACTTTTATAAATTTGAAGGTAACAATTTAGTAGGTATTGCTATAATATATACATTGAAAGAGATTAATACCGCACGTGGTTGCATGCCGCCAAATAACATTTTCGGGTCGAGTCACCTTCGTCCGTAGGAGAATTAAATACCCTCGAGATACCCTACACGTGACCCTGGGTTGTGCCAACTAGGTGACAACTCTACTGGTGGTAGGCTTCGGCCGTGGTTAGTCACCACCCACTGAACAAAGCCATGTCGCCAAGCGGCCTAGCCGTGTTCCGGCATGATGTTCGGTGTTGCCATTCATGGATAGCGGGTCAGATCAGCTGCGCTGCATGTGCCTAGTGAATGTAGCGTCTCGATCTACTGCCGCCTTCCTACCTAGGCAAGTATGCTCCATCGTAGATCTCATCATCACTTACCATCAGGTGAGATCGAGATCAAATACTTGCCTATAATGTAATAAAAAAAAAAAATTTTTTGTTGAAAATGAGATTGTTACTCAAATTAAATAAAAACCTCTCCAATACAAGATAGATGCAGTCAAAGCTATAAATACCAATATTCAAAGTCGGTATCTACTTATTCATTTTAATGAATAAATTGGGTAATCTCCAAAATATCAGTAAAAAATGTCTACAGAATACTAAAATACCAATGTGGCCAACATGAGGGCAATTTGTAAATTATTCCTGGCGTATGCGGCGCCTATTAGGACATCTTGATAGCTGCCTGTCGACTTCTTTCAACATCTATTTAAAAGCTACTGGAAAACAAACTCTATTAGTCATACACAAACTTAAAACTTCATAATTTTCAACGTTAACACCCAAGTAATAAAAGTTTTCTGAAAGTGGTTCGACGGCAAATTTGAATATGTCGAACCCTCAGCGAGTATTTATGGCAACAGCAAAACCAGCCCGTTCTGACCCCCCTCGCTTCGCCCAGTTCTTTATACCTTCACTATTTTGGGAGACGGTTTCCAAGTTGCAAGGGTTCATATCGGACTGGCTAAGCGATCGTTCGAAACCATTTTGTTATGACGCCAACATCAAAAGCTCTGGATATACGCTAGCTTATTTTTAAGTTGGAGATACAGTACATCGGAAGCGAAATGCCATGTACAATCTATAAGTGATTTATTGTTTGAAAATTATGGTTTCGGATAAGGATAAGCTTCTGTATAAGGAAACTGGTATTTTTGGAACACAACAAATGAGCTCTGGTTATAGTTTATTTTACTAACATCCATAGTATTATATGGACTTTTATTTAGCTACTGAAGGAAGATTTTCCCTTTGAAGAAATAACAAAACATTTGGTAAGTCATCCAGTAATAACTAATTATTATTAAACTTGAACATGAGTAAGGAAAATTACATCGGCTTGAATTATAATATGAACTCTATAATTACAATTGCTCGTTACGTACTATATTCAGACCTATCCCTACGTACATGTAAATCATTATGACTATATGATGGTGAACCATTAGCTGTAAGTCTTTGTGCATGTGACAGCGCAATGATCACCCTTGATTAATTGCTAAGAGCTTAGATAAAGATCTAATGGCTAATCAGACATATACAGCCACTGAGAGTATATGGTATGTTATCAATAGGCGACTTATTATCTATATAATTCTAGCCCTTTTTAATGTCCCACTGCTGGGCATGGGCCTCCCCTCAATGCGAGGGGGATTAGGCCATAGTCCACCACGCTGGCCCAGTGCAAGTTGGCGGACTTCACACATCTTTTCGAGGGGTTCTCTCAGACATGCAGGATTCCTCGCGATGTTTTCCTTCACCGTTTAGCAAGTGATAATCATGGTTGAAAATGAGATTCGCACATGAAATGCCAGAGGTGCGAGCCGGGGTATGAACCTGCAATCCTCGTTACAATACTCGAGGCAGGCGTTCTACCAACTTGACTATCACACTTATTACGTAGCCACATTATATGGATGCACTGAAGGTGCCCGATACAGGGCACTTCTGTCTACCCCTTCGAGAATTTAAGGCGCGATGATGTGTCTTATAACTACAAGCAGTTACAGCACGACAGGCGTTCTTAAAACGTTCACATTGAATCTTTCAATAGTTTTGATGTGTGTTCACATTCAAGGAATAATATAGTTCGCTGTAGGGAAAGGATCTCTCGTTGCTTTGTCGCCGTAAGGCGCTATTTGCGGGAAATTATATTATGAATCAAGCACATTATTGGATATGAACCACAAAACACGAAAACCTAAATAACTTCAATCTCTACTATGCTATTTTGTCGTCATCTAGAGGCTTTATTAATCTGCAATGATATTGTAAATGGTTTACGAGACAATAGTTGCTTGTAGGTAATTATGTTTTGTAAAAATTATTACTGAACTAAATTAAACTCAAAACATTAATTCTTAGTCTTGTGCGTACATTACGACCATGTACTCGTATAAGGATTCGATAAGTCCACTTTAGACTTTGACTGTGGACAGTTTTCTCTACATATATTTCCACCACCAAATCAATCCAAGTGACAATTACGATGCCTTTGTGATTCGATTACCAGTCAATTGTACAAGTAGACTTGAGGCCTTAATTCCTCTTTTACCAATTTTGGCAAGTCAAATACTTACTGTTAATTAGAACACTTAGAGATAAGAAGCTCCAAAACAAAGTACCAAAATCATCGCCATGTCGTTTGCCTTTATTAGAGCCGACGAAGTTCAAAGGGGCGAGACGAGAGACGAAACGAATGCTGCGCCAAAAACAATAAATCAAATCGTCGGGCGCAGCAACAGTAGCAGTGCGGGGGCTGGCAAAACTTTCATTTCATTCCCGCTTCGCGGAGTGCACTTTAGTTGAAACATCGCACCTCTACTACATGCTCTCACTTGTTACTCATTTCAAACTCGACAAGGAAAACATATCATCGACAATCTGGTGAGACTGGCAAAAAAATCCTGGATCTAGAATGCACGAATGTGGCAAGCGTGGCACGAGATGTATGGTCATAATCGGCGAAAATATGTTCAACATGACAAAACGTCCCAGACTAAAAACTTCACATGCTATACCGATAATTTTCGGGACTATTTCGACAGTCACTTAGATAAAAAGTGATTTACAGCGTAGTAGTGGAGAGTGTATGTTGCAATTGAATCTACAATAATTTCAATGATTATGTTAAATTATTCGTCCAAGGTTCAAAAGTTTAGTCATCTTTTCATTTTTTTTTTTTTATTTTCGTTAGAAGAATGTTACCATGTTTGCTTTCCGAAAAAATATATAAAAAACAACACTACTGCACTAATGAGGTTGTCAGTATCCCCCTAAACATTTCGAAAGAGACTCGATGCCCACCTGTTTCAAACCGTTAGTACTATGTACTGTACACTCGTGTACAGTCCCAGAGTCCGGGGCAGAACCGCTTGTCCGGGCGCCACATTAAACCTGGACACTTGCACCATAGATTGTTTTTAACGTCCCAAATAGTACACACATACTTAGCTCCATCTATATCTGTACAATAGGTAGGAACTACTCGACAGATAAGTTCAAGTTACTGGACTAAGCGCATCAAGCATGGAAATTCTGTCAGGCTGCTTTTTTTTACATCATTCTCTAGTTGAGATTACTGATTTTAATTGTGTTTTAAGTTACTATTGCCATAAAGTAAACAGTAGGTCAAGTACGAATATATAACCTTGACATTTTTAACCCTTCAACTTCCCGCCAAAATTCCTACAATAGTTTCATGTCTATTTACTTTTTTTTTATTTTTGCAGATGGCAGTGTTAGGCTAAGTTTTTAATAGCCACATGTACTATTTTTTTATCAGAGGTAACAAAACGCATATTCAAAATCCCAACCAACACTTGACATGTATTTACATACGTTATTAATTTACTTGTGTCCTATGAAAGCTATCAATGTGCTCCTTTTTACCGTTTTAATATACTGCTTAAAATGCCGGACAGCCAGCATCCACTCAGTCAGATTCGCGTCACATTTGCATGTGAAAGCCATAATTTTGCGACACGGAAAATTTAATCTTTTCGCTAATTAAATGAGGTCCCGCTCCGCTGACCTAATTAACGGGTGACAGGAACGTTGCGCGACCGTTTCTAATTATGCTTTTGTTGTTTTCACAGGTACGTACCGTGGTTTCGGCGGCAATTTGTGAGTACAATAAAATCGTACTTGGCGGCAATTATACAGTGGTCTTTATTCGAAATTTAAATTATTTTTTCTTTTTCTGGAACAAAAAGAAATAACGAACATTTTTATTCCAGTGAAGATTATGTAACTTGCATCATAGACTAGACATATAAACTTTTGGCAAAATGTTTGTGATTTTTTTTAATGATCTGTACGTCAAGTGCGAGATTATTCGTGAGCTAACTGCATAGTTTATAGTTTACGTATTTAGACACATTGCATGGAGAATTGGAAGTTTTAAATACTTTCCGCTAGAGGCGCTGTTCAATTTGCCATAAAATGTGTATATAATACGTGCAACTATAAACTATATAGTTAGCTTACGAATAATCTCGCACTTGACGTATTGTGCAACAGATTGACACCACAGATGAGTTATATTCTATTTACGAGTATTTTGGCATCCTTTTTCTATCATCACCAATTCGTATTTAAACATAACATTAAAACCCCACATTGTCAAGCATCGGAATTCAGATAAACTATACGGCAATGTACGTACTAGGAAAGCATTTTCCTGAGGAGCGCTAAGGAGCTTCCCGCTATCTTCACAGAGACATAAAGCTTGCAGCAAGGACAGCTATGCACTCAGGACTTCTAGTACAATACCGAAAGACTATTAGCAGTCTATAAAATTAGTAACAGGTGATAATATACCTTACGTCGTAAGTCACAAGGCAGTTATGTCGCTAAAACATATTTCTAGTTGCAAAAATACCTTTGTCGTATTGTCAACCTAACTATGTTTGTTTTGCGCGTTCGAAATACGATTTTCACCCTTATTCCAAGTCTTTAAGGACTGTAATAAATACATGTAAAAGCCTAGAGACGCAGGCCGTTATAGTTTATGGCATATTAAAATCTTAGTAGTAGGTACTCATTTACTCCATCTTAGGATCTGATGTCTGAGAAAAATTGCACCGTCAACTTTTTAATGCAACGTTAAAAGGCTGTTTTAATTTAATATTACAGGTTGTTATAAGCAAAGGGTAGCTTTACAGTGTAATATGAACATAATTTACTGATAAGCTTCATAAGCAAGAACCTAAAGATACCGTAAAAAAAAGCACAAAGTTGTAAAGCACAAAGTTGATAAATTGAACATCGACATTGGTTCATATATACAAATTATATTGATAACTATTTTAATTAAATTTAAACAGACTCATGAAGCATTAGCATAATTAGGCTTCATAATAAATGTCTATTGCATACTGAGGATATTTTAAGATAACTACTCTAATTAAGAATGATAAGATCCTGTTCAAAGCAAGTACAAACCTCGTATATAAAGATATTGGACAACACAAGCCAACTGTCTATAAATCGGATCCGCAATCGGATGGTCCTAATCGTGGCTTTATTTCTGTGAACCGCAGTCTTAGCTTTGTGCTGGCTGTTATCGGCTCTCTTCTATTTTCCTCCAGCAAGACCCAGTGGTTCAGAAACAATGGCATTGAACATTAGTAATGGGATCGCGAAGTCTCAAGAAGCTCTTGAACAACATTTTTCAATAAAGTATTGTGGTTACTGGTTTGGTTTAATGGATAAGCGATGGGGATGATTGGTATTTGTGTGGTTGCAGTTTGAGATAGTTATTCGACCGGTTCACACTATAGAATATAGTTTATCTTACTATGCTCAGAATAGAAAGCAGACCTTAATTAAGGTTATGTAGGCCAAAATACACTTTATACTAATAATGTCAGTTTATCACCGAATCGAAGTGTAATTACATTGAAAAGAGCGGGCAAGAAGATAATGGTTACTCTTCTTAAGTCCAATTACTCACATCTTCTCTCGCGTCTTTGTTCCCCGTTGACTATAATCTGGGTGTTTTGAAGTCCAGAGTGAACAGGTACCTTCTAGGCAAGTATGCTACATCGTAGATCTCATCGTCACTTACCATCAGGTGAGATCGAGATCAAATACTTGCCTGTATCGTAATAAAAAAAATCTTATTTCATCTCTTAAAGAAGAGCTTCCATCAGGACGTAATCAGCCGTGTCCAGTGTGACCACTCAAGTCACCTGCTGTGGACTTAATATGTGCAAATTGGGTTCAGAGATCCTATCCTAACGCAGTGGATTTGATGTGATCCCACTCAGTCAATGGAGATCTTGTTGAACTTGATGTGTACCTTGTGGCTTGAATGCCTGCACGAGGGAGACTTGGAATGCGATCGCGTCTAACGCGATTAATGTAGCCAAATACCTATTGAATAAGGTCTTAATATTGTAAAAATCTACAGCGTACACACAACAGCGATACATTGTAGACTTTATTTCCATTTTTTTCTTTAGTCCGTGCAGCTATTTTAGTTAACTCTTTCGAAATTAGTTTCTTCATGTTTATCAATCTTCAATTATCAACATAGTGTGGAGTGGTTAAAAGAAAATTATTTATTAATGCGTTCTTGCATTATTGACTCTTCAAAGCTTGAAGCTTCAAGATTAATGGGTTTTGATGTACACACAAACGGAATTGTAAACATACATGTACGTGTTGCAATAGGCACTCCAATCTTAGTGCATATGCACATACTATTACATTATAAGTTCAGCTGAAAGGATTTACTAATTTGATAGATATTAATAATCTGTAAACAATTACTATAAATAATTTGACTGATTATTTGTTTGCCACTTACACACAATTTATAGATCAAGCATTTCTTTATATTTTGTGCTCCATCTCCGAAACTGATGCCTTCTAAGTCCACATCGACGACATTTCAATTAAAGCTATTTCGTATTCTATTCCTTCTACTCTCAACAGCAAGCTACCCAATAAAATGTAATTTAAACTTAATTAGTATGCCAAACTAGCAAACGCTTTGTTTACCAAAAAGCAAATATTCAAAATACTAAAGCATTAGGTTCTATAGGTTCTATATTTCTGATTGAAATATTTCTATACTTTCATTCACATTTTGTTGATTTCTATTAATTTTCTCATCTACAATTTTAATTTTCGCTTCTAAATTATGGAAACATTTAAGCCCATTATTCTTAAGTGCTTATGTTATGGCATAATTGTTATTATCCCTAAGTAATCTAGGTCCAAACGGACCAATTTTGACTGTTACGATAACAGGCTAACAAGGGAAGCATAACAGTTACAACAGTGATCCCATCCTGTTACATTTATTGTTATTATCGCAATAATGTAACAGTTGTTAGTAACTGTTATGGATAACGATGAGATGGGAAAGTATGTAAAGCAGGTGATAATGAAGGAGCTTAAGTATCGTTATTATTGTAGGAACATTATATTTTGGCTTAACTATTTTATTTCAAAAGAGGTATTTTTAATCAGGTAAATTTGAATGGAATTAGATTTTATTGAGAACAGACGAGGATGCAGAATTAGCTCTTTGAAATTAATCTTACTTATCGCAAGATCATACTCCACCAGAGGCCACTGCAGAATCTAATCTAATCTAATCTATCAGCCGATAGACATCCACTGCTGGACATAGGTCTCCCCCAACGACTTCCACACATCACGGTCCTCCGCCACTGCACTGCAGAATACGTAGTACCTACTTCAGACGTCATTCCATAACTATGGACAAGTACAAAAATGCTGTTTTACTCAGACACGTAGAGAAAAAAAATACATTCCACGCAAAGGTATCATCATTCAGCCAATGGTTTTTTAAAGCACTTGTCTGTGTTGCCGTTGACAACTTTAACCAAATGAACCTCAACAGACAATATCAACACGCTGTGAATTAATTAAACACGGGCACACATGCGTGCTACCGCGTGACGTGTCGTGTCCATCGTGAACACGTGCTATAAATCAATCAAGCGACGCTCGCTTCATTGGGCAATTGTGTCCTGGTATTTTTATTTTCCTGTTTTTGACCTTTGGGGGTGGAAACATGTTGATTGATTTGTGTGTGCTATTATGGGTTCCTCTTTGGTCTTACTAAGATTTTTTTAGTTACTTTATCAAATTAAATACTTAGTCTATTCACAAAACAATATGATGCTACTGGTCACACCAGCCACCACCATGTAACATTGTAACATTTTAATTTATGGCTTATTTGGTAAAATGCGCTGTAGATCATTGCCCCCTACTATAAGTTTTCGGTGTCGTCCCCGAGGCCCGAAGTCACGCGATGTCGAGACTCGAGTACCTACCGCAAAAAGTGACAGTGCCGACACTGACAGCTCGGTTTGTTTTATGCAACTTCGGGAATAAACTTTAATGTATTTGCTTTGCTAATGTGTTTTTGTTGGAAATACGGTGGAATTTTAAAAGGGCAATTTTAAAAGTACGAAAAAATAATCCAGTCCAATCCAATTTTTCGAGGCAGTTCTTCGTGATGATAACCTAATACAATACAGTTATATGTGTAGTGAAAAATGAGATTAAAAAAAAGAGAATCATACCTATCCCGATTGGAAAAAAAGCTAGACGCAGCATTAACAATTATCCGATTTTCTCAATCATAATAGAGAGGTACCTAACCAAATGATGATGAATTAAACAGAAAGCCAATGTCTGCTTAGCTAGAAATTAATGCTTACAGAATCTGCTGCCAGGCATGGTTGTCAGGGGCAAGCACCCGTGTGTGGTGAAAAACTAATGAATCTGAAAGCCCGTCACCGGAGCAGAACTGACAGCTGTCAAATCATGTCTGCCTGGTTCTAACCTGGTAGGGATGATTTTACGTGTGTAGAAAAACCTTGGATATCATCAGACAGGCATATACCCTCAGTATATTTCCAGCTATTGAGATATGGCGCTTCCCAGCTATTAAGATAGACCCATTCAGTTATTTTTTTAGTCAATGATTTGGCAATACTTTGTTGATGCTATTGTCGAAATTAACGATGTTTTTTTGTTTTTGTAGTAGGGGCCGTACTTTTTTTGAACTAGACTTTATTTATGCACCATTTCCGCAGAGGGGACTTTGACAAATGCCAGCAAATTTTGCTTCCGCCGATTTCCTATACCTTCATGTGTCCGTGGGCAGAGGGCGTAACTACCTATAATTCTCTTCTCTCTGTTCCCTCATTCTTAGAGTCTGATGCTACGCCAACCTGACACGATCGGAGAGAGAGATCAGGCGCATAACCGACACCTTTACGTGCTCCGCGAAGTACGAGGAAGGAATCATGTTTGTAAATGAGATTCCCACTTAAAATCCAGAAATTCCAAGTCCGAGCCGTGGGTTTCAACCTCGAAGGGTCGATTCCAAGAAGAACGTTCTAAAAGAGTTTCCCTTTGCCACGAAACTGTTCATTGTACAATCAGAGACAGAACAGTCAACACTTTACGCCTTTAATTAAAACTTGAGATTCATTGTTCGGTATAATTTTATAGCGTTACCGCCTCGCTGATGACGGGTGTGCGACCCTTAACTTTGCAATTAATAAGAGCTATATTTTACTGTTGAAGATCTGACGCGAGAATAAGGTCAGTAAATAATTAATTGTTAATTAAAATTAGGTGTTAAATAATCTTTAGCTCATCTGTAAGGTTAAATAAATGGACGAAATTAATTATTTCCAATGAATAGATCTATAGTACGCTGTACTATAGATCTAAGCTCCAATCCAAGCTATAAATTGAGACGTCCTCCTTTTTGAAACCGGTTCAAAATCCATTCACTTGTATTTGCGTGATGCTCACTCAAATTTACAAACAAATACTTTTTTATATATATATATATATTTTTATTACATTATATGCAAGTATTTGATCTCGATCTCACCTGATGGTAAGTGACGATGAGATCTACGATGGAGCATACTTGCCTAGAAGGTACCTGTTCACTCTCGACTTGAAAACACCCAGATTGTAGTCAACGGGGAACAAAGACGCCGGCAGCCATGATGAAATTAAACATATCCTGGTTAGTAGGATTTTTTACATTAATGTGTTAACACATTTCTTTATACAATTCTGAAGATTTTCTTTGAGTACGTAGTTACTCAAGGATGGCGGTGATTGAAATCAGTAGCGATTTCAATTAAAATATTTCAATCTAAATTTAAATTTATGAACCTGCAAATTTTAGTCTAGAAACCAGTGGTTGGCCCCCTTAGATATAAAAACAAACCACCTGATTACAGTTCATCTTCCATTGTACTTCCACTGGCCGCTGTCTACCCCGTTATGATGTTATTTCTCGCGCAATGAATCTCAAGTTTTAATTAAAGGGTTGAAAAGTGTCGTCGGGGCGTCGCCTTTTCGCGCTGAAGGGATCTGATTGTGTTGTTTTGAGCAGTTTATATCCCAGAAGTTTAGGTGAACCTCATTTTTGGAAGCATTTTTTTCCTCATTTTTATTCGTCTGTTGACGAAAAATTAAACAACATTAAAAATAAATAGGTACATAAAACTTCTATAGGAGCATTATTTTCTCATTGTTTGTATGTTAAAACGACTTGAAGTTATTTCCTTTTAATAAATGCTTTTGGCGGCAGATAATACGATTCGTCGCGACTTTCTTGCAGGAGAATACTAACAACACAAATACGTTAGTCAGGATTCCATATTTAAATTCTGATTGAAAACATTTCTTGTAGGTATTTTTTATTTTTATTATTCTGTGAGACCAGTTATGAATTGAGAAGGGAATGACGCGTCACGGGTCATCTAGAAAACAATAAAAGAAAATATTACTAAACACATTGTACAAAACCAATAAAAGATTACATTGTAAATGTCCACAAAAAATTTACGATGATATAAATCATAAACAAGCAGTTCCAGGACTCCTGCGATCGGGAGTTATTGTTTTTTAATTTGAAACAGACGGAAAGTGAAACGCGGTAAGACGTGTCCCCCTAATTTGATTGGTTGAGATTACGAATGTTATTTTAATAATTTACGAGTGGGCGTCATTTTTTGGACGTAAATATCTACCTTGATTTGTTATTGTTGATTTTCTACAAAATAAATTGGTATTATTAATTAAAAACGTTACTAACTTTTTCTTAAACAAATGAATTACCTTCGGTATTGATGTCAATAAAAAATAAACGTCTTTGACTCTATGGTTATGCTTAGGAACTTTGCTATAAATAGCAAAGGACATTGGACATCATCATTGGACATCATAATTTTTCTTAAAAGAATCACAGATAATATTAGTCTGGATATCAATTCAAAATTAAATTTAAATAAAAGTATCATAATTCCAAATTCAAATAATGTTCCATTTTACAATTTGTTCGACAATAAATTCAAATAATTTTAAAACAATAAAAAGAACGCACATGTATCATGAACGCGATGGCGTCTGTTGCTGCGGATTCTGAACGGATGGCTGCAGGCGGGGAGGGTATAGGCACTTTAAAATTTATCGAGTTTTCGTGTTCCATGCCCCAACGATCGTGCCCCTATCGGTGACATACTGTCATACGCTAGCGAAGACTGTGGCACATTGAGATCAGACGTTGAAATTAGTTAATCCGTTTCGAAGATACGAAGCCATAGGTGTTTTGTGCTTTGCATACATAGCTAGGGTTTGTTTGGCTATTACGGACTTTTGACCATTTGATCCGAAAATGTTATCCGATTTGGTACCGATCAGGTGTAATTAAAATTAAAAAAATATATAAGGTTTACCAAAAATAGTGTGAAATATTTTAATAGAGCTTACAGTAAGTTTTAAAGATAACATTACAAAAGAAATAAATTAAGTTATTAGTCATATTAAAAATGACATCCTGTACTGACCGCATGGAGAAAAGCTACTGGATCGCTTTGTTTAAAAAAAATCAAACATTTACGCAATTACTTTATACTTCAACGTGATCCATATAACTTACTGATTCATTAGTTAAATATTTACCACTAATTTTCTTATACCATATATATGTAAGTTTTAATCCTTGCTCTCAGTGTGATTCTGGTTTTAAGTATTGCTGTAGGGCTAATTGAAGCAAGTGTCTAAAAAGTATTTTAGGTACCTTTTTAATGGCACAACAAAATGTTGTTTTGATGTATATTTGTTTGAAATAGCTTAGTAGGTACTCGCGTAAAAAACATAAGTTTCAAAAATAATCTACCTATGGTTTAACATTAGTAACAATAAAAGTTGTTAAAAAGTTATTATTTATTATCTTCGTCTCACTTTCTTTAATATTTGGTTTAACCCTTAGTAGCCTGATTTACGAAAGTGATTTATTTTTAATATTACTGTGTTTAATAATAATGACATTTGATTTTTTTTTATTTCGTTGGAAAGAATATTATACAACAGTAAAATACGTATAGCCAACCTATAAAAAAAAACTAATAGTAATGTGAACATTCGGTTTAAAAGATTGGTATCAAAATTGAAACTCTAGGCTAATAAGGGAAAAATATCGAACCAATAACATGAATTAGTCGAATGTGTTTATTGCGACCAAAAAATGCATGTTCTAAATTCAATTTAAACATTTTGAAAAACGAATTTGAGAATTTGTGAGATCATTCTGGTGCAGCTTTAAAGAATTAAAAAAATGTAATGTCAGTACACATGTATGCTCAGAGTAGACACATACACGCTGTCCCATCCATACAACGTTAATGAGCGCTGAGCTGTCACCTAGCTGGTAAAAAGCGCGGGGTCGGCCGTGCAGACAAATAAAGATTTATTCCGGACAATGTATGTTAATTGCGGCTGCCAGGATCTGCTATGGTGGACGATGGTTCTGTAGTAAAAAGTTATTTAGATCCCAAAATTAAAGATAGGTGGTTTTTATACGGATGGAATATACTCACTACACAAGAAAGATCTTATATCAACTAAATTAGGAATATTTGTGACAAAACTAATAATAATATCGCCAATAATCTGATTCATCAGATTTTTCAGGTCTTAAGACCTGCAATATTAATCTTGACACCGGCAAAATACGTAAGGGTGTTATGCCAAAAAACAACGCAATGTGGTGTTGAAGTCCAAACGCAGCCATGATCCAGAGCATAGACATGAAAGAGAAGCAAAGATAAAACTGTTGTTTCTGTTAAATGCTCAATATTGTTTAAAGTTTTTTAATGTCCAAATATTTATTACTAGGTGTGGTACTATTGGTGGCCCCACTCCACTGCCCATGGCTTATGGCAACTGCCAAAAGAGTATGTCACAATGAGTCGATATTATCGATATATTAGCAGATATGGAGCCAAGTATTGATGTTGTAAAAGGCGCCAATGTCTGAGCTATTGGCGCTATTAAACAATATCGATTGGGTATACAGAAGGTACATTAACAAGCAAATCACGGCCCGCCAGCGACCGGAGTCCTGCCGACCAGCTCGTTAGAACACTGCAAACAAATTTGATTACCTAACGAGACAGAGTTAGACGTGTCCTAACATTTGTGCAAAGACGTCTCGAGCTGCAAACGAATTTAAACCCTCAACTGTAAACATGAAGGTGATATTCCTTCGTGAAGTAGGTGTGGTGATAAATGTTGATATTGTTAATGCTTGCAAGGGATTGTTGACCGTCGTTTCACGGCGATGAAGTTGATTTTCGTTTGTTAAGTAATCTGATGATGAATGTAGAAGTTGTGTAAGTTTGAAAGCTGGAACTAGTTGGGCGATGATAGTCAATGGGAACCGATTGACCGTTTTTAGAGCTTAAAACTGATTGTGAGCTTGTGTAATCATCCTTGTTATTGTGATCAATCCAATAAATCATTCAATATAGGCTTTGTCTTTTTTACCTGAAAAATGTAGGCAGATTATTAATATTAAAGCTTATTTTACGTAACTGAAGTGACAACGGGCTGATCACATTACCCGAATAATCACCACGATGAGACAAACGAAAGCTCTATATATACCAATCTTACGTACTCTCCTAAATTTCTTAGAGCTAATCAAAATATAATAAGAAGAAATTACTTTATCAATTACTTATTTTAATAAGGTACTGTGCGTTGAATGAAGTACACCCAGCTTATTACCATTGTTTCACGCAAAAAAAAAAAAACAAAGGTATCAAATTTGAATCCAGAAAATACAATTTTTTTATTCCAGCACTATCCATATGCAACGCCAATTGTATTCGTGCACGCATCCGCTTTCACACACGGAAGTTAATAAGAGACAAATTAACGGGAAAAATAAAAAAAAGTGTTCCAAAGTCAATGACACAATGACAGCTATTGTCGACCACTTGTGCCTCATTAGGAAGAAAAAAAAACAATTAAGCTGCCTCTATCTGAAACAAATTTATACTGCGTTCACTCAAAATTCAAAACGACTTTATCACAATTTAATATGGGCGATATTTCATTAATAATCTGTGAAAAATCTGCAAATTGCTGGTGGTTCTCCTTCGTCATACATACGTCGCTGGTAAAGTACTGGAGCCGTTCCTTTATGAGCATTGTGAACTTTATTCCGGTCGTCAATGGCATTGTTTTAAATCACCTACGGCCCAAAGGACCCCGAGTGTTCTATTGTACTGTCGAGATTAACGGGATGCGATCTTTAATATGTGTTTAAGGTAATATAATAATCGACAGATAAAAAAGAAATTTTACCAAGAGAGACATTCTATTTTTTTATATAATCGTCACACAAAAAAAATGGATTTAACATTCTCACCCGACAATCGATATAAAGTAAATAAACATCGATTTAATTAATCTCAATATTCAATCGAGTGGGGTGACTTGAACAACATGTTAATTGAGTATGGAATCGCCTAATTCGTTAATCTTACAGTCGATCCGATCGCGCTACCGCAATTGACTTGGTCTGGTTAACATTAATTTGTATCTCGATAAAAACTGAGGATAAAGATTGATTGTGTAATTCGGACTTTTACTTGACTCTTTAATCATGAATGTCGAGATGCGAGATATACGTACGGTAATATGGCCAGTACAATGATAATATGACAGGGGGATTTGGAACAGACCGGTGAACCAATGTGTGTATGCCAATTTAACACGGCTTTCGAATGATGTGCGGATTTCCTCCTTAATCCTCCCCCCTCTCCCTCTCCTCCTCCTCAATGAAATTCGTACGTGAAGCCGGAAAAATCCAGAGGTGCGAACCGGGGTTTGAATCTGCTCACCTCCAAAGTTAGCGTTCGACTAACTTGTTTATTACTGTCATTTTATACTTTTCTAGGAAATTTCCATTTACAAACGAATTAACTTCTCAATATTGGACTACATATTTCCATCAGTGGCGGTACATTTACTCCGAATTCACTCTAAACGAGGCATCCACTCCAAAAATACAAGTCGCCTATTACAAGGATTTATGGGGCGTACAGAGTGATTCTTTAAATTCAAGGAAAAAACCTTTTTTCAGGGCAACATGGTGTATTTACGATCGCTTTCCAACGAGCGCGCAAGTTGGACGTGATTTGGTACAACTAGTAATGTGTTTAGTGAGAAATCAAGCAATATTCGTTTCTTTTGACTGTAACTAAATATTCAAAATGATGTGTTCCCTTAGACATATAAGACAGTAGCAATCTGACTTATTTTTCAGTTCTGCCACTAACATTTGATTAAGAACGATAAGGCTTAGATTATCATTTTGACTTGCGACCTGGACCTTATTCCGCTAACTCAATTTCCGACTATTCCGACCAAAGACTATATATTTTTCACAAACCATCCATCTCAACGACCACAGTATATTCTCTATACAGTAGCTAAAACATCATTACGTATAGAATTCATGCTAATTGCGGTGGGGGGTGAGATGGTCCATTGACGGTGTCACTAGGAAATGGCTTTTAAGAAATGTAATAAATTATTCCGCGCCCGCCGTCGCCAGGTGACGCGGGAGCTTTATGTTAGTGTGTGCAAGCTATAAGATAATAGCGATTTGGTGCAGTATCCAACACCCTCACATATAGGGTACGGTTAGCTCTTACAAAACAATAATGAGAACAAAGTTCGCACAATAACGATAAACAAAAATATTGGTGTTTATATCGTAAATAAAGTTTCGTATTTTTTTTTCTAAAATTTTACATGTACGTACACGACCAAAGTTACAGTCCTTTATGTATAACGCCAATGACTTATTGACAACCTGAATAGCACAGTTGGTAGTGCTTGCCAACCCTGCTTGCTGTACTAAGGGTCCAGGACTCGAATCGTACAAAAGTAATTTGTAAACGTGGGAACTATGTGCCATTAACTTGTAATTATATCCTTAGGGTTAGCAGTCGTTTCACCAGCTACTCAAACCTGCCGAGCCGTCTCTACATTGATTTCACATACCCATAATAATAATACTGCTGAAAATGTATAAAATATTTTTAAGCATGGTTGCTTAAAAATATTTTATGGCCATGTCTTGTCTGTTCTTCTCCATTAGAACGGCGTTCCAAACGGGTGATAAAGTTGTAGCATTTTGTGACATTTCTGACGATTCATAGGTACTGTACTTAATAGTTTATATTAATAAAAATTATACTGGATCCCAGTGGAGCAATCTTTTTGTGATCAGCACGAATGTTTGTACCCGAGTCACAGTTGTTTAAAATATATATTCAGTAGTATATACTGAGTTTACCCCAGTCCATTGTACGGTACCAATAATAAAATAGTTGTTTAGTTTGGGACCGTGCAGTTGGTGTGTTTTACTGGCGATATTATTTACTAGCTGCGCCCTGCGGTGTTACCCGCGCAGGAACCCGTGTCGATCCTTTCCGCTATGAAAAATTCTATCCCACGGGAGCCATACATTTTACCGGGATAAAAAGTCTATGTGCTTTTCCGGGCTATAATCTATCTCTGTGCCAAATTTCATCCAGAACCGTTCAGCCGTTCTGGCGTGATTGAGTAACAAACATCCATCCATGGAAACTTTCACATTTATAATATTATAGTATAGATGTATAATAACAGTTGGTAGCTAAATAATCTTATAACTTGTGCCACAACATCGCGTCAGACGTACGACGTGCTCTCTTATCGTTCCCGGAATTCGTCTTTTACTAAGTAATTTACAAAAAAAGATATCTTTTTCAGGGGGACAATGTTTACTTTAATCATTGTGAGCGATTTACTGTGTCTGTGTTGATATTTATGTACACCTTTAGATAAGTGATGCGGTATATTTCACTTAGTAGGCATTTATGCAGTTCAAGCGTTGTTTAAATAGACCTTCAGAATTGAGCTTGAATAGTAGGTTCTAATGCTAGCTGGGTGAGTAATTGATTCATCATCATCACCATCAGCCTTTTGCTATCCACTGCTGGGCATAGGCCTCCCCCAAAACACGCGACTGAGTTCAGTATTCAGTTTCATGTATTGATTGTAATTCCACTGTTAGTTGGACATTTTGGTAAGCAATGCAGGTCTGTTTTGATCTGAGTTTTTTAATTTAATAAATATAAGTTTAATATAGTTCTAATTTATGCCGTTGTGATTGTTCAGTTAGTCTGTATCTACGCATCCATAGGACTTATACATTGTTAAACAATATAATTAGGTTTAATCAGTGACCTAGCTGGACTCATGACTCTACGACGTCTGCCAGAATGAATAAAAAAATACGAAGAGTATTAGAAGATATATATATGTTGTACTAATAGAAATGTAACTCAAGCCCAATATATTAAAGTCCTAATTCGAAGTATCTATAGGGACGCATCAATTCTCTTAAATAATTAAGGTTGTCGAGTGCGTGTACCCTGGGACAGGTGAGGGTCCTGTTACGTTAATCACCTCAAACTTCGCGATGGATTCATTTTATATGAGACGGGTTAGTGTGTTGTTGTGTTTATAGGGCGGTAATTGAATTAAGCAATTGAGGGGTAGACGCTCATTATTTATTTTGTGTCTACGTTTTGGCTAAGTTAGACTGCTCAATTTTTTCTTGTAAATATTTTGAATTTTACGCAGGATCAGAATCAATATAGGAATATTGATTCTTTGATATTATTTAATGTAGTTTTAGTTTTAGCAGGTACATTTCATTTTGATAGATATATTTAGAACCAAGGAAATATTGAACGTGGGTTGCCTAAAGACGTATTTAAAGTGTTCAGTGTATTTACATTTTCTCATTCAATAAAATGTAGTAATCACATTAAATAACAAAAAAAAACACTACAATAGCACGTTTACATTCAAGCGATCGACGCATTCAAAAAAAGAATTCAAATCGTAGTAGATTCAAATAAAGAAAAAAAATCAAAAGAAATTTCAACCCCAAAACTTCAAATCAACTGTTTCCCTTCAGAGCAGGGGCAGAAAGGACTTCCTACGTGAAAAATCGACGTTTAATAGGCGTCCAGCCATTTTGGAAATGGGGAACCGGAAGGGTGATGATTTACCATCTTTGGACGCAGGGTCAAATAGCACCAGGGGAGACGGTTGGCGATTCTGTAAAATCTTTTAGAAGTATATTCTAGCATGGTGCTTTGTTTGATTGGCAAAACATTTTTTGTGTGACCCAAAATTATAGAGATTTTAATAAAAAAAAATTAATAACTAGCAATTTTTCAGAACAAAATTGCTTTATAATGTCACAGTAAATGGACGAAATATTTCAATAAATTTAGAAACTAATACAGCTTCCAACTATGTATACGAAAGTGAGTGAACATTTTGCTCTCAGCCAAGAGGATAGAAGAGAGGTACCTTGTTATTATTATTTTGTCAAATATTGAAGTTACATAACCTACAAAGTCTTATATCCTACTGGAATGAAGTAAGTACTATATAAATGCTGTCATTGATTAAATAAAGCCTTTAAATATGAACTCCTCATAATACGGAATATTACATTATACCTCCTATTAAAGTTGTGAGTGGCTTTGATTTACTCCTTTTGGCGTTACACAGAAATTTTCTATCCTAACTCGTTTATTATACAGCACATTTTCGTGCTCAGCTGAAAACTATCCAATGCACAGTGCAGAGACGTCACATGCCGAACAACAGGGCTGTGCTGTCTCCAGGAAGTGGCACGCAGGAAGTCAAGGGAAACATTCAGTGACAGCCCTTGGTCTACGCTATAAGAGGAGAGAGCGATACATCTTTTAAAATAAAACAAAATCATGTCAAATAAAAAATATCCAAGTTTTTCTTGCGACGAAGATTTAGCCAAAAATAGCCTGAATTAAAACTATTACAAAGAAGGAGCAGGTTTTTTTTTAAATGTATTTTATTTTTTACTGAAATTGTACAAAATAAATAGGCCTTATTTGGCAAATCGATTAGCGTCGACATGCAGGTATACGTCTTGCTCTCAAGAATTTAAAACTAAATCTAATATAGAAAAAGGTAGGTTAAATAAAACAAGAATAATTACAGATTAACATAATAGGGTGGAGCGCTTCTCCGGCCTATAATACAAATTTATATAAAGTATGAATCAATATCGGGTGCAAGTAATCCGCTCCCCGCTTACAACTTGCAGTTAAAAACTAGAAGTATTAAGTTCGTCGCCATTTTAGGATTACCAACGGTGTGCGGCGCGCGTTAATTTATCGTCCACGAAAGCGGCTGAATTGTTAATGTTTCAGTATTACTTACAGGATTGTCTGTCGGAAGTATAGCGTTAGACATACTTATTTTTTATTTTAGAACAACTTTGGTAAGGGTATAGGAATGATTTAAGAATTCCTGGGATTATAGTGTGTTTTGTTTTATTAATTGGTTGAATATTTTATTATGTAGTTAAGTGGGGTAAGTAAGTGAGTGGCTGGGCAATGTCTAAATTTAATGTGGGTGAGAAATGTTTGCGGACCTCTGGTGGCCCCGGAGGACGTATGTGACACTTTACGGGAAAAATAAAACACCCGCGAATTTAAATACGTGCTATCAAACGTCATATAGGCGGACGTCTATAAATTCCGGAGTAAAACTTGATTTTTGATCGAGAGTAGGTTTGTATCTCCCCATACTTGCCAGCCGGCGGAATTAATAGTTTTAAGATGAGTAAAATGTGTACTAGAATCACAGCTTTGAATAGTCCAGCCTGGTTATATATTTTTCACAAATAAAAGGAAGTGAAGCTTTAGGTAAGCACACCTTCAAGCGCGAGGCCTCTCGGACTGTGAGGCCGTAGGCCCTCGTCACCCACGCCTTACGCCGACACTGGTGAAGTGGTTAAGCTGAATTCGAAGCAGTTAATGTTTCGCTACTCTAATAGTAAAATGGGTTTTCTATTACCTACCATTTGACCCACTCTCTTGTATTATTAATGTCGAGTCTGTCGAAAAAACCCTTTGAATAAAAAAGACAATAATTACCCTTTAAATAATATAGTAGATCTGCCACATATTTTATGTTGAACTCTCCCGACATCGCAACTTGCTCGTCAAATGTCAATTTAATGTCAAAACGAATACACGTCTATAACCGAGGGATGATGGAGCAAGAACTAAGTTTTTAATTTCCTAATGGAGTCCGCTGAGACTTTTCCCTTCGAATACAATACCGATAATACTAGTAAACGCATATGGGTTTTGTTATTTTATTTTTACTGTGCGTTCATATAACCTACTGGTGGCAGTATGAACGAAGGTAGGGTATCTGAATTTTAAATTTAGAGAATAAGCAACGGTTAAACTTTTGTTAATTCTGCATAAATGGTGAGGTTAATATTGGCAAGGAGCGCTCAAAGCATCAAGAATTCAACATATACACGCTATAATAAAATCCGTAATTGAATTAGTTCACATTTAAACCATAGATCATACAAATATACATAATCCTAGAGTATTAAAAGAGACGCATATAAATCTCTCTAAATACTCATAGCTTTTTTTTTAATAATAAATTACTGAACAGACATTCCTTTTGCCCTACAATATCAATTTAGTACAGCCACGGCACGCCAAGGGAGTAGAGTCGCGTCCGTCAAAAACCACTTATTCTTTCTACTCTTACATAATAGGAGCTTTGCTGTAACGATAATTTCCCATAAGGATAGACTCCATTTGGGACCTGACCTTAATACAAGCACTTAGCGAATAGAATAATAATACTTTCGGCCTAATGTAGAGCTATTTCGGAAAATAGGTACACAAGATTGTATTTATTACTCTCCTGAAAGAAAATTCTGAAACTTTTTGACGTTAGGTTTAATCGTAGGAGGCGTCGAGTCGAGATGTGGTAGTTGCTTGCTCAATTCTTCCCTGGGCGAGTTTTGGAAAATCAGAACCTTTACACTGAAAGCGTCAAAAGTCGTAAGCATCGTAAGTCTTGAACCTGCGCTTCTGTAGCGTATTCCTAATCATTGAAGTGGAAATATTGCCTGGAAGTCGGCAATAAAGTCATAAAAAGGAACAAGAATAAGTAAGACATGACCCCCATAAAAGTGGTACCCGGACCTCCATCTCCTACACGACCTGTGAACAGACAACACACGATAAATAAACACCGATAGACAAAGTCTCTGATCATGTCAGAGGAACATTGTAATAATAAAAAAAAAATCATTGAAGTGAAGTGAAGTGAAGTGAAGTGAAGTGAGGTGAAGTAAAGTGAAGTGAAGTCAGAGTTTGGAAAAAAAACTGTGTTTACAAATGCGCTAAAGAAGTCCAGTTTCCAGACTGAGTACTTATACTGAATCATTCTGTTTATACCGCGCATTATAGCATGGTGTACATCGCGGCGCGCAAAACTTTTTTTTTCATCTTCAAACACCTACCAATCCATGTAGGATCGATGATTGAACGTCAAACATCTGGTAGGTGTCCATCCATGATGTTAATTAATTCAAATTCTTCGATAGAATCAGATTTTATTCTAAGAATCCAATATCCATACGATCCCGGTCCCAGTACATTTGCATACAAAATGCAACCTCTGCAACTTCGTTCCTCGCGTAGCACAAGTGTGGCGATAAAATGCAGCATAGCATTCGCTTTGCAAAATTCAAACAGTAGCTCCGCAGACGTGCATAATCTCACAAAGAAAATTAATTGGGCTTACTTATAATAATAATAATTCCAGCCCTTTTTTTATTATGTCCCACTGCTGGGCACGGGCCTCCCCTCAATGCGAGGGGGGATTAGGCCATAGTCCACCACGCTGGCCCAGTGCGGGTTAGCAGACTTCATACATCTTGAAAATCCCAAAGGTGCGAGCCGGGGTTTTCAACCTGCAATCCTCATTACCGAGGCAAGCGTTCTACCAATTTGGCTATCACTGCTGTCGCTTACTTATAATATAAGAAAAAAAAGGTTTACTTCCCTGACAAAGGAAGCCATTTTAGTCACCCCTCCTAATTATTAACAAAAGGCTTCTGTAACTAGAGTGTGATACATACAGATAAATATATTATCTAGCAAAAATAATTGTACACTCCAAATATTAAAATTAGTTAATTTACAGGTAGCGGTTATATATAAAACCGGTTTTAGGTCAGTTTGAAATATAATGTATATATTATTTATAAAACAAAGTGGTGTTAGTTACAACATTTATAACTCAAGAAGGGGTGGGCCGAATTTTATGATTATTGATTAATTGAATTTGTTTCCGCCCTGAATGAATAGCAGAATAACTATTAAACATGGGAAACATTCACAAAAATTATATAATAAAGATAATTTACTTTCTCGTACATTTGGTTCTGAGGAGGTACGAAGTTCGCTGGGACAGCTAGTATTATTTATACTTCGCTAAACGATTCGATTCTAAAGTAATTTCAAGTATGTCGTTACTCTGCTTTTTTTTTAAAATTTGATAGGGGGATGTACAGTAATAGTTCATAATGTTGAAATAAAACAAATTTCACGCATTTTCTCGCGTTTATTTCATGACGCGTTTCTTCCCGACGATAACATCGGTAAATTTTGTTGTATTCCAATGAACAGTATTCGTGTAAATATAAGGAATCAATTTAATAAAGTTTCCAATCTTCAATGCAGTATGTCCCAATCGAAATGTAATTGGACCATCGAAAATTGATCGCGGTCCCATCGAAATGCGGGCCGTCCGACTCGCCTGTTGATATCGCGGGCGACATTAGTCTTTATTACTTTGTCTCTCTCTGTTGCCCGCTGACTTATACGTGTTGTCACGTTCGATGTGTCAATTGCTTTATTAATGCCGCTTTTATTGAGAGGTTCGATTGTGTGATTGATTCTGTAACTGTTTGATACAGATAAAGGAGACGTTTTAATTGTAAGTATAGGGGTCAAATTTGCGCAGTGATATCCCAGTTTGTAGAACGCTCGCTGAGGATATAAAAGGCGCAGGTTCAAAGCCCAGCTTGCAACCTTGATATTCAAATATCAATCATGATTGTTACCTGCAAAACGCTGAAAGAGTAAATTGTGAGTAAACCAGTTGGAGAGAACCTTTAAGTTCTCGAAAAATATGAAGTACACCGACCTCACTGGACCAGCGTTGTAAGAATGGGATGGCGAGTCATTCATTCCACCCGTCTATTACCTATGTTGGCACATCTCAGCTGTCCAAAAGTAGTTTTTTTAAAATAGGGGCGGCCTAAGTTACCAAGGGGCAATTAAAACAGTTGGTACTTACTTGTGTAGTCCGATTTAATCATAAACCACAGCAGTATAATCACAGTTCACGGTAATTTTATTCAACTTTAATATTAACAATCGCAATACACCAATATTAACAATTCTCCAAGCACTAGCACTGCAGCACAACCTCACTCGTTGAAGTTTGGCGCACGACTCCTTGCATTTCTCCCCGTTGCGGCCCGGCTCGACTCTATCCCCACTCAAACCTCTTTCCAATATCGCGGTCTGCGATTCGTCGAGCCGGACCACGTGGGCTGCCGATAGTACTTAGTCAATACAACGCTTGCACATCAATAATAACTATCAAATAATATTAATTAACAGTCGGCCATCTGATCGTACAGTACGACCTCGTACTGTTAATTATCACAACAGGCATTTTTAATTTATCGACTTATTAAGATATATACATTATTTATGATATCTAATAGTATAATTAGTTTTAGTTTTGCATTATACAGGCGATACAAAGAAAATATTGTGGATCACTTGTCTGAAGGTTATGTTATGACAAGCATGAATTTAGAAATACCGACGGAAAGTGTTATTAGATCATAGACGTTATACTATTCGTCATCATACCAGTACCAACGGCGAATCAGTCGTCACTGGCCCGCAGGGCACTGTGTATGGAACACCAACAGCGGAGCAGTCGTCACTAGTCCACAGGGTGTTTTGTTATTCATAATACCAATACCAACGGCGAACCAGTCGTCACTGGCCCACAGGGCATTTTATGGAACACCAACGGCGGATCAATCGTCACTGGTCCACAGGGCGTTATAAGGTTTATAGTCATGTAACCTATTTTAGAAAATTTTACCATACCTATAATTATCTGGCACAAATAAATGTTCAACGCTGTGCGAGACAATGAATAGCATTCGACATAGGCATAAGCATTAATATGTAGTTCGTTAATTAGCAAGGGAAAAACAAAAATAATTTATTTAAAAACAAAATCTTAAGTACCTATCTATTATCTATCTATTATTTAATCGTCCTAAAAAGTTGATTCTGCTCTATTCACTGTCATGGACCGTGTTATCGTCACTAGAGGAATCGTGTGGGCGTTTAAAATTTAACCATGGTTTAATTTTGTCAACAGCCACGACTGTCGTGTAGGGTCGGTTACCCTTTCGTGTGAGGGGAGTATCTTCGATTTGATACCTGTCTAGATCATATACTTTTATTACTTTATAGGGGCCCTGATATTTAGGGACAAGTTTCTTGCTGCTGCCTGTGGCAGGAACTTGTCGCTCGACCCTGACTAAGTCACCTACCATATATTTTGAGGGTTTAAGATGGTTTCTGTCGTACCTTTCCTTTTGAGCTTTTTGATAGGATCTTACGTGATTGTTTATTTGTTCCCTTATGTCTGATAGGTCTTGACCGTTTGAATTGTTTGTAACATCATTAGCTAATTCCGTTCTAATTCGACTGTCATACGTGCCGTATGGCTTAATTCCGAATAATGCTTCAGAAGGTGTACGATTTATGCCCCTGTTGATAGTGTTGTTCAAACCCCACTGCACATCGGGCAAGTGTTGGTCCCATTTATTTTCCGGGGAGCCCACACATTTAGCCGTTAATGACTCTATGAGTGTTCTATTGTATCGCTCCACCTGTCCGTTGGCTCTGGGGGTTGAGACAGCGTTAAGGACGTGTTTGATATTTTGTTTCAAAACAAATTTTTTAAATAAATCACTAGTAAAAGTGGTGCCGCGGTCAGTTATAATCCTGCGAGGGACCCCGAATATACCAAAATATTCTTTAAAAACCTTAATAGTGGTTTGAGATTTAGTATTTTTAACCGGCTTCAAATAGATATATCGAGTGAACGCATCTATAAGGACTAGGATATACATATTTCCCCCTGCACTACGGACAAAAGGACCCACATGATCAGCATGGATCGTATCAAAAGGAGTATCTTTCTTTTCTATCGGATGAAGCTCACCAGGCTTTTTACCTCCTGTGCCTTTTGCATAAGCGCATTCTAAACAAGACTTGACATATTTTCCTACAAACTTATGCATGTTTGTGAACCAAAAGGTTCCTTTGATCTTCTCCAAAGTTTTGTCAAGAGCGAAGTGGCCCACATCGTCGTGGTTTTGTTTTACTACTTGCCAGCGAACTCCCTTGGGTACGACCCACCTGTCCCCTTCCTTAGTGATCCTAAAAAGCTTATTATTTTTGAGTTTATACTTTTTCCTAATGTCGGTCGCATTTTCCATGTCAGGGTTACTAAGTATTCCTATAATTCGTTGTATATTATCATCTGCGCTTTGGACAGTGCGGAGCCAGTCAGAGTTCGTCGTAATAGCTAAAACGTTAAGGGGCTTTTGAATAGGGTTGCGGCTAAGAGCATCTACGTGGGTCATTCGGTGACCCGCTCTGTACTCAATGCTGAAATTATACTCTTGCATCTGTTCCCACCAACGAGCTACACGAGGGATCATATCTCTCTTTTGGAACGTGGCTCGCAGTGAGCTGCAATCAGTGACGACCTTAAACGGGACCCCAATTAGGTATACACGAAATTTTTGTAGGGATGCTACTACAGCAAGGGTTTCCAAATCATAGGACGAATAGTTTTGTTCTTCTGGGGTGGTTTGTCTACTGAAATAGGCAACTGGTTTAAGGGCTTCGTGGCCGTCCCGTTGGAATAGGATGCCAGCTAGACCAATTTTACATGCATCCGTGTGGAGCTCTGTATAAGCTTGGGGATTGTACAACGCCAAGGTTGGTCTCTGAGAGAGAGACGTTTGTAGTTGCCGAAATGAGTTCTCTTGGTCTGTGCCCCACAGCCATTTAGAGTCTTTCTTAAGAAGTTGTGTTAGTGGTCTGGCCATTACCGAAAATTGTGGGACAAACCTTCGGAAAAAACTTGCAAGCCCCAGAAACTGACGTACATTATGCTGATTTTGTGGCACTGGAAAACGCTCAACAGCTTCTATCTTTTTGAAACCAGGGCGAATTCCACTAGAAGAAATTTCAAACCCTAAATATTCCACGGTTTCACTAAAAAAGACGCACTTACATAATTTAAATGTAAGTCCAGCTTGCGCAAACAGATCCAGAACCATTTCTAACCTTCCTATACCTTCGTTAAAACTTTTGCTAGGAATAATTACATCATCAAGGTAAGCCATAGCTTCCTTGTGGCGGAGAGAACCTAAAACTTGATTTATTATTCTCTGAAATGTTGCTGGCGCGTTTGAGAGGCCGAATGGCATACGATTAAATTCGTAATGTCCATCCGGCGTCACAAAGCCAGTTTTAAGCCTATCGGTCTCGTGAATAGGTACCTGGTAGTACCCAGATGCTAAATCCAAGGTAGAATAAAATTGGTTACCTGAAAGGACATCCAACTGGTCATCAATAAGTGGCATTGGAAAGTTATCCTTAACAGTTTTGTTGTTAAGTGCCCGGTAATCAATGCACAATCTGAGCTCACCAGTTTTTTTTTTTACTAAAACTATGGGACTGGCATAAGGAGACGTAGAGGGACGAATTATATTGTTATCTAACAACTCTGAAATAATTTCCCTAACTTTTTCCTTCTCAGTATATGCTAGACGGTAGGGCCTATAAACCACGGGTTCATTATCATGGAGATTAATCGACATGGTTCCAATCGTGGTGCTTCCTAACTCCGTAAGCGTAAGAGCAAAGCACTTTCGGTGCTTGTTTAACAAGGTCAAAAGCTGTGTTTTCTGATCAAGGGTCAAATTGCCACCAATATTGATGTCAGAGTCCTTTATGCTTTCCCCGTCATTATTGTCCGATCCATGAAGTTGGACGGTCATAACTGACGAGACAATTTCTTCCCGAGCTTTAAGGCCACGGGCAAGCAAGAGATGTCTAGGCAACGCTAACAAGGACCGTGACAGACCATTAACAACAATGTGCCCCCTTCCGCCTTCTTCGAAGCGAAACAAACCTGACGGAACGTAATATTGATTTCCTTTGAATTGTCTAACACCGCCCTCAAC
Source organism: Pheosia gnoma (assembly GCA_905404115.1). NCBI lineage: Eukaryota > Metazoa > Arthropoda > Insecta > Lepidoptera > Notodontidae > Pheosia > Pheosia gnoma. The sequence continues at coordinate 1,562,741 of FR989901.1, read as the reverse complement.
ATAGATATTGCCATTAAATGTAGCATCCGTGTAGGCACTCACAACTGTAACTCCTCCGACTTTAATATCATTGCAACAATAAATATTAACTTTATTGCTGACGGTGGCGACAAGGTGGTCTAGTTGTGAAATTTCTAGACAATTGCTAGTTTTTTCCACGATAATATGAGACTGTTCGGTAAAAGTTTGCCCTATTATCAATGCGACATGCATGGTATGATCGGGGACTATTAACAATTCCAGTTCAGCGTCTACGTCATCGATTCGAATTTGGACCATTTTTTTACCTATACAACTCACCATGGAGTTGCCAAACCCACGGAGGGACGGGAGATCATCAACTATGTAATCGGTTCCAATGTTTTTAAATTCAGATAAGCGAATCATGGAGCACTCGCTACCAAAATCGATGTACGATGTAATGGGATAGCCATTGACTAAGGCGGTTTTGAAATATTTGCGATTAGGTTCAGATTCTATTGGAGACGGTGTTCGAGATGGTGCTGGTAAACTAGATGCAAAGTTAACGGGGCTTTCACCATAAACACGCATAACCTTTTTTTCACCAGATTGGACTTTGGCGTAACATTGCTCTACTTCATGCCCGATTCTACCACACCGTGTACATTTTTTTATAGGTTGTGTGCATTGCGACGTATAGTGACCATCTTTCTTACAGTTTCCGCAACGACTGGGTCGGAGGGATGGTGTCGCTTGCGGTCTGGGAGGGGGTAATCCCCCAGAGGGTTTGCGATCAGTATATACTCTAATATTACGGGTATTACGAAGGTACGCCAACAGTTTATTGGGGTCATCGAACTGTGCCGCCTCAGCACCGAGCCTAACTGAACGATCGTCGATTCCATGCAGTATACATTCTACGGCGCGTCTCCCAGTGATACCACATCTGTTTACTAAACACAGCTTGTCATAGTAATATTCCTCCAGAGAATCAGTGTAACGAGCTCTTTTGCCTAGCATGTCGCTCAACATTTGCCCGTAGTTCTCTTCAGATGGAAAAGTTGCTAAAAGTTTATCCTGCCATTCTGTCCATGAAAACAAAACTGAAGACAGGCCCTCGTACCATCGCTGGGCACGGCCCTTTAGTTTTGGTAAAGCAAAATGGACGGTTTGTTTCTCTGTCCAATTATAGATAGTGGCGCATTCATTAACTTTATGAATCCACATAGTCATAGTTTGTTCTCGTTTGCATGGATCGAACTCAGGCACTGTATTATTCATGGACCCTAATTTATCCAAGCTGTTATTAGACATAGATCTTAAAATAGAGACAAGGTCAGTAATGTTGTGGTTATTGTTCAAAGTTTGGGTAAAAGGCTCACCATTGACACGCCGTTCCCCATTTGCACGACGGGGTGACCTGCTGCGCGGCGATCGGCATCGATGACCGTGCACAGGTGTCATGCGTGAGCTCCGTCTAGCAGAGCCGCTCGGAAAAGGACTCCGAGACCGATGCTCACCAGCACGACGGTCATCATAGGTGTTAGTGCGACCGGGATGGTTCCAAGTGCGAACGTCGTCACTGCCGCCATTGTAGCCACCGCTTCGGCGATGGGCCCGGTGGATGCGGCTGGCACCGTGGTGATCATTTTGGATGACAGCGCTGCCGACGTCCCAAGCAGCGGCCCGAAGATTCCTGGTGCGATGGTCGGCATTTTCATCGCGATGATTACGCAGCACGCGGCCATGCGCCAATTCTCTCGTTTGGCTCCTTGGGTGGTGAACGCGGCCAGTTTCGAGAACTGATGGAGAGCGGCTCAGCTGACCTCTGGAATTTCGACTGGAACGGCTGCGCGAGCGACGCCGGGGCAGGTTGCTTGCCTCCGACCTCCCAGTACTTCGAGAGCGCCGACGAGATTCGCTGGGGCCCGGCAGTATTGGGCTCGCCGGAGTATAGTCGGCCATTAGATTGCCCTGAAATATAGATATTTACCGCATAGACACTGTTTAAATTCAAGGATTATTCAACGTGTAAAACATAATTAAGATATGTATATATATAGTTAAAAAGGTTTTTGTTTTTAAATAAAAATGGATGAATCGATTTTTTTTTTTACTTAAATTTTAATCCTTTACTGGTTAAATTGGATGTGGACAGCAAGACGTCTAACGGATACATATTTATATAAGGGGTACCAATAACAGGGCAAAATGGTTTTGAGTTCTGCTAGTAGATAGTTTATAAAGAGGATATTCCCAAAAAAAAAATATTCAAAAATTGATCATTTTAATGACTACATTAGCACCACCGACTGCGCGGTTGGAGGTTACTGGTAATTCCATTTTGATTTACTATTTCTAAGAAAAGAAAATTTTCCGAAATAATGTAGGTACACAAAAGTAATGGTACTCAAGGTTGGGTAGATAATTTTATTTATTGCGAAACCTTTGTCTTTTGGAACAACTAATTAGAGGTTGTACGGATGAAATAGAATGTATATTTATCATGAAATATTAACATGTGAGCGTTTGGTTCAATCCCACTTCTGAAATGTTGGCACATCTCAGCTGTCCAAAAGTAGTTTTTTTAAAATAGGGGCGGCCTAAGTTACCAAGGGGCAATTAAAACAGTTGGTACTTACTTGTGTAGTCCGATTTAATCATAAACCACAGCAGTATAATCACAGTTCACGGTAATTTTATTCAACTTTAATATTAACAATCGCAATACACCAATATTAACAATTCTCCAAGCACTAGCACTGCAGCACAACCTCACTCGTTGAAGTTTGGCGCACGACTCCTTGCATTTCTCCCCGTTGCGGCCCGGCTCGACTCTATCCCCACTCAAACCTCTTTCCAATATCGCGGTCTGCGATTCGTCGAGCCGGACCACGTGGGCTGCCGATAGTACTTAGTCAATACAACGCTTGCACATCAATAATAACTATCAAATAATATTAATTAACACCTATAACACGTCGACTTCCTAGAAATAGGCTATTTTCCATAATCATATTAATAAGAACTTTATTATACTCACTATGGTCATCAAAATTGTGTGGAAAGGCATTTTTACATAACAATGAAAACCTCTCAAACAAAACATGTGTTAAGTGAGCGGAGAGTAAATCTCTTAAAGTACATTGTTATGCGCATGAGTACTATCAAATTAGTCATTAAAAATACTTTTAAACATTGACACTTTCTTACCTGATATTACTTTCATTAATTTGTAGTACCAATTTGATTCGAAAAAAATATGGGACAAAATAGAGGAAAATAATATTTAATTCGTCAGCTCGTCCCAATTGGGACAAGCAACCGTGGGACGAGATGCCAAACGACTCTATACAGAATAAACACAGAATATACAGTTAATTTGCACATGATATTTGTAGTGTAACAATGTGTACTGACAATAGTGAGACATGCCGATTAAACATTCAAGTGCATTACAATTTGATTACCAGAAGTAGGTCGTTTACCGTGTGCTCACCCCTCCGGGGACACGGCTTGATAAACGCCCGTATGCAAATGAAGCCATTAAACAAACCATCGAACGGCACCTAATGTTTTACTTTAAAAAAAGTAAACAACTTTGAATTGGGTGTTTTATAATCACGCTATATTACGATTAACGTGGTTCCGCGGTGGTCCTGAATTAATACAGGAAGTGGGAACACCCTACTGTGGGTATAATGCGGGATATTGCCACCGATTGCAGGCCTTTTGTGAGCCTTTTGTGATAATGACCGAGCTATCTGAACTTGACGATAAAAGTTTGGGTGGTCGATCTTTGAGACTCGAACCTTTAGCTGCGTTTTTTTACATTAATGACGACAGATTTTTATATTTATAAATAAGGATTTCAGAGACCATTATTATTACGGTTGATTTTTTTGTCATGGCTAAAAGCGTCGTGGTAACTATATTTAGCGATGATAGCTATAGATTTTCATTGATATGTATATTCATATAATTATCCTCGAATTTATAGACGTCATAAATTTACAATACGAAGTATTTTCTCAAATAAAAGCGCTGCTATTAAAGTATTGCTATTACGTAGAGATTCTTACGGGGCAGTAAAAATGAACACAATAACTCCAAATAAATAAGCAAAATAAGCAAAATCATTAACTCCCTGCTTGTCTTCACCATAATATATGGAGCTTTTAAGGTTTATTATATTAACGATAGCACCGCGTAATGACGTTTTTTATTAATCATAAATTTTACACCTTTACGACTTAATGTTACGGCGACGGCAGACACGGTAAATATTTACCAGCCTATCAACATATTTATGAACATTTAAAACAACTTTGAGAAGTAATCAAGGTGTGATAAAAACGATAAAGTTTACTTACCTATATTTTATGGTTGCAATAAAGAAATGAGATGATTTATCGATACACAGAAAATGAAGATAACATTGCATTCCCAATGTTCTTAAGTATATCAGATCTGATCGATCGGTCAGTGCATGGAAAGTGATCATCAAGATTTATGGCGTAGTATAATGTCTAATACAACCAGAAAAAGAGCGCAAGGGATAAATCCCATAAATTCATTACACCAATTTGAGTCATGCATCACGATCAAGATAACATACTTAAGTTATTTTTTTTTCATCCATTTGCAATAAGAGATTTGAAATTGAGAACCTCCTCCTTTTTGAAGTCGGTTAAAAATAGATCAATTAGCCGCTTCTTTGTTACGTTTACAGTCGTATTCCTAAAGTATTTGAGTTGATAGTAGCTCGCTGAGCCAAAGAAATTAACACAAAAAGCTTCTTGTAAGCTGCTAGCCTTCTGAAAAGCCTAGGCAGTCTCTTTTACATCAATATGTCTACCATTTTTCCAACATATCACGTAAAAACAAACACCAAAACTGACACACATCCATTTATATCTGTGTTTATATAAAAGGAAACGCGAAGAGGTTTGTTTACGCTGTTATAGCAGCTTCCTTTGTCAGATGAAAGCTGTTTGTGTTGTTTTGCCGCTTTACTTTGAAGACTAACGTATTGTAGTTAACAGTTATTGTGTAATAATGGTTACTTTTAGGCGTACTTTGAGAGTTGGGTAGCTTTTTGCGAGTTGGGATATTTGGGGACTCTTTTTGGGACATGGCGGACATCACACTCCAGCAATACGGTCGTAGATAATATACGTATACAAATAAACATATTGTCTATAGTTTTAATTGATAGCTGAAAGTCTTAGTTTTTTTTCATTTGTAGTGTGTATTGTAAAGGTAAAACAAAGTTCATGATTTTTGATGAGTCTAGGTCAAAATAGTTACCACGACTTTTGATTTGAACATCCATTTTAGTGCGAAAATTAGGTAAGTAATATTCCTATACATTTTAGAACTTATTAATAATTAATGTCACTCGTTTGAGATGCGACATGGCGACGTACGACGTGACATTTCGATACAGCCGTTTCGGAGATATAGCGCGGTGAATTAAATATTAAATTCTAGTTTGACAGGGGGGATATTTATTGGTGCTCGACATAACATAAGTACAAATGCAAAAAATATAATCCGCATAAGAGACTTGAGGCGAAGGTGAAAGACAGGAACCTTAAAAATATATAAGTAACTAATAATTTCAATGATTTTGAAATAATATATTACTTATCGCTTTAATTTTCAGTGGTATCATATTGATAGAAATAAATTTGATTTGGTCATTAAAAAGCGTATCAATGGTATTCGTAATCGCAACGAGCCACCCAAGAGTCAGGCATTTGCTTGCTTTGCGAGTGACTTCAGCTATTCACCGAGAACATGCGATCAACAGCTTGGGCATCTAAAAAATTACCGCATGGGTCAGTAATAATTTTAAAATTCTTGTCTAGTAAAGTTCGTTTGAGTGCTATACAATGTAGGATGACAATATACACAGCACAAGGTAAGGATAACTTACCTACATCTCAGCAAAATGCTTAGCAAAAATACCAAAATATCAGTTCAATAACGGTACCTATCTGAGAGTATATGTATCGGTCCGAGAGAGTACATGTCTTATGAAAAAAAGTTATAAATTTATTTCCCTCTTTAATGCCAATATAATTCTATATACGTCATTATAGACAAAGTTCACGTGTGAGGCATCGTCGAGGGGCGGCGGCGCGTCGTGCGGAACGGACGCGGGTGGGTGGGCAGCAGAAATGATGAGCTTAGAACTTTATTTTTAAGTGTAAGGAGCTCATGGCATATGCGATTCTATCGCCTTCCAGCCTATGAACCATGACCTCAATGCATCTAATAGATATGACAAAGGCATCCATCCTGAAACGCAAATCCTAAAAACAATCCACACATAGTTCATAGATATACCTATAATCAGAAAATATATTATTAGCGATATGGCAACACAGTTTGACAGTTCGCGCCTTCGTGCCTATATAAGGCGCGCGCACCCCGACATCGTGCTCATTCACTCTCCGAATTTTGTAGCGATAAGACGTGTTATAGCTCGTTGGAATTGTTAAATTTGAGTTATTTATGTTGGATTCCAATATTGAAGAATTGAGTTTGTTCGTTGTGTAATTACATGTTTTCATGTGATTTTATTCTTATTAATTAATTAAATCTACCCTCGGTTCCTCGTGCATATATTTTTTAATACAATTCGATAGGAACCGCTAACATCAGAAGTGGGATAGGCTCCTGTAGCCTACATCTGCTCTGGTCGCAAGCGAAAATAATCATTACTTGATTTGATAGCTTGGATTGAGTTTTAAGTGAAATTTTAAATGTGTTTGATCATGGCTGATCGACCATTCACTCGGAAGTAGTGCTAGGAATAGGCGTGGTCAAAACAGTGTTGCAGAAGATTTTCAAGACCAGCTCAGCATAATTCTAGCGCGCATTGACGCGCTTGAAAATAGCAGTCTACCCGCAACAAGCAACGAGTCGGCGAGGTATCGTCGGCAGAACGTACTATCGTGGCGCCTGCCCGCGCCACTACCAGTTACTGCTAGATCGAATGATGGCACCATCGGTGAATCGCACGCAAGTACTTCGACTTCGTTGGATGTCACCTACCGCCTCATTGGCGCACTGAGCGCGTTGACTAAGGTCAGATCAACCCATTATTATATTTCTAATTTTGATCAGAGTGTCGCTAATTTCAAAATCTGTACTTAAACATTTTGAATGTACACAACTACCCACATATCAAGTTTTAAGTGCTATGGGTGACCAAAATATTGAGTTTGCTAGTTGTGTTACTCATAAATGTATGAATGTACCTGTACTTGTTGGGACCGATGTCTTAAACCGTGACGATGTGCAATACATTCGTGCAAACAATGAACAACGAATTACTCGAATTCCTAGGTTTACATTAAATAGTGACCGCCGTGTGTTCCTCATTAATTTAGATGATCAATCACGAATTAATACACCTCTCAAGGGTAATGATCGCGAAAGATTATTGGGTAGGGTTCATTAAAGAATTTGAGGAGTTTCTAATCGTTGGCACTGCGTGGACAGCAGTAACGACTGGTCATATACATTTTGAGTTAATAAGTGGAACGCCTATTTGTTATGGACCTTACAGACTTTAATCTCTCTCGGGGAATCTTCCTATGCCAGCTCAATTATTCTTGAAAAGAAAAATGACTAAGGATCGTATGTGTGTCGACTATCGTGCACTAAGTGCGATCACTGTTATGGATCGCTATCCATTACCGCTGATGGAAGACCATATTGATCGCCTTGTACTTTTGTAGCCACGGAAGTGGAATATTTAGGTCGTACGATTTTAATGGGTCAGGTTAGACCGAGCAAGTGTAAAATCAAAACCCTAGTAGATTCACCAGTACCCACTGACGTATGGGAGGTCAGATAGTTTCTTGGTTTGGCAGGATACTTCCGTAGATACATATCCACTTATGCATCTAGAACCGTACCCATAGCTAGGTTATTGCGGAGTAACGTTAAATTCGAATGGAGAGACTAATAGGAAAATTCTCGGAGGTATATAATTGAACGCCTTACAAATGACAGGTTCATTTACTTGCTGTTTTCGATCGACTATTGCGTTTTCGATCCATATTGCCAACGGAGCTGTACACGGACGCGAGCTCAGTCAGTTGTGGTGCAATTCTCATTCAGGTACAGTAAAAGACTGGTTGTGGCTTATTTCAACAAAACAACTCAAGGTGTCGAGCCACGATATCATTCATACGAGTTCGAAACTTTGGCAATTATTGTAACTGACTATATAACGCACTTAAATTAATCGAGCGAAAAAGGGACTTGTTGCCCCGTGTTGCGTGTTGGTGGATGTACATGCAGGATTTCAACTTAAAGTCTGAATATCGTAAGGGCGTAATGATACAACACGCGGGTTGTCTGGGTCGGAGTCCTGTAGATGTTTACCACATTGATACACCACGAGACTGGGCGCGGATGGCTCAGTCGGCGGACAAAGAGACTCGTACGTTGATTGACAAAGGCCTAAATAATGAGTTAGACTCGTCCCGATAGTTTGTTCGAAATGAATTGCTTTATTTACAAATACATTTCTGCTGGGAGTGAACCCAGATTTCTATGCTTCATACCAAGAGGTGATAGGTTGAGTTTGTTAAGGATTTTTCATGACCAACATGAGCATATAAACTTAAACGGGTAGTTTCAAATGCTATATCACTATTTGGTACTCCTAAACTTATGGTGTACGATGGAGGGCGAATGTTTGAAAGTTTGAGCTTTCAAGGATGGGCCTCTGATATGGGGTGTCAAATTTATTTTATTACTCCAGAAATGCATTGTGAAAATGGTCAGGTAGAACGCTACTGCCACATGTAACTTAATATGTTGCGCATCGAGACTACCAGTCGTAACAATCGATGGTCAGCGTCTTTATGGAAGATGCAGCTCATTATTAACAGTACTAAGCATAAAACCACACAAATATCACAATCACATTTACTAATTGGGGTAGAAGCAGTTACGCCATTAATAAGGTCACTTATCCGTGACGCTGCCTTGGACAATACACGACCGAATCGTGAGGGCTTAAGGGAGCTATAGAGGCAGCGCGCTAGTGAACTACTTGATGAAAATAGACGTAAACAGGACCCTTACGTAAATAAAAATCGGAATGTTATAAACGAAGTTTTCCGCTAAATGATAATGTTTTTGTAACTAAAACCTCTCATGTTACAGGCAAGCTGGACTCGGGGATGCGAGGGCCTTACCGGGTCATTAAAGTATTACCCCATGGCCGGTATGAACTACAACTACTGAGTGGTTCGTATGGCAAAATCACTCAGGCTGCCGCCGAGCATATGGTGGCCTGGCGAGGAGAGTGGACCCCCGAGGCTTGTGCCGCAATTTTGGACATTAAGCTAAGTGTGCTTTCAATATTATAAGCCGTGTAGCAGACATGTTAACTGGGTCATGTCTGTTACGTTGTGTCCATTTGTGTAGACATGATAACAGGGCCATGTCTGTGGTGTCGAGTTTAGTCTCTGCCAGTGTAGACATGATAACTAGACCATGTCTGTGGTGTCGAGTTAATTCTCTGCCAGTGAAGACATGATAACTGGGCCATGTCTGTGGTGTCGAGTTTAGTCTCCGCCAGTGTAGACATGATTACAGAGCCATGTCTGTGGTGTCGAGTTTATTCTCCGCCGGTGTAGGCATGTCAACTGAGTCATGCCTGTGGTTTCGAGACATGTTAACTAGGTCATGTCTGATGCGTCGAGACATGTTAACTGGGTCATGTCTTCGAGATGATTCTCGCCTCGGGATATACGAATTTTCAGCGTATATCCTGAAGTAAGTTATAGGGAAGATATTGATATTCCTTATTTTCTACTTTCAGCTGAAGGTGACTCCCTTGCGGCTGATCCATCTACCAGTTTCTCTAGCTGCGAGAGCCAGTTACTCTCGAGCACTCACACTGGAGATGGACAACGGGGTTCAACAAACGTCGCATCCGGCCGGCATTGAAGACTGCATTCTCCCGGAAGCTTCCCGAGCCCACTAGCCGAGCAATGAAGACTGCCAAGCAATGAAGATATGTTCGAGGACGACCAAGTGTCAGGAGAGGCCGTATTAGCGATATGGCAACACAGTTTGACAGTTCGCGCCTTCGTGCCTATATAAGGCGCGCGCACCCCGACATCGTGCTCATTCACTCTCCGAATTTTGTAGCGATAAGACGTGTTATAGCTCGTTGGAATTGTTAAATTTGAGTTATTTATGTTGGATTCCAATATTGAAGAATTGAGTTTGTTCGTTGTGTAATTACATGTTTTCATGTGATTTTATTCTTATTAATTAATTAAATCTACCCTCGGTTCCTCGTGCATATATTTTTTAATACAATTCGATAGGAACCGCTAACAATATAATACAAGAATATCATCAGACTAACACACCAACTGGGCCCCAAGTCTAGTAACACAATCGATTCATAATCGAACAGCAACCGCATAGTAACTGTCACTTTTGACAGATGTTGTACGGGATATCTCTGTCGGGATATCTCTCTAGTGACAGTTACTATGCGGTTGCTGTTCGATTATGAATCGATTGTGTTAGCAGACTTGGGGCCCTGTAGGTCCCAAACTTATCAAAGCTTGTATTATATCAAAGCCGTATAACTGCACTGGGGGTGATCCCGGAATATCATTATTTAAATAGATATTAAACATCCATGACTCGGGTACGAAGCATTCGTGCTCATCACACAATGTTTCCTACCGGGACTCGAACTCGGTACCTTTGGCACGGAAAGCAGGTTCACTATCAACTGTGCCGATTGATATACACAAAACGATTATGCTTACTTTTGTACCAACTATCTAACTTTTTTTATACAGCAATACACTACAGGCTTCCGTAATTATAAGTCCCTAAGGAGTTATATTGCTTGTTTAATATGCTTTAAGCGCTTTTAATTACTTGTGGACACAAGTGACGGCCATATAAAAACAAAACCGTAATTATTTTTTGACATTGACAGGATATGGTTCCCTTTCATTAAAATGAATTTAAAACAAGACTTGCACGGACAATGCATTTATTACTCATACGACATTCATCATACGAGCTCACTGCCGTTCAATTTTAGACTTTAACTCTTGAAAATAACGTGTTTTTAAATTCACCGAGTACAGAAGCTCTGTGCACACGCAGTTGAGCGATTAAGCTGTGTAATCAGCTGTAAAAAGGTTATTATTTCAATGCACTGACATCCGCTCTCGGATATTTTGTTTTATATTGAATCTTGCACTTAATATATGAAAACAAAATGTGCCTGCTACTTGTTCGCGTGTATTTACCTACCTATAGTTAACTATCCCATGGGAACCCTTTAATGTTATGGGGTAAAAACTAAACTAAATAATGACTAAAGCTGAACAGATATTGGTTTTTAATTCCATGGGATAGTCTATTAACGAAATAACAGAGCGGTAGGATAATAATGGCTGACTAAGACCCAACGGCGGCGCACCATTTGACCCATAGTTACACAAGCATCTAACAAATTCTATTCTAGTCAATTCTATCAGCTGAAAGACGTCCACTGCTGGACATAGGCCTCCCCAATGATTACCACACATCACGGTCCTCCGCCACTCGCATCCAACAGCTTCCTGCTACGCGTGTGATATTATCGGTCCACCTCGTGGGGGGGCCGTCTTACACTACCTCTTCCGGTTCGTGGTCGCCATTCTGGAAACTTTTTTCCCCAATGGCTATCGGTTCTGCGAGCTATGTGCCCTGCCCACTGCCACTTCAACTTTGAAATTCTTTTAATTTGTCTACGGATCTTCTCATTTCTGTAGCGAAACCCCGAGCACAGCTCTCTCCATCGCGCATGTAACAAATACAAATATTAATATCCCACGAACATTATTCATGGAAAATAATACACATAATAAACTAGACGGCAAATAAGACAGCGCACAAAATACGGCACGATAAATATTTAAGAAAACTAATTTTGTTACAATCGTAAAGACGTCTAGATTCCAGTTTGTGCTTTTTAAAATGCTTTCTTTTGTTTTTAAAAAGATCACTGAAGATAAGATGAAACAACTAATATCATAAAATGTAAATCTCATGTCCATAAAAGAGCTTTACAGTCTTAATATTGAATTGTGGGCAGATTTTAGTTTATCATTATTTGTGTTATTATCAACTCTTTGTATCCGCAGACGTTGCAGTTTTGTGACAATCCTGGGGAACTCTTCCATTTCTCGGGATAGAAAGTATAATATACGTTTACCCGGTGTATAAGCTATCATCATAATTACCAAGGTTGATCAAAATCATCGCAGTGGATTTTAAGTAAAAAAATTGCCCTCCGACTGGAACTCATTTATATATTCCGGGAATCTATCAGCCGAAAGACGTCCATTGCTGGACATAGGCCTCCCCCAATGATTTCCACACATCACGGTCCTCCGCCACTTGCATCCACCGGCATTCTGCTACGCGTGTGATATCTTCGGCCCACCTTGTGGAGGGCCGTCCTACTACGTCTACCGGTTCGTGGTGGCCATTCTAATACCATTCGGCCCCAACAGCAATCGGTTCTGTGAGCTATGTTGTGGGAGGAGAGGGGACTGTTGTGTGCCTTCCGAAACGCTAGTCATAAATGTAAGTCTCTGATCTATTTAATGTTTCGAAATTTTAGAGACCATCAGACAAGCCTTTAGTGTGTATTCACGCAAGCGGAGCAATGAACAAGTGAAAGTATTGTCTAATTTAGATGAATCGTTTAAGATAAGCCGTACAAATCACAGAATACAAAAACTGCTTTGCATGGCTCCTTTCAGATGCAAATGGCTGGATTAAATTTGCAGTTCCGACCTCGACAACGCGTTAGGATGCGGTCCAAGGAAGGAAATATTAACGATTGGTTCAGTTCAGAATGTTATACATTCTGTGGCAATAAGTTTATATTGAATGAGTGGGGATAAGACCTCATATGTTCGGACTGATATAATATAAGCAACAGTTGAAGACACATTTGAAAAAGGTCAATCTAATTCTAACATACAATTGTATGTTTTTCAACATACATTATCCTCAAACTGTTAACTTACGTACCAACGTATAGCAAAATGTTCTAGTTATAACGTAAAATTTATTTCAAACATCTACGAAGTTTAAATCATTTATTTGTGAAGGAAGTTCTATAATAGCGATTTGAAGAATCTGTTCGCAAGAATCAGCCACATCCCTCTCAAACACCATTTAATTTCCCTAGGACATTTTAATTTTAGTATAAGCAAAGTTGGGGAGCAATGTCATGCCCCCAACTCTTTTAACTTGCGCCAAACGACCCGTTGGCAACGCGTTGAACCTTCAGACAATGAAGACATCGTATTGTGATGCTTAAGTGCGTTTTACGTTGTAAAGTCAGACTGACCGTAAAATTGATTGAGTATACTAAGATATAATCTTAGTATACATATTAGCATATATATATATATATATATATATATACTTGATAGTAGTATGTTAACATTGTACTCAGTTGATTTCCTTTGTGTTAAAATTATTCTCTCTCGTCGTACTTATATTATCAAGACGTAAATAGATATCAATTTCCCTTTTCTCTCCATTTTCCTGTTCAAAATTATATAACAATGTTAATAGTGGAAATGGATGTGATAAATTGTGCTTAACCTCGTAACTTTCAATGCATTTATGGACGAGGGGTGATCATTCTTTTCACACTCAGTTTAATAATAACAGATTTTCAATAATTCTCTGATAGAATTTTGATTCTTATGGAAGACTTCAAAAGACTCGACAAGTTGATGGTCATTGAAACCCAAATTGGATATAGTTTTGTGAGTCATCTGAAACAGAAAAATGTGAACATAACTAATCCACATTAGATAGTGTTCAGTCGAGTGGTCAGTCGTCTTCGGCCGGAGGTCGGACGACGCCGCGGGGCGCGCAAACTGGCGGGGACTTAGCAGGAATCTCTTAATTTATAGCCTCGTACTATTTGGACGTGCAAGTGCGGAGAGAGAAGCGGGTTGTAGTTGATTGGAGTTATAGATTGACAACCAAGTAGGCAATTTTATGGAAAACCTTAATATTTAAAAGGTTTATAGTTCACTTAAATGAGTACGGTTTTGTCTACTGTGTTGGAAGACTTGAACTCGTAAACAATATTGTCTCAAATGTACTAGAATACTTTACGATGAATTAATAACATACGGAAATCAACTGGCGAAAAGTGAATGCAAGGAGCTGTAGACAATTCAGTTACGACTATTCGGAAAGGACTACATACAGAAGTAAATAAAAATAGGTTATAACGCCCTGTCATAGACGTTGAGATTAGCTCAGTGGATAGTGACCCTAATCTGCTGAGGTGTGGTGAGGGTTCCGGGTTCGAATCCTGCTAGGACTTTAAATTACTTTTGGAAACTTTGTGTGATGAGCATGAATGTTTGTACCCAAGTCATGGATGTTTAGTATCTATTCAAATGGTTTGCCCAGTCTAAAATACGGTACCCCTAATACGAACGATTGCTTAGATTGATCTGTATAGTTGGTGTGGTCGTCTGCCGATATTATTATAATATCTCTTTCCGCGACAATGTTATCATTTGGACTTCATAGGGCCGTTATCTACGGGCTCATAGTGGGTGAAATAATCTGATTTGTCCATTTGCCGGTCGCGGCCGGTAACAAACGGCCGGCTTTCGATTAACACGATTGCTTTTTGTACTCCCTCTGCTCGCGACGCTTAATTGACGCTGGATTTATAATCTTAGAAGAAAAATGTGGTGGAGGGGATATTCTTTTGTTTTGCCTTTTAGCGCGTTTGCACTATCTGAAGAATTATTTTAGTACGTAGTAGTTATATGTGGAGATGTGAAGAATACCCGTCAATCTTATTTGTGCTCAAAATATTGATAGTGTTCCACGGTTCAAAGAAGGAAGATGGCCCAATTTATATAGCTGGCAACTTTTGATTGAACAGCCAATAGCAATGTCTCATTTCTCGTGTTACCTATTGGAGGCGTTTCAAAATGAGCGCAGATAAGCATCCATAGAGATCCAAGAATCACAAATTACATATGAATGTATTAAGCACAACAAAGTATGTAATATTCATGTAGAGATAAGTCTACCTATAAGTTCTTTATTGCAAGTATTTGACACCTGCTAAATATATAAATGTTTATCGCGTTATCAAATATAATCGCGTTATATAAATGTTTGTCGCAAATCCGGGGGTATTTGTAACGGACCCGGCACTATCGGCTCGCCCCGGGGCAAAAACGTGCCCGGTAACATTCACCCACAAGCGGTGCGACTGCGACAATGATTCATGACGCGAAACTTTTTACCCGAACGATTAATCGCTGCGACTTTTAAGGGAACGGCTGAATCGTTTAATGTGCATGCATATTATTTTAATGATGGCCGCGGGTTAAAAGGATTTCGGATAGTGAATACCCATTTAACATATGTCCGGTGGCTTTTGGAAAGAAATGTTTAATATTGTTGTACAAAATCACTTATGTGACGACTGATGCAATGCGTTCTGTATAATGAATTTGAAGGCTGTATATTTTTTTTTATTTCAATGCACGAGCCTTGCTCAGTAATATAAGTAATTTGTAAGCAAAGGATTGACCATCAAGCAGTAATATTATTTAATTTGTGTAAAATTATAAATCGTTCACAACCGTAATAATATACGGGTGAATTTTTCAATTGGACGTGCCTGGCCAAATCCGAAGCTATAACGGCCTGGCCACGGGACAATCGCCATAGCGAAAAATCGCCTGGCGCGACACGGCGGCGCGTCTTGCGATTGAAACAAACGTATAGAAATGTACTGAGCAAGCCACGGGGCACGGCGATCGCCAGCGCGGCCGGCGGCTTGTACCGGGCGAATCGCGCGGGCGGCGGACAGCGCGACCGGCGAGTGAAACAAATACATGAATCAGTACGGCGCAGGCCACGGTGTCGGGCGGTAGTCGCGGCGACTCGGCAGCGATTAAATTTGTTTAGTCGTTTTCGCCGCGAATTATGAACACGGAGCTGTTTATTGCCGAAATATTAGCCAGGCCGCCTATTTGGAAGTCTGGCCACCCACATCATAAATATAAGCATGTAGAGAAGATATTGTGGGAAGAAATTAAAAAAAAAATCCCAGGTTCTGAAGGTAGATTTTTTCTACAGCGAATGTCCCGTGGCCAGGCCGTAACGGCCTGGCCACGGGACATTCGCCAGAGCGAAAAATCGCCCGGCGCGATACGGCGAGTGCGAGTGGCGGGGCAGCAATTCGCGCGGCATCTTTTGCAGGCCACGGGGCACGGCGGCAGTCGCGATCGCCGCCGCGATCAGTAAGGACGTCCGAGAGCGAAATGTTGCTATCAAAGTTATCTCGATATTGCTATTAATAGTATTTTTGTTCAAGACATCACATTTGGAAGAGATTGTGGAGTACATGTTTTTTTTATTACATTTGAATTTGAATTGATTTGAATAGGAATCGAGGTATAGATGAAGAATTCCACAAGAAGTATGAGAAATACAGAATGTACCCAGAAAAAAATTTAAGAAATAATTTTAAAGACTACTTTGTAACCTACTAACTAATTATTTGTACCTATAAATAAAAAAAAATCTACCTTCAGAACCTGGGATTTTTTTTTTAATTTCTTCCCACAATATCTTCTCTACATGCTTATATTTATGATGTGGGTGGCCAGACTTCCAAATAGGCGGCCTGGCTAATATTTCGGCAATAAACAGCTCCGTGTTCATAATTCGCGGCGAAAACGACTAAACAAATTTAATCGCTGCCGAGTCGCCGCGACTACCGCCCGACACCGTGGCCTGCGCCGTACTGATTCATGTATTTGTTTCACTCGCCGGTCGCGCTGTCCGCCGCCCGCGCGATTCGCCCGGTACAAGCCGCCGGCCGCGCTGGCGATCGCCGTGCCCCGTGGCTTGCTCAGTACATTTCTATACGTTTGTTTCAATCGCAAGACGCGCCGCCGTGTCGCGCCAGGCGATTTTTCACTATGGCGATTGTCCCGTGGCCAGGCCGTTAGGCAGGTATTGAACCTGTTGGTTTTGAAAAGCAACACCTGTATTATCGCATAATCTGATAATGTCGCAAATAAGGATCAAATTCTTGTATTTATTATGACATATCTTTTCGCAATTAGGCCATAATTGAACTATTGATTAGCGCAGCACTTTCTTGAGTCTGTCGTGTGTCATTACTTCCCAGAACTTGATCCTTATTAGCGACGTTATCCGATGGCTCAATAATATAGAATGTGTTATTTAATCAAAATCAACAGGTTTGATTCCCGTATATCAAATACTTGGCATAGCCATCTAGACACTATAGCTATAAATTTAACTACCTATTTATCACAATGCATAAAGCAACTGCAACCGCAATAGACTGAAGACCATCCATTTGTGGCGACAAATCAATCACTGCGCTCAACATCAAGAATGGAATAATGATCCTCTCAACACTCCCAACAACACACCGCACTTAAAACCAACCTTATTAATTGCAGCTTTGAAGTCCAATTTCGATTGGCTCGTTTACACAAATGCACGGCACTAGCTTATTAAAGAAAATTAATTTTCGACCTTATTGAGGTACATTTTAAGTTGATAGTGGTTTTGTGTGTGTAGCAAGAGGCAATGTGAGTTATTCCTTTGAGCTATTTAAGCTGGCGCTAAATGATCGACACGTCATGTTGAGTTGGCATGAGACAAAGGATACATTAACTTTGTATGATGATTTGCAGTGATCGATAATATAGAGTAGCAGTGAGCAAGCAGTCTGGGAAAGTAAGAAATAAAAGAAAATGGGGCATAACAAAATCAGATACTTACGATGCAAATAGGAGCAAAAAATATCTTAGGAGAAAATACAGTAACGAAAGAGAAATATGTAGTTTTTTGTATTGTGTGTGAGTACTACTTTAAAAAAATTATAATTATTAAACTTTTTTTTAATATATCTTTCCTGTTGTGAAACACGTCTGCTTGAATCATCCAGAATGATCTGATCTAATCAGTTGTTAAGAAGCGCTATTATTGGCAACTACATACTGTAGAAACGGCCTGCCATTTCAATTTAAAAAAACATTCGAAAGACGTTCCATCGAAATATTTAAAAAAGCAGCGAGCTTGTTGTCGTATTTATCCAACGGTTTGCGTAGCATTTACTCGGCTGAATAGCCGCCCGAGGCGCGAAACCCGAGGCGCACCTCAATAAGGCACGCACGAGCCAATGTGCGCGCCTTTTGTCCGCGCCTCAAGTGCAAATAGCCTAGCGTTCTAATTTCAAAATGCCCGTCCTTGAATAGAGTGAGCTTATTGAAATATATCTTGTTTTTTAAACTGACCGTTGTTTAGACATAGAGTAATAATTTGCCAGAATTATTTTTAATACTATATCTATATAGGAAAATCGTCTACAATAATATTTCATTTTAGTTGATGAATGTTTTTCTCTGTTTCAGGTAATGTAAAATAACGCTGCTTTGGAGAGAAGTTACAGGGTATATATAGTTTAACATTTATAGAAAGATAAAAAAAATATCATTTAGTTAGAGGAGGCATCGCAGATCCGTCACTGCAAGAAAGTTATCTATCGTAAACCAAGTGAACTGTGTCAGGTATATCTACAGAATGGTCTTTTCAAGTGTGCGTATATGGCCAAATCTGGAACTATAGGGAATAACAAAAATTCAACCTGAATATTCTAACATTATCAGATTTATTTATATTTACATCATTACATAAGAGATCATATTTTATTTTATTATCGATAGGTTGGTGTTATATAATAAGGGGATATTTGCAACACTTTTTTGACAAGTCAACGTTCAATTCAAATGTATGACACAGCAGCAGATACTATAAAGTTGGAACTAATTTGCTGATACAAAGTCACTGTTTCGTTGTAACATTCGTGGCGCCTGCTGTGACCAAGTTGGCAGTTAAGTGACACAACAAAGGTAGCAGTGTAGCCTGCATCTAATTGGCAGTAGGTGCATACAAGTTGCAGTACAATGTTTGAAGGTAAATTTAAATATTGGCTATTGTGGTGTGGTTGGGTTTTGAGGGTACAAAGAGGGGTGGGTTACCCAAGTTATTACTTATTATTCGCAAGTTATATAATAATTAGGGTTTCGAGAACTCGTGTCTCTACCTTTTTGACTTACTCAGCTTAAGTACCCGAGTACTATGTTTATTATTGTTGAACTTGAATTCTTAAACATTAAAAAATTCTTCACCTTGTACTAAAATTCATATTAATTATTTTAGCTTATTTTACTGGTGGTAGGCTTCGGCCGTGGCTAGTCACCACCCACTGAACAAAGCCATGTCGCCAAGCGGCCTAGCCGTGTTCCAGCATGATGTTCGGTGTTGCCATTCATGGATGGCGGGTCAGATCAGTTGCGCTGCATGTGCCTAGTGAATGTAGCGTCTCGATCTACTGCCGCCTTCCTACCTAGGCAAGTATGCTCCATCGTAGATCTCATCGTCACTTACCATCAGGTGAGATTGAGATCAAATACTTGCCTATAATGTAATAAAAAAAAAAGAAATAAAAAAGCTTAACATGGTATTGGCGAATAAAGGCAAATATTATAGTGTTGAGGACTTATCTAAATGCCCAAAAATGTTATTATAGGTACTTACTTATTTTTAGCCGACTTCAAAAAGGAGGAGGTTCTCAATTCGGTTGTATTTTTTTTTATGTTTGTTACCTCAGATCTCCGTCATTTTATAATATATTATTACATACGTACTAGGAAGTATATTATGTATTTTGTAACAAGCTTTGAAAGCGTCAAATCATACACAATCACAAATAAAAAAATATTAATTTAACTATTCAAATACACTGTTCAATCCCCCATTCTTAATAAGCCATCGCTCACCAAGCCACCCCTACAGAAATAATAAAAATATCAATGGTGCATTAAAGTGTCCCAAATTTGTTTGCGCCGTAATATTTACCTGACCACTGACCCGTTTAATTCTGACTGTAAGACGTGGTCCCGGCACAATGTAGCTAAAGCAGTAGGATAACTCGAGTTCTCTCTTGAAACATAGAAGGATGGGACTTGTAATGTCATCTTCAGAGTAGGTATACCTTTAATACATTAGTTACGGGTACGATGGTAGCCATAACAGTAATCGTGGTGTATCGTAGTGATAATGACTCTATTATCTGGGACTGATCGCTCTTATATCAATATCAACAATGTTAAAGTTTAGCGTGTGTGCGCCTCGCATGGCAACACACTGGAGCTTACTTCTTTATTTTATTTTGTAAAAATAATGAATTTAAAAAAAAGACAAGCCCGCTGAGTTTCTTGGCGGATCTTCTCAGTTGAGGTCGCGTTCCGATCCGGTTGTAGAGTTAAGAAAAAAAATGTAATGACAATTTGTAAGTGCCCCCGTAGGCCTATACGAAATAAACGATTTGACTTTGACTTTGACATTGCTATATAAAAAAAATATGCAATCGATGTGAAAATCCATGTTTTGTTACGTATGTCGCGTTCGGACGCGTCCTTATGTGAGTAAGGTGCGCATGTAAGAAGCTAACTTACTTTTCTTGTTGTATTATATCCCCAATGCAGTGGCACGTCATTTCAAACACTCTTGGAACAGATTTTTATAACTTGGAACATTTACTATCCTTCACTATATCTTTAGACTCTATCAGTGCAGTTTTAGGGTTCAGTTTAGTTTACTTTTTTGATTGGTGATGTTAAATATAATGTGGTCGTAAAGTATGAAGGGTGGAACATACTTTGACTACGATGCCTCCCCAGTAATTTGATACTGTTTAACTCGTGGGAATGAGAGATTTATAGGCGTTTCGTTTTATGAATAAAGATGGATAGATTAAAGATGATTGTTTTGGAGTATTCTTTGGAATTCGCTGCAGTGAAGGAAATGACTTTGTGGCAGGTCGCATTATAAAAGTCCTTCGAAATGTATGCTAGAAATTATTCATATTTTGAGTATTTTATTCAATTATTTTTCGTATATAGTGTACATTATTATGTTGTATAACTAAAATTACTTGTATTTTGACCCCTAAAATAGATTTTTTTAATAATTTATGTACAAAGTACAAAGTATTTTTCAAAATAAATGTGCTATTAATTGCTATTGTAAATGGACAATACATTCTATAAGTTTAGGAGTTATAAAATAACCCAATTTTAGATCAAGGCCAAGTTATTTTTATTTGCCATAAACACTCATTTCTCGAGGATGATTAACGATAGAAAAATACAAAAATACACATCGTTAGCATCCAGTGTGAATGACAATTATCATACCATGCCCTCATTGTATCTTACAATCAATATTAAACTCTATTCAATTAACATAAACAACATCAAAGAACGTTTTTACATCCAAAAGGAGTTTCGTGCATAAAGGATTGCAAATGTGACACCCCCTCCCCCCTGCAGACCTCTTTAATTATCAGGGAAATTGTTTGTACGAATTCCGGAAGAGTCTGGCGGCTCTAATTACAACACTGAAATCTCGAATCTCGGCGCCAAATTGTAGGTACAATTAGTTTTTTTTCAGACGGTGAAGATTAGTAAGATGTCGGTCTTTTTTATTTGGTTTCAAGTTTACTTTGATCATACCTGAAATATTTTGTATTCAAAGCATCCGTACCTGACCTAGAGATTATATATATTGGGCTCACACTTGCACTCAAATGACGATGAAATAATCTAGCAAAAACTAAATTTTCACAGAAACTAAACTCACAACAGCAGAAGTATATTTCCCTATCGAGCTAACATATTCCAATAGTTTCAGTTGGAACTATTTCTAAGTTCTCGCGGGCACCGAGCGAATGTAGAGCACTTATGTAACTTTGATTTTAGTAAAGAAAAACCAGACTACCTTTACCTAATGGACGTGTCTCGGATAAGTTTTTGTGATAAAAGTTTCCGAATTGGGCGCGATAGTTTCAGATAGAAGAAGTAAGTGGCTTGTTGTTCAATAAAGGTTCTGGGAATTGTTCTGAAATATAGAACTTGTGTTTCATTGGTGTTTAAGTACGAATTTTCTTTCTGATCTAGTGCCTTAGGGCATTTTTAACATGTTCATTAATGAAAACATTCAAAATCCGGCAGAGTTATTCTACATTATAATTGTTAATACACACAGTATAACCATTAAATAATATTTTTATTTTATAGCGATTCATATTAATTACATTTATAATTTTCCATAAAAACTAGTTTTTTTCACCAAAAACGTTCCGAAGGTACCAGGCGCTCAGCTCAATGAGGAGGCATCGTAAGCGAGATGCATGGATACTATGAAACTGAAGTTCAGCGAGACAGTGGCGCGTCGGCCGTGGCAGGGGACGCACGTATCGCGATCGCCTCAGACTGCTATTTCCGTGTTCGCATCGTGTGTTAGTGTTTGTTTAAAGGATAATAATTATCGTTAATAAAATTAATAGTGTCATTTGTAAAATATGTTTTCTGAAAGGTTTGTTGATGATTCTAGTAGTATCACATTTTACCGTTTTATTTTTGAATTAGTGTAGATTTTTTTCTTTGAAAAGGCGATTAAATAAAACGATTTCATTGGTAAATTCACATGTTTACAAAGTCCACTCGGTAGTGTTATTATAAAAACAATACTAGGTGTACCATCAGGCCGGCAAAACACTAATTAAATATTCATGCATTGATGAATTTTAAGCGAGCATTATTGTCATTGGCATCATTTGAACAGACTCAATGTGGATCACGCTCAAACAAACAAATGATATCATATATGAATTATTTGCTAATAATAAAAATTACCTACACACATATTATTTTTCTTTACTCTGTCTCGTTGGTATCGTAGTTGCAGGCGCGGTATGCCAATCAAGAGGTCATGGTAATTTATTAGAAGTGTAAAAAATAGGCACGTTTTTATATTATATTACCGTTGGCATAATGTGGGTGTACTGTGCACCAGATATGCAGCCTTAAGTGTAGGTATCTATTATAATAAAAACAATCTCCAGAAAAACACACCTACTATACTATCACCAAACGCAATTGTTTCAAAATAAGCAATGCGTGTATGGTACCTATACCATACAATGAACTGTGGGCGGTTAAGGTAGCCGCAGGAAAATAAAGAAAAAATCATTTCTAGAATTCATCCATTCTGAATTCTAACCCGGTGTAGTACACCGAGCCAGGCATAGACCATGCTGACGTCATACTAGTATTATTTTTGACTAACCTAGTAGATAACCCACTGTTGGTCAGAGGTTTTGACTACCTCTAGTCTCGATACTGGGTCACATTGTACCCTCAAATATGTCCAAGTTGTCCACAAACTAAGGAAAAGATAACTCGAATCATTTTTAATGATATTAATTTATGCTTCAGTCTATTTTGTTAGGCTTGACGTATCTATTTGGATAAGACAATACACTTTTAACCATTGCCTATTCTATTTATATTCCAACAACAATATTCTATATCCGAAGCGATGAAGCATAGCTTCAATATCGCTTCACCACGAGCTACGCTTTGAATCAATGTGAAATGTTTTCAGTGAGTTAAATAAAACAAACATGTAAAACGGAACGTGGATCAATCATTGGCGCGAGCTCTCCCATAACGATTAAGAGTGCGTTCCTTTACACCGTCTAATGTTAGCCTTGTTTGGATTCCGTAGGTAAATAAGAAATCCCTTTGATTTGCTTATAGAGATTGCTCAAGGAACGGCATTCTGAACAGGTGGTAGAATATTATCGCAACATCAATTTGTCTAATTTTTGATGATTTATAAGTGGATACTGTGTCAACTGTTGCATAATATGTGAGTAATTAATAAATATTCGATAGATGAATGTGTACCTTATGTTAAAATTTCAAATATAAGATATTCACATACCGCAAAAGTGATGGAACCGTATTCTAAAATATTTTTTAATTAAATATTTTATTTAAATTTTACAAGTCATTTTTATTATTAATATATATTATAAATTACAAGCCTTTCAATTTACCAAAAGATAGCCAGTTCAATGATAACCTACGGGTCCTCCCTTAGCTAAGTGCTCAAGTAAGTAAGTAAGTAAATAAAGAATAGGCAGCTCACGCTTGCCTATTCTTTATTTACTTCAAGGAAGCAGCAATTATAGTAAGTGGCCGTAGTATCGTAGAAAACGACCCGAAGAACGTAAACGTGGGGAATGATGTACAATGAAACATCCCTCTTAAGTTTATTATTCGTTTACGTAAAGTTACCTATAAACAGCTTCTTATTTTGTACTAGCTTCAACCGCTGCTCCATCGGTGTGGACTTTAAGAAAAGCAAAGTATATTAGTATTTGCTTTTTCAGAGTACAATCTACATGTGTATCAGGATTCATCCATTCAGCAGTGTTACGAATTTAATATCTACACTTCACGACTCTGGAATCAATCCCCGGACCTCAGGATTGACAGATTGCGCTTGCGACCAGTAGCCCAACGAGGCAAAAATATATTTAAAACTACCTCGGCTACTGAAAGCCTATTGTTATTAAAAAAAATGTATAAAAAATTTAAAGCATAGGTCATATCCATCACTTTGATGTTTAAAATACAATTGTATAAGTAGTTTTTCATATTTTTAACCGACCTCAAAAAGCAGGAGGTTCTCAATTCGGTTATATTTTTTACGCTATGATGCTTTTTGTATACGTACAATTGACATTCATTTAATAAACTGACAAGTATATTATGCTCATGAGCCGTGTTACTAACGTATAGAGTACTTATTTTCTTTGTAAATATGACCTCTTAAAATATATCTTGTGAACGAAAACTTTTTATCCTTAACTAGCTACTGGAATAATGCTTGTTTTATCGGTGTCGGTTTTACGCGAATAAAAATAAATTTCACGGTATCATTAAAGTTTTTTATAGTGAAGGCAGTTAATGCGAACACGCGAATGGTGTTATAAGGGTATACTAACTTTAAACCTGCATGTCTTTAGCGCATTTGTAATAATTATGTCAAATAAAAATTTCGATGTCTTTTTTTTTATAAATTGACAATTTTTTTTGTGACCTATTTTATTTTTTAATTAGTTCTGAATGTTCGGATTGTAATAATGTATAAGTGGTTTCTTTATATTGGCAAACAGGAAAAAAAAGAAAAAGAAAACTAGTCTATTGCCATTATATCCGACGCACTTCCCCGCAATTCGCGAGGCGCTGGCTATACTTACTTAAATATTTTCCTGTTATAAAGCCTGCGTTTTTTTTTGGTTATTGCTACGTTACAATACGATTATCACTGTTACTTACAACTGAATTCAAACATGACATAACCATGGAACAACACTAAAAAAGTTTTGTAAAAAATGTCACACCGAAACAGAACTCCGAATTTAGTACTTTTTTTACAACGATCGCAATAAAACAAACGCACATAAAAACCGACGTTTAACGTTCCTACATTTCATGATTAACCACGAGCAACAAAAAATGTAACGCAACAAAATTATTACTTGTAATGCCGGCTGACTGGAACCAAAGAGTCGTGGAATCACTATCACGCCTGTAATACACAAAGGGAAAGGCAGACGCACTACAATGCACCCACATTTCGCCGAGAGTATGCGCCCCCCAGTGTAATAGGGGGCGAGCATATGAATACCGGGAACACTCGGATTCGGGCCGTTGTCGAACAAGCTGGCCCGGCGCGAGTTGCTGTGAAAGACGAGTAGGCTTCCTCGCGATGTGTGACTGTACAGCTAGTTATAATGATCATTGAAAATGAGATTGTCACTGAATTTTTTTTATTTTTTTTTTATTACATTATAGGCAAGTATTTGATCTCGATCTCACCTGATGGTAAGTGACGATGAGATCTACGATGGAGCATACTTGCCTAGGTAGGAAGGCGGCAGTAGATCGAGACGCTACATTCACTAGGCACATGCAGCGCAGCTGATCTGACCCGCCATCCATGAATGGCAACACCGAACATCATGCCGAAAGACGGCTAGGCCGCTTGGCGACATGGCTTTGTTCAGTGGGTGGTGACTAGCCACGGCCGAAGCCTACCACCAGTGTAATGCTATGTAGAATGTATATGTAGAAGTGATAATATGTATGTGCTGGTAGCTCTGTAAATAGTGATCGTAAACCTCTCATGCTGCTAGGAGCTTATAATGTCAATGGGCTTGGAATTTTGGGAAAAAAATCTCAGAATCGATAAATGATACAAAAATTATGTTTTTAAAAGTTTTATGGTTGAGTCGTTAGATTTAAAAATATATCGAGGAAGGTTTCTATGTGGAAGGATTCAAAATTAGACTGTGCTCAGAAATTGAACAAAACTAGTATTTAATACTACGGACAATTAACAAAGACAAACGTGTTGATATAGCTTTTATTTAGCAATCTCTAATTGAGACATTATGAAAGAAAGCATTAAAATTTTTGAACAACACAATGCAAACAAACCATAAAAAATAACGATCATAAATAAACTAAATGCCATTAATATATTTTTTTTAAAAACCACAAAAAAAGTCATCCTGAACACGTTTTAATCCAGCCTGTTCGCACATGCACGCCGTCGCATAGTACAGTGTGTCACAAAAGCAATAAACTGGATCGTCCAACAACATACGCTAATGAAATTTATAATCCATAAAACGCCGGTCCGTTGTTTTATAAAGTGTAATAATCATAAAGGCACGGCCCAAAGCGGCGGAACCCGGCGGCCATTTTATTATGTGAACAGACTGTACAATAGCTTATTACTCTGTGGAGGATTCAGAGTTTGACAGTTGGGTTGTATGTTGGGTCTCTTACATATGGTGCATCTAATAATTATAGTGTAAATTATTTCAACAAGTATCCTTATTGTGCTGAAAAAGCTATGTAATTAAAAATTACGTATACTATGTATCGTTTTCTAGACACAAAATAATGTTGGCTAGATCATAAAATATTTTTAAAAGAACTTAAAAAAAAGTACAAAACCATGCGTTGGCATAAAATAAAATATTTTAAAATCACGACGTTTCACCAAAATGCGCCCCCAGTGGGAAACATGTGTACCACATATTTTACATGTTTTATTTGTGTTCTTAAGGCGTAAAATGTCAAAAGGCAATAAAACTAATGTAGACGAGTAGTAAATCCAATAATAGAACAATAGGTATGTGAACTACATTCACAATGGGAGACAATATAGTTTACAATAGTAGTGAAATAACGCTAAACTCTGACACCCTGAGGGATTTTAATTTAATTAAATCAGTTCAAAAAGACATCCTGACTTTTCTTATCAGTAATTAACTCTAAAGCATTTTTTATGCACACAATCAGATTTTAATTCTGAACAAACTACTGAGGTTTGTTCACGTACACGTTATAGAACATAGGAACCAATTTTAGATTTAGACAGTTCTAATATTAAAAAAAATAGAATCAATCAATCAAGGGCCAATTCCTATATTAAATAACAATTATAAATAAAACTACATTTCCCTAAATTCTAACCCGACCGCATTGAAATTTTGAAATTGGAATGTTAATAGAATCGGCGCCTTTAATTCATAAATTAATTAAACTTTGGGCGGGTTTCGGAAGACAAAGTTGGCTGTCATTCCGAATGATAAGCAGGGGTCATTAGGATTCACGGAGCCTCCCTGACCGGCCTAACGAGTCGGTCACAACAGATTTGTCTACTTAATACCACTCGGTATTTGGGTAATTATTTAGGACAGCGAAGTGCGAGGTTTGAACAGTACTTGTAGATAGTGTTTGCTATCTACAATCACACGAGAAGTTCTTATACATCATGTTCAGATATCCCAACTGATTTTATCTATGAGAAATTTTGTTACAGATCAATTTATATCCGATCCGATCGCGTTCCGATCCGGTTGTAGACTTAAGAAAAAAAAAATGTAATGACAATTTGTAAGTGCCCCCGTAGGCCTATACGAAATAAATGATTTGACTTTGACTTTGACTATATATCGCTAATAATGTTTTTATATTTAATTACAAATCTATTAAAACTAAAGCAACAAATTCTAGTCTTTATGAACAGTCAAATTTTGTGTTTACTTTCTAATACATACGAATTATATTTAAACGCTGTACTAAGACTTGCTTTGTGAATTTTCGCAAAGGCGTCTTGGCAGCAATGAGGACCTGGCTTTGCTTCTAAGGTCGACGAAAATTGCCGATATTATATTTTAAATGACAGCTTTTTACTTATCCGGGAAATAGCCTCGCTCCAAACTCCCACTATATAAGAATTTAAAATTTGGGAAATATTCGGGTGTACCAGCCCTTCTAGGTCTAGTTAAATGAAGCTTTATATTTATAGTTATGGTAATTCTCCAGGTATCAAGTCTTTTCAAGTATCATTTGCATACCGATTTGTTTATTTATTTATTCCAAATTTCGCAAAATAAAATCTTTCCTAACGTACCCTGGAGCTCATGTCCCAAATGAAATTTATAATTCAAATTCAGCAGCTAGCATTGTATTTTAATTATAGCTCCCAGTAACGCAGTGACGGCGGACAATAAAAGCACAAAGCGACGCTAGGCTATAAATTTTTAATGTCTTAACGAAACTGTTCATTTAGGCCCTTAGAGACCGCGATGAAACCATGAGCTAGCGTGCAACGCAATGGTAATCGTAGTATCTGTCCGAATTCGTTTTTTTAATTTTGGAACGTGAAATTTTAAAATAGAGCGAGTTATTTTTCTCGTGATTCAATTTGGAAACCGTACTGTTATAACAATGTTAGTTTGAATGCGTGTAGTAAATAAAAATAATTTAAAAAAAACCTTTATTTTATTGAGTAAATCTAAAATACGGAGCTATTCTATTTTAATTTCGTATCTTTGAATATTATATACCATAATGTTAAGCACACACACCTTGCGCTGAGCTTCAATAAATCTCAATTAAATCCCTGCATTTAATTGCTCAATCCATAGTCACTATTCGCCATAACCTGTCACATAAATTCGCAGTCAATTGTTACGTTTAACGACTTTCAATGTTAGCGTTTTATTGGTCGTCAAATTGCTTCGGGTAGCTAGGAGTACCTTTATTAATATAATCATAATTACCTACTTAATATGGAGTTTTGATTGTAATAGAACCATTTGATTTAATGTATTATTAAGTTTAATTACACTAATTTAATTTAGATTGCATAATTATAGATCTTTTTTTGTCCTCAACCCAACATTCTATTCAGTTCAGTTTTAATCTCGTTTTCTTAGTGAAATGGTTACTAAATAACGAAATC
Organism: Pheosia gnoma; assembly: GCA_905404115.1. Classification (NCBI taxonomy): domain Eukaryota; kingdom Metazoa; phylum Arthropoda; class Insecta; order Lepidoptera; family Notodontidae; genus Pheosia; species Pheosia gnoma. The sequence continues at coordinate 1,533,425 of FR989901.1, read as the reverse complement.
ATCCTTTACAGATGTTTCTAATAACAATTCCTAAATTGTGGTTGGTTAACTGTGACATTAAGTATATTTCATTAAATAATTTATAATGAGTGAACAGACTGACAAATAAACATGGCGTCGTATAATCATCAAGAGACGCAGTCCAGCCCAGCTAAGGAGGTGCCTCGGTAAGACAGTTATATGAAATTATTATAAACTTCTAATTTATTTTAGTATGCCAGTTTTACCGTACCAGTCTTCAATCAGGGTAAAAAAAATCTTTTTAATTTTACAATCGTGTTCCAAATTCAAAATACATTACGTTACATATATTTTCGTTCATTGGGTTCGAAATTTGAAATATAGAACGAGAAGACATGTTTCTTTTTTTTAATTAGTACTTTTAGCAAAATTGTTATTGTTGCTGTTTGTATTAAATGTCGATATGGTTATTCAAATATGTGGAACCTAATGTCATGTCATGAGTTTTCATTACTCAAAAAAAATACATTATTACGGTTTATGTTTCTGTTAAATACCAACAGTGACACAAAAAATCCTAGCTCTTTTTATTTTTATGTCCCACTGTTGGGCACGAGCCTCGACTCAATGCGAGGGGAGACATAAACGTTTTTTTTTTCATAAGAATACCAAAGAGATAAGTAATAATTTCACTCGATTCCGGATCGATTTTTAATTACATATCGATATTTCAACAATGCCACAGACAATGGCGTCGAATGACTTATCTCGTTGGCCACCCGCCAGCTGCGAGGTTTATCTGTAACGGGCAAGCTGATAAATTAGTTTAACTATCGCCATGAATGCCCAGACAGACATGTGATTGACTATTGTAATTATTTATCATAAACAATGATAAAAGTTGTTGGTTTGTCGTCAATTTACTTTGACAAGTAAGTACATAGTGTTACATACATAACATCAAGACTGGACTTTTTTGAGGTTACCTATTTGGAGAGAAAGGTTGTCAGTATTTTTTTTTAAATTATAATGTGTAATTTGGGTGAAAAATTAACCAGTGTATATGAGTTTAATTTAAAGAGTACTAAGCAAATATGCACAAAATAAGCAGTTCACTAGTGATTTTCAACCGGCAAACCGTGTGGAAATCGCTCGAGGTACATAAGTCTGCCAAACAAAGGCCACGTTTTTACCGACTGTCGGTGTAAACGCTGCAATTCGTCGACAGATACCTGCATGGCGATGGGCTTTGAATGTTTGGTCAATTTAATAGCCCTACTAGTTGTACAAACTTTTTGAGTAATTATCATAATTCGAATAACGTTTCATATCGCTCTTTGGAACTCCTGCAATTTCTCTTTCCCTGGAACATGTCGACAGATAATCATTATCTGTCTGCGTTGGAACCAAACATTATAGTTTAGCCAATGCTCTAATGCACGGTTTACACGTGGCCAGTACGAAGTTAGTGGGCCTCCCATAAACAACAAATATGAAGAAATAAGTGTTCAAACATTTCCATGTTTTCTACTTGTTTCGCTGCTTGTAACATATTGTCCGCATGTAAATTGGGCATAAAGCAATACTATGCCAATTTTTAATATAAAATAGATAATTCTGAATTTTAAAGGTTTATCAAATCCCTATTCGATTTTAAATCATAATCGAAAACGCAAAATTGCCTGCTACTAAAAAATAAATGCTGAAATTTTAATTTTAATCGATACCGAAAGAAATGTTCTTATTTTCAAACTCGTAATACCATCGAGTATCGTTAGTGAGGGATAGTCCATTTTAGTCCGTAGCCGGATGTAAAATCGATACAACGAGTGTGCGAGCAGATCACAGACATTTGGTATACAGCCGCATTCAAATAAAAATGTTTATTATTTTATCGTACATTTTTACTCGCGGCGAGTTTATTCGCTCGCTTGCTTTTGTTTTCTTCTCTCGGTATTGTGTTTGTTGGTTGTACAATCAATGTTAGTGTAGTTGGAATTTATTGCCAGGTTTAAAATTGGAACCTGGTAAAATAAGTATGTGCTTTTGACAGTACTATTAATTTACTACTCAGAGATATAAAACAAAGTTGTGCTAGTTACACCATTTATAACTCAAGAACAGGTGGGGTGATTTTTATGCTCTTTAATTATATGAATTTTTCCCTGACCCGAATAGCAGATTAATAAAACATGGGAAAAAACACAAAAAAAAAATAAAAATACAGATAATTAATTTTCTCTTACAATTGATTCTGACGCAATACGAAGTTGGCCAGGACAGCTAGTGTTTTCTTAAATACCTACAAATACGATAATAAAAAAAATCTTATCTGAATCTTTTGAAGCAAGTAATTAAATTTGACAAAAATATTTTTTAATTTCATCGCGCAATAAAATAAGCAACCCTGCGACTGCCACCGCTGACTTATCCACTATTTAATATGCCAGTCAGACGGTAGCGTCAGATTAAAAATATAAAATTCCACGCAATATTAAATACCTTACATTGATGTCTGTTTTAATTTAGTTACTTAAATTTCTCCATAACGCCAGGCAATACAGTCACGGTAACCAGGAACTTCTAATGTAATCGTAACGTCATCGAGAAAGCATGCTGTCACTTTCATACTTATTTATGAAATCTGTAGTGTGAGAGGGATGGAACACGTTACGATACCGAAACGGTACGTAAAATGGATTGTTCTCCTCACTTTTATGAAATGTTATAACTACGATCTACCAAATCGGTAGTTTTTCAGAGTTTTGGTACAGTATGTGAAAACTACCATTTTTAAATATTAATAATTTCTTCAGACGTCTCTAGCCCGTTGGGAAAAGTCGGATAATATGTTTTGTTGCGCTACGCCGCGGCGCCGTTCCGTTGCATTCCCTTGACGATGTCGTTGCGTCGTCGTCCCGACTTCAGTACGTAGCGCTATTTTTAAATTGATCAATTTAAGACTAGACTGACTCTTGCTTGGAAGGAGACCGACTTGTCTCCATAAAATATTCACACTATTGCTTTTAAAATAACGCGCACCAAAATGAGAACAACTGTCATGTTGATTGATTGAAATTTGTAGGCGTCGTAGTTCTAGAGATACTTTAATGAATGAATGAGTGATATTTGATTTTTATGCTACGTACTTATAAAAAAAAATCAAAAGTGGATAAAATTTATACAGCCCTTTCCTCTTCGTTTTTTACTGTCAAATTATGACGGCTTATAACCATTCTATCCGAAAATACCTACCGGTAGTAATATCCCATCGTAAAACCTCAACGAAACTCCAAACCCGGGTATAAATCGTCACATTACACGTCTGGGCGCGCGCAATAAATTTACATTTTAAAACTGATCACAGCGACATTACAGCACTTTAATATTAGCACACAACGAGTGTAGGGGGCGCTACTGTGTAAGTTATGGCGCGATTATCGGTGAGGTATGAATTATGAGGTGCCGCCGGCGGCTGCAGGGTTAGGAAGAGGAACTATATCGTTTGATTTCAAATATCGAACTTTTTGACATTGACATACTGTTTAAGTATGACGTCCCCAATTAAAAAGCTATGGAGTTACGAAAATGGTTGTTATGACAGAAAGAACACAGATATTTTATAACATTTTGTTTATTTATTTACGTCAAACACAATTGTCCTTACTGGATGACCGAATGAAACAGTATGGTCCCTAATTATTAGTACCGTAACACAACAAGTATAAATCTGTTTTTTCAAATTCACTATCTGCATCATCATTGAGTGCAAGGCGCGCTTATGAGGAGCTTTGATGAGCAAGTCGGTCCTGCCGCGCGGTACGGCTAGCAGCCGCGGCCGTCGCCGCCCCCCCCCCCCCTTAGTGGCTGGACCACTATACTTTACTTACTACTTAATCCTCCCATTTACACAACAACTTAAAGCTATTGGTTACAAGCGTCAAATCTCTTCTTACTTGCAACTTGTTGCACTCAACCATGGCTAGAACAAACAGGGAACATGTTGTAAAACACATCCACATCATAGCCTAATATAGTCTTAAAGCTAGCTAACAACCTACTTGATTTTATTCCGAAGCGCTTTGACCATTATTGATGTAAATTAAAAGAAATGTATATATTACTAGCTGCGCCCCGCGGTGTTACCCGCGATTAAAAAGTATGAAAAATTAAAACAAATCTATCCCACGGGAACCACACATTTTACCGAGATAAAAAGTAGCCTATGTGCTATTCCAGACTATAATCTATCCCTGTGCCAAATTTTATCCAGATCCGTTCAGCCGTTCTGGCGTTATTAAGTAACAAACATCCATCCATCCATCCAAACTTTCACATTTATAATATTAGTGAGATTGTCGAATTTAAAGGCTTTACTCGACTTGCTCAAAGCAGACGGACAGCCAAGGCAAACACAGCGTGTATGGAAACATCCGAAATCGGTAGAGTGTCTTGCGTTGGCTCAACTCTCCAAACTATCATTATAATGATTTAAATGGCTTTGGACAATAATAGGTGCAGCGGTGCATTTCTAAAAGTTATGACACGATTATCGGTGAGGAATGAGTTATGAGCTCCCACCGACACGGAAAGGGTTACGCGGGGCAACTTTATTTGACTTTGAACACGATTTTAAACTTCCATTTATGGGTAATAATTCATTCATGAAAATGAGATTACGATGTTACTTTTTTTTCGTTTCTAATGATATTATAAAAAGAATGCTTCGTTGGCGCCAACATTGTTTAATTGATTTAAACTTTGGGAATACGATAATGCAATGGTTGTTATGCAAAGTACTTTCGTGAAACCGAAATTGTGATAAACTGTAGCTTGTTGAAATCCATCAATAAATCTCTCTTAAACCATCAACTTTAAAACCGGCACGTAGATTTGATTTATCAGCCATCTTTAAAAAAAAGCAAAACGATATCTTGCGAAACTTGGCAAATCGCACCAATGTTTCAAAACCTTCTTATCTCAAAATTGCTTTAAATCATGTGCAATATTTCTATAATTTTTTACCTTACCAATAACGTTATCCGAATGTTATCCGCCGAGGGAATATACCGCATGCGGTGCCCACACGTGAGGCAAATGACAACGGGACAGTTTTCCCGGGGATTTCCGAAAATTCTTTCATATTTGACAGGCAAGCGAAGACACGCGGGGCCAACCGAGACGTGAATAGCAATGAACCGCCGTTTGCTACTCATCGAATTTATACCGACATTCAGTTGGAATTACGTATGCCTGAAGATCTGAGAAACGAGAGAATATTAGTTTTCATAAACATTGTGTGTAGTCAGGGGAATGTAGCACCTATGCAGTAAGACTGATAGAAACATCATATAGATACCTAGAAGCATATAGGTAGAAAAAAAAAACAAACGTATCTTACGTTAGGTAAGTAGGTATTATGAAAAGAAAACTTTAAAAATATATAGGTATACTTTTGGATTGATTTATCCAAATAACTTTACCATGGATATAAAAACTGTAACCTTAATATTTTTGGAAAAAATAATACTGGCAGGGAGCATTATTTTGAATACAGAAGGCGGCTGCGCCATTTTTTAAATTTTGTGTTCGATCGCGCATTACGGAAAACCTGTGCTGTACGGATTTTTATAGGGATTTGAGTTCAGTATTCGGTCTTCAGTGAGATCACGATTTTAACATAGACTCGAGAGTCTACGTTATCTGCTTGAGACATGTCTCAATTGCTACAACAAACATATTGTCTATAGTCCAACTTGCCACCTTGCACGATAAATTAATTGAATTAAAAAATGCCAGGCAGTTCAGTGCTGCCTTGAAATAAGAGTTCCTCCTCCGCCTCCTGAACAAAACGAATAATTTCAATTTCGCACCCAAATAAATCCGAGCAATAAAGATCATGTTTGCTTGAAGTTATGGACGAACGCAATTTGGGAACTGTACTCAAATTTGCATGAACACAATTCAGTGAATAATAATATTACCGGCCAAGGTTACAAGGACTATAATTCAAACCAATTATTAGCTAGCATGTTACTTGAACATTTATTTTAACCATGTTCATAATGATCAGTGTATATTTTGTGCTTTTCATTAAAACCAGAAGGCTAACATGGACTAAAAATTTCGACTAAAATACCTAAATGTCGTGCCGTTCGGTAATATTGGTGTGACATGTTTTAACATGTTGTATATTTTAGGTAATTGTAACTAATTAGTTTGGTTTATGTTTTGGTAGCATGTAACATAATATGTAAGTATTAACATTGTTATACAATTTAAATACAGTTATATAGGGTACCTAATATGTGTATTGAGTTGATATTGAAAAATGTTGAAAACTCGCGCTGTGCCTAAACGCGGTTGTCTTTTTCAGCTATTCTTTTAATGTTTGTGGTTAATCCGTCGGTCGGTCAAGTTTGACTGTCGTTTGTAATGACTAAGTTTGTTTTGTGGGGAAATTAAAAAAACATCAAATAAACGCGATTAAATATGTAAAATTAATTTTGTTTTAAGATTTATTCAATTTCATTTCATCATATTTCCGTGACTAGCAATTTATGGCAATTACAATAATATGATTAAATGCAATTAAAACTCTCAAAGTTATACGTGATTCACTATGAAGGCATAAATCTGACTTAAGTTTACTTTAAAATGCGTTTTCCAATATAGATGACCTTCACTCTATTGAAAACTTACGAAATTACAATAAAGGTTTAGGAAGACCGGAAATATATAAATATTTCCTATGCTATCAACATGATATGTTGGACCCCGATAACTTCCGTATCCGTATGTTTCCGTGGGCGTGCTCCCAATGTTGTGTATTGGCAAAATTTACATTTCGCGTGACAGCCTACGGTCGATCGTAGCGAATTGTTTCCGTAAGTTATGTGAACCTATGTATCTAATAATAATAATAAAATAATTTCTTATCTAATATCTAGTCAACTTTGCATCACTTTAGGTACCCAATGATACCACAGAACCTGCGTTTAAGAGATGAACAATTGAAGAAGTCAGGTATTCTGACTAAACCTCCTTTTTAAAAACCTGTCTGTTAAAAGAAAACTTAAAAGAAAATTGAACAGAAGACAATCCCGCTGAGTTTCTCGCCGGATCTTCTCAGTTGAAGTCACGTTCCGATCCGGTTGTAGAGTTATGAAAAAAAATATGTTACTTACAAATGGTAAGTGCCCCCATAGGCCTTAAATACGAAATAAATGATTTGACTTTGACTTTGCGTCGCGTCGCGCAGTCGGGCAAAGCAATCTTGGATAACAATACAATCTTAAACAAGTCATACAACAATAAGATCCGATACCCTAGAGCTGTACCCGGTATCCGCACCAATTCCTCACAGCCCCGGCAAGCGGAAGCGTTCCCGGGAATACGAAATGCGGATATTGCGGAGAGCCGGCCAGCGGAGCGTGCGCGCCGCACGGGGCTTCTTGTACTACGGCTATTAGACGGCTGGATGATGATTCGATAATGGATCTGGGCGGGGATTAGTGTTTTGTTTTCATTGGTTAGTTATTTCCCTTGTTCCTTGCTATAGCAATGGCTCATGCCTGATTGTCACCATCAGTGACGGCTCATTGAAGTTTATCGGGTGCTTTTCCACCAATGGGCTTATTTGGAACCCACGAAGCGGAGGTTTCAAATCCGCTACGCTCGTGTCTGTGTCAGTGAAAATGTATCAACAAAAATGCGGTTGCGGTGCGGTTATAAAAGCATTTTTTTAATCTTTCCGGGAAACGAAGTTTAAAATATAATATGGAATGAAAATTTTCGTCAGATTCCAGGTAAAATCTACCACTTAAACATTAAATTTCGTAAAGTAATAGAATTAAAAAAATATATTGAATTAAAAACTAGACGTTGCCCGTGACTTCGTCCGCGTCATTATATAGATTTTTTTTATTTATGAACTGATTGAAATAAAACAAACAGTAAACTTTAAGCGTAGCTTACCACAATACATTAGTAAAAACTGCGCTCAAAACGGCTAAACCATTTCTGAGATTAGCGCGCACAAACGCACAGACAAACAGACAAAAATCTAACAATCATGGTTTTGGGTTCTATTGCGTTGATAAAAGCCCCCCAATAATGTTTTTTTTTCATATATCTTCCATGTACAGACAGCGATCAGTTACATTTTTATTATATGTACAGATTTAGCGTTCTAAAAATACGATTCAAATATCTAAAGTTAGGCCATTTATCTGTCATCCGTCATAAACACATTAAAAAGATTCCGAACATATTACGCGTAAGTTAACTATAAAATATTGACACTATTACTATGAAAGGATTCGAATGGTCCGTAAATAGCTCACCACATAATTAACCGTATGTGACACGTTTCCAATTAGTTATTTTCGTTCATTGAATTACACGGTACATTTGACACGTAATACATGCGTGCTATGCATTCAAAATAGAGAAGGCACTTAAGCATCCCCCAATATGACGCGAGCGAGCGACACCCGTGCGCAACAATTCATCTTTAATATTATCTATCTATCTATCAGCCGGAAGACGTTCACTGCTGGACATAGGCCTCCCCCAATCCAATAATGTCCACACATCACGGTCCTCCGCCACTCTCATCCACCGGCTTCCTGCTACGCGTGGGATATCATCGGTCCACCTTGTGGGGGCCGTCCTACACTGCGTCTTCCGATTCGTGGTCTCCATTCTAGAACTTTTCTGTCCTAACGGCCATCGGTTCTGCAAGCTATGTGCTCTGCCACTTCAACTTTGAAATTCTTTATCTAAATTTTCTATTACTACAATTTAATAATAAAAAAAATATTTTTATAAAAATAAAACCGTCTTCAAAACCTAAAAAGCAACAAATAATCTAATCTTGAAATGTACCTTTTCTAACTAAATCAAATATTTAACGAATGTGAAGTCGGTGCCAAAAAACATTTGCATTCAGCAAATAAAGATAAGTTATAACATATTATTACGCTATGACCATTAAGGTGTAGAGTTGTAGGGCAAATCTAAAGTTGTGTGAGCGTATCCGCGGGCAAAAGCTAGTTATCTTTTACGCCAAGAACTAATCAGCTAACAATAAACCGGGCACTTACAGTTCACTCGTCCTCTATTTGGGCCGAGTAACGTATTCCGTCCGCGTACGTCCATTTGTTCCGCGTATCGGCCGGACGTTAAGCGGAACACCTGGCCCTATGGATGGCAACGGGAACATTAGTTCGCCCAACTTGGCAACGATTCGGCGTTTTATTGAATTCCCTCATTGATCCCTTAAAGAAAATCGAATGTAATAAATACGAGGATTTAAGTTAGTAATGGTGGCTTAGATTTGATTTGTTATTGTTAGTTGTTTTTTTTTGGCAATTTTATTTTACTAATTGAAAATTACAAACATCGAATTCAAGTTCCAAACGTCATATTTTAAGTCTCAACTTGGTATTATGTATCTGTAGGTCAAGTCCTGTCATCGCAATTGTCATATAAATCGTTATTTTTAAGGTTCCGTACCTCATAGCACAAGAAGTACGAACTTCTAAAATCATCAATTTCGATGTGCCATTAGGTGGCATGCAGCATTATTCAGAAATCACGGAAAATGGTTTGTCTTATGTTATTCCTTCCTTATAGGTATATCGGAATCCTCAAGACGCGAGTCCTACTTGCAATTGTTCTGGAATTCAAAATCATTTATAACTAAATACATGAGGTCCTACTCCAATTATTAATATACTTACCTAGTGGCACCATAATTTTACCTTCCTACAAAATAGTTAATAATACGGGTTTTTCGAGCATATTCTCCCCAGCTCACCATTCCCATAACCAAACTCACTATTCCAATTTCCATGGGATCAGCCCGCTATGGGGGTCAGATGCGTGACTCAATCCCGGCGGGTGATTGATACATGGAGATCCGCTTGATACTTGGATACGATTCTTTATCTTTGCGTTTTGATGGCAAATCGATTGTGTTATGCGATTATGATTTAATGAATCAGCATCAGAATATGTTTATTCATGTAAACCATTAAGTACAGTATATGTGAATCGTCAAAAGTTACAAAATGGTAAGCTACTACTTTACCACCCGTTCGGAATGCCGTTCCTATGGAGAAGAACGGGCAGGAAACTATCCACAATTTATTAGACAGATGATCCATAATTTTTTGTCAAATAGGTGTTGATATAGGGTATATAAGCACATTATAAAAGAGGCCTTAAGAGATATTATTAAAGCTAGGTTGTTGACCTAGATTTTTTTACTAGAAATAAATTTATAACATGTGCCCACGTATTCTTATAGTTTTCTGAACCGTTTCAACTAGGTACTTACATAGGTGATACATGAACTATTGTTAAGTGATAAAGTATACAAGCATACAGGCTCGGTTCCTTTATTTCTCATAAACAGTCACTAACACAGTCTTAATAGGAAGGTAAGATGGTGTGAGCCTATTGTCACAAACGTGCCTAGGCAATCGCTCTTATTAATTCCATGTACCGAAAGCTTTTCCAAACTGATAACTGAAAACGCTTTCCGACGGCATTTTAAAATACTCTCTTAAATTTTATTACATTCAAACTGCCTACTTCTCGACGACACCCGCGCAAATTGAGACACGAAGCCTCTTCCGAAATCCGCTGCCATCACTATCTAGATCGTTTAGCGGCGGCTCGTACATCGTTTTCGGGATTAAGCCACCAGCTCGCGTGGCTCCGACGAAATTAACATTCATGAGTGCCAGCCAATAGCAACGAGCTACTCTGACGGAGGGACACCTCGAGGAGACTTGTTTTATGAGATAATTCCCGGATTCTTAGACGAATAGGTCCTATTTTTTAGTTGTGCTAACTGTGTTCTTGGTTGATGCCAATTTCAGAAACGATATTTATGTTATTTTCTTTTCGCTAGACTAATTAAAATTACTGATGTTTAGTTTTTCGCTATGAAAACCGCCCGCATAATGGCTCATTAGCTAAATATAGGTATCAAATAGCTAACTGATCCGGGTTATGTTCTTCGTTGTTGGAATTCGACTTGACGTTAACATAAAAAGCGAGCACGAATATATGCAATCGAACAAACTTTATAAGACCAGAAAATTTCTCTTGTCTTCTTGGCTCTGTTATACCAATAATTTTAAAGACAGTTCCGCCCTTCAATACATCCTATGGTAGCCCTACCAGCGTCACGTCTGCGTACACGGCTTCGTTAATATTCGCCTCGGGCGAGGCGCCTCGTCGAGTTATTCGACTGTCCCAGGCACTTTTTTTAACGAATTTCGCCAACTTCGAATGGGAAATGAATGTTGATTTGTTGCGAGTTTGCGACTTAGAAATTCGGGTTGGTAAGACTTGAAAATATTCTTGATACGGCATTCAAAGTACTCTGAAGAATCAGTTCAAGATGATTTAATTTATATTGCTTGAGAAAAAAATCATGCAAATACCTACTTACGACATTATCATAGGCAAGGTGCCATATTTCTGTACATAAAGTTTACAGATTTCGTGATCAATTCACTAATAGCATGTTACATTACCTACTTAAATGGATTACAATTTATTACTCCCAGCTATATCATGCCTTCAATATAGAGTTCTTTATCATATCTATAGGCACCCTTGTCTGTACGTACTTATAGGATACTGATAACGAATGAATACTTGTTTTGATGTACATAAAACAAAATGGTACTGAACAAACCAGAATACTTTACTCCAGAGCTATAAAACAAAATCGATGCTCCGTCCGAGGTTATCGGCTGTCATGTACAGCTGCAGAGGAGGATTTCTTTTTAAAAGAAATGGGTGTTTTAAATAGAAACAGACTGCTTTATGCGAATCTTACAATGTTTCCAATATGAGGGCGACGAAATGTTCGTACACAGATAGCTGTCTAAGGAGAAGTAGGTCAAAGATCTATAAGGGCTGGAAGTAGCTACAATAAAGGCCTCCCGAGGCGGTATGGTTGGTTGAACGCAGGTATATGCGAATTTAAATTCTCAAAAGATGCAAATGATACTGGCAAGACTGACAACGTTTAAAATCGGTTGTAGATTCTGATTGTTTATCAGAGCTTTTTGGTCTGCGTTAAAAAAGAAATTATGTACTGATCAATGCTGCATATAGAACAAAAACTAGTAACCCATTTCCAATTGGTCAACTTACAAAAGGCTAACGTGATCATTGCTTACAACATACTTAAGGAAACGCCAATTTTCACACAAAAGAGTTGAAGACACACACACATCCCAAGAATTAACACCACGGTAAGTTAAACACGATTAAAACGTGAGCACATCCATTACCTCAACATCTTTTGGAGTATAGATGACGAGGAAGGAGGGTGGTTGGTAATTTACATAATGTAATCAGCCGGGAGCGCGACCCGATGGTTTGAACGGCCCCGGCCGCGTCTCCGCGAGCGAATCATGGAATTTTAATTTATTTAAAAAGTCCACCTTCTGGGAACCAGGCTTGTCCTTTGAGGGGCGTTGATTGATGCCAAACGCCTGTTATTGGAAAATGGAGGAGGGAAAAATCGTTTAAGGTCAATAGGGTATCGGGTGAAGAGTGAAAAATCTGATGTTGGAAATTTATTGATGACTGCGTAGAGATTTGGAAGATTGATAAGCTGAAAGATAGATTTTAATGTAATTATCTTTGAGCAGCTATGAGTATTCGAGAGAAGTTTTGTGTCAATTGAACTATCACCTATCAGACTTACCCCGAACGTGGGTTCTCTGCGACTCCGACATCATTTCATCGCATAGGTGCAATATTTACTGAAAAATGAAGGCCTAGGTTATGTACCAATCATTTAAGAAAAATATATTACCAGACAAATATTATGGGTGCATACATTTACGTACTATATTTAACAACTTTTTATTAATCAAATCGAAAAAAAAAAAAATGTATTTCAGCTATCATAAGTGCTATTATTCGTTGCTGCCATTGTAAGTAGGTACCCGCGGACTTGGTGTGTCATGTTCAACGTGGCAACTTCACGGTATTGTAATGGAGATAAAGGTTTCTATAATATTTTTTGTACTCTTACAATAAACAAACTTTGTAACAAACACACCGCTAAGCTGAAAAGTTTACTGAAACGACACCGGTTCCGATCCTGATAACCGCGAGAACAGAATTCTACGAATCCGCTTTGTATTCATGGGGTGAAGGGAAGTCATCCCAGGTGCGTACCGCATCCCCCCTCACCCTTCCCCGCCGCCGGAGGCTGACTTCTTCTACGCCTTTTGAAAAATTTCGAGCATTTTTAAATTACAGCCTGCCTTTAGAATGCGGCCACCAGGTAAGCGGTAGGTACATGTGACTTTTGAAATAAATATAATCATTATGATTAATTTATTGAAATACTTAATGAGTCTTCCTCGTCATTGCACCGTCTATGCTACACCAAACATAGGTTATTAACATAGCAATACGTTACCGTAAGCTTGACTCATATCATTGACGATGAGAGATGATTGAAACTATCAAATATAATGACATTTTCATAGTTACAAAACTAATAGTTACTAGTATACGTTTTAAACGCATTTAAATAGCGATTGAATATTGTATTAGAGGCGTTGCTGTAAATTGATTCGATTGTTATTTGCTGCTGTCGATACTGGTACTAACGCCACCGCGTCAGCGTTCTATGTAAATTCTAAACTCGCGTATTTCAAGGCCCTATAACAACTTGCTCATTTTATCTTCTTTCTTTTCTTGTACAGTAGGTACTATATCATATTCTTTTTATCTATGTAGTCAGTACTCTTTGGCTTAGCGTCTACATCTTGCGTCCCTTTCGTTATTAATCTGCGAACGAGCGGCGACAATAAGGCCAGTTCCACTCGAAACGTCACGACATTTCGTGTGATAGGGTTTTTAATAAAGCTTTTTTGAACAAGCAGATTGTTATATTTGTGTATAATTTAAGGACTGTATTATCTTCAATTTCGACTTAAATTAATTTACAATAGGTATCGTGGTACAATAATTTCGTTCTCTATTTTCATACGTATTCCACTAATAAACACCCTAGTTATAAGAATAGCACATAATCACAGTGTTATTGTGACACACGCCCCTATTTTTTTTCTCATTGTAACTTGATCAATGCGTTGATACTTGAAGCAACTTTACCAACATACGTGAGATATTGACGTAGTTTAGTTTACCTAAAGACCTCTCCAACATTTCCCAACATCTATATGCAAACACCGGCTTCTGGTGATGTCATCGGTCCTCCTTAAAGATGGCCATTCCTCACATCGCCTTCCATTTCTGCCTCAAAGACTATCAGAATAGAATTCAAATTGGCTGCGAGCGTTTTTCATCGAACAATACAACAACAACTATGCAATACGTTAATTAAACGTCCCATAATATCATCATTTGGCTGTAAAATCCAGTGTATTTGTTATTATTGTAATTTTGCCGAAGTTAATACTGCATAATTATACGAACAAACAAACATTAAGTCAATGTTCACTACATATTTTGAATAGCTTTGTGTTATATTGCTGTTAATGACTTCTAGTTTCTTTGGCTGAGCCCTTAGTATGAGTCTTGAATTGATCGAATGTACAAATGAGGTCGCGTTCCGATCCGGTTTTAGAATTAAGAAAAAAAAATGTACATGACAATTTGTTAGTGCCCCTATAGGCCTATACGAAATAAATAATTTGTCTTTGACTTTGAAAATTACACGTTCCCGTTAGTGACGTTGCTGTGCCGAAAATCCTCTCAATACACTGTCATCTTTAATTTCCCTCACTGTCAGTCAGGACATACGTCTAGTAAGTAAGTCAGTGATATTTGACTGTAAATACTGCACAAAATATAACTTATAACAAAACATTATCATAACTCCCGTCTAATTATCTTCTCCGCTAACATTACTAAGTTGCTAACAAACTTGCAACTTAGACTAAATATACAGCGTGTGTCGTAAGTAATGGAATAAAATAGTATCTCCAGTAATATTAATTACTGTATAACACGACATTAACGTTGCGTGGGGAAGTTTCTCCTGAGGGGACTGGCATGTGCAGAGGAAAAACAGAAGTATAACTTTCGGGAACATTATTTGTAAGTAATCTGCTTAAAATTAATGTATTTATTTCTTAGCAGAAGATAATAAGTTTGAAATGTGTAACGTGATTTAACTACAACTATCTATTAACTAAACTGTCAACCTCATATCTGTAGGTCCAAGTACTATAATACAATTTCAAAAATTATATAGTAATTTACTTTTGATCGGCAGTTCCCCAGATTTAAAGATCATATCATTAATAAACATACTTAGTACATACTTTACATGTGTTATGTGGTAATACCACTGATTGTATGCCACAAACACTTTCATTTAGTTACATTGTCGATTTTCAGTACAATGGTAGTCGATTGCGATGTGATTTAATTAACATTTTATAGAATAGGGAAACCTGGGTTCCTGACCTTACTTTACCATCTAATTTATGACCAATTGATATGAGAATAAAGTTCAAATTCAAATGTATATGTATAAAGTCACCTTCCCAACCTAACATGATAATTTTTATGTCATTATAACAAACTTTTTCGAGTTAAACTTCTGTTCATATCTCATTACCATGTAGAAAGTAGGTCGACAAGGCCCTGGTAAAAGGACGAGGAGATTAACTTTGTTTAGCGAAACGTACGAGTCGGGTTAGCGCCGACTGCTAACGGGATATAATCGGCACTTAGCCGTAACTACGCGATTTGAGTGTGGATGAATGATGGAAGCGTTTGCTGCGCGTGAGAGCTCTAATGCAACTAGATAGGATTTATTATTTGCGAATACACATTTAATATTGTCGGATAAAACGGTACTATTTAAAAAAAAAAATCGCCAGTATCTTCGGGGTTTCGGGATGATATTTATTTTGTATTAGTAATAGTGAAAACTGCCACCGTGCTGCTGATTAGTGTTCCAGGATCTCTCTGATTCTATATTAACTGTTTAATATCATAAAC
The DNA here is from genome assembly GCA_905404115.1 of Pheosia gnoma. Taxonomy (NCBI): domain Eukaryota; kingdom Metazoa; phylum Arthropoda; class Insecta; order Lepidoptera; family Notodontidae; genus Pheosia; species Pheosia gnoma. The sequence continues at coordinate 1,517,435 of FR989901.1, read as the reverse complement.
AAAAACTAATTATGGTCTAATGCTGCTTATGCATAGACGCTAATGAAAATCGATTATAGTAAGGATTACTATTCATTATCGGCAGCGCCATCTAGTTTTCGTTTAAATAAGTATACCGAGAACATTAGATGGAGCTAACGTTTCTTTCTGGCAATCTTGCCCATCATTATGAGTTGCAGGAGATCGTATCTGATGTGTAAAATCTAATTAAAATTCCTATTATTTTTCAATTTTCACCAAATAAAATCATTATGTTACCAGCTATATGTTGTCTCAAGAATAAGGTAATGTAATGTAGCCTGACGAAAATCGTATTTAATCTGTACGACACGATATTTCACAGCGGGATGCGCGGGAGTGCTAATGTTGCGTGATAAATTAATGTGACAGGATGTGTGCTGGATGTGAGTGGAAATTATGCGCTAAACTCTATAAAAATAAAGATTACCTATCAATCTCTCTTTTAGATATTTATTTATATGTATATGTACTTAGATTTATTATGTATGTTAAAACGGCTACACCGCTTTCACATCCGAGTTTATTATTTAAATATAGTGATGATTTTATTTAAATTGATCAAAATCAATTCTCCCCATATACATTCTGATAAAAAGAGCCCATATATTATTCCAGCTAAAATTAATAAAATCTCGCCATGTGTGATGCTCAGTCAAACTTACAAGCTAACGAACTCACTTCCACATGTAGTACGTATTTAATAGTAGGGCTTGTTTATGATTACTTACAATATAGATAGTTTGTCGTTTATATCTCATCGCCCGAGGTGGTACGAGCGTAACAAGGCATGAGAGAAATGAGGCTGGGAGGCTGCCTCATAATAGGAGCGTTCACAGCTCAGATTTTAATATGAACAATGGGGGCACAACTGAGCACCTATAATGTTTACAGCCGTTTATTTTCCCGCTCTCCATTTTGGGAAATAAGCAGAGTTGTATTGAGAATGTTTGAGGTTTTATGCTTGCTTTGTACTTGCATGCTCACCGATAAATGTAAGAGCCCTAAATCATATCGGTAAGAATAGCCAATCAAAAACAAATATGGTACTTATTCCTATGAAATATATTGTCGTTACCGCACAATATGTTATGTTAATTACCACATAATATTTAAGTTTTTAATTACTAATAAGTGCTTAGATAAGTTGTAACAAAAATTGTGTAAAATATTTTAACAAATGAATCAGTAAGGTATATGGATCACGTGGATGAATAAAATAATTGTGTAAATGTTTGAATTTTTTTAAAACAAGGCGATCCAGTAGCGTTTAGCTATGCGCGCAGTACGGGGTGTCATTTTTTAAATGTCATATGATTAGATTTATTTTTTTGGGAATGTTATATTTATAACCTACTGTTGACCCAGTTAACATATTTAAGACTATAATAGTTACACCTTATATAAGCACTTTTTAATAATTAAAAACTCTGTCTCATTAGTGTTACCCCAAAAACTTGCATTTGTCTATCTTCAGTATAGATTAAGCTAACAAACCAAAGGTACATTAGAAGTTTCAGCTCTCTACTACCCCATAACCCAAGCGGATATTTCAGCAAACAACAAAACTTATCTGTTGTGTGCACACACAACTTAATAATTATGTGCGATCTACTGGCAATAATGCGAATGAAAAATTTTATATACTGGATTTTAAAACTCAATATTTCGTCGATGGAATGGCATTTTATGATATGTGTGTATTCAATTTTACGGTACATTAACTGCCTGCGGCTATCAAATGAATATAATTAAGCAAACTCACAAGGAATACAAGCCCAAGGTTACATTTTTCGAAGTCTGTTGCTGGGTTTTCCAAAGTCTTAGTCCACAATCAACGCATCGGTGAAAGTTGGAAAAGGTTAATGTGCTGATAGTGCCTATACACAACTTATTTGACAGAATGTGTATGTGCTATAATTCAAATAAGTTATGAATATGGTTTATTAGCACATTTTGAAACCGGGTTTTATACAGTTTGCATTGCTATCGAATTTTTCTATGGAATCTTAGTGATTTAAGTTAACTTATCAAAAATTACTATGTATCCTTATTATTGATAAGATATAACCGGTTAAGCTTCTAGTTAACATAGATTGTTGTGCGACGTCCTCATTTATAATAGTGAAATATATCATTTAGGAGTTGGTTGATCTTCAAGTAGCGAGATCCGAAAGCTCAACGGGCATAAAGCGAGTCACGGATTGAAGGCAAAAAATACCTTTATAAAATGCAAAGCCATAAAAAAGATAACTAAACTAAATCTAAAGCTTGTGCACACTATCGCGCCACAAACAGCAAAGCAATAAAGGTACTATTTGCATTTCCCATTAGCAGCGCTGTTTTGGAACACAACGGGTATTTGTTAGGCGATAAGAACGCGTAACGTGTAGTGGAATGAGACCATATACATACGTTTTTTTTATCAAATACAAACTCATCTATGGTAAAGCAAGAAGTATGCAGATGGTTTGATGAAGGCCATGAGATAATTAACAGGCCAACTATCCACAGAATTTAGACGAACGCAAATAGATGAGTTCTTTGAAAGAGATTAGAGTATTTATTATACTCAAATGGTACATTTTATCACATAAATATATACCAAATTAATTTAGAAGAGTGACAGTACGTACTAAAATAGGTTATTAAAACTCCCAAATTGGTAGAAGTTCACAATGACATCATCTACAAAGCATTCTTAACACAAGTGCGTTGTAATCCCAGTGTTAATTGCAAACACTGTCCCTACCTCCTTTTCCGATCTTAGCTCTATAACTTAGCCAACATTATGTTGTAAGGAAACCGCACGAAGCTTGGACGCAGTATATGCAGGCTAGTGTGAATGTCTCCTACTGAACACACGCGACTGAGAAGCATTTGCATTTCCATTAGTGTGATGTCACTCGCAACACGCGATATTGTTGACAAATGTTTGAAAGTATTGTTGAATGTTTGTTGAAATCGATGCATCGATTCATTGACACGTTTATTGAACATACGATAATATAATTAATGTATTCATTACGCAATACCCATCTTGCTGTGCGCTAAAATTCATATCTCTACTTGACAAAATTTTGAGCTCTGTTTGGTAGGTATTTGTGTTGAAATGATGACATATTTAAAACATTACCCACCTTTTGGTGCAGTCGCAAAAGTTGTGATTTTGCTGTTGCTACTTTATTCCATAGGGGATTTAACTTTTAAATCAATTATTTAATATATTTGTCACAGCCGAATTGTACAATCTGCCACTATACAAAATGGCTTACAACAACGGCTTTACAACACTGCTCATAAATTACATTTTTTTAGAAAATTGTTTGGTCAACAAGTTCAAACATAACATTTCCTGGATAAATATTTTACATTTCCAAAACCAAAGGTAAGTTTAAAGTACGTCTATTGCGCCACCAGAGGGGGTTGCAAAAATAATTTTGCCCCTATCAAATTTTGATCTTGCCCCTATCAAATTTTGATTTTGATATACCCCTCAACCAAAGTGTTGAAAGTTAGCGCCGTAAAGTGAACCTTACGTAGGATAATACCTACTACCTACCATTCAAAAGGGTTGCGACCTATACCATAGTACATATCGAAGCAGTTAACAAACATCTAAACTAGAAATTCATCAGCTACACACCACAGACAAGGCATTTGCATTCCCATTAGCACGGGCCGTGTCGCCCGCAACACGCTTGTTGACACATGCAACGCGTGACAAATGCAACGCGACAGCGTCGTTGCGACGGATTGTCGCGCTCCAATGTTTGCTGGGAACCAACCGAGCGTTTGTTAAATACTGGTAGTGGCAGAACATTTAGGTTTCAAATGTTTGGGTTGAAAAACTACATAGTCAAACTTATCACGTTGATTGGTACATACATTTGAATGGATTATTTTGTTTTGGATGAAAAACTCGAGTTCCCTATTTTTTCTTTCTCAGAGACAACGTTTATGACAATTTCGCACGATAATGATACGGTTTTTCTAACTTAACCTACCAGCTTCGCAATGTTGCAAGTTAAGTGTATGAAATAAAAAGAGGAACCAAATGGGTGCCAATATACAGGACATCCCACCGCAGTACTATATAGTACTTTAAATATTGGAACTTGGAAAGTTTACTTGATTTTATTCCATAAAAGAAATGGAATTGCATTTAAAAATTAAAAAATAACGCCTATCTGACCAGAGATTCGAAATTTTAATATTAAAATTAAAGCAATAAATACTATTATTTAGAAATAAGTGATCCTAAAATTATCGAACCTTTTGTAAGATGTAATAAATACCGTTTGTTTGAATTATTGTTCTATATTCCATTATTTTACATTTAAAATACTTTCCCACCACGTGACACCGCCATGGGACGTCCAGCATAAACCACTCCACCCCGTATTATTTACATTGCGGTTTATGTGTTACTATATAACGACTCGTACAGCCGCGTGCGGTTGAAACCGACTGTGAAAACTGTATTTCGCGTCGCAGTGATTAAAAAGGCAAGGGACGCGCAATGACGCGGCAATACACGCGGGGACAGCGTTATTGGCGCGACGAGCAAATATTATTTTACGTATTTTTGACGGGCAGTCTATTTATTTTCGATATGTATGATGTTGTGCAACAAGTTTCATTGCAACTACATGTAGGCTGATATGACAATACATTCTCGTCAAGTTGGCAATAGTGCATTAAGTGGATCATTTTAATTCCAATACCTATCTTCGTTTCAATTAAATTCCTTGCGGGTTCTAAGGCAATTAGATTTTCCCCGTGACTTGCAGAAGTTCAAACTTCGACGTCTGTGTTGTTAATTTGCTGTGGATCCTGGCTGAACGAGGAAACGTGACGGGCCTAGTCCCAAAATAAAAATAATTGCAACAGTTTTGTTTTATTGGATAGGAATTTAATTGATGATAGATAGGTACACAAACAGAAATACGTTACTGCCCATCTTTATCTATACATCTATACATCTTCTATACATACATACAAATAAATAAAATTGGAGTCTGTTTGTAATATTAAAATAACCGCTTTTTACTAAGTGCATTTAGATGTATACACGTTACCTATACCGAAACAACATTTTTTACAATTTTTGTCTGTCTGTCTGCCTGTTTGTTCCGGCTAATCTCTGAAATGGCTGGACCGATTTTGACGGGACGTTCACTGGCAGATAGCTGATGTAACAAGGAGTAACTTAGGCTACTTTTATTTAGGACTAGCTGTCACCCGCGACTTCGCCCGCTTTTTCTTAAATACCACGCGGACGAAGTCGCGGGTCATAACTAGTTTATATCTATAGCTATCATGACAATAGAAATTTGCACCATCATTCCAGGTGTTTGAAACACAATATAAGCCACGGAACTGAGTTTATTCGTTCTCTAATGATATTAATTTGTTTCGCCGTCAGTTCCCGCCGGCCGCTTTAATCTTGATTAAACAGTGAGATAATCGCAACAAATCCTGCTTGAAATTGTTTCACATTTTGTTTGTTAATCTTGAAATCTTTGTGTTTTCCTTGAAGAAGAAAAAATGTACTTGCTACGTTGCAAAAGGAATGTAAACTGTAAACGTTCGCAGGTAAGGCTTCATACAGCTTTTCTTTATATGCGTTTATCCATCTATCTATGACTAATTATCCCGGTATGATCCCATTATCTTCTGGGTGCACGATATGAAATAATTTTGCTTTATGTCGCGACCTACAGCTACTTTCTTCGAGAAATGAAATAAAATGAAATATGGCCTCACCCACAAATTAGTGGGTAAATTGCCAGTGTCAAGTATTCAATAGCAATATCAAATTCAATAAACGCATTGAAATAAAACATATTCTACAGATGTTATCGCGTTATTTTATGTTTTTACGTTCCCGACGTTTCGGCTGTAAATATGAGGGTACCCCAGTTCAAACTATAACACTACGACGTAAAATACCTCAGTCCTCCCGTGACCATAGTTGCTGTAAAAAGCCGAATCGTCGGGAACGTAAAAACATAAAATAAACGCGATGGCATCTGTAAAATAAGTTTTATTTCAATGTGTAGTGGTCGCGTAAATATAAGAAAGCAATATCAATAAATACACATTATAAATAAAATCTGCATGATGACATGAAAATATGAAAATGGCGAATCCGGCAGCTAGCTACGGCGGTCCCATGTGTAATGCAATGGCATTCTTTTTAATTCAGAGTATGTTGCTTTCATCACCGTCTGTGGGTATGTTGCATACATTTAGGATCAATATACATATCTGTAATGTGTCTCTTTTTTGCAACTCCACTGTCGCCGAGAGCGCGGCTCGGTGGGGTACCATTAAAGATGTTTTCGATCCACCATAAAACATGTAAATGGATTTAAATAGAAACCGTAACTTCTATTTAAATCCATAGTCCTGGAGATGTCCTTGCGAAAATAGCTTTTATATTTACAATTGTGCCATTACACACTAAGTGATTGAATAGAAAGCTAAGCACGAACTCGTAATGTAATCGTAACCTGATAGAGAAAGAAAGCATGCTGTCACTTTCGAACTTGAACGAGACTGAAGACGCTTACGTTACCGTAGAGAGCTACGTAAAGAGATCTTGCTTGAACCACTGGTATCTTGTAGGCAAGCGTCGTACTGGTCGTACTGGTCACGTATTTGGATTTATTAGGATACTGCTGCCTCCGCTATCGATACGTACTCGTACTATAAGTGCCCCAAACTCAATTTTCCAAAATGGCTAACTATATAACTATCGGTTAACGTATATCAACTACCTATATTTCAATATTTACTCTGCAAATAAATCATGCAACTCATTAAATCTGTTATTAATACCGCGGCCAGCGCGGTGGCTCGCGAAATATTCCCGCGGTATTGAAATAATATTTTCCCCGGGAAATTGTGGGCTTATTACATTCCGCCAATTATGAGCTCGAGTTCGGGCCGGTGCCGCGTTTTCGGCACATTGAGTTCGATGTGAGCGGATGAAATTGTTTATCGATTACCTGCTTTTTTGTTGGAATATTACCGCTATCGTAAACATAGAAATAGGCTATAGAATAAATAGATAGACCATAGAATACGTCATACGTCTATGGCCTATATATTTCTTTGATGACGAAGAGCTTATTCTTCAATAGTTGTCATGTGTGAATATCCGATCAAACAGTCAACTGCCTAAAGGCTATAGGAGTAAATTGCAAATAACGCTTATTATAATGCTTGGACTGTTAAATTTAATCGCAATAGGTCAACTGTTACTGGCTACTGATTTAAGTCACCCACAAAAAATGTTTTTTTTTTTAATTTTAGCCCTCTGCTTTATAACGTGCGTATTTACGTTAACGCAACAGTACGTTATAGATCGTGCTCGGGCTACTGATCTCGCTCAACATTAGCACATTAAAACAGGTGATAAATAATTCTCCCTCGCGGAAATAAAAAAAACATTTTCCCTGCAACGGGAAACCTATGAAAGTAGCGTCAGCAATTTCCAGCGCCACCTTAGGGTTGCAACAGATGTGATTTATATCCAATACTTACTCAATGCGGTGCGTTCATGCCGCGACGCGGTTCGCGACAATCCGCGGAAGTTTCCCGCGGGAGTCGCGCGGCAAGGATATTGTTATGTAAATTACTATTTCACCGTGGAAAAAAAATCTTAGCAAGATTCTGTCTCTCTCTAAGCTTAAGCTACCACTATTTTACGTGGCTATGTATTGGTTTGTAATCTATAGGTACTTCTATGAGTTTACTAATACTATAGAGGTAAAGTTTGTGAGTTTGTATGTAGTGGTAATCTCCAGATTTACTGATCCGATTCCAACAATTATTTCACTATTAGGATACATTATCCCTGAGTGCTATAGGCTATGTTTCATATCTGTAAAATAATTTTATTTCAATGTGTAGTATTCGCGTATATATAAGAAATCAATATGTGTAAAGTGGTTGTTTTTTTATAACAGAAACTTCGTCATACGATTGACTTAATTCAATCATCTTTAATTTAAATTATGTACCTGCTACTGAATAACTTATTATAAAGCAAGTAGGTAATAAGTACTTAATTAATAACAGTACAACGTACATATTGCTGCGACAAAACACAACGTTAACGTACAATTAAACACGTCACCACTGAACAATGAAAACTTCCGAATATCTTCCAGTTTTGTTGTCCAAGTTTTGAGGTTGAAATATGGTAGAGAGTGGCAGCTGGGGGAGGCAGGGGGCGGGGGGCGGGGCGGAACATGTAATAAGCTCAAATGCTCTCAAATGCTATTGTTTAAGTTGCGGTTAGAGTGCCGCGTCTGCGGAGCTGTCGGCCTGGCGTTTAGTGTCGGTTAATTGCATGTGCTGATGGGAATTGAGTTGCTATGTTATGTGAGCTTTAAGCCTACAAAGCACAGATGAAAGGTAACTACTGCTAAATATTATTTAAAGTTTACGACTCTTTTAACATACATCCTAATATAACAAAAGAAGTAAGTATGAGATATTTTTGTTTTTTTTTTTTGGTGTGTGATAAGAGTTATGACTTTAATAGTATTAACACAATTACGTGTGCCTAACGATTTCTATAAAGTCAACCTAGAACAATCAAGAAGTCGCTGTGATAACAACTATAGTGAATATTCGTTTGACACGTAATAGTTCGGTACCGTATAGAAGATTCGGCCCCAGTTAATCCTGGCGCAGTCCACGCCACAATCTGACAGAAGCCAGACTGGCCTTATGCACGTGCCGCTACCATTTGCCCGTAATGTGAATTATTTCTAACATGTGTTCAATTTCGAATCTGTCTACAGATACCTCTTGCAATAATACTGAGTTTGTTTTCATTGTTTCAGCTACGTATGAGAGTTTAAATTTTTAATGGAATTGTTTGCCTCGAAATGGGTGACCATCAACCTAAATACTTGAGCACAAAAAAAATATTATTTTGTCCATTCACATCATTGTTCAATATATCTTATACTTAAATATATATCTGTTTTTGTGCTCTTAAGTATCTGACTGAAAGGTTCTGTACGTCAAGTGCGAGATTATTCGTAAGCTAACTGTATACTTTATAGACTACCGTATTTAGACATTTTTTGTGGAGAATTGAAAGTTTTAAATACCGTCCGCTAGAGGCGCTTATCAATTATCCATGCAAAATGTCTAAATACGGTAAACTATAAAGTATACAGTTAGCTCGCACTTGACGTGCCGTATAGTCTACCTAAACCTAATATATTAAAAATAGAGTTAACTAATAATAATCGAATTTGTATCACTTTCGACTAATCGCGGTCCAATAGTAGCGCCCCCAACCCTACCGCTGCGAATTGGGGCACAACTCGCAATATGGTATTTCTCATTTCCGCGCGCCCCCGGAATTCCTCTTGTACATTTATTTTTATTCGTATTTGTATTCGTTTCCTGTAACGCAGTATATTTTTTTCGCGACGTTTCTATTCGCGGGGCTCGTCAGGAGTTGCCAGATTCTATTCTGCACCTGTTATAAACTGTGTATGCGAAATAAAAAGTAAAATAAAAAACATCAGGCATTTTTTTATATTTCTGTTGAAGAAAAGCACTAGTAGAGTACACCTACTACAATCATATATTTTTAATGGGAGTGAGCTCAATTTTGAAACACTACGCAAATATTATTAAACCCTTATATTCGGGATATTTCGTATAATTACCGTACAGTACAGTAATAATTACGGTACGTATTAGAGCTGATTTTAAAATAATTTATAAGCAGCACAAGCTGCACATTGGAATATTAACCGCGCCTTGAAACAAAACAATATTTTGTTTTAAGCAATACGTTATTGATGACACTATACATGTTACTTCCAAATACCAAAACCGGTAGCCAAATAAATCAAAAATATAATTTAATATAAAATACCGATACATTATCCTTATAAAGAGCACGTGTAAATCACACGCACGTGTCGACTCCTAAATCTGCCGTGAATAAAAAAAGGCCGCATGGAACTCGCGAGTTGTCGTAAAACACATGGAAATGCCACTTTATGGTGGCGTGAACCCCAGCCGACGGGATTACTATACGTATATTACATAAACGCCCAAAGGTTTGAAAACATATTTTCGGTACACTACTGCAGTTGTAGGGTTAAAGGCGTTGAGTTTTTGGGTCGGTCAAAGGTGGAATTAAAGCTAGTCTGGGGAAATTCATGCGTTTTTTATTGTTTTAATTTTGAAGGAGATCGATTTTGTTAAGGCTCAACTCAAAATTTTGCGGAAATGAGTTAAGATCATAGAGAGACTTAAAAATGTATGTTCTATCCGATGAATATTAAAACAAAAGGGTTTTTATAATAGAAAAAGCATAATTATATTTCCGTCTCTTTTACACCGGTACTTTTCGTCCTCCCCGTTCAGTTCGAAAGATCTTTGATTGCGATTTCCCAAAAAAATTGATTTTTGAATTGAGCTCCTATCGTTCTGAGGGTGCGATATATCAGTAGTAAATATGACATATAACAAGATATTCAAAAGGTAATATTATTTCAAATAAGCTACCTACGAAATTTTTCATTACCAACTTATACCCAAGCAAAAATCTCCAAAGACCCGACATCCATTCACCAATTATCTAAAATGTGAGATAAATCATTACATTCGTTCCCATTCAATGTACATACCTGCCATAAGCTTTATGACCGCGCACGTCATTAAGCTTAAGCTTAATATTAAGCGAAGCTTAAGCGAAGGAATCGAGGAATGTGCTAATAGCCGGTGCGCACGCCGCTCAAATCAAGCCACCCTTTGCCAAACTCCGCCATCAGACACAATACAAACATCATACGTCGACGTGTTTGGACCTCTTCAACCATAAATATCGGATTGAGTTATAAGCGCAAGGCGATATCTTAATATATATAAATTACGTGTCACGGTGTTTGTCCGCTATGGACAGCTAAACTACGAAACCGATTTAAATAAAATTTTGCACACTGTGTGCAGTTTTATCCAACTTGAAAGATAGGATAGTTTTTATCTCAATTTATTTTATATGGCAAAACAACGTTTGCCGAGTCAGCTAGTTATTTATATAATTCAAAATGTGGACCACTCTTTTTAAAATCTCTAGTCCCTGGGACTACTACGAGTATTGACCTAGGAGTGGCTTTGCTAACCAGTAAGACTATTGATAGCCGTTTTTTGGCCCTATGGCCTTAGCACAAACTTTAATCATAGCGTTATATTCCTGTAGACGTGTCCTACTGACACCACAGTACGTCAAGTGTAAGATTATAATTATAAGCTTAACGTATACTTCAAAGTCTACTATTAGACACTGTATGGAGTATTGAAAGTATTAATTACCGTCCGCTTGAGGCGCTGTTCATGTTGCCATATAAAATGACAAATCCGTAGACTATATATAGCTTACGAATAGACTTGCACTTAAAGCTCTGATTTTATAAATAAAAATGAATGTAACGATACAGACTTATGACTTTGTGCTAAGGGCATTAGTTTGTCTGCAATATATATTATGTTATATTCACCAATCAGCGTACACACTTCTCGGTTTTTCAGTCTTCCCATATTTAATGTATTCTCATTATATAATATAATATATAATTTCAGCCCTTTTTTTTTTAATGTCCCACTGCTGGGCACGGGCCTCCCCTCAATGCGAGGGGGGATTAGGCCATAGTCCACCACGCTGGCCCAGTGCGGATTGACGGACTTCACACATCTTTCGAGGGGTTTTCTCAGATATGCAGGTTTCCTCACGATGTTTTCCTTCACCGTTTAGCAAGTGATAATCATGGTTTAAAATGAGATTCGCACTTGAAAAATCCCAGAGGTGCGAGCCGGGGTTTGAACCTGCAATCCTCGTTACCGAGGCAAGCGTTCTACCAACTTGGCTATCACTGCTTTCTACCAACTTGGCTATCACTGCTCATTCATCATTCTCATTATAATAACGCATAATCTCTCAACTTGCGGCAATCACCAAAAGTTGTGTAAAAAGGTCCAGTATCCCGGACAAAAGGAGCATCTCCCTCACGCAACAATGCCGTGATCTGTCTAATGAAGAGTTCTATACACAGGGGGACCGACAGAATCCTTTATTAATACCCGAGTTATGAGCTACGCACTTTGTCTTTAGGCATGGCATCATCGCGGCACAGGTTTTTTGGTTGTAAAACGATATATCAATTTCGTGTATAAATTGAGAGGACATCGATATTGATCCCCGAAACAAACGTTGGTTTGTAATTTTTCATATGAAATATTCAATTAGTCAGGTTACGTGAGGGAATGCATAAAAATACTCACTGAAACCATTAGTGATATGATAAAACAGCTCATGTTGGTAGCACGTCTATAGATATACCCCTACAAAAGAAACATGATGTTCTTCTACAAAACAACGAATACACGATGTAAAGATGAAATAAACAAAAATATTATTTTCAGGAGATAAAACTTTTCACAGTTTCATAACTTAAAACAATACCCAATGTCAGTTTTGAACACTTATAGTGCTTCTAAAGTGAAAATCAGCTTATTTCTACCGTCATGCCAAGCTGAAACGCTCGTCTGAACGTTATTTGATAGTTCTAAAGGCCTTCCTTTATATTTATTGCCATCATTCTCCCGAACAATACTGACGGTACCAATACAAAAACACTTTTGGCAATCTTTAAAATACTTTTGAGGCTATGGAATAAAGTTGAAAGTACTTTGACAATTTTATTTTGAGAGCGGCAAATAAAATGTATTTTCGAGTTTGGCTCGCAGCCACAGTGTTGCTAGCTAGAAAAAAATGTCTGCAAATAAAGGTATAGGAGCTGTTATGTTTGAAATTCGCTAACTAGTGGGTAAAAATATGCTAATAGTGTTTTAACATTGCCAATTTATTCACCCGATGAGCCTTATTGTCTATTACCGTATTGTCGTTAATTTGACGACCCCTGACTAAACTATAGCTATGTAGTCTATAGGTATAACCTATAAATGTCTAAGTGTCATTAGAGCAATCTAAAGTCGCCAAATTCGTATTTCAGTGTCAAAGACGACCTGACTAGTGCAGTAGGTAGTGACCCTGCTTTCTGTGCTTAGGGTCCCGGGATCGAATCCTGGTAGGGCACAATCTTTGATGAGCACAAATGTTTGTACCTGAGTCGTGAAGGTTTAACATCTATATAAGTATTATATACTGAGATCGCCTTCAGTCCATTATACGGTACCTATAATACAAGCGTTGCTAAATGTGTGACCTTATAGATGGTGTTTTCGTCTGGCGATATTATTAAACAACTGCTTATAATGAAGCTAGACTACGACACTCCGTTACAAAAACCACTTCATTGAAAGTGATAAAGAACTATTTACACTTGGCCGTAATGATCGACGATAAATTCAAATTACGAACGTAAACAAAATCGTTTTTGCCGCCATTTAACCCCGTTATGACGTAATGAATTAAAAAAGAAATGTAATGGTCTGAATGTTTTATGAGGATTAATTGTGGGTGATTCGAAACGGTGGGATCACGCGACGCGTGCCGACCGCCGTGTGTGGCGTTTCTTTATAGAGTCGTTGTTTTCAAGGTTGATAACAACGACTCTATAAAGAAAGATATGATAAGCAATGGACCTTATTTCATAATTACTAGAGTTCAATAACTTAGAGTTATTAGTCTCTATGTTCAGTATGATAAAAACAAAGCCTAATTTGTTTGGAATTGTTTTTCTACTCTATTGCAGTTTCGAGTTCGTGGTTATTATACATTGCACTTATATTTTGGTTACTTCAACATTAATTTACGCTCGTATTAGCAAGTACATTGAACAATCCTGCTCGACTATATTCTTTGTTCTAAAAAAATAAATATATAAACGATAAAAGCGAAATTGAAAAGAGCATCAACAAACATTTTCCTTAAAATCAGAAAGAAATATAATAAAGCGACATGACAAGCTAAGTCTAAGCCCATAGGCTTATTCATGCTCCGAGGGGCATTCCATCAAATGTCAAGAGTCGACCTTTCCGGAATTGTTGCCGTCGTGGCCGCCGTCCCGTGAAATCAACAGTATCCTTACAATATAAATATCCTTTGGAGACGAGGATCTCTATCCAAAACATCAGACTGGATATTTTTGTTTTGTTTGCGAATTTAACATGACAAACGGCTCGATAAACGGCCAACAATACACAATTTCCAAAGATATCTCATATCAGAATACAAAATTATTGTTTCAAATAATTTCAAGCCCTCGGCGGTATATAAAAATTTGGTTATTTATTGAACTGTCGATTTCAAAAACTGAAGCCATTTATCTATTTGAAGTAGACACTCATAATATAGTGTATTTAATAATTTACGATCTTTACTGAAATTCCTCATTGAAAAATGTTAATATGCTGCATTGTTATTACGTTTCCAAAGTAAGCTATTTATTGTAGAGCATGTCATTTTCAGTTCTAACTACCAGGCTATCATAACACGTGAGTATATAAAAAAAAAATACAACAATTTATTGATGCTAAGTGCGGACATAGTGTCTTTGATTGCCATAGTAAGTCAATCTGTCGTATCCCCAAACATTATCAGTCCGACCGACCAGGCGCCCATAACGCGTCCAGAGTTATCTAAACAATCCCGTAGAGGAATGTTAATAGTTTGTACAATAAAGTATGGGACGGCACGCGACCGCGGCATCACGCTATGAAGCCTACGGTATGCGGAGACGCCAGTTTTCCTAACATGGAATGTTTTTTCAAGTCTAAAGTTTGTGAACGGTGTATAACACAAGCACTGACTTCGACTTTCTTGTTTTGTTTGCAGACTAGCAAGCTAAGCAAGTCATAAATAATATAAAGTACATTTTCCAATGATACCAATTTCATTTTTATTTTATTCCTGTAACAGAACAACAAAAGAACAAGGTATCCGTTGTGGAAGAAACCAGAATCACTATTTTTTGTTGTTGTCTTATGTTCAAGAAAATGCTTCGTAACTAAAACTAATTGAACTACAATGAAACTTGAAAATACCTTCAGTTTCCCAGTCATTTTTCCAATACATCGAGAATTTTCAATTTTAAGCCTCTCCCGAGGCGGAGGCGGGTAACGCCGTTGGCATTAAAATAAAATACGGCCGGTGTCGTCAGTCGACACGTAAGCGCCATCCATCACCCGCTCGTGTGCAAACCCCCTTAGGCGGGGGAATAGACGCGCGACAAAAGTCGTGGAATTCGAGAACACGCTTTTTGAATTTGGAATTTTCGTGTTTGCTACGTCATCGATCAATTTTAAAATAAGATTCTAAATGTTGTGTGCTGACTTGCGAAGGCTGTATCGGATTACATATTTTAACTTACTTCCTTACATCTAATTGCAGTGGCATTATAAAGCACTTTTCTTCTGAAAGAAAAACATTGTCAATTCATTAAAGCCTCTAAAAAATGTTGACTTACCATTTTATTTCTTATTATGTTTATCTTATTAAGTCTTATGTGCATTTTAGTACAGATTTAGAAATTTAATTAAGATTATGGCAGGTACAGTTTAGAAAAAAGTAAGTACTTAGTATTTGTATGTGTGTAAATGAAAATGCGAAATGAAAACACAGAATACGGGAGGTATTCTGTTTTATGGGCACGAGGCTTATTATTGGACATATTCCATAATTGATTTTCATAAAATATTTAGCCAGTCGTAAATCAAACGCATCTGCAGTCTGCCGTCTGCCTCAGTTCCTATGCATCGGCATCTACTACTATTGACGGGAGAGCGATTTTTTGAAAAATGTAAAAAGGTCAGTGGGGGGTGTCACGTACAACGCATTTATTCCGAGTCCCGGTTCCTTCAAGTCCCGACTGTTTTTGAGCGCACCGGATGGTTATATATGGTTTTTTGGTTATTTTTCAATTATACGGTGAGTTGAAATATGAGTCGGGAGTATGGAATTTTTTGAGGACGAGCCTTTCAAGTACCTAATAGTTTTTTTTTATTTCCAATGCAACAAGAATAAGGCATTAAAAGATCGACGTCTTTATCTGTCCGTCTGTCGCATTGTAGATGCAAAACTGACCAGCCGATTTAAATACTTTTTGTGATGACTTTTTTACCTTTTTTCGATCGCTGCAGACAAATATACATGTACAAGGTCCTTCAGTTCTCAGCTATGTTTGGTAGTAATCAGTTCTAGATTATTCAACATGCATCATGGGGTCTAACTTCGTAATAATGCATATTTAAAAATGTATCCCTTGTTATAGAACATCATCAACAAAATGCAGCGGTGGTTCCCCACACCGCGAGAGGCGGCGACGGGACGAGGACGCGACGACATCGGGCGGGTTCAGCGCCGCGCTACACCGAGCCGCCCCAGCGCCCCCACCAGCTCTGCTGCGGAGACTGGGGGTCAAGGAGCCTACTGGAGTTGGCAAGGTCAGTGATAATATATTCAGGAAATAAAAGGCGTATTAAAAAGTTACAGCTTAGTTTTCCTTACCGCGAGTAGTAAGTTCCCGGTAAATTTTTAAAAAAATCCTTTCAGATCCACTACAAAGCGACGGTGAGGCGTAGACGTGACAACATCAGATGTGTTAAAAAAACAATTGAAAAGAAAATTACCCGCCCTATATGAAATAAAAAAAAAAGTTATTCCGACATTCCAAATTCAAAAACTTAAACTCGTCCAAATAAATTCGCGATAAAACTTGGCTTGCGCGGCGCGGAGGCGATGATTTAAGAGCGCTTAAAGCAAACTCCTAATTGGTACCGTCTAATGAGACAACTGATGATCTCGCGCTAATGAGCTGCCCTTTAACGACCGGCTAAGCGCTATCGCCGCTTGCCGGTCTTCAGACACTCTTTGTTTAAGGATATCGTTAAAGTGAATCGAGGTATTCACTTCTTGCAGGAATAATGTCGTACAGATTAAAAATAAATCAAGTCAAAGATTACTTTGCTTGAATCAAAGACTAAAACACTCTTGCCCAAAATGGTTTGGGAATCCCTGGTTTAGAGCATGCTATAGCTAGCTAGCAAAATATAGCCTATCTAATAGGTCAAATCCCGTTAAATCAGTCGAGTAGTTATTGGAATATAAATCCAAATGTGACCCGCACTTCGTTAGGAAACACAGTTGCAAGCAAATTTTCGAACAAGGGCCCCTAGCTTTCAATTTCCGAATACTAAAAGAAAATAACGACAACAAACATTGTACAATTCATTAAGTTAACCATTGCAATGCGATCGTGCTGTCCATAAGACCGGTAGTACGTGCTGGTCCGACGGACCGCTAATGTTATAAGACAGGCCGCTAACGAGGCGCACTGCGGGGATCGGTACGAAATCCCTTGCTGTGCTCCTGTACTGAGGCATTACCGATTTGAAATACGTGGGCTGTACTATAGATTCTGTCTGATATTTTAACATAGTCAATTCCTACAGTGTATAATATAAATTTTATTTTATAATAATATAAATCAACGATAGCCAAGTTGGTAGAACGCTTGAACTTTTTTCTGTTTACAAGACGTTTTACTTACAAGAACTAAACAAAATCTCGTCGTTTTGCACATCAAATAACTTAACCTACCGTAATTTTCTCCACTCTATGTGTAAACTATAACTTACAACTTACTTTATATGTTCACGTTTAAAGTGTAGTGTAAAATATTAACAAGCTGTTGTGGGTAACAGCAATGTGGCGGGTCTCGCCAGTTTATTTAGTTATTTACGCGTGCCGCCAATTACTGCGGCGGTGGCGGGGTTAATGTGATAAGTGACGCACTAACAAGATGCGGGTGCAAGGATGCATTATACAAAAATAAAAGAAATCTTATTTATAACTAGCTGTTACATGCGACTTCGTCCGCGTGGTATTTAACAAAGACACATCCGTTAGCAATAGCCCACTCGCGCGTTCTGAGCCCGCACGACCAGCAGCCTTTGTGATATAAAACCTTTGGCGGGGGTTGGGGGAGGGGGATAAAAGTACCCTAAGTTACTCCAGCTATCTGCCAGTGAAAGTCCTATCAAAATCGATCCAGCCATTTCAGAGATTAGCCGGAACAAACAGACAGACAGACAGACAAAAATTGTAAAAAAAAATGTTTTGGTATGTGTACCGTGTATACATCCAAATGCACTTAGTAAAAAGCGGTTATGTTAATATTACAAACAGACACTCCGATTTTATTTATTTGTATAGATTGTGTTGTCCTCCTCAAGTTGTTCGCTCACTGCTGAGCATCGTGATACACCCGACCAAGGCCTTCTTTGACGGTTTGCCGCGATTCCCGACGATCAGTGGCACAACGAAGCGGGTCAATAATTTTTGTGTCCAGTTGCTCGGACACCAGGTCGTCTCCATCTCTTCAGGCTCCGACCCATTAGTGCTTTTCCCGCCACTTTTCTCGTTATTATAATTATAATTGTATTGTAAAGTTGATAATAGCTCTGAAAAAGAACGCCATTTTTGAGCGCAATGTAAATATTGATACAGAAATACACAACACCACCAACATATAACGCGTAAGAAGTTAGATAAAACAACAGTATAATAAAAAAACGGTAGCCGATTCAAATATGAACCCTATAATTTTTTACCTACATGGCAATTAACTCGTAGTACTGTATGCTACTAGTTGTCGTATAAACTATTCAAACAACGCTATAACCGAACCAGTTGTAATAACCAACGAACTGAACCGATATTTTAGTGTTAATGTTACGATTAAAACTCGAACCCGAATGTTTGTTTTGATAACCTAAATTACCGCCGGATTAAACGGAAACAAATCCCGGCTAGTTATTCAAATAACAGTTATTTTGCGTGTAAATTTAGTTATTAATAATAACTGGACTATAGCAGCCGATGCGTTCAATGGGTTAATAATTAATTGATTGATGTGTTTGTTGAATCATACGCAATTATCAGTTTCGGGACCGATCGGAACGCAAACTTTTGGCTCCGCTCCAATACGGAATGGCTACTCAAATTGATTAAGTTCCAATTTTCATACGTATAAACCTTTTTAGGTGAATGAAAATGGAAACGAGACTTTTTTTGTCGTTGCTGTATCTACGCCCCCTGCTGTATCTACAACCGAATAAAATAAAACGTGTAGATAGATATATAGGTAGATACATAGGTAGAGAGATAGGTTGGTAGATAGGTAGATAGATAGGTAGATAGATGGGTAGATAACTAACGCAAAACTGTCTCATAGAATTTATTATTAAACGTAATATATTTTTGTTATTGAACTATTTATACATATACACAGTGGAGGAGTTGTTTCTTTGATGACAACTTGGTCCAGGCAGTCGTTTGAGTTTATGCTGATCAGCTCTCCGCATCACGTCCATGCGCGTTCAATTCCCATGGCATACTTTATAGTCCACGTATTTAGACATTGTATGGACACATAGGAGTTTTAAATACTGTCCGCTAGAGGCGCTGTTTAATTATCAATACAATGTGTCTAAATATGCAAGCTATACAGTTAGCTTACGAATAATCTCGTACTTGACGTATAGAATTTTTATTTTATTTACCTTATTTTTAGAATCAGAATCAGAATTTTTTTTTATAGATATAATTGTATCTTACCGCCCTATAAACAAAAGAAACGTACCATAGTTTGCTATCATGTGTCAAAACAATCTCGCGCTTTATTGGCTTGTAATGCTATTGCCGGTCCCTCGAGGACCCCAGGACCGGTGGAGGTTCATACACTTGTGTCTGCTGGATAAGGCACTACGTTTGTATTGCTGCCTATCAATATTGAGAAATAGCCTCATATAATAGTTAAAAAGACAGAGACACTGAATGTAGTTGCACTCCTCTGTCCTCCTGTTTGAGCTCACAAATTCCCTTTTTACCACTCAAAACAAGGAATGTCTTTTAGTACCTAAAAATAATGGTAAATAGTTCGAAGTCAAAGACAAACCATTCATTTCGTACAGGCCAACGAGGACACTAACAAATAGCATTTTTTTTTCTTAACTCTACAATCTAATTGGTACGCGACCGTAACAGCAAATTATTCATTAACCTTGGCTAACAATAGCATTAGCTCAAGGTCAACCGGGGAGCATAGTCATTAATGCAAAGGCTTACGGAACACGAGTCTGTAGTCATGATATCTCAAAAAGTGTGGTATACAATAGTGACCACTTACTCAATATCACATCTAGTTTGAGACAATTCACATTCATGGCTGCCTCCCCCCACTATTCGTCTGTCAATTCGTACCAGCCAATGAGATCGGCGGCCGCTGCCCGCGGGATTAAACTCCTTATTGATTATTGGACCCTTTTTTATTCGTCGCGGTCCAAGTAATGAGAAACGCGAGGAATTCAAATAAATTATATGTATCTTAATGTTTCGAGCTATTTTCATTGGGATCCAACCTACGAATAAATATAGCTCGTAGGGTCCAACGAATCCTATAGTATAAATATAAATGATGTGTGAAATCTCTATTTTGTGTTTTCATGGTACTCATAGATTGAGATACTTACTGAAAAAGACACGATACTTTAAAAAAAACAAGCCTTTGGTGGTAGTCTGTTGTCTACAAATTACGACGAAAGTAAATTTGACACATCTAATAATATCGCTGTCTTGCTCACACATAACCACCGTGACAAGGACGACTGACTTTACAGTTAGCTTACTCAATTTTGTGTAGGAACAAAAACACCACTGACCATCGTATATATATAGTTGGATTTGATAAAAAGTGATAATTCTAAAGACAAGAAGTAATGGTTCCAAGAGGTCATTTCAACAATTGCAAATTTAAAAACAAACTAATAAAATGATATTTCCGCTTCGCTCTATGACTTGTCCAGCGAGCCACCTCGGAGCATCCCTTAAAGCATATATGATTTATACATCGAAGGGTCTGCGATATTGGTACGAACTACAGACCTAGTTGTTCCTTTGATGTGCACGTTGCGAGCCCAAAACATATCAATTTGGGATTTGTTGTGACCCGGAATGGGTACTGGGTATTTGTGTTAGATGAAGCTGTGGGAAAATAACTATTGAGGTATGTTCGGAACTGTATATACAGACAACTAACTCAATACTATTGTTTGTGATGACTGTTCTTAGAAGCCAGACCCTTGAATTGTGGATCCATGTTATGTGCTATTACTTCAGTCTCGACTACAACGTTGGGTTAGTATTTATTCATATTTCAGCTAGGTGGTAACAACGAAAATATAATATTTTTTTTTCTTAAATACTCATCTAATATACAAACGAAAAAACTGAAACGAAAGCGAGAACATGTTAAATAAAAATGTATTAATTGCACGGAGAATCTTCGTGGTACTTTGGAAAACTCGTAATAACCTCTAATTATTTAAATCCAATGAGATTTTGGCTAAGATTAAGTGGAGTGAAAAGGTTCTAACATCATACAAAAATTAATCTCACATTGAGTCAATGTGATAGACAATTCAGCAGTTACTGAACTAGCCGTGCCTAAACATTAGTTCGATATACACGTGAGCGTATTGCTGACGTTAAGCGGCTTCGGGCAATTCAAAACAATCCTGTAATGTGGTTAAACCTCAATGTGTACACTCACTAGGGTTAGTTAAACACAGTTTTTATCAAATTAGTGGAAAAAAACATAAGGGACCATTCAGTGAACCAGCCCGCGCTGAACAAATGTTTAGTAGTACTCTTCTTCCAAACTGTGATCTAACATTAATGATTTGATTCGTCTGTTTGATTTTAGTATTTCTAAAGTAAGTATACAAGTGCATTATCTTTATATAAACTGAAATATATGTATTAAATTAAGCAGACTTAGTGGACTGTCCAGACTAGACACCTACTCTACTCACATGAGTCACGTCTAATGCAAACTCGAGGAAGAACTGTCTATCTGTGTCCTTGTCATGTCATGCTCAAATTAATGTCTGTCTCTTTCTTATGAATCTAGCAAGCGACTAAGTGTCAAATGTTTACGCCATTCACACTATCAGTATCATAACAACATCAAGCAATTCGAGATTCATATCATGGCAGTATTCTAGATAGTTATTTTGGTATTGTTATCCGGATTTACGGTGTGATAGGCGTCTATGATATAATTTGTCGCGTTGACCTGCGGGCGATGGGACGAGGCGTGCGAGGTCCATAATACGCCGCCGTATATTTGTTCATATACGTGAACACAGTTTAACAAAGTTGCGTTTTTATACAATTACCCGTGCCTTTGTGCGGCTCGGTGTAGGAAAATAAGCCGCAGAATATAATTAGTGAAATGAGAATATACCCACAATGCCGCTCGCATTATGCACCATAGTGGCAGCACAGTGTTGGGTGGCACTGTAAATACCTGCCTGAAATATTCTATGGACAAATGTGTTTTAGCTTATACCTATATGGTAAAAATAAGGTATAACAAAAATACTATAAAATATTTTAACCGATGAATCAGTAAGTAATATGAATCACGTTGATATATAAAATAATTGTGTAAATGATGTTTGATTTTTTTTTAAACAAGGCGACCCTGTAGCATTTGGCTACGCACTCAGTACAGGGTATCATTTTGAAATGTTTGATGAAAATTATTTTTTTTATATCTTTTGGAATGTTATCTTTATAACCTTGGGTTAAAATATTCTCCACTATTATTATGTGTAATATTTTCGACCCTATATGTCCACTTCAAGGATAAATTAATATCTTGTACATGTAGTTTCGATAATATTTTAATAGCAGTTGATAGCGTCAAGCGCAAACAACTCAATGCTCCACTACTATTTCAGCTTTATTTAGAATATTTTCAAAGTATTATTTTAGTAAAACCTACGCTAGATTTGAATTGATCATCACACCCAGTGAAGATCGTCGGATAAACATAAAGCATCGCTAATAGAGGCGGTCCGAGGGTCGGCGGGAGTTGGTTTTTATCAAATTATCTCCGTGGCTGGCGAGGTGCCAGCCCGCTGCACTTATGCCATATAAACCATCATGTTATGTTGCTATTTGAATATTATTACGCCGATTGCATACATGGTGTTGAATAAAAACAGTCGTTATTCCACATTTGCCTATTAATAACTTTAAAACTGCTATCAAAACTAAACTATGTCGAAAGGGTTGCTACAGAATTTTAGATTATTTGGATGATAAAGCAGCTTGGCACCAAACTGACTGAACTGAATGATACAAAAGGGAACACACTGAAAAAAAAACAAATACTATAAAAAGTTAAGCTCTCTGAGTTTGAGAAATTATAATTAGTCGCGCCGTAGGCCTGTACAAAATAAATTATTTAACTTTAATGAATACCGATTTCCTAATCGGTATGAATGAGATGAATGTCTCACAATTAAGTATTTGAAGAATATCTTATAGAAGCATAATTGCCAAAGAGCGACTGTCTCACTCGCGCTCATGATACGTAGGTGGCAGCATAACATTATACAGAATATAAGATGCCATTTTCTGTGCGTTGCACTCAATAGACACCTCAGACACCCAGACGTGACATTTGAGTGGGTTACTAGCGTCAGTGTCACATCTAATACAGCCTGTGTTGCATAGATCAGCAGTTTTTCCTCTTTATCAAACAATAATGTCTACTACTATAGCAAAATTATTGACTACTTAGCCGTCTCCGAGTATATCTATAAATATAAAGTGAATTGGGCTTACTTATATCCTGACTTATTTCTAGGGAAATAGTCCAATATGTTCTTGTTTTTCAATGGAGCCTAGCTCATGTCAATAATACACTAATTTAAAATCTAAAGATAAGAGATAAGACGTGCTACATACATAAAAATGAACTTTATCGATAAGCGTTCTTAATTTAAAATTAGACTTAACACAGTACTATCAAAACGAAAGCGAATATTTGAGAATACAAAGGCGACAGTGGACATAATCAAAATTTCAACGAAGCTATTATTTAGTCTGCGAGTGAGCGGACTGCCGGCTAGCCGCCGGCTAACTAATGCGAGCTATTTACACGGTTCGTTTTAACTGGAGATGGGGCCATGGCTGCGTAGCGAGGTAAGCGAGAAATGCGCTTAGTGGAGCTAAGCTAACAATGAAAACAAAAGTTTGTTTTATTTTCTACCCTAATAATATTATATCTGTAGGTATGATTTCGTGTTGGTCTATATTTTATTGTAATTATTTAACCATTATAGCAATATTAGTTTACATAAGTAAACACATACAAATGTTACATTGTACGTACTTTATCCTTTTTTTAAACGTAAGAATTATTTTTTCATCTCAATCAAAATAACCTATAGCATATATAATTTGTGATTTTGTATTACACTTATAACAGCCTTAAATGGCCACTTAAACACAGGACTCTTCTAGCTAGACCTCGCTCAGCTTACAATAGAGCCTCAGCCTATAAACAAACATTGTCCCGCGACCCCGCCCGTGGCAGTTTGTCACCCTTGTTTCAACCGTGTTGTTTTACGTCTGCTTCATTTTGTTGCGCTTTTTAGCTTTCGATACTGTTGTTGTATGCTAACTTGCGCTACGAAAACGCCAAGTTGTCTACGTCGTCGGTGCTACGAGATTTATTGGCTACGATTGGTGGTTGCTACGATTTGTGAATATTTTTCTTGTTCTTACATAAAATAATGGGTTTAGTTAGCTATATTACGTTTGTAAACACTAATGGGTTTGATATTAGAATTTAAGCCTTATTAACTACATATCATTATGTTTCTTTTTGCCCAGAAACAATTTAATTGCACAAAGTAAGGAGATACCATGATGTACTTACTATCTACTTCCTGAAGTACCTAAGCACGGATTGGTAACTGTACCTCTGGGTATATACCAGTCATTGTGAGATGCTTGCAGAGATGTCGTTATACACCGTGCAAGTGAAATAAGGCAAATACCTTTTTATACATATAACAGACAGACATATAAATTAAAATTTACTCAACCACGATATTATTTCTAGAGTTGATTTAAAAAACGAATTGTGTGTTAATAAATGCGGGGCCACATTGAGAGCGAATGAGGGCGAACAGTTAATCAATTACCCGCTTGTTTCCACTCAAATTAGCGCCCGTTTCCTTCATTTTCACGTACGGCCGCTAAATAAACTGGTAGCTCCTGTAAAATGAACTGCCAAATAAAAAACTATTGTATTAAAAAAACAAGTATAACTTATGTAGTGATATTCTGTAATCTAAAGTATGCTTATGATGCCAAAATTGTTATAAACAGTCTTTATTTGTAAGATTGAATCATTATTGTGATCTGCTTAAAAACGCAAAAAAATAATTTTCTTCAAGAATGCACTTTCTTTTCTGTTTCAAAGTTTGTAGTAGTTTGTTCGGTTGAATTTATTTGTACAATATTTTGACGCAGTAAATCGCTGTTTTCAGTGCCCTAGCGGAACTTTCCATCGTTTCCGATCTCTCTTCGATCGGTTAACCCCTTCTTTTTTTGAATTTTATAGATGATTAATTCGTCTTTTATTTTCATTTGAATATAGAAGTCACGTTCAATTGAGTTCCTTTTCGTTGATTTGTCGGAACTTTTTTTTTAATAGAGTTGCAACCATATCGACCTAGTATTATTTTTAATGACAAAAGTCATTTTGTTGCGAAATAATGCCAATACTTTTGGCAAAATCCGTCAAGTTGTTTTTCCGTTATGCGCAAACAGACATACGGATGAAAATACCAAAAATGCTACATTCGGCTTTAATATCGAAATTAATGTCCCATCCGATTTTTTAAGTCAAATAAAAAACTAATTTACAGCCTTATTTTATATAGGTACCTATATAAGATAAACATAATATTTACCTACCTATTACGATCTGAACTATTATTAATAATTGGCCTTAAAATGTTTGCCCATTTTACACAAAATCACTTCACGCGAAAGAGTTTAGTCAACAAAAGACAGCCGACTCTCATAAACCTTATTAAAATAAACCATGAGGCCAAATTAATTTATTAAACGATTCATTCATACCAAAATTGATTTCATACTTGTTCGTTAAATCGAAACCATTGTCCGAATCACCGTTTGATAAGCATATTACCGCCACAAATGTACTCGAAATTAATTAGTCCGGGGTCATGGCGACCCGCAATGGCCATTTGAAGGTTATTTTCAATACCGTCAAGTTATTATTGTGTCGACTGCACGCGATGTTATATTGAATCGTATTGTTTTGTAGTTAAGAGTTATGTTCTCACATACCTATAACAATGTATTGCTCAAAAATGTAAAGATCTTTAAAAAAAAAGAGCATCCATGGAGTTTCTTGCCCGTTCTTCTCCATATGAACGGCATTCGGAACGGGTGGTAAAGTAGTAGCATACTATTTTTGTAACTTTTGACCATTCATAAGTACTGTACATAATGGTCTACGTGAATAAAAAACATTCTGATTCTGATTCTGAAGAGTTTTATATTGAAGTTTTAACTTATTCACTTATATTGATTTCTTATATTTACGCGAATACTACACATTGAAATAAAACTACATTTTACAGATTATATCGTGTGTATAATGTTTTTACGTTCCCGACGTTTCGGCTGCTTTACAGCAACCATTGTCACGGGAGGACTTATATTATTTTTAAATGAAGAGTATAGTTTTAAATATTTCTATTGACCACAGTACAATCTCCTGAGACTAGTACTTAGACCAAGACAGAATTAACATTGGTATAGTCATGATTTCTCAATAGCTACATTAACCTGCGCTTTTGTGAATCACAATAGATAAACCAGAATAGTGCACCTTTTTTTTTTTTTTTGCTGACGGGGGGGAAATCTTCGATAGATACCCGGCCTCTGTGTGGGAGAGGGCCGGGTTATGTGGGATTCTTACCCACTAAAACCCCCCCGGTGGCCGCCTTCGACACATGTTGGAGGGGCTCCGGGATCTCCAAACTCTTGTGCCTCGCCCCCTTATGGGGGGGCCCGTCTCGGGGAGCAGATGTTTGCTCCCCCTGCGCCCTCGCTGCGCACGGCGGCGGGGAGCCACGCCCGCCGCCGTCCTCCTCAGGAGTCGTCATCGTCACCGGACGTCCGGGGCCCACACCCCAGTCGTCCTCGACCCAGAATAGTGCACCTAACTTAAGCTAATATCACAATGTTTTTTTTTCACATGTGTTGCCAACGTAGCTGCTTATCCAATAAACCATTTTTCTTAAAAAAAATTATTTATAAATAGATACTAAAATGTTACACGACAAACCATGACACCACCATTTCCAAACCCCATGACCCTTTGCACCATATTTATATCCCATCGGTTTTGGGCGTGGGTTCCAAGGGGTCGTTCCGTGACTCCAAACTATTAATTCAATTAGTCCAATAAATAGTTTGAAGTCACCCGTTTTTTTTTTGTAATAACCTGGACTATTACCGTACATTATGCGGTATATAATAATGGTGAACGCGAAAATGTCGTATCTCAGCTGTGGTAAAGTGTGTGGCGACACGCTCGGTATTGTTTATGGGGCATTACTTAATACACTACTCGCCCCATGGTTGATAATAAAAGAAAAGAAGAAAGAAGTAGGATATTTCTAAATGCATTTTTTAACCTTATATTTACATTTACTCGACTATTTGCGCGAAAACTATACATTGAATTAAAACTAATTTCGGACCGCAAACAACAACTAAATATGAGGGTACGCCAGTTCTAACTATGACACTAGGACGTCTTACACCTCAGTCCTCCCACGACCGTGATTGCTGTAATATCCTAAATAATATCAGAATAACATTCAAAACCACAAAAGTACAATTCGAACGGCCTCACAGCCTATACATCTCTTTAGGCTGTATAGTCATTTGTAATACAGCTGAAAATGTACTTGCATAAAACCCGTTAGCGACGCTCTCATTACTAACAGCGCATTAAACGAGCCGGCGGAGGCTGTGACGCAGCCACCAAGCTATTCTCCTCTGACCTGCTTTGTAAACGATATAAAATAGGTTCTATACTGAAATAAGTACTCGTTTTAGGGTGCAATTTTCATAGATTTATTGACATATTTATTATTCCCGTTAGGTTGTCGTTAACGTCACTCTTTTCATAGCTTACGAGACCCGCTAGGTCCGGTACTAGCACACACACGTACCCATGTATAACCAGGAATGTTTCTGACATTAAAATCTCAATATTACATTATTTTATGGATCCTTTTGAACCAATAGGTATGTAGATAGTAAGGAAGGCAAGCTTCATCATAGGACATAAACATGCTCCATTTTTGATCAACTGTTTTGCTGTTCAGTTAAGTATCTTTCAATTGTTTGTTCTTTAGTGTGTTTTATGCACACGTTACTAAGCTGGCGTTTTCCTTATTCCCAATGGAAATATACGTACGCTATGTATAGCGCTGATTTTCACGATAACATATTCCAAAGTCTATATTTCAAACAGAGTATGACGGAACAGGGCCAAAAATAAGCATCAGTGGCGATTAACACGGATTTAGGCTCAGAAAATACATAAGACACGAAAAAACGAGTTGTGGCAAAAAAGGAAAAAAAAACACAAATAAAAATAATATCGACAGTAGTGCGCTGTCAACTTGACAGTATGAATTGAGTTTTGTTACAACAGAGTAACCATTTAGTTTGGCCGGCTCTTGTTAGTGGTCCTGGCGTAGTAAAAAAATAAGTTATATAAAAGATTTACAAACGCACTGAACGTATGCCAACCCACACTGGGCCAGCGTGTTGGACTATGGCCTAATCCCCCTCGCATTGAGGGGAGGCCCGTGCCCATCAGTGGGACGTTGAAAGGGCTGGTATTAAATATTAAATACTGAACGTATGCGTCACAAATCCTAGTCCAAACCCGACGGAAGTCACGTCCACAGACTATAAAAGTTGAGACAGCTACAGAAGTTTTCAATGATATGCACGATATAATCTGTGCATAACATCCCGCACATAACTGTGCGCTACCAACCGAAATGAGACTTTAAAACTGGCGATTTTTCAGATCATTTTTCTACTGTTTATAAATGTTTAGGCATGAGGATCTCACGAGGATGAGGGAACAATGCTCACGGAACTGTGGCCCCGTACCGAGTTGTATCGAAATCTGTCTTAGCTTTTCATACACTTTTTCGCAAGACTTCTGAGCCCGCTGTTCTAGTGGCCCCACTCGCGACCCGACGACACAGACATAGCTCGGAGGCTGTATCGATTGCCCGCCCGCACGTAATTGCCTGCCTTTTCTTCTTATCGACAGCAGCGCTCTACATTTATCCGAGTGCGGCCATTTTAAAACGGGAATGACGCTTTGCGTTTGTTTATGGTCTGCTTTATATTCTTTTTCGGGGCGAGAGAGACAGTGTTTGTTCCTACAGAGCGAGACGTGACCGGCTCAATTCTTCTTCTTTTTTTACCAAATGAAATGCGATGAAATTAAATTGATATGAATATGGCCTCACCCGGCTCAATTCACATTTTCAGACAGCTAGAATAGAATAGAATATTTTTTATTAATGTAAACCATTAAGTACAGTACTTATGAATGGTCCAAATAGTTACAAAATGCTAAGCTACAACTTTACCACCCGTTTGAAATGCCGTTCCTATAGAGAAGAACGGGTAAGAAACTCCATGGTTGCTCTTTTTAAAAAGATCCGTAACATTTTTGAGCAATACATTGTTATGGATACGTGGGAACGATGTAGGGGAACGACTTTAGCAGCTTGTCGAAAAAAAGTACTTATACTAAGTATATTATTACAAGTTAATGGCTACACGGTTCTCACATTTACAAATTACTTTTGTAAACGAAAATAAGAAGGAAAAGGAGAAAAACAAAATATAAAAATAGTCTGCTTGAACAAGGTCATTTATATTCCTGAGGAGCCGGACCAGCATCTAATAACTAAGTAGGTTAATACTTAAACAATAGAAAAGTACATTTTAAATGATAGGTACATTTATTGGTACCATATCAACTAGGGTAGCCGTTTGCACCACGTGCTACGAAAACTGCACAGCAAAGAAATAAACAGTGTGCCCATTCGGGCTGGCACATTATTAGTTCCACAGAAGAGTGGGCCGCGACCGCAGTGCCCTCTGGGGAGCGAAATGCTGGGGTTTATTAAAGTGCAGAACAATAAATTTGAATAAAGGATAGTTATGCGGTTGCAGTGTCCGCCAGTGTAATTTAATAGGTGACAATGGACTTAATATAGTTTTAAAGCTTTAATATTTCACAGCTTGAGTAAAATAGCTCCAAATTTATAAACATTTTGCCCTTTTACAATGGCATCAGAGAGCGCTTTTCGTCTGAAAAATGTTTTGTAACGCCAATGTAATTTAATTTAAACTAAAATTTGAGATGTTATTTACCATGGGTAGTATGTATGCCTAAACTCATTGTTTTATAGGATTATAAACCAAACTAAGCTTGTAGTGATAACTATTTTTATGGCACCACAAAATACCTCCTCAGGCCAGCAGTATGTCGTAAACAAAACAAAAACTTGTCTAGTAATGTGTTAAGTTGGTCTATATCTTGGCGATAACTCTCCCTGCCCAGCTCCCGTTGGTCAAGCCGTCGTTAATATTATGGACAAGAGTAAACGGCCGGCCCTTCGTAAACCATTGTTTTGCTTTAATTTAGCGAGTACTGGTGGTAAGAAAACTATTCATACCGATTTATTTAAATAATCAAAATGGGAATGAATTTTGTAGTCGCACAGATAACTTTTTAGAAAATAATACGGGTTAGGTTTTTTTTTTCATAATAAGCAAAGACAATATATTAAGACAGCCGAAATTGTTCAAACTCTTCCGAAAACGAAGAACTAATAGAGAGCTATCGTTATTTTTTGGCATTGTGTAACAATATATAATGTATGCATAAATATGTATTACAATGAGAAATCTTACAACAAATATGAAAATTAGAAAGTTTTTGTAAGTTTAACAGATATAAAAGTAGTATATTATCTGGAATAACACATATGCTACATTTTATCCTTGTAATATAAAATAATAATATTAAAATCTTTATACTCACATAAACAGTTGGTATTCCATTTATTTGAACAAGGATAGGCTGAGAACTAGCGTGATAATTTGGCATATCCGAAAGAAAATGCTCCAAACGAAAGTAAAGAAAAACTAAATAATATTAAGTATTTTCTTTCGCGACTGTACCCGCGTCAACATACCCGTCCTCGCTCGTTAGGGTTGCGAAGTGTCGCGTCAACGCGGCCGGCAAATTGTCGCGTGCAACAACACATCAGCACGCGTAACTGCACAACTTTTTGACGAGCTGTTCATCTTGCGGGGAGGAGATGGGAACCTCGAAAAGCTGATCGTAGTTGGGAACACCGAGGGCAAGAGAGCTCGAGGACGGTCCCCAACCAGATGGACCGATCAAGTAAAGAACTCATCTTCAACCAAATTCAACTCGGTGGTCAGAAGCACCATGAACAGAAACCGACGGAGGTTAATCGTCCGATCCAAGTGTGGACTATCCAACGACGATCACGATCCTCAGACATAAGGGACCGACCATAGAGAGAGAGTACATCTTGCACATCAATTCCTTCTATCCCAGCTTGCCAGCTTGCCTCTTAAACACGGCAAAGATCGTACGTTTTAGAAGAAAATTCTTATAGAATGAATGAATACCAAATATATACCTATTTTTATTGATTCACGAATTCTGTTGGCCAGTGAGTGTTTTAAAGCGTCATCAGACGAACCAAAAAAGCTTACAGCTATTCTGTTCACAGTTAAAGACGGTACGAACCATCTTTAACTGTGAACAGAATAGATGTAGTGGGCTGTGGAAGATTGAGAACCATATAATCTCGCACTAACTGACAACAGATTGTATGGTTCTCAATCTTTCACAGCTCACTTTCTACACTGTAATTAATTGAATAATGCCCCTTTAACACTAACAATTCGACAAACAAAACTACATTAACATAACAGAACAAACACTCGAGTCACTTGGCCAAAGGACAGAACAAACACTGAACTAATAATTAACTTTGAACGAGTGGCAATACGGGAGTTGTTTAATTTGCGGCGCCCGAAGAAGTGTCCCCGCTTAGGCACGTAACGCCTCTCCAAACTTGCAGCGTAACGCCGAGGGCATGGAAATTTGGAAATAGATTTTCTGCCCGCATCTGAAACTTTTTTGAAACTTATGTCTATGTTAGTAGGAAAAGGGAAGATCTTCCAACCAGGCGGGTGGTATGCCTGGCGGGGCGGCCGCTATGCCCTGACGGTTATTGTCGGGAGCTTGTATACATGTTACTTGATCCGAAAACTCTTATAGCGCGATTCAGGATTGTGTTGAGAATTGTCTATTGTTCTGAATGCGCCTGCAGCACTATCTGTGTAGCTTATGGCGAGGTTGAAGAGGTCGCTACAGTACAAAAGTACATACATATACTCACACTTGTTTCCCATGGGGGTAGTTAAAGATCACTGGTTGCCTCATGCTACTATCCTGGCATACTATTCGCAAAATTTTGGAGCCCTGAGGGCAAGAGATCTACTTGCATTTATTAATCGTACTAAGTTGATTTTGAAGTCATAAATGAACTTTTCTTACCTGTACAATTTAAAAAGATTGTATATAATTATTCTTACGCCTGTATACGCTAACTTCTACCCGTAAGCATAAAGATTTATGTCCAGCAGTGGACTTAGGGTAGGACCTACCTCATTTAATCTCAGTAACTGTTTATAAATAGGAAGAGAAAGCTGTTTATAGAAATGGATTGTACTACAAAGTAATATAATTATTTTGTCAAACGCATTTTTTATATAATGATCCCGACGATTGTTCGCATACCAGACTGTGATTCTCTAACTTTTTTTCGAACGCCCCTTGAAAGTCATCGACGTGTAATGAACCACTTTACGCCCCCTTACCCACTTTGAAATGTTTGCACTTTTCCAAATTTAAATTTAGTTTTTAACACGACTGGATATTTTGATGGCGACTATTGTTTTTAATCGATTGCAGAGATTAAAATTGCGCTTGTTAATTGCAAGTATTAGTTTAGTTAAAAATATATACTTAATAAAGAAAGAACCAGTAACATTAAAGTGGCTATTGTTTTGTATTGAAAGGTATATTTAACAGGTAGTGACTACAATTATACTACCCTCAAAATATCATTAAACTAATATTAACCTTGTCAAACTAGCCCGCAAGGCCACAGTGTAGCAACGCAACAGTAATCCAATTTGCAGTAAGTTTTATGAAGTTGGCCAACTTGCTAGACTTAGTGATTTAAATTTACAACTTTGTCCATCCTGCGCGCCCACTTGCAGTTTTAACGATCACCCGAGCAAACTTTAAATCAGATTTTGCTTTTAAGACGCAGGTAATAGTGTGGAGCTGGGTGTTGCGCCTCTTTTAGACTTCACCACGGAGTTTCATTACTCTTGGACTTTCAAAGGGATTTTTTCGTTAAATGAAAAATGTGTTTGAATCAATGAGACTTAGCAAATATAATATTTCATTCAAGTTTTCTACATATTTCTGATTTATCATATGCTTTGTTCTGGAGTGGATCATGAAATAGAATAAATAAAAAATAAACTTATTACAGAATTTATGGCCATCTGGCCACGAAGATTCAACAAATGGGATTAAAAATTAAATAACCGTTAAGCACAACCACTTACTGCAAGCGTCTTAAAACTCAAAATAATCCCGCCTTTAACATCATCGCAAAGCGCCTCAGGAAAGTAAAAACGTGTAAACGCAGACCCATTACATTAAAAAGCGTAAAGTAAAAATCACAAATTTATTGCCCGTAAACTGCAGGAATCCGACGAATGAAGTGCGGCGCAGGGACATCTCAATGATGCCGGCCGTCTCAGTATAATTTAGTGAAGTAGCGCTTTTTATTTTAGCTCAGTTTATGAGGCCGTTTGCGGCCGAACCTCCCTTTATATTTACTACCCTTAGTACTATCAATTCAGCGACACGGTTAAATCGGCGATGTTCACTGTGATTCACTACTATTACTTTGGAGACATTTAAAGTGAGCATTCTTTAGTGGGAGTTAATTAAGCTTGTACGGTTTTGGAAATTCTGTGAAGGTGTTAACATTTTTTGAGACAGACGGGTTTTGAGAGAAAATGTTTTAATTTGTCTATGAATATTAATGTGCTACACGTTATCCTCATAGATTAAAAGCCGGTATATTAATTTACAAGCTTTTAAAACAACATCTCATTTATTACGAAACACCTCATCTCATTTATTCAAAAGCAACTCTGAATATATAAAAACAAAACAAAAATTGCCGAAACGCCACTATATAAAACAAACCGAACCATTTATCTTTGAAAAATATTACCCTAGCGTATAATAAGTACACACCAATTTCCAATATACATTTGCGAACATAAAACCACTGTGTTTATAGAACATTGTGCAGGTTCCCCCCAGTACCAATGTTTGGTTTAAATCTGGTGCACCCCTCCTTTGATAATTCTCACCTGAGACGCCCCGGGGCGCTCCCTCCGCCAATTTATGTGCCCTCAGATACCATCTTTGTCGTAAGAATTCAGCGCACAGTTTAGAGCACAGACATAGATTTAATAGAAAAGAGAAACTTGGGTATTTAAAACTTTGCCAGGACCTAGAAATTTTAAAGCTTTAATT
Organism: Pheosia gnoma; assembly: GCA_905404115.1. Lineage (NCBI taxonomy): Eukaryota > Metazoa > Arthropoda > Insecta > Lepidoptera > Notodontidae > Pheosia > Pheosia gnoma. Next base: position 1,482,720 of record FR989901.1, on the reverse strand, counting down.
ACAAATACAGTATATTTAAATTTTATGAATTGAATATTATTTTAGAAATGGAGTACCTATCTCACGATATTAAATAACTTGGATACGTTTATGTAATTACTGTGGATAGTGTTTACAAACGGCCATTCGCTGAACATCAGAATTATTCATCATAGAAACCATACCACAATCAACCTCGTTTCTTACCATCTATGCCATGCTCCTAGCACTTCCAGTAGTATTCTTCGTCCAAGATCGAAAGAATAAGGGTTCCAAAGTGTCGCTTACAATATTACGATGTTAACCACCAAGAACGATTTACATAATTCATTTCGGAGCCCGTGATCAAGGGTCGATGGGAACGTATGCCCCGCGTTTAGTTTACGCCAAACGTTAATTGGCCTTCGAAGCTTTTGGGGCTATTATTAGGCTTATAGGGATTAAATCTGTTTCTGTTTAAGTAAGATGCTGAAAATTGTTTTTTAGGTAAGTACCATCTTAACTACCATTTACTTTAAGAGAATTATAATCAAATGGAAAATACTCATTGAGTAGCTTTAAATACCTACGGGATTTTTTTCCTCTAGAATTTGAGTTATATCAGTTAACATAAATCTAAACTAACAATCAAACATTTTTTTTATAATTCTGTGATATTTTTTGAACCCATCCCCTAATTAACTTGAATGTACTTGACGGAACTAAATTACATAACCTTTAATACTTAAGAAACACATAACGTCTCTCCCAACACGTCTCCTTTAACGAAGCCTGAACCCCCTGCCCCTTGACATTGCGACATATCTCAACCACAATAAATAACGCCTAACTATCTCGTCACAGAGCTCACTTAGCGAAAACCATGTATTATTCATGCATCATCCTTAATCTCCAGTCGCTGGCTCCCGTGTCTGTCAGGATGGATAAAAACATATGATGCGGTTGAAACATTTGTTTGGGCCTACTGGGAAATGTAGCTGTATGCAGTGACTTTCTATTGTAGGTAAAATATCTACGACAGCATAGAGAGAACTATGATGACCGGTATATGTGTTATAATAATGTATAAATTTTTCCTGGATCTTTTTAATTCAAGTCTCAAACGAAAAATGATATAGATTTATACATTGAAACACAAAAACTAAAGCGATTTGTGTAGTATACGTGAATAACGTACACGCGAATTCACGTGTACTACAGAATTGAGCTTGGTTTTTGTGCTTCAATATGTCGGCATTAGTCCATCTATATTATACTTCATCTAAGTTTTAAGTAGGTATAAAATGTGTTTTATTGTAAAGTACGATTGTTTAGATTGCATCATTTAGATATTTACAACTTCTGTTTTTACATTTGGTTTACCCAGGTGTACGCAATTCATATTTTTCCTGACATAAAGTCAGGTTTTATGATTCATCTCGCGGCTGCTTCCCGCATATATACGTGAACAAACACCATCGCTGCAGCTACTTTGATAAATCGAAAAGTATGCGGTCTCACGATAAATCTATGAAACCTTGGGAATAGTATTATTTTAACAACCAATTCTTTGTACGGTTGACAGATATCCAGAATATCCTGGAACACTGATAAAAGTGGGCGTTGTTGCACCCATTAAAATAGTTGCAATTAAGTGCCTTGAATATTTTTCATAGCCCACTGTACAACATATAAAAGTTTGACATACACTGTCATATTTAAGATGTTTTTATGAATTATGAAACCACAAAATACTACAATTATATTATTTTTAATAGCATTATCGTGCGTCCCAAATCTAGTCGAATTTTCCGAAATATTGTGACCAGTCATGGCCACATCGCGTCGTTAAGGCATGGATGCTGAATTTGATCGAAGTCCTCGCTTGCTTACGTCATAGCGTCGTGTTTACGGCGAGGCGACACTTTCTGATTGATTAAGCGCCTCGTAAACCGGCCCGATTTCGTGATTTATCTGCCGCGTGATCTGCGACGCTCACAAGTCACGACATTATGGGCTCTCATTTTGAAAGATTCGACGTTTCATTGGGTATATGTGCGAGTAATTTAGTCAATGTTTTATGATAAATAAGTGATGGTAGATAAGGTTGTAGCGACCTCTTTAACCTCGCCACAAGATACACAGATGGCGCTGCAGACGATATTCAGAACAAATTACTATTCTCCATACGAAGCTGTAACGCGCTATAAGAGTTTTGGGCTAACGTAACATTCATACAAGATCCCGACAACCGACAACCGTGGGGGCATAGCGGACGCCCCGCCAGGCATACCACCCGCCTGGCTGGAAGATCTTCGCTTTTCCGCTAAGATGTCATCCACAAATTCTGTTAAACTTACTCAGTTTCTTAATATTAATTACAGTTTAACTAACTCTTTGCATTTTGATGTTAATAAGTAATATGATTCAATTCAACATATTACCTATGTCATCAAATACTTTAACAAATAGTTATTTTAAAAACCAATATGCATCACCTTAAATTTTATATAAAATTATGATCACCCCAAAATCTTATTAAAACACCCAAAATTTTATCACCTTGCATTTTAAACCATATTTTTATCAAATCACCCCGCAGCCGCGTCGCCGCAGCCGGGGAGTTTATTACGCGAAATTTCTCAGCTTATCACGCGAAGGCGCGGAGATGCTCAACGGTTCATTATCCAAGTTTAATTTTATGCATGAACGCGCACGCAGCGTCACGATCGCTGCATTCGGCGCCACCTCGCGTCGCGGCGCGCGCTATACAATATACAAATGACGATATATCTTGTCAATCGAGTTGCTTATTTGCAATTTATTATTTTTATGAAATGTTAAATAACACAGAATGTAGATAATATTCATTCCGCATCATTACCGTGATTGAAATCATAATTATCATGGGTATTTTATTATATTATTATTTTACTCGACACTGGCAATGTTTTTTAGCCGAATACCAACCAAAAAAAGAAGTGCTAATATTATTGATGCGATGTTTAAAATGACTCCCGAGGTATCCGTTACATTTCAGTAAAGTATTCACAGCTTTACTGATAGGAGTAAGGGATTAATTTCATTATCGTCATTGACATCATCATTATCATCGGGGTACTTATATCTAAAATAGCGACGAAACATTTCACTTGACACTGGCAAAACTGACGCTATTTGGTAGCCGACTGCCAACATAAAAAAGAAGAAAATCATATTAAAAAGATACTAACAAAAATATCCGAAGCAAGTGCAAACTTTTACTGAAAAAAGGTAGGATATTAAATATATTTATTTATTTATAGATATATATCAGCTGTTAGTTTTCATCTGATTGCACATTGCAATCACAGAAAAGTATCCAAACTCGCCCGGGGCGGCGACGTAAATATACGAAACGAGAGAAACTCTATCACCCTTATCTGCCCGATCGTGAACATCGCAATATGGTTCAAGATATCGAGTTATATTGCCGACCTATGTATAACTTAGTTGTACATAAATTACCTGTAATGGGGGAAATTTACTGCCGTTACAGCTACCTTACATGTCGACCCGCTTTTCCGCATAGATATTAATACCAGTGACATGGGATACCAAGGAAAATGACAATATTTAAGGCAATTATTATTTTCCTTTAGCAAGCTTGCTTAAGTTAATGAAATTTAATTTCACGCGGGAAAGAAAAGAGCATCGTTTTAGAATACCTACTGAATATTATTTATTTACAACTTTCTATACAGACTTATTCAGAAAGGGGTATACCCAGCCTTGAAACTAGGCTTCTTGATCGCATTGAGATCAAAATTTCCCTATGACAATTAAAAAATAAAAGTGGTTCGCCCAACTGTCATTATGTGAGATTTTTTTTTCTTTTTAAAATCGGCATATCGCTTCTCAAGTCTGTTTGCAAATGCGCTAAGGACACCCAGGTTCAAATCCCCGATTCACAACCTTAGGACAAGTCCCGAATCGACCGATTGGTTATGTACAAAGTGAGTAGTCGAATCGAACTATTCAGTTGTGTGGTCGTATCATAATGTAGCGACTACTTCAACCGCACCACAAGCTACGCAGATGGCACTGCAGACGCATTCAGAACAATAGACAATTGACGTCACAATCCTGAATCGCGCTATAAGAGTTTTCGGAGCAAGTAACATATATACAAGATCCCGACAATAACCTTCGGGGCATAGCGGCCGCCCCGCCAGGCATACCACACGCCTGGCTGGAAGATCTTCCCTTTTCCGCTAAAATAATGGCTCTGAAAAATCGTCGTTGAAACGAGAAAATTTCTAATCGAATAGAATCAGATACTTATCGTAATGATCTGAGTCCACCTGTAGGTATGCCCCTTTCTGAATCACTCTATATACGTCTAGGTATTTAGAGAACCCATGGTCTGATTCCGCAAAATGCAATATGAAAACGAGAAAAGGCCTCGGAGTGAAAATGGTACCTATTTTATACTCACCTCGGTATTATTTGCATGAATTATACCGACAAGATAATTTAAATCCTTATCGCGTCGGCAAATGAGTTTCCTGTGCCACCATCTGAGAAAAAGAAAAACAAATGATGGCTGACGAGAACCATTTCGCTTGTTGACAACAAGATTTGTTTTTTTCCGAGAAACTCAAGGGCTGTTTGTCATTTGGGCCGCAGAATATTACATCTACATATTATTATTATAAGAGATTTATTTGTTTGGAACATTTGGTGCGTACATCGGGGATATATTTATATGGGTCGATAGACAAACGCGTCTTCAAAACGCAATTGAAGCGGTTTTCGATAAACTACCTACTACGCAAATCGGCATTTTTTTTTGCTATAATTACTTGTTAGCCTTTGGTCTTAGAATTTTTTTTCTTAGTCCCAGATCCCAAGCTACGAATTAAATTGACTCCCTGATTGGCACAATTGGTAGTGACCCTGCTTTTTGTACCGAGGGTCCTGAGTTCGATTCCTACGTTGGGTACAAATGTTGAGTCATGGATGTTTATATCTTTATAATATATAATTGAATACTGGGTTCGCCCCCAGTCTATAATCTACAACCCGTGCTTAGTTCGGGACCGTACAGTTGGTGTGTTCGTCTGGCGATATTTATTTATTTAAAGTATATTGTAAGTTCACATTTTGCAGCAGTTAAGGGCCGTACACACAGACATCGGGGTCGCTGGGCGTGCATTCGCGCGATATCGTCGGCGGACGGACACGCGTCACTCAGGCTTTACGGATTTGCACGTCAACCGGCGCGTGGGTTGCGATCGATGCCACGAGATCACAATAAGCAATTAAATTAAACATATCCCACTAATATTATAAATGTGAAAGTTTGGATGGATGGATGTTTGTTACTCAATCACGCTCGAACGGCTGAACGGATCTGGATGAAATTTGGCAGAGAGATAGATTATAGTCTGGAATAGCACATAGGCTACTTTTATCCCGGTAAAATGTATGGTTCCAGTGGAATAGATTACAATAGTAGCATACATACTTTTTAATCGCAGGTAACACCGCGGGGCGCAGCTAGTATAGATATACAATTAAGTCGAGTCGGCACAGTAAATATTATTGGAAAAAATAATAGTGGTATTTTTTTTATACGGAGGCCGAAACCGTTTGGAAAATTAATGAATGGATTTTGATATAACTTGGCAATGTAGTAGAACTTTTTGTCCCGGAAAATTGATTAACAGACCTGCCTTGATTATTAACGAACTAGGAATACTTCGTAGCCAAAGATACAGCTCTCCGGATCATCATAATTGGATATACCAAATTATTTGAACTAAGAACACATTCAAACTCATTTACCCAGCCCCACCTTTATGAAAAGGTGTGTTAATCAGTTTTGCATATTGCCAGTAATAATTAACGAATTTCGAATTACGTATTCGGAATAACGATTTGAATTCGTAATTGGAACTACAATCGGATACGAGAGGAATAACTAATCAAAGAGAGTCAATAACAGAATTAATATATAATAACAACTACCTTTCCCGGTGAACTACGTACCGCCTCCGCATCAAATGTATGAGAAATGAATTATATTTATTAAAAAAAAAATGAATATTTAGCATGTTTTAATATTTATGCTATTAAATCTTGAGTTATAAATAGTGTGCCTAACACCACTATGCTTTATATAGGTCGGTACTATCTACTTTCTTACATATATATAAACGACGATTATTTAACGACGACGACGAATTATCGACGATTTAAAATATTTTAAACCATTTTAGTTACACCTTATTAGGTATATTTACATTAGATGTTATGATTCTTAATATATTTTCGTCGTATCGTATGTGATGAGTTTTAATTTGTACCTGTGTCGCTCGTTATGAAGCCTCGTGCACACTGCACGACAGGCGCGCGGTATCGGCGCGAGCCGCGCGGTCCGTCAGTCAACCGGCTTAGTGGGGCTTATCCCGCCTACTGCAGCCCGAATCAAACGCTCCATTGAATCCGAATCCTTACTCTAATTGAAATTTAAAAGCGTTTTTGACAGTTCCCTGTACCACCATTTGCAAATAACAAAAGGTCGGATTAGCGATCGTGTTTAAAAGCTCATAATATTTTGCACTGAAATTTTGTATTGAAAGTCTTTTGAATGACGAAGCTCTGTCAAGCTTACGTGCGTATTTGACACTTTAAGATTACTCTATCTTACTAAGCATTTTTAGACATACAAAGAATCCAAGTAGTGATTGCACAACGCCGGAATTGAGCTCGGAGCTCATGTAAAATTGAATTTGGTTTTTCAAACTTAAACTTAATCATACCAGCCCTATTCCACGTATCCAGTAATTGTGTTATGTAATCCATAGGTAATTCATTAAGCAGTTAGCGCACGTATAATTATATACGCACTATGGTTTACAGTTACACTGTAACTCCAATGTGATCCGAATAATATGGGCAGTTAACACTTAATATGATATGTGAGATAGTGTGGGATGTACAGCGGTCAATGACACGTTATCACATGACACCATCACCGCCACAGCCTAATCGTGATCAACCATAGTTATACACAGTTCTTTATAGTCTTCTTGTTATTTCTATTTAGTATTTGGATCGGCGTCAAGTATACCCTGATTGGTTTTTTACACGAGCTAGGGTAGGGCATTTTATAACATCGTATTCTAAACTTCGATAGAGCAATTGGTTAAGTTGTTCAGAAAAAGTCGTAAAAGACAGTGTTGAAATTGATTAATGAAATTTCTAACCCAGGTGGGATGTTATTTTCATCTCAAAAAAACTTAATTGATAAGCCTAGATAAATACTAAGCCTAGATTCATCTAATTCAGTCCAATAAGATTCCGTGTCGCGCGCCCATACTTACGGACAAAAAATCAAAAATAATAAATTATGTCTCTTTCTTTATAAATGCTTGCGATTATATTTACCACAAAACATTCAATATCACACAACCGCGTCACATTCCTAGTATACCTGCGTATAAAAATACCAAGATGCGCAGTACCATATACTGTTATGTGAGTAGTTACATATCCAAAGTGTCTAAATACCCGTCGAGAGGATTATCCGAGACGCCGCGCCGCAAATCAACGCAGCCTTGCGGCGACACAGCCGCGCAGGTGTAATTAATTCTTAACTAATTACACGCACTTGATATGCGGGGCTGAACTACACACTTGTCTTACTGCGCCAGTACAAGTAGGCACTTAAATGTCTCGTGTGGTGAACTATGTAATCTAAATATTAGCGCTATAGAAGGTATCACAGTAGATGCAAACATATTTGTAGTAGACAATGATACGAAGATGTGTATTACAGGTTTAGACGAATAAATAATAGAGATGGAGCGTCGCGAAAATCATATTGTAGCTCAAAAAAACTAGCTGATTTGTGTTGTACACGCGAATTGCGATCTAATGTCTTCGCGAATTCGCATGTACCTACCACATAAATCGGCTTGGTTTCTTGTGCTTCAATATGTTGTTGGCATCACTCCGTCTGTATTATTTCTGCGTCTGAGGTTGGACGTCAATCCCCGAATGCTCCAAAATAGCAGCCCTCGAAATAACAGTGTAACGACTTATGTAAACTTATATAGGAAAAAAATATTCGGAGCCTCATCCAATGAAACACCATTCGGATTACGTAATTCAAAATAAACTTTTATTTATTAAAGTAGAGTATTTTAAAGTGATTGTAAATAATCTCATTACCTTCGACCAAATAAACACTACCTTATCCTATAATTATTTTACTAAATGGAGAGGAGGGCTGGCTCCTCGCTCAAAAAATGAACTTGATAATACAGCGAGGAAATGCAGCCAGCATTCTTGCCACCATGCCACGCGGACAAGGTTTTTTATACATAGTTTGTTGTCATGCTATTTTTCAGTTTTTTTCCTATTTAATATATTAATAAAGCGATAATAAAACTAAAGCTAATCACAAACTACACGCACGGCGAACTCGCATAGTTACTGACTTTACTATCACGTCGCCCAACTACTTAGCTCACGGCGCAAGTGATAAAATGCAAGCGGCGCGGTGACGCTCGTAAAACTAATGGCGAAGTTATTTGATTAAAGTTGGAAGCAGATATTAAAATGAAGTTATGGGTATAAGGTCGTACAAAGTGATTGCGGTTATTGCTTGATCAAAGTTGAACTTTCCTGCTCGTTTTATAGAATTAGTTTTCCTTTGGAATCTAAGCAAAGAAGAAGCTTTATTATTTTCTATATTGAGAAGCCTTTACGGATGTCAGGTGTTGTAATTCGACAGCCAATTTAAGATGGGATCAGGCATTCTGGTTATCTGTCTTTTTTTGGTAGCCTATAGCATTGCCCTACCCTTTGGCGATGTATTCCATGACATAAATTCTTTCAGTGACTTAATTTCATAAACTAAATGATCTGAACATACTTATACGGATCCAGAGAAGCATAGCACCCATCTTTACTTTCCCGGATTTAGTGCAAAGCCGTTGTCTACCCTCGGTTCGTTAGACAGAGATTCAGTTCACGGGGCTCACATCAGAGCCGCGCGGTTAGTTTGCGAAAAAGTTACGCGTTTCTAAACGGATTTGATCCAATGTTTTGGAAAAAATTATATTGTTACTCAAAGTACTTAAAACACTTCGCTTATTTTATGGTTTAATACCTAAGTGTTATATTATAGCTATACAAAACTGATTCGATCTTGCTGTATCCTGGTCCACAATAGCTTTTTTAATTACTAGGACTAGGACATTGGCGTAGTTTTGCATGTAAAGGGACTCATAGGACACACCTAAGGAACACCAAACTCAAGTTACACTTAGAACGAATCTATTAGGACCCATTGTACCTAACCAAACTATATTTGCAGCGGCCTATTGATTGACACAAAAATCTAATTTGGATCCCGGTTATTAAAATAAAACTTTAGGTATTGATACAACATCATATTCTATATCAACTGATTCTGTATTTTATTTCAATCGCCCTGAGTATCAATTCTCCTTGTCTCCAGGTGAAGGTGATGCTGCGAGTGGGCGCATCTGGCGAGGGTCCCTTCACGAGCGGCACGCAAAACTTCTCGATGGACAAGCGAAAGAAGCAAGTGAGCTTGTGCGAAACTGCCCCGGCCGCTGCTGCCGCGCCTGAAGACCGGAAGGTTGGAGTTGCTGCGCCCAAGATGTTCGCGTTTGACGCTATATTCTCACAGGATGATGCACAGGTAAAAAATTACCTCTAAAATTATAGACGTTCTATAATTTTATTAGACGTCATATAGTACTGCGCACAAGAGTTTTGCATTGCGCAGTACTATATGACGTTTGATAAGTTAATACATGCCTATATAAATTCGGGGGTTAAAATACTTGTATATGTTTTACTAACATGTATCTATGCTCTACATTTGGGCAAAGGCATTTCATCAAACGTTACGTTTGGCAAAAGGCTTTATTTTTACTTTCAAAATGTTGAGAAAATTATAAACTAAATAGGTGCTCTTTGAAGCGGAAGTGAAAATGCCATAATAAATTTATCCCAAACTGGTTAGTTACATTAGCAATGTGCATTTTGGTTAAAAGTTCGAAAGTAAAAATGATAAAACCCATTACTGCAATTAAATCTCGGTCTGACCTTCCAACAAATCCTCTGGAGAATACGCCGTATTAAAATGAACTCGAAACAGTTTGAAATAAAAAAAAGAACAATACTCCATTTTTATCTCTGAATATCATGCTTCAAAATCCCCGGGAATCGTTTGGGAGCACAGCAACCGCAATGAGTGCGGTCACAGAACAAAATGATGGCCTTCATTAGAAAGCTTTTAAACGCTACAATGTCCCATTGCACCGCGAAGGCCTTTGAAATTAGCAAAACAAAAGAAGTAATTACCGTAATAACCCCGCGGCTAAATAACCGCAGAGGCCAAGCCGGACGGAAAAATAGTAATAACTTAAATAAAAAATATAATTTGCTGATATATTTTTTTTTTATCGAGCATCCATAAACAAACATAAGATAATCTGTGTTCGCAATTCAATCGGGAGAATAAACTCACGAAATTACTGAGTATTAATTGACGTTCAGAACAAAAATGCTTTGTAATGCCATTGTAAACTTGTATAAGTTTAGGGAGTTAAGTTTTTCGATTACGAGAGTACGATTGAAAAATATTTCGTTAAATAAATACTTTCCCTACGCCTAATGGAGGTAACATTCCGGGTACATAAATTAATATAAACAAAAATCAATATAATACACAATAGATAGTTGTAAATAATGAAAATGTTAAAATACCAAGCCTCCGAGTCTCAAGTCTTTGTTCAAAAACTAAAACAAAATGAAACTACTCAAAGTTTTTTCTACTAAGAAAGATAATTACTAAACTTTTACTAGGTAAAATAATATTACGATGTTATTACGGGTACCACTACCAGAGGTTATGCAATATTCCTAGGAGAGGTCGTAGTCGTTCTACTAACGTCTCATGTTGCATACTGCCGTCCCGGAGCAGGGTCCCTGGGTAAAAATAAAGGAAAACTTAAGTATCTTCTATTACATAAAACTTTCCTCTTCAAATGTACAGTGAAATACAAAAGCGAGAAGCGTAAAATAAACAATTTCGGAATTTTTGTTCCGAGATTGGAATACTTTACTAACATAAATAACCAAAGAGATACACAGACAAACAGATACCTATTACAACGATATAAATTCAAGTTCTTACCCCCAAATTTGTAGATTTTTTTATCGATTTATAATGGCTTTACGGATCATTTAAGTAAGTTTAGTTTCTATTGGCACGAGACATAATGCTTTTACTTTAACAACATTATTTTATACTGTCACTAGACACACCAGGGCCCCAAGTCTGTTAACACAATCGAACAGTAATCGCATAGTAACTGTCACTTTTGACAGATGTCCTATACAATATCTGTCAATAGTGACAGTTACTTTGCGGTTGCTGTTCGATTATGAATCAATTGTGTTAGCAGACTTGGGGCCCAGAACTCTATACAAGTTGCATCAAGATCGCGCACTCCCAACTCTTACACCACTAAGCTTCTATTACAACGGGCGGCTGTCGCGCATTTCCATACCCCTGAATTTCATGCACCAAAAATGTCTTCGCCGAACCGAGCCGGAGTTTTCGTGTTTGAATTGTTAAACGGCGCTCAGAACGCGCGGCGCAGTGCAAGAGTAACGCCAACTCGCGGCACCCTTTGCGAGAATTCTCGCATTTTTCGAGTAAAAATTGTTTGTAGTTTTAACGAGATTTTACAGGTTATAAGAGAGAGTAGGTAGAAGTGGTGTGCGCTTTTCAAATGTTAGAAGTAAGAGGCGTCAGCTATATTAAACATAATGGTAGTGGAAAGGTAGATTCTACAGGTGTAATTTATGAGATTTCGCAAAATTTTAAAAATGTTTTATGGCGATATAGTATTCGTCTTACATGTGTAAACGCACAACAGATTTCTTAGATAACAATGACAGCAGTCTTTGTCGAGGGATGCGCCGTATATTCAGCGGTGGAGGAAGCAAACACCCGAGGAAGGATTAAGGATCTATATATCTAAGGAAACACGTTAATTCTAACCGCTAGAGTTAAGCTATACTAACACATACATACTAATCTAGATTGTTAATAGGGATATAGATAGTATAAGCTTTATTTTATTGTTACATAGATATAATATACAAACTGATATGGTGTTTTAGCGATTGTAGCGATCAGCGAGTATAGACCGATTGTCTATACTTTTTTCTTCAGTCTAGTCTTTGAACGTAGACAAAAATGTGACTCTTATAAAATGATATTTGACTAACGCTTAGAAAACCGTCATAATTGCTTTCTATAATAAAACCATATCCGCTAGCTACCCCACTAAATAAATTACCAAAACCAAACGTAAATCACGTACAAACGACAGAGCAATCCGAACATCCCATGCCGCCGGCTCCAGCGGTGCATCCAGCAATCCCATTAATATGTTGTAATCCCCTTTATCTGGTGCGAGTGGGTGCATTAGACATCACCGCTTACTACATAATAGTACCTAATTACATTTGGATATAACTAAGCTGAATTATTGTGTGGGTGTGTGCGAAATTATGCTGTGTTAAGGCAATGATGCCTTATAATTTACCTAATTATGCAATACAATAATATTTCCAGCCCTTTTTAATGTCCCACTGCTGGGCACGGGCCTCCCCTCAATGCGAGGGGGATTAGGCCATAGTCCACCACGCTGGCCCAGTGCGGGTTGGCGGACTTCACACATCTTCCGAGGGGTTCTCTCAGACATGCAGGTTTCCTCACGTTGTTTTCCTTCACCGTTTAGCAAGTGATAATCGTGGTTGAAAATGAGATCCGCACATGAAATAAAATCCCAGAGGTGCGAGCCGGGGTTTGAACCTGCGATCCTCGTTACCGAGACAAGCGTTCTACCAACTTGGCAACTGCTTATGCAATACAAGGTGTAACAAAAATAGTGTATTTTTAACGGGCTAACGGTTAGACCCATTTGAATAATTTAGATCAGTGGCTCAAGCTTTACCTAGCGTTACAGTAACTTGTCATGCATCCTGCTCACACTACAGGTTTCAAAAATAAAAATCGAAGGGACAGTATGCTTTCTGAATGGTGCTACGATTCAGGGAAAATTGATGCAAATAATCTGCGCAATATCTCATCGGTCGGACGCCGGTCGGCGGACAGACGCCGGTGGCGGCTTACATCGGCTTACTGACTGACGTCATAGCAAGCCGAGATCTCTTGTAATACTTGTAATAATTTCGTGTAATCTACCTTAATGACTTGCGGATGCTACCTTAATTATATTTATTGCAAATGTTATAAGTTAAAAAAAAATTGTATAAAGAGAAACAGATTCGGTTTTGGATCACACTTCTGGGATTTCTAGATTTTAAAATCTGAAATTGATTTACTATGATTATCACATGCTAAACGGTAAAGGAAAACATTGAGAAGAAATTTGCACGTTCAAAAAATATAATCAGTTCACCAATCTGCTCTGGGCCATGTGAACTAAAGGCCTGAATCCCTCCCCCTATTGAGGCCCCGTGCCTAACATTAGAACAAGGCTTATTGTTATAAAATTATATATATAGCAAGAATAATACAGAATATACCATCAAAAAACTACGGACATCTCGTATATAGCTTAAAAAAACAAAGTAAGTTAAGTAAACTCTAATATTCAAACTTTTAACTAATTAATAATTTACAACTATCTCACATACTAAAATATAACATCCCAACCCTTTTCAATTATACAACTATTCAAAATAACAACGGACTGAATAATTCAAATATTTAATAAAATACCCTAAAGTTAATAATACATTTTATTAATAAACTGGTCCGCTCTCAATTACGGATCTAAGCATTCTCAATTAGCGAGCGGCTCGGGGTCATTCAAATTTTCATTCAAAACAATTTCAGTATTTCCGTGTCGAATGTACGCACGCCCTAGCCTAGGGTCGCCATTAGTTGTACTACTGAATGGATATATCCCAATTTTTAATAGCTGGATTTCAATAGTTACCTTTTTAAATATCATTATTAAATGATAATTTTTTCATGTTTAAATTTATTGTCCTGATATTAAAATGCGTGCGAGTCGACTGTTATGATATAAATTAACGATCTTAAAACCTAGAAGATATGTTTTTAAATAGCTCGCTAAATGAGGTAATTTCAAGACTGTCCGAATTGCGGCCGAACCGTTGGCTTCCCCAGTCCCCTCTAATCTCGGCACTTCACCTTAAGTCCGTGTAATTATCTGCGAGGCCGGGCCTCGAAAGAAAACAGAGAAGGTAAGAGCGAGCGCGGCTCAGCAGGATTTGCGCCGTAAACACGCCCTAAGTGCCAGATTTGAGTAAATTATTCAAAGCGTTCGAGAGAAGTGTACTTGTGGTGAAGTTTTGGCAACATCTCTTTATACAGATTACATGATTATTTTTATTTAAAATTACTCAATTAACTATTACACTCACTTCAAAGAGTACCTGGTAGGTACCTGTCCGGCGCGGAATATGCCCGAGCCCACTTTACTATGCTGCGCGGTCGGTCTGGACCTCGCCAATTATTAAACCATGGCCTATTGCAAATTACATTTTCTAACAAAATATCAAATAGACTTACACTTGGGATATTAAGTTTCTAGAATTTAGAAGTATCAATTAGCTGAAGGAGGAATTAGTTGAAGTAGGAACTTTGATTTTCTTTCTACTCCTATCTTTAGATTTAATTCGTTACGGTTTTTTTTTGAGAAAGTATCAGTTATTTTTTAAGGGTTCTGATCTTTTTTTATAGTAAAAGTGATTGTATTAATGGTTGGTATCATTTTAATTGATCCTTTGTTAAACACCACAATAGATCCTGGCTCAAAGGAGTAATAGTGGTGGAATAGTGTGAGTGATAGGTCCCTATATTTTTTTTCCTTGTTGCAGACGGAGATATGTTCAAGCGCGCTGACTGACGTCATCCATGCCGTCATCAATGGCACCGACGGCTGCCTCTTTTGCTTCGGACACGCGGGACTCGGTAAGTGAAAACAACACCGTCAAAATATTGATATTTCTAACATCTAACCTGAACTGACCCAGCGTGGTAGACTATCGCCCTCGCATTGAGAGGAGTCTTGTACCCAACAGTGGAACATCAAAATTGCTCATAATTATTTACAAGCAGCTTAAACCAGGTTTAGTTAAATTAAAGCCGTGAAAATGACTCCCAGCCTCATTTCTTACTTTTAACGCAGAGTTAACTACTTTCGAGCTAGTTATAACACTAACCTAGGCACTTGTTATCTTCAGGCGATAGCACCTTACAAAGTACCGTAATTAAGTTTTCTCCAACAAGCACTGACTCTCGAAGTCACTGATTAAAACGCGCCAAACCGCTCGCATCCCGGCCTGGAATAGACAGGGTTGTCACATGCATGAAATGCTGCGCATAATAATGAAACTTTTTAACTAAAATGAAATTATTTTGTTTCTCTTATTACCCTTATATTAAATTTGAGAAAAAAAAATATAGGAGAAATCGCTTAGGTATATTATGGGCAATACCAAATTCGTCTCTGAGTCCAAAATAAGTATTTTATTAAATTAATGTTTATTACACATTGGTACTTACTAATGTCCCTGGTCCAGAGCTCGACCCCCTCCAAAGTGAATTCCTAGCTAAGGCCTTGGTGGCAACCCTGATTATGCACTATGAAGTGTGAAACTTCTTACTCGCCGTCGGGATTTGCATCTAAATGGCGAAGAGTCGGAGTGCTCTTAATTGAAAGTTTGATATATACGGGGAAGGTAAGCCCGCGTCGTCCCTAGCCTCGGCTTACTTTATATTAAAATCAGTAATCTAACGCAAATGTACTATTTGAGTCAAAGGATGTTGATTATTTTTGATCATCTTAAACACGGGTACTTAGTAAAAGGAACATACGTTATCTATTATCACGCCTGTAGAAATAGGCTGAGACCACTGACTGTTACATGCTCTCATACATACCACTTTCTCTTCGTCCACATTCATACATCATTTCATACACTTCCGTCAGTTGAGGATGGGCATGAACATTCTAGAAAAGACTATTTATTTGGTTCAGGAAGATTCACCTTGGGCGTCCCTTCCACATCTACTCACGGGTTTATTTTTTTCATCAGTCGTCTTTCATCCATCTTCTCCACATGGCCAAACCATCCTAACATACTTTTCAGCTTTAGCATCAGTCTTATCACTACATCATCCTTTAGCTTACATTTGACTCTCATCATAAAATCATATAATCAGGATAGAAAAAGTGACACACATTACTCGAACCAAGTTAGGATTATTGAATTCCTCAAGTCTTCAGAGAACATAAAACAAGACTAATTAAATCTAAAATTATAATAAACATTATTAAAACTGAAATAGGTATCACTACACTAACTTCGAAAACAATGTTAACAAAGCACCGGCTAAGCTCACTAAACAATATTAAGTAGGTACGTGCCCTATAATAACTTCCAACTGGATACAAAATCAATTTGGCAAGTTGCGTCTACGTGCCATTGAGATAATACCGTATAATACCACGGATACCGGAACAATGGCGTAATGAGCTTACCTCATTAACACGAAGAAGTAAGATAAGATAATTCCATGATTTGAACAGGGTATTTTGTTCACGTGCTTACGTGTTATACATAGGATTTAGTATCGTTCGTAAATTTTGATGTATGTAGCTACAACTGGCATACCTATAACATAAAAATATTATTAAAATTAAGATTTTTTAACTGTATTTTTTGGTTATAAGAACTGTTATAAGATCAAAATAATTAGCGTATCCATTAATCAATGTGAGCTCCAATGGTTAAAACATTTTGGAAAAATATTACTCAATCCCGGGTCTTATACCAATCCCATATGTAGGTATTTTGCTTGATTGTTGCAAGTCGCGCGTATGTTCCATCTCATGCTATAAGTCGCTCGTCTATAAGTCCCGCACCTACCCCGCAGATTAAGGTTTCAGATGCAAATTGAATGAGTGCCTCGCGAGATGAAAGTTTTGGGGAATCCCAGCAACTGGCACTAAACCGGGAGTTTAGCTCTACATCCCACTTATTTGGTGGATCGTGAATCTGGCTGAGTGAATAACTTGAGCCGGTTTTAATTATTGAAGGATTAGGAGACGCGCGCGGTGCTAAATATAGCTGACAGGTGTTTTAAGTGGCTTTTGATAATGTTTGTTTATTATTATTGTTTCTTTTTTTGCATATATATATAATGTTGGTATAAATAAATTACATAGTCGTGTACCTGAAATTCCCTGAATCAGTCAGTCGTCATCTGTCTTCGTGTGTTGTAAGCTGTTTAAATAAAATGGCAATATTAGTAATTCTAGAAAAAATCGTAATAATTAATTATCTATATTCCTTGTGGCAGGTAAATCCTACACCATGCTGGGGCGGCCGGACTCGCCAGCGAACCTGGGCGCCATCCCTTGCGCCATCGGGTGGCTGTTCCGCGGCATCGCTGAACAGCGCCACAAGTGCGGCACTCGCTTCTCCGTCAGGGTATCCGCCGTGGAGCTGTGCACTAATACTAACCAGATCAGAGACTTGTTGGCACCTTATCAGAACGGTAAGTCACCCGTCATAAATACATCATCAGCTCGCAAACATATACTGCACAAATAAAGTTACAAACCCGTTGATAATCTGGCCGAAGGCGCACATCCTAGCTAATACCCATAGAGAATGAATACCAAATCCCTATTTCAGGCAGCCGCAGCTCACAGATATTTCATGGGAGATGACACCAAATGAATTCCTACATAAAATTAATTTCTGACAGATTTTTTTTCTTTGTAACAGATACGGAGCAATCCCCTGGAGTGTATCTCCGCGACGACCCACTTTTTGGCACCCACTTGCAGAACCAATCTGAGCTGCGTGTCCACAGTGCTGAGAAGGCGGCCTTCTATTTAGATGCGGCGCTAGCCACCAGAGGGGCGAGGGAGGAAGGCAAGGACAGCCATCTACTTTACACCTTACATGTGTACCAGTACAGTGTCGGAGGGAAGGGGGCAGGTGAGGATTTGTTAAATAAACATATTAAATCAACTAAACTACAACAGATTTGATATTTATTTCAAAATATCTTGCATCCCTGTTATTAAGCATTCATACTATCAAATCTCCAGGTTGTCCTACATTTAACTAGCTGAAAGTTTTTGCACCCGTCACACTTACAAAACAATAAAACATTTTAAAAAGATCGCTCTTTGTTTACAGTTGCCGGAGGACGGAGTCGCTTGCATTTAATCGACCTAGGAAACTCAGAGAGAGGAAAAACAAATGGCGGAATCCCGCTGTCTGGTTTAGGAAATATATTACTTGCAATATTCAACGGACAAAGACATCTGCCGTACAGAGATCATAACCTTACACATGTGTTGAAGGAATGTCTCGGCTCTTTGACTTGCCATACAGCCATGATAGTGCATGTTTCACCGAATTCCCAAAACTATTCTGACACATTAACAACATTACAACTAGCTTCAAGAATACACAGGCTACGAAGGAGGAAAGTCAAGTACCCCTCAAACAATAACGCCGGGTCTGGAGGTAGTTCTGGTGAAGACGCTTCTAAGCCGAGCAGTAGTGAACCAGATCCATCTAGTAGTGATCTATCAGCTGATACTGTTATCTATGTGGGTCCTTTGGATGATGCAACGGATGGGGAACACCCACCAGTATATATACCTCACATAAATTCTGGTGACAATAGATGCGTTTTAAGCAAAGCTTTAAGAGGTTCGGCTGCAGAGCAGAAACATAAATCAACTTTATCAAAAGTTGTGGAAGAGAAAAGCCCGATACATAAATTACATGGATCACCAAAATCATCACCTTTAAAAACTATACAGCAAAACTATTCTCCTAAGTCGTCTCCTGTACATTCTACGACATCCAAAACCACGCCTCTAAAAAGGGTCGGTGCAAAACAATTTACAGAAGAACCAAAAAGTACTAGCGATGAACAATGGATTGATGGCCCAAGAATATCAAAGTCAAAGTTGGTGGAAGCCAGGCACAATATAATTAAAGAGACACAAAGCAATAAACGTGAAACGTGGATCGATGGTCCGATGCAAGAGACGAAATTACCTTTGCAGTTCGAATCGGTGCAAATACAACCCAACCCATTGCCTCTTCAAATTGGCGTACTGGGCTCTCATGGAAGTGAAAACATAGGGTACGGATATATGGATAATCACAAGAAGAATATGATAAGAAAGTGGGTTGAAAATCAAACATCACAAATTCATAAATCAAGACACAATTCACCAAGCCATAATAGACAAACAGTGAATAAAGATGCTGGTGTCAAATTACCGGAGGAGACTGAAACTACACACAGAATGGAGCCTATGATGAAAGATGCCTCAAGACGAATCCATGTCGAGGAATCTACAATAAGGACCGGATTAAAAGCAGGCTCAAAAGGAATGGCAATTGAAGAAGAAAATGTTGGACCCCCTATAGACCAAAAGAAGTCTAAACAAATTAAAAATGACATAGACGACGATGACGATAGCGAGGAATTAGCCGAAATACCGCCTGCGCTACCAATTATGCAGCCCAGTAGCCTTAGTAGTAGAGAAGTATCAATGGAAAGTTTAGATAGTAAATATAAAGAACGGCTCAGAATGGAAGATTTAATTTCAAATCATAGTAGAGATATTGACTCCCACGGTATGAGTAAGGGTCTTAATGATGACGATGATGATATCTTAGAAATAATTGAGGTAGAGGAACCCTTAGAACCAGTTCCAATGCAGGACAGCTGTCTGCAAGTTACAGAAGAGGATATTGCGTTCTGTATGGGCCTGTCTGAAAATCCTCTACCAGAGGTGGATCAGGAAGACGACCACCCACTTAGGATTCTTAGTCAAGAAAACTTAACTGTAGCGTCTACGTTTACAGATACACTATCATTATATAGTGAAGTAGAGCGGAAAATTAGAAATGAAGCTTATTTAAGACAAACTATAGGATTTTATGTAGAAAATTTTGGCGGCGATCATCATCTCAGTGACATGAATCCCCATGAAAGCTTACCAACATCGCGATCAAGAATTGATGATATAATGTGTCTCACTGAGCTGTACGGGTCCCGTCGTATGTTAGACAACAATGATATGCCTACATCTCGAATCGCTCCACAATTTCAATCATTATCTCTATCAAATGTACGAGACACAGAAGAATTTGGAGGTGATGGTTCTGTTTACAGTGAACCAGCTTACAGACCTAGTGATAAAATCTGTAATAGTTGTATGAGAACGATGTCTCGGCCGGGGAGTGCAGTAGGAGAGTGCGATGCATATCAGGACCTAGAAGTGCATAATGACTGTTACGGTCCCTTTGAGAGGTATCGAGGCAACGACATCACGGACGCTAGGATAGCGTCCCTGAGACATCCCGACGGCGCTTCCGATCCTAATTTACGTGAGGAAAAGAGGATACCTGGTAACGGTGCTCCTTCATTTAAAGAATTAAAGTCCAATTTACATCTTGAAGTTAAACCACCAGTGGTGACTACCGAGCCTCGCACGGAAAAGAGTGATAAGGGGATAGCAAGAGTAGTAGGTAGTTCCAAGCCTGATGGGTATGATAGCGGTCACGAATCGACTCCAAGGACAGGGAAACATAGTCCAGCGACGACGTCGAGGCGTGCCGAGTCAGGATACGATTCAGTCCCCAGAGATTCAGATGCGTCTTCACTTGATTCCTATCCAACGCGTCGCGCAGCTGTCGCTAGAGCGCACGCTAAGAAGCACACCACAGCTAAATACAAGCAGCATAGTGACCGATCGTTCTGCTCGTGGCTCCGTAACCCTTTCACCTGCAAATACGCCGACACTGATCCAGAAATAAGTGATTTCTAGACGGAACGAAGATTCCAAACATGTTAATGTTAAATTCTAAATATATCGTTAAGCTACGTTACCGAATTTATTCTGGAGACTGCTTTTGTAATCTAATATTCGTATTTATAAAATAAATGCTTCGACACTGTCAGGTTACCACTGTATTTTTCTAGATCTAAATATAGCTTCTAGCTCTGCTCCCCGAGATATACGTTAGATAATTGTGACACTGTTGTAAATAAACATGTTATGCTATGAATCGTTAGCGTTTCTTCAGCTCATTTTTGTACTTTTATACTGTCAGTAACATCTTATTCAGATATATTTGTGAAATTTTCCAAAGATATAGCTTTTGTATCGATATCAGATCTAATATAAAGTGCAGGATGTCTTCCTCTGTCTTCCCCGTTCAGTGGCAATTTCATATCGAGAAGATTATTTTCTATACCTACATGTAAGCATCGACTTCATCGTATAATCCTTATTGTAATCATTTTTATATCTTGTTATATGATATTCTTATCATAGTTAATAAGGTAATTACTTAAATTAATTATTTTAAAAGTGTATTTCTGCCGTTTGCGGTAGAGATGTTAGGCCCATGAAGCCATAGCGCAAAACAATTTGTAAATAAAATATCTCCAAAGTTAATTGCCTCCACAGATGACAGGAGGGCTGGCTCTTTCCTCGCTCAAAAAAATAGTTTGATTATACAGCGAGGAAATGCAGCCAGCGTTCTTGCCTCCATTCCACGCAGACAAGGTCTTTTTGATACATAGTTTGTTTTCATATCATTTTTAAGTTTTTTTTATTTTTCTGTTGTAAATAATTAGTGAGATTTTAAAAATTAAAATTTGATAAAAGTGTATATTCTGCCACTATTCATTTCATAATATCAGTATGTAATATATATTTTTATATTTTCTTTTAAGAATAGAAATGATTACATTAAAGTACGTAATATCAATGTATAACTGAATATCTCGTTTTAGATGTTAAGACTGTTGTCATCTTACTGGCCATGTTTTATATAGCTTTAATATTTTGATAATATTATAATGAACTCAACGTTCACTGAGGGGTCTGTTTTTGTACATACATAGGACTCGCACGGCAATCATTGTGGCTTTATCCAATGTTGGTGAACTAAGTTATCGCTTTATTGTCGATGTTTTGTTATTGGACTATTAATATTACAAATATATATCCTAAATTCTACTATGCGTTCGTATTAGTTTACAATAAATTGTTCGATTTGGATGAGAGCATTGTTTTATTCAGAACCTATTATTTTAATATTAGCCCTTTCAAAATCATGTTGTAAATAAGGACTTAATTTTCGTGTCTGCGTGTCACGTTAAGTCAATTTATTTATACATTGTGTATTCGATATATGTTATAAGGCTTGATCAAAATACTAATATTAATAATCATACCAGCCCCTTAATGTTGGGCATGGACTGTTGGACACAGGCCTCCCATCAATGTGAAAAGGATTAGGCCATAGTCCGCTACCCTGGCCCAGTGCGGGTTGGCGGACTTCACATGTCTTTCGAAGTCTTCTCTCAGACATGCAGGTTTCCTAACAATGGTACCTTCACTGTATAGAAAGTGTTAATCATGTTTGAAATTTAAGATTCACACATTAAAATCAGAAATCCCTGAGGTGCGAGCCGGGGTTTGAACCTGCGTTACCGAGGCACGCATTCTAACGACTTGATTATCACTGCTACGTATAAGTACTATTACTACTTTATTAAGAAGTCAGACGTATTTATTTTTAATTTACATACATATAACGAAAAATTTAAAAAAAAACAATACAAGCAAAAAATAGAAGGTTCCGTAAACATGCCCCGTTTCATAATCGTTGATGCTGCTATAAAGAAATCATCTAAATAGAACTACAGCTAAGCACTTGCAACAAAAAACCATGAATAAATAATGTGATACAGGCACTTCCAACGCCCCAGGGGTGGGGAATTTCAAAATCTTTCGAGGATAAAAACTTTTTTCCCTCTGAAAGTGGGACAACTTTCCCCTGTTAAGATCCAGCCCTATTATCTTTCATTTCGCCAGTAATTTAACATTCTCTATGCGCCCTACCGAAATCGAGCTATCAAATAAGACGTCGCTACCCTCGCTCGCGGGGGTGACAACTTTTTTCCTGGAAATCCTCCAATAATTTGTTAAAGTGGCATCTGGTTAGCCCATAGCGTTTATCGCGTTCCAAAAAGATTTTAGCGTTTTTACATTTGACAAGAAAAGTAATATTTTCAACGGTGAACGCAATAAATTTTCCATTTACATCTAAGATTTTATATTTTTTTTGTATAGGTATATTACGCGAAATTGGTTTTCTTGAAAATCGTTTACTTTTTAACGACAACAATGAAATATTGGCTATATTGGCTGTTCGGAACTTGCATTAGTTTTTATTTTGATTAATAGGGTACCTTCTGCTATTGCTAAGTACCCATTGTTTCATCACTATGTCCTTTAAGAGTCGAGCTGCAAGCAAAATCTATAGTTACTCGGGCGAAGCCGCGGACAAAGGCTATAATAACATAAGTTTGAATTCCCAAGAGAACCTACTTGTATGAAGCTTTTGCTTGAACAGAACGCAACGATATACACACAAGTACTTACTATAGCTACGTATTTGGCTAAAGAAATTATAACATTATTTCCTCAAGGAACTTAAATTAAAATAGGTACTATATATACTATGCTATATAGAATATAGCTAGACTATAAAGGTACTATACACACATAGATCACTTACTTTTCTTATAAAACGAACATTAGATTATTTAATACAACACCCCCACATAATACAGTACCAATAAGAACGAATGCGAATAAAAATAATAGCTTAGAACAAAGGCGGTACGGTGTCACCGGCGAGTCGAACCCTGGACGTGAGCAGCACACAAATTGAGCACACACCGCCAGCGAAACATCAACCTTACGACACTAAACATACGGTATCGTTTTACGTGAATATTTCGATACATGGTGTCTCAAACTGGTACGTGATACGTGGAGAAATAATAACAAAACGGATCGGTATCTGGGGTGAGCTGTAATGGCATATCAATCCTGGCTCGTGTGGGACCAACCGCGACATGTTTTGTCACGTGCTAGTTCTGAAGGTTGGTCCGTGACAATATCCGTGACGATTGGACGGCTTGATTAGCGCAGTTGGTAGTGATCCTGCTTCCTGTGCCGAGGGCCCCGGGTTCGAATCCTGGTAGGGAAATGTTTGTACCCAAGTCATGGATATTTAATATCTATATAAGTAATTTATACTTGGTTCGCCCTCAGTCCATTGTACGGTGTCTATAATACAAGCGTTGCTTAGTGTGGGACCGTATAGTTGGTGTGTTCGTCAGGCGATATTTATATTTATTTATTTTATGTGTCCAATCAGTCCGTCCGTCTTTATAACAATAGCAAAAATATCTATTTATCCAAGTTTATCTCAAATATATCAGCAGTTGACAGGTTTAGCACGTGGTAATATTCGCTCCGTACAGATCTCAGACTATAGATTAGGCGCGTGTAGAAATCCGCTAAAAGAATACATATCTGTTATACACAAAGATCTGGATCGATAAACATCCCTGCTCACAGAATATAATTTAAGAAGCACTTTATATAACTCTTTATACATTGTACGCAAGATTTTTACCCAATAGCCTTCAATAGTGGAAGGTTAGGCGTAAAATGGTACTTACTGATATTTGCCTACTACCTAAAACTAAGAATAGCAATATAAAAAAAAAACAAAATACCTTAATAAGCGGTTCATTTCATGTAGATCCTTCGACCTATTTATTTCATCAGGACCGTAGGGTCAAAATACATTGAATAAGAAACAAATCGGCTTCCTAACAATTCTATAAACGTTGGCCCCAACATACTTACTTCTATTAGGGATCCAAATGACCACCAGCCAACAGTTCAGAAAATGGTTAGGACTAGCCGGTGGTATACCGCCGTTCTACGGCAGCGGCCAGAAGTTCAATCGAAAATTAGTTTGTGATACAAAAAAAATACAAACAATAACAGGAGCTGAAGGTTTTTGTATAATGTTACAGTACATGTCCAGTCCTTAATTAGTGTAATATAAAATCACAGTTTATATAGGACTGTAGTGGTAAAATCCTTTAATATTATTTTCATCATGCTTAACAACGAATAGCCCTGATTCTATTAGTGAGACATTAAACTTAGCTAAATATATAGCGGTATTTTGCGTCGTCATAACGTATGAGAACAGCAATATTGAATGATAACAAATTTAGTAGACATAAGTTGCAAACAAAAGAAAATCATCCGTGTACAGTCAGAAACAGCCCAATTGTTTGATACCGAAAACAAGAGTACACCTCGAGTTGTATTGTAGCAAGTTTTGTTTCTTCAAAAAGGCCATCCGAGGCACATCAGTGCGACAGTGTACGTGCCCCGAATACACAGGGCTCGTTTCTACACACGACTTCCCATATATTCTGTGAACGCCTTTGAATAGATTGGGTACTTTATCTGCAATGATTTCGCCGTTAGGTCTCGCGATATGACGCTAAGGAGGGTTAGTGCTTTTGGGGTTGGTTTAGGTTATATAATAGTTCCCATTCCCGTGATGCTATGCTATGAATGTATGGAATTATGCTCGTAGGCTGTAGGCTCGGCCGCTAAAACTCCATTGCAATGAACGCGCAACGTAGAAGGCTATACGTTTGAGGTATATATTATTTATGTAACTTCTACTTTGTACTTTTGTTCAAAGTAGCATCTTTGAAAGTAGTGTCTTCGTTTTTTTGTACGGTTTTGTAAAGAAAAATAAAAACTTAAATAAGTAAATCTACTTTAACAGGCCAAATGTACAACTCCCTGCCTTAAATGTCTAGGTTACAATAAAATGGTATCCTAAAATGCGGTAAGTATATTTTTCACGTCGTAAAATCTGAGCGTTACCGCGCGCTGTCGCAAATCGAATTTGTCTACTTCGAGTTGAGCCGAATCAATCTGCATTATCCCTAAGACGCTGTGCTCTAAAATATAAGCGGTAACGGGTACAAAGACCACGAGATTTCGGTGTCTAATAAATCAGTATCGATTCCATGTAAATGCGTCATGATACTTTCTCTAAGAGGGCGTGTGCAAATATTCTTAATCAAACATAGTAAACTGATCTAGATTCTTCTTTAATTCTACTGTAGCGAACTTTTCAACTTCGCCACAAGCTACATAGATAACGCCGCAGACGCATTCAGAACAATTGACAATTCTCCATACAATCCTGAAACGCGCTATGAGTGTTTTCGGAGCATGTCACATATATACAAGATCCCAACAATAACCGTCGGGGCATAGCGGCCGCCCCGCCAGGCATACCACCCGCCTGGCTGGAAGAAGAAGCTTTTCCGCTAAATTGGTGACCCCGACGTGATGAGGTATATTCGTTATCTTAAATACTTTATTATACGCAGAAGTAGGATATCCACACCATCCCTTTATAATTCGATGCACAGATGGGGTCTTAAGCTCGAGACCCCACGGCAATTATTATAGAAGTTTAATAATACCGCTAGTGTCTGATCCCTCGGGCTGGTTGGTAAGACGTGTCGAGAGACGGCCGATGCCGCAGCGATTTCTCAGGATTTGAGAGCGCACTCACAGGGGCACGCACTTCAGCCATGTTTACACTTCACTCCGTGAACTTTTGCCTGCAGCGGTGGCGATGAAATGATAAATATCCGTATACATCCCTGGGATGGTTTGGAATTACCAGACTTATATAGATAGCTAAGGACCGTTGGATCAAAAAACTTATATCGCGTCAAGTAAGTAAGTACTACATAGTAATTTCAAGATTCGCAATAGTTAAACTACTACGGTACAGTACGACCATAACGCATAGCCCAAAGCTCTTTATTTGCAATAACAGTCGTGGCTTTGTAATAACAAATAACTTGTTATTTTCTTATCTATAATATCATTCTTAGTTATTTTACTCATATCAAATGAACATTCAAAGATTTTTCTTATTTGTGCGACATAAAAGTCAGCTTCTAAATCCGCTATTTACATCATTTTATTCTCCATACAATGCACGTCTAATGAGAATAAATAATAACATACATAAAATCTCGATATTGCCGGATTACATGTAATATTTTAGTGTTTAGTACCAAATATGTATACATAAGTATAACGAAGCAATAAACACGATTACATCGATAAAAAACCTTGTAGTAATCCTAATAAAGAACAGATTGCAATAACAGTGAGCTCACAAAATGATCATACCAGTAGTCACTATGACAGAAACTCGATTGATTATCGTCTAGAATAGAGTGAGATAATTATTATTATGTAAAAACGATCTGTAACTTGATCGAGCTATACGATACGTTAAAATTATTTTAGGGAACATTAATTTCGATACTGAGCCAAATCCGCCATTTCTGGATTTATTGAAACTGTGCATGGTTCTTCGGTTTGCTGTAGATGACCTTTTTTATGCCGGCAAATGAAAGGGACAGTAAAGATTTAAAATCCACGCGTAGGAACTCGTGGACACTAATAGAAAAAATAAATTTCAGCAAATAAACAGCATACAGAAGATACACCATTGTTTCCACTAACCACATTTTATATTGCATAAGACACACACACTTAAACATATTTACTTCAAAATTACACCACTAATCAATTGTCATATCAAACTGAGGACTAAATATATTTGCGAGTACGTAGATAGCAAAAAGATCATGTATTAAATACCACATGAATATTTTTGCTGGCGCTCAGCCAGTACGGCAATTTTTTTATTTGCTACCAATTACTTACACAGTGCCACCTGAACCCACATTAAGAAAAATCGCTGGTAATCCTTATCGGCGAGGACACGTGAGCTAATTCCGGCGAACACTTTGATCCGGATAAATTGTTCCGCAACGCCTACCGTGACAGATCCGCGATCCGTTGCGGTGATTTTTTGTAGAGGCGCTCCGAGGTTTGTACATAGAGCGACTTGTGTCATTTTCTTCGTATTTGTATCCGACTAAATGTTGTTTTTTTTACTAAACCACCACAATGGCATTCGATAAGACAATTGGACAAGTGAATGTACCTCAATACGGACTAACTCTTTAGATTAACTTAAGCTGGATTTTCTTATGACGGTCCAAGGCCCGTATAAATTCTGCCAAATAAGTTGTGGTAATGGTTTATCAGCACATCAAAAAAGTAGGAGGACTTCTAACAAGTAGTTGCGTCTGAAGGCTTAAAGAATGGCTCCAAGTTAGTAATTAGATAGGATCAACCTTGGAACACTCCAAAAATACCTTGAATAAAGCCTGGCAATGGAACCATTAATGTACGCCTGGACCCTAAACTGTATACAGATCCCTATTTATATACATTCCCTATAGTGTATGGAGACATGAATAGCGGGTGCACCTAACACAATTCTATATTCATTGTCATTATGATCTCTTAAACATGTGGTACGAGCGGAACGGAACGCGCATACGTTACCGTAACTCTACGTAAATAGTTTGTGTTTAGGCTTCCGTTCTGTTACACATAAGTGCATCACATTACTCTGTCGAGCTGCATGCGCTGGTTATTTACGCGCTCCGTGGCACATATTTTACGCGGCGTCAATCGATACGTTCCGGCACAGACGTGGTTAATGGCCCGAAATGTCCCGAGCAGACGGACGAGTAATATAGTTTGGCTCATCATCAGTTTAACATTAAATATTTCAGGCAGTATAACTTATCAGAGATGTACCATATAGGTGTAACGAGATAGAGATATATTGATTTCTTATATTTACTCGAATACTACACATTTAAATAAAACTAATTTTACGGATTTTATCGAGTTTATTTTTTGATTTTTACGTTCCCGACGTTTCGGCTGCTTTACAGCAACCATGGTCACGTGACACGGGAGGACTGAGGTGGTTGACGTCCCGTTTCAAAATAATAACCTAATCTCTATAAACCAAGGTAAGATTACCAAGAAGCGATGATTTGAACGTCCTCTCAATAGAGACAGCTTCCCTCCAACTCGTAATTCCATTTTATTATCCACTCCTTATTGTCTCCAATAAAAACACAAGCCTATAAAGTAGGGGGCACATATTTGGAACAGACATTCCTTGTGACGATAAAACTTTGTGTAAATCAGAATGGTGCAGGGTGACTTTCTGGCTATAGCTCGGCGCAATTGAATGCAATCAATTCTTGATAGTATGAACTATTTCTATAAATCCCTAATAGTAGGAAATTATAGTATAGGGGTAAAAGATATAGAGATATTAAATATGTACTCCTTTACCTTACTTACCTAGTTTTTATCGCCATATCCCATTTTAGATCAGACATCTCTGGTCACCCTAGATACTGTACTCAAAGGAAGTGTTTATAAAAATTTATGCGTATTTAAACGCGCCCGCTCGGCATCTTCGCGTATTAAGTGCGTCATTACGCGTATTTTGAGCGCAAGATTCGCATCGGAGCGTAAGCCGTAGATCACTGTTATGTGTGTGTGCTGTGATTATAATGCAATATGCCCGCAGAGTTTCTCGCCGGATCTTCTCAGTTGAGGTCGGGTTCCGATCCAGTTGTAGAGTGTTAAAATTTTTTAATGACAATTTGTAAGTGCCCCCGTAGGCCTTTACGAAATAAACGATTTGACTTGACTTTGACTATGGAGATGCGAGACTGGAACAATTTACTTAAAAAACGATATTAGTATTAGTTACCTAAGGGGTAACTAGGATTTAATAAATTTTAGATATAAGGAATTATAGATATACAGGGTGATTCAGAAAGATTATACTAAGCTTCGAACCTGCGCTTTTCTACCGCATTTGTAGTCTTTATGTGAACCAGAAATTCGATACGCAAATAAAAAAAAGGTTCATAAATATCACAATGGTTTTTGTAGGGAAAAATAATCGCATAATGATTACAAATCAGCTAAAGAAGAGCAGGTCCCTTTCTGAATTACCTTCTATATCTACGTAAGTACTTACATCAACATTTATTAAATTTGTGACTGCTTTCATAACGAATACTAACTAATTTCGTTTTTAATGTATTTTTTTAAATCTCTCCCTATAAGGATATAAGGATCCAGAATACGTATACCTATTATACTCCGAATTCCCCTTGCATTCATACATCGGATAATTATATCACTCGAATTTCTTTCGTGAATATGCCTCTTTTTTTTTTATATGTCACATTGTTGAATATTGTGAAAAAAAAACAATATCTACATATGAAAAATAACTCGTACAGGTGTATGCTCAATATATCCTCCCCTATCCCATAGACTATGCAATTTCTCCCATCCACCATTATGTGCGTGTCTATAAAAAAGTGACAGTTTGCCATTTAAATAATATATACAGTTCCGTTTATGTTTCAAATCTGAGCTTACGGTTTTGTAGTGCGGGGAGTGCGCACAGAGAGACGATAAAATTTATTGTCACCCGTACGACATCTGGTGCCTTCACCCTACTGGTGACGTAAGCCACGAGATGTGAGCTAATTATCTCTACTATTATACGACTACTACTTACTACTATGTAACTATTTTCGCCAATTGTATCTAAAATAGCAGTGATAGCCACGTTGGTAGAACGCTTGCCTCGGTAACAAGGATCGCAGGTTCAAACCCCCCGGCTCGCACCTCTGGGATTTCTAAATCCCATTTTCCCGAATCCCATTTTCAATCATGATTATCACTTGCTAAACGGTGAAGGAAAACATCGTGAGGAAACCTGCATGTCTGAGGAACCCCTCGAAAGACGTGTGAAGTCCGCCAACTCGCACTGGGCCAGCGTGGTGAACAATGGCGTAATCCCCCTCGCATTGAGCAGAGGCCCGTGCCCACCAGTGGGACATTTAAAGGGCTGGTATTATTATATTATCTTAAATAGAAATATAGTTTAAAAGCAGTGAAAGTATAATTTACAATGATGCATAAAATTAAGCAATTATTGGGTAAATCAATTTTATGTCTCACAGTTTTTTTATATTTACGTGAATACTACATATTGAAATAAAACTAATATTGCGGATTTTATCGCGTTTATTTAATGTTTTTTAACAACTCAGTCCTCCCGTGACCATGGTTGCTGTAAAGCTGCCGGGAACGTAAAAAACATTAAATAAACGCGATAAAATCCACAATATTAATTTACAAAGTACCATTATGCAACTTTTTCTAGATCCATCACAATATCCCATAGTTTTATGTGGCTAAATCGCTTGCTGCTATATCTTGTACCCTTGAAGAAGGCAAACGCGGCTGTTCCCGGTTCGTCCTCAACATTCGCAAGTATAAAAACCTTCGCAATCTCATTGTGCACATGTAAATTCAGTTAAAAAGTTACCCCGTACCGTACGCATATAAGTAAATAGTGCTTAGATTCTGTAAACTGGACCTTTTTAGCTTACTATTATAGGTCGTGTAGCTATAAAATAAATTTTGATTCAGAAAGGTTAGTTTTCCTAAGCACAGAACCTGCGCTTCCTTAGTACATTTGTAATCATCATGTGAAATTGAATTTCTATATCATGTTAATTAAAAAAAATGTCCCCAACAAAATGACAGTGGTATTTTTTTTTAATTAACGTATCGACATTCTGACTTCACATAATGATTATAAATTCGCTAAAGAATCCCAGGTTTAATTAGTATACCCTTCCCCGGTATTATACTCCCGGTTGTGAGCTAGGAAACATTTCAGGAATACAGAAAAAATAGATCATTATGAAAGTTAGGCTTCAGACGTCATGTAGATAGCACGAGATAGGACTATGTAGAATAACATTTCCTGAACAAGGATTTGCATCCTTCACGACGGGCGTTCTCTAGTGACCTAAAACCTTTTTTTTTTAATATAATTTTTCCGCCGGTCTCCCTTTAAAATGATCACAATATTCAAAATCGTCCAAACATAAAATCTTACGACTGAAAACCGTAAGCCCTGCTGTAAAGAGATAAGGAAAAATATAATTTATTTCAATACGGTTTTGCATATTAATTGAATTTTTTGTTGGAAAAATAAAAGGGCGCAAATATTCTAATGTTGAAATGTAAATAAGCATGAATAGGTCAACGAATCCGGAGAGATCTGTACGTCAAGCGCAATCCTTTTTACCGTACCGTGTCGATACGTAAGCGTCGTCCATTCCTCTCACACCACACATATTATAAATAAGTATGACAGGGACAGCATGTTTTCTCGATTACGTTACGATTATATCAGAAGTTCCTGCTTACCCTACTGAATTATATTGAATTTTGCTTCCTTCTAAACATAATTTCAGGTATCGTTTTTGAACCATCACAGAAGTGCAGTATGCTGAAAACAATGAAGAACTCATGTTTATTTATACATTTCTACAATTTGTTTGTAGTATTCATCTACGGAACGCTAATTTCACTAATTAATTACGAAACACGGGCGGACATAAAGTCAGAGTCTCAAAAATGCAGGGTACGCGTAGTAACTCCTTGGGGGCCGTACGAAGTTGACTTTTGTTTCGTTTTAATTACACGGCAGCGGCCACGGGAGGGGTGAGGGGGGGCAGGCACAGTTAAAAAGTTAATTAGCTTTAATTTTAACAACCGAGGAGTGTTTGGATCTCGTTTCCTAATGGCCAGTGCCTACGTTTAATTTTCCGAATTATAGAAATATAATAAGTAAGTTGGTATTTAACTCATAAGAAGTAACTCTTATTTTAATACCGGTAAACTACCTAACAGGGGTAGCGCGTTAAAAGGTTGTAAACTTAAATAATTTTTAATTGGATCCTTATCTTTTGTTCTTTAAAAGTTGAGAACCTTTGCCCAACAATGTTCACGTTAAATTTGTCAGGTCTCTACTTAACACAATATCTTTTTATCGCCCTTAAAAGATAAGCTTCAAGGATTTCAAACCATTTTTTTTTAATATTTTTCAAAGCTAAATTATGATAATAATAATTTGTCTTAAATGTCCCACTGTTGAACACAGAGTAGTCGCATTGAATTTGAATTTGATTCTGCACGTCAAGTGCGAGATTATTCATAAGCTAACTGTATAGTTTAGGTACTTAGACACATTGTATGGAGAATTTGAAGTTTTAAATACTGTCCGCTAGAGGCGCTGTTCAATTTGCCATAAAATGTGTCTGAATACGTGCAACTATAAACTATATAGTTAGCTTACGAATGATATCGCACTTGAGGTACTGTTATCAAGTAATGTATCTACGACACGAGAGTTTCTTATTTCTCAACTACTCGTATAACAGCTCCGAAATGTTCATAATCGACCCGCTAGTCGGATATATTATTTCACAGCGATGTAAGACACCACAGATAAGGAAAAATATTATTAGAAAAACTGGAGCACCATAACATCTCTATAGGTTCAGAGTGAAGGGTACCATCTGGCATCGAACAGATTCCATTGCAACACACTTATATCCAAGGGCCAGGGCTCAGGCTTTCGTTTAAATTACCGACGTACGTGACGAGAAGGGCAAACGGTATACCCATTATTTTAATAGTTTTCCTTCCTTGCGATCTTCCCCGCGATATAAAATTAAAGACCTGAACAAATCAATGGCGCGAGGATAAATACGTCCCGATTCAGTTACCCTTAAAATAAGCGATTGGACACATATTGACATGACTTTCTCTTTACTGAAGAAGATGATAAGTAATGTTATAGTTCCGGTATTTCCTTTGGCTTCGCAGAATTGACTTTTAAGTTCAAATTATTTATATACAAACTAAAGATATAGAGAAAATGATATTATTATACAAAACTAATATAAATTAAAAAGAGTATAGAAGAGCTACTTAATATTTACAAAAAAAAATGGCCCATGCGGTAGCGTGCCCAATATTCTGGCCGCATTTCCTCGCTGAATAGCCAAAGCTACTCGCTGAGCGAGGAAATGCCCAGCCCTTGGGTCGCCGGTTGCATCGACCAATCTTCCTGAAAGATTTTCTATAAAATATATGGCACTTGGACCCATGGACCTAGGGTCTCGACTCCGAACCGAATGAAGATGTTATTTGTAAATTATTTGAGAATTGTAAAAACTATTGACCTATTATTATCTGAGCACATATATATAAAAAAACACATATTATAAATAAAATATGACCCATGCTGTATTACCTAAGCTGGCAACCTTCTAACACTGAGCGAGGACAATATAAATATATATTTTTTATGATGTATATGACCTAACTATACGGCTTATCACATTCAATGTTTGTTGCGCTCAGGATAATAATGTTGTTGCATAATTTCCCACGGTAAATGTATCCACAGCTGGCTAGTACATATGAGTAATTTTTATCTTGGCAGTGCATTTACTGCCCGCCAAAGGATCTCATTGTAGTTATCTGTAAGCACTGAATTACGTTCACTGTTTGGAGTTATGAAACCAGCGGACGAATAACGGAACTGATGATAAAAGGCGGAAGCAAAAAGTTGAACCAAGATTATATATAAATTCTGTTTTTGTACTCTACCTACTACGATGGTTAACTCTGATGGCTATCTATGAAAGGTTAAGTCTCTAATAATAATCGACTCTATAATATCATACTTACAGTATAATTTGTCTCTTATCAAGTGTCGTGGTTGTAACGTATATTATAACATACAGAGATCATTCTTAAGCTAACCGTATACTTTTTAGTCTACCGTATTTAGACATTTTGTATGGAGAATTGAAAGTTCTAAATACCGACCGCTAGAGGCGCTTTTCAATTCTCCATACAAAATGTCAAATACGGTAGACTATAAAGTATACGGTTAGCTCACACTTGATGTGCTGGTATGCTTTACTCGCGCTTTCTGAGGCCACAGCCACTCATGTCGAGTATTGCCGCAAGCTTCAGCGGTGCATTCGCTACGACCAATAATTGAACCGCTTCGCAGTTAAGATAACGCCTCCACCGTGCCAAGATGTCGTTGCACATACTGTATAACAAGCGTTAGGAGGGCATTAGCGATGTACAGTGTGATGGCTAATTGCTCCCTTGTTCGAGTGTTCTAAAAAGTATGAAGCTTTGTTTCATGAAATCCTTAGGGTATTGAGCTGATAGTGTTTATGTCCGAATGGAATCAGGCTAATAAGACCCTTATGTGGAACCATAGAGAATAATTATATTATATCCATATAAAGTCATGGTCAACTTATTAGGGCCACTGGTACTGAAGGATTTTTTTTTTATCCAAACTGTCATTTTTATAATCATACGAATTTGATGCTATCATCAGAGATGGAATACACGTTTGCTCAAAATAAGGAGAATGGCTGTTAAGTCTATATTTATTTTATGGCTACTCGAAACATACTACTCCTACTTATAATTTGACGTTATTTATAGTACATTTTCCTGAATAAACCTTTAAAAGGTTTTTTAATGTACAATTTATGCAAAAATACATATTTTCCTTAATAACAATAAAAACAAATTTAGCTGTACATTAACGGTTCAAAGGACTCGTATAATCTCCCCCCCCCAAACAATCCTTTGAGAAAGCAACAGGGAAAAGATATAAATCCCACTCGCGGGGAAACCGGAACAAAATCGATACACGCAAATCAGTGATAACAGGGGTCTCTAAACTTTTACCGTTTATTTCCCGGAGCCTGCGACCCCAGCCCCCTGCCTCCCCCCGCCTCCGTCTTATCGCCTCCGATCTACAAATCCAATTTCCTAAAATAGGGATCGATGCGACAAATCATCTGGCCAACTCTATTATCCCCCATTGAGGAGAATATCGCACGATGACTTGCTTAGTCGAAACGACCAATGGACACTAACGCGGGAAAATTTTCGGGTGTCTTACTGGTTCTGTGATGTGGATACGATCGATATAATGTGTTCGATATATCACTGAAATTAGATATTATCGACTACTACAGATGCTACAAGTTAACTTTGAATAGATTTCTCTCTATTTCCCTAAATACCAGGCCGTGCTGAGATAATAAAATATGGAAGTGTACCTATTTCCAAACTTGTTGGCACAACACACTACAACAAAGATCAACCCCTCCAATCCCATTTAATGATCTCCATATACGTTTGTATGGACCTCGCAAAACAACATCACAATAACAATTTATATTCATAACATTCCCGGTTGCAATCCGGGGTAATTATAAATATCGTTGGAGCTGGAACATTTATGAGTGATGAGTGCAATGGCAGGCACGGCTGCGGTCGTAAAACGCTAAACTTGTCTCTCAGGCCGGTGGGAGGCTTCGGTCCTGAAAATAGGGACTAAAGTGATGAACGGAAAGCGATGCTACAAACCTAGAGAAGCCTTCCACCAGCAAACGTCATCTTCAAATTAAAGGTGGCTCGTCGATCCAGCTTCTTAGGCGACTACAAAGATGTATCCAAATTTAGCAAATGCATCGGTCCTTGCGCCTTGGCTGGCTAGCGCCTGTGCGCAAAAACAAAAACATCTATCAAGTATGATAGGTATACCACCTGTTCACGGAAGTTCAGAAAGACGGTAGGTCGCTATTACAGAGTACTCGCAAATTTGTTACAGGCCCCGCGCTGGCTTGATCGCCATTGGTTGGAACTGTGTGACAATGACAAGACATTCGATATTTGAAATTGGAACATGATTTTATTCCGTATCAGCACATCATAATAAGTCCTTGTACCACACTCCAACATATACCTGGCGTACCCCCAATGATGTCGACCCTTCCGAGCCAGCTTGAGCCGCAGCCAAATGTCGCCATTCCTGGATTTGGCACACGCCACCAACCTACCTTGACCCTCAACCTTTTCATTGATAGGTACCTAATAATATACCATCCGAAATTCCTCCCTAACGTAGAGGTCAGGATAATATGGTAGGGAGAGACGTAAATCATAATCTTGGGATTTGTGGATGCTGATGCAGGGGTCGAGGTAAGAAAATGTAAGCGATTTTGTGTCGTATAGTTACAATTTTAATAGGCTTAGGTCCTCCGGGAGCATGTTGGCCTGTTTGTTTGCGTATTACGTAATTTTCATGATATTATGTTAAAATAAAGAGCTCATTACGCACTACAAACATAGGTGTCATTGATAGAGTCAATTGATGAATAGACAGGTTTCTCTCAGAAACAACCAATACAGTAGAAAGAGTACCACCAAGAGCACAATTTAAAAAACCCAGTAAAGTGCGTGTGATAAAGCATACGTACAGTACGAATAAAATAACTTTGCCCCTCTGAAGTTGGTTCCAGACGCTGCGCAATAGATTTTTTAGTACAAAATATCTATTGCGACGCGCTATATGCCACTTGGTGCTAACTTCCGCGGGTTCACGACTCGTTGTTCGTAGTGTACTATGTTTATCTATTTTATCGTTCGGCAAATACTACAGCAAGCTAAAATGAATCCGCTAACTGTCACGAAGGAAATAGCATACATATCTATATAGCTTGCATCTATACTAACTAATCCTCAAATACTTCATTAAAACAATAGACCGATAGTGATAGACAATAGTCTGTGGCGGAGTGGGCAGGCGACTAATTGATCGGCGGACGGACGGCGCACGGCCGCGGCACGCGCTCGGCACGCCGTCTGCATTATTCACGTGCCGCCAATCGATCGCGGCTTAGCTGGACCCGAGGCAATAGCAGCCCGAGGATAAGTCAAAGATGAGAATGAAGAAGATGTCAGTCTGAACAGTTGTGCCTGTCTCCCTGGCATAATCATCGCGACCGAATCGTTAGCACATTTTTGTATGTCGGGACCGTACAATATTTGTATTACTTCTCCGCTCAAGGCACCTATAGACAGTTTCAATGTTATTTCGTGGATAAACACAGAAAAAAGTAGCCTAAAAATTGTTTTTTTTTCGGGATTTTACGGGAACGTTTTCAATGGTGTAAAGTGCATCGAAAATATTTTCTGAGGTCATCGCCCTTGTTACAAGTCGCGTTTATTAGTCAGCAAAACCTCACTGCATCCAGCCGCCTCACATCTTGAGCAATTACCTACATACAATGCAATAATCACCAAATTCATCCATGTGTGCTGGTGCATTAGCACTCGAGCGGCGCTAAGTGGTGCTAATTGACGCTTGGATAACTGTCGCCGTGTTCTGCGCCATTATTCTGATGGGGTTTGATAGCTTTGTTTGTGTGTTGATCCTTTTGGTCACAGTCTAACCCTCGAAACTGTCACAATGTAATTGTTTATGCCTAGTATTTCACCATAATATCTTATCTCTATGTATTGTGCACAGAGAAAGAGAACCGGTGAATGCTAAAATAAAATAATACTTAACAATTTCGAAGTCTTTTTTTTTTTTTTTTTTTATTACATTATAGGCAAGTATTTGATCTCAATCTCACCTGATGGTAAGTGACGATGAGATCTACGATGGAGCATACTTGCCTAGGTAGGAAGGCGGCAGTAGATCGAGACGCTACATTCACTAGGCACATGCAGCGCAACTGATCTGACCCGCCATCCATGAATGGCAACACCGAACATCATGCCGGAACACGGCTGGGCCGCTTGGCGACATGGCTTTGTTCAGTGGGTGGTGACTAGCCACGGCCGAAGCCTACCACCAGGAAAATCTTATATAAAGTAAAGTCTTAATTCTGTATAACACGTATATACATGTTACAGAGTTAAAATATGTTCGTTTTCTAGAATAAGGATCCAAACTTGCTATTATTATCCACGGATCGATCCTGCATAGTTCCTACTCCAAATTTAGTACGATTCGAGCGCACTGTTAGAAATAGATACGGCAATATGTTTATAAATACGGATATATTTTGGAATAAGCAGAATGTGAGATTGTACCCACGTTTTGTATTGTCTATAAAATGTATTGTAACTAGGTTTGAAAGATTAACGATTAGACATACTAAATTCAATAGATCCTTGAAGATAAGGTCACAAACAATCAATTAAAAAAGCGGGGAAATTTAATTTTGGCGTCCGTAAAATCGGTCATATTCTCACGTACCGTTGCAACTTGTCAGTATTGTATGATAGAACAGTGGGCGAGAGGCTCCCGCTAACAAATCTAATTTGTTCGTCCAACGGCGCGTTGAGCTTTTTGACTGAGCACCTGTGAAGTGCACCTTTCGGAGCACCTGTGAAGTGCGTGGACTCCAGCGAAAATTCCGCGTTTGTCCCGTTCGCCACTTGACTACTTTTGAACGGTTCGATTTGAAATAGAATTTGTATTTTAAATTGGGATGGGTAATAACTTTTGAAATGGATGCTAAATTGTATCATGTGGTGAGATTTTTTAAGGCTCAACTAGAAAATACTTTCTTTAGACGATACGGAATTGGATAACTATCATATATAGCGACTTACTTAAACCTTTTAGTTGTAATGCTATGGTTATATACAAGCGTAGGTACTGCTTCCGTTCACTGGAAAATACCAAAAATATTGTCGTTTTCTATAAAATCATCGTTCTAATTTCATCAGTTTTAAGAATCAGAACAATCGCATACCATATACCACCTTGATGATTTAACCATGCGTGTGAAGAGCTGCCTAAGTTATAAGTTAATTCTCCTAAAATTTAGGTTGGTAATAGAAACGCTACCTCTAAAGCCTGATGTATAGCCAAAAGATTGTATCACGCTAATTCATTATTAATGTAATCAAAACCAAAATTGGGCGTCAAATCGCAAACTGTCGGAGTTTCAGCAACATTCAGCACACACGGAATTGTTAACTAGAGCTGGGTTTCTAAACAAAACGGATGCGGGGTTATGAAAGATTAATTCGTTTTTACCAATCCAATGGGAAAGGTCGGTCGTCACAACTCTAGAGTCTACGCCACTTTAGAGCACATTTTGACCTCATCGCATTCCTTATATGAATACTTTATTGTTTTAAGAATTAAAACCGCCCATGACTCGTGAGCTATGTCATTAACAATCTGCGAAAAAATATTAAAGAACGCAGCTATTTAAACCATTTCAATTTAGCGTCAATAATTTCGTTTGATATAACTGCATATTTTGTGTTATTATTGATGAGAAGTAAACTACAGTACAGCACAGTAAATGACTAGCCCAAGTCAATATATTGATTCCAGTAGCTAAAAACTGAACGTTTGGCGCGAAGCCTAATTACTCGACTCATCGTTAATTGCCAGTAGCTCGACTATCTACGTACTGTACGAGCAGATAATACTAAAAAAATAAAGGAAAATCATGTAATTGAACGGAGGAGAGTCGAAGTTCTCTAGTAATTTGGGATGACAACGAAAATAATAATTTAATAGAAGTTTTATCCAACTATGTACCTTCACGAAATGATTAGACCAAAGTATGAAGCAAACGCTCTAAAACATCTCCAATCAATAAAAATGGGTAGAGATCTATGGTTTTGCCTTTCCCTTAAAGCAACCTTAATGGAAAAAACAGCATGTTTTATTAACGACACTCACAGGGGTGCATACCTACCTATATCATAATATATATAATTCCGCGCATACATACAATTTTTACTTTTAAAAACGTCTCTTTTCATAAAGTCTTTTACTTAACAAACTAGCTTTAGCCTAATACGTGATTTTTATCTCATATTTTGATCAGCGAGGTAGCTTTTAAAAAGTTTTAAATTATTCTGAACGATGATGGGAAACTAGCTTGATTAAATCTACAACTTTTTAGATGAGAATATTAAGTCTGCCACATACTTTTACCTATTAGAGCTGGCGTATAAATATTATCTGATAATTTTAAATTTCTTTAGTCACTACAAACAAATGCTGAGAAACAACTGCATTCAAAATCTCTCATTTATAAACTAAGCCCCTACTTATACGCCTTTAACAGATTATAAAGACAAGTCATGTTAAATGTACTATAACTTATATAATGAGTAGATTCTCGATTGACATCTTAGAGGAGTTCGGGTTTGTAGCGACCTCTTCAACCTCGCCACAAGCTACATAGATAGCGCTGCAGACACATTCAAAACAGTTGA
The DNA here is from genome assembly GCA_905404115.1 of Pheosia gnoma. Classification (NCBI taxonomy): domain Eukaryota; kingdom Metazoa; phylum Arthropoda; class Insecta; order Lepidoptera; family Notodontidae; genus Pheosia; species Pheosia gnoma. The sequence goes on along the minus strand of FR989901.1, from coordinate 1,441,759 downwards.
CAATTCTCCATACAATCCTGAAACGCGCTATGAGAGTTTTCGGAGCACGTGACATATATACAAGATCCTGACAATAACCGTCGGGGCATAGCGGCCGCCCCGCGAGGCATATCACCCGCCTGCCTGGTATATCTTGCCTTTTCCGCTAAAGTATATTTCATTACCGATCAACTTGTTTAGTTTATAATTGGGAATCTTAACAAGCAGATGGTGCACTTGTGTGGGTATTTGTTTAACAATAGATTTCCGCTAAGTATCGCCTAGTTCTATCATTGATTATAAAATATATTTGGCTATAGTATTTGGTTTCTCCTGAATCTGAAATACTGAAACCATTATTTGAAACGCAACACATAGGTGTTATTTATCTGGCAGTAAGGACGGAGCATCCTAGCGCGTTCGCTTCAGCTACTTCAGGCCAGTTGAGTGACGTTTTAATGGATCCCCACGTATTTATTCAGTGACCTGTCACTTTTGGACCTCGGCCTACGTTTTCTTGTGATGCGGAAATGTTTTTTTTTGCGAGCTGACGGAAAGTTCGTAGTTTTTATAACTTCGAACCTTCGTATTTTTTCACTGGTTATAGCCGTGGTTGCGCCTGATTTTTCGGAACGCAGTAATTAGTAATAATCTCAATTATTAGGTAGTAGTAGTTATTAAGAAGTTAATTTTGTATTTACCTATATAGCTATTTACCTCAATCTTTGGCAATAATAACTTCTTTACGATTCGTTCACATCTGGGTTAACTTTAATATGAATGCCAATATACGTCTTAATTAGGGCATAAAAATTACCTCGTTAAACGCTTGGCTACATTAATGTACTTCAGCGATTAAAGCTTTTGACTATAACTTCATTAGTAATGACGTTAGTTAATGTGTTTAACTGTTGGCCACATCTGCTTAGTAACATTATTAAGAAACTATTTAGTGTAGCCGTAAGCCACAGGTGTAGACGTAGCATCATAGAGGGCGGACACTTAGATAGGATACAAGCCAGCAAAATCCAGTTGTGGAACAACTTCTAGGTTTTAATCCCAAACTCAGACATTTGACATCCAACGCAAATTCTTTATTTAAATGAATGTTTCCCGAACGTTTCAATTCCACGCATCGGGCATTGTGTTCGGCTCGGCTGCTGACTTCATGTTTCCCTCTGAGGGTTCCCTCCGATCCGAACTCGACTGACCAGGAGGACCATAGTTGACGATTTTTGACCGGATAACACAGCTACTGATTTTTAGTGTCTTATTTTTGTGGCTATTCAAACCGTATTAATATAGATGCTAGCTTTTAGGTAAGGTTATTATAAAAATCGATTAACTAGCATTCCATTGTTTAATCTATACTAATATTATAAATGTGAAAGTTTGGATGGATGGATGGATGGATGTTTGTTACTCTTTCACGCCCGAACGGCTGAACGGATCTGGATGAAATTTGGCACATAGATAGATTATAGTCTGGAATAGCACATAGGCTACTTTTTATCCCGGTAAAATGTATGGTTCCCGTGGGATAGATGTTTTAATTTTTCATACTTTTTATCGCGGGTAACACCGCCGGGCGCAGCTAGTTACTACATAATTACAGGATCTTCATAAACTATACGCTCACAAGATAAGTATTTTAAATAATTGAATTACAAAATAGCAATTCTTGGAGTAGCTACAGGAAACAAACCTCCCCGAACGATATAATTTGAGCACCTAAGTCATCTAGAACTTGTCGATTGGCTAATCCTTTGAAAACGACAAGAAAAAAAAACAAATGTACGTGTCGAATTCAGAACCGCCTCCTTTTTATCGTCGATTAAAAATAATACTTGTTATATTACAGTCACAAATAAAAATAGTATAAGGTAAGCAAGTTTAAAAATATTTTTTTTCTTTTATGGTATTATTCTGTTGAGTACATTTTTATGTCTACTAAGCTTTCCATTATTTTCCCGCACAAATCAGGGTTACCCTACAATAAGAGGGCCCGTTATCTAAATCAAATGCCCTCCTCGGGCTGGCGAGACGACACAGCTTGTTCAAGTCGATTTTTTTAAAGGATTTGCGTTAAATGGGTAAAAAAGGGTGCACTCTGATATTTCATAGCAACCTACGGGTATATAGTGGGCTTATTCTTCAGAGTTTGGGGGACATCTTTGGGCATTGTTTTGATACATAATATTTTAGAGATATCCCTATGTTTTAAAAAGGATAGAGTGTATCCCACTTTGTTGCCTTATGTTATTAAGAACATTACGTGACTCTTCTTGTAGTTATATGCTGCGCTATTTATATTGTAAAGAATACTAGTTTTAGTAAGAAAAAGGTTAAATAAAGTGTTGTTACGTTACGTGAGTTAACTTTAAGACAAACATCAGAATGCCTTTCAAACTTCATAATAATTGTCACATTACAGTGAACTAGTTTCTACCCCGGCTCTACCTGCAGTACCTCGATGATACATAGCCAAATACCACTCGATAATGTAACTTCTTATTAGTGAATGTTTTTTTTAAAATCGGATCAGTGGATCCGGACATTATGGTACACCGTACGACGAAACTAACAAACTTTATCTCTTAATTTTTTATTTTTTTACCAATAAAATGAGAATTATCCTTTCTTGTGTTTTTTTTCATAATTTATAGATACATACTTATTATAATTCTGACTGCACATAATGATAAAAATGCACTAAAGAAACACACGTTCACGGCTTATTTTATCTTTTCTGAGTCAACCTGTAGATGTTTCAGGACATATACTGCAAGTAAGTATGCATGCCACAGATTTTAATATCATACCTTTACTATGTACAAATTTAAATAAAACGCTTGTCCAACTCTGAGTGTGCTGTACTCAGAGTCTAAACCTTAGCGCATTTTCACAGTTTACCCACAAATCCCTTATTGAAATTCTGCAGGATTTTAAAGTGCCAGTTGGTGTTGCCAGCGCCACCGAACGGACAGATTTCTACCGCCCCCTGTTTTATTATGTAAATGGTAGCTAGTGTGTGGTGCGATGCGATCCTGCCGGAATTTCCTTATCGGCAGACCCGGGGAAAAGTTTGAGAAGGTGTAACTGGAACAATAAAGGCAGGGGGGGTATAAGTGTCATGTGGAAATGGGTAAATTTGTTATAATTTAAAAAGTTGTTTTCATAAATAATTACAATTACAAACATTCTCTGGTTGTCTCCATGACGACCACTTAGGGCCAATTTACAACGAGCTGGTGGTGATCCATACAAATTCTGTCAACTAAGTAGTGACTAGTGTTTATTAGCACATCGAAACTGGCCATTAATATCTTGTCTGGAGATAACACGAGGTAATTACTCGCCTATTCATCGGCTGCTTAGTAAGTACATCCACAGTACTGTCAGTATCTTCGATAGACTAGACGCAGCCCGCGGTCCAGACGGGTACTTGGACACAGACCTTTATCCACACAATGCACTTAGATTGCTGATATCTGCAGCCTTTCCAATAATGTTTTGCATGAATAGATATATGAGCGGAATAAATTAAGAACTAACTACATTTTCCAGAGATTGTGTGCACATTGTGATTCCAGAGAGATTAATAATGTTTACATTTAATTGAGGTGTCCAACAGTTTTATTCAACCTTTTTCATTTATACGATACGGAAACAGCACATACGATGAACCTGCATACATTCTGAAACCATGAATACTGAAATTCTACTACTTACCTGATTATACTTAATACAACGCATGGAGGTTAATTATTCGCATATGCTTACCTAGGTGTAAGTACTGAGAGGCAAGTGCTCAGATGTACAGCATCAATTCGATACCTCGCAGTGTACACACAGACAAGCAGGTACTTCGGATAGAAGACCCCCGACCACACAATGCACTTAGCGCGCGATAAACGCGGTAATGTGAACGTAGGCTTTAGTAAAACGCGCCTGTGTCGCAGTTCAGGATACAAAGCCGACTGTTAGAAATAGTGTATATTTATAGCGCATTTTAATAATTATTTTTTATATTTTAATAAAAACAAATGAAATGTGTGCATTGCTTTCCAACAAAAAAGTTGATAAGCTTACAGGAAAATAGGTGCGAGTTTAACATAATCTTGGCTAGAATCTGATGTATGATCGTATCTAGGCGATTACCTACATATTGCACCATAGGAGTTTAATTGTTTTTTTTTAAACCTTGTTTATGTCCCACTGCTTGGTAGGGGCCTCCCCCTAACGTCTATGGTCCAAACTCTCTTTTCTAAAAAATATGGCTTACTTATTTTACCAAAATTTTAAATAGACCTAAAAGGGTAGGAGATCTAAACAACATTACTAAATAACATCGAACCGAGATCTTTCCGATGAATTCCACTTGTACCGAACCGAATAAGAAACACTTGAACAAGCTTTAAAACTCGAAGCGTGGGCGCCTTGCTCACAATGGAGCTTAGGTCGTTTGGGAAATAAATAGTTTCGTGTAAATGACTGCAACACAACGCCGGCACGGTTGAGATTTTTATCGAGGATAGACGCAGACTTGGAATAATTGTTGTATTTGGAACATCCCTTGGATATATCAACTTTATGAGGCAATTTCGCTATGTAAATAAATATGGTCGCGTTTATTTTCATAAATAATATCCACTAATGAAAGCTTTCTATAACCATAGAAAAGTATCTCTTAGTGCCTGTTCTATTATCCGTCCATCAAGTGCGAGATTATTCGTAAGCTGACTGTATAGTTTATTGTTTACGTATTTAGACACATTGTATCGCAAATTGAACAGCGCCTCTAGCGGACAGTATTTAAAACGTTCAATTCTCCATACAATGTGTCTAAATACGTAGACTATGAAGTATACGGTTAGCTTACGAATAATCTCGCACTTAACGTACCGTAATTAACGATTTATGAGAAATCTAAGCATTGGTTAAATTGTAATACGGGTACGTATCACAAACCTGGTCCGTAGCTATGTGAACAGCTTTATTACATTATATATCGGGTATATTACATACCTTATAATACGAAGGTGTAGGTACTATATTACTCTGGCCACTATAGTTAGCTTGTGACAATCTGGGAGACCAGTAATAATTGGATAATTCACATTCGCCAGTTTGTTCGCTTCGTAACCACTATCACGTGATTCCCCCAATCACCCCTCTTTTTAAGGGATCGCATTCCGATAACGTGCTTTAAGTGCGTATACGTGGGATAGTGGGCCTCACTATACGCTCCCATAAGTAAAGCCGTCATTTTCAAAAGCGCCTCGCTTAGCCTACGTGATGGGATTTGCGAAGGTGTTGTTTTGGCAATTTCATTTTCGATATAAAATGCAAGAGCCGAGAAAGAGCCTTGTAGGGTTCCGTACCCAAAGGGTCTAAACAGAGCTTTTTTATTGTCTGAAAGCACGTGTGATTTCGATGTTAATTTTATGCGTCGGAGTTTTATAACACAACTAAACGTGGATTAGAAAATACTTTTTTTTTCAAATAAGCAACGGCTCAGCGGTACAAAAAATAAGTCGGCAGAGACTTTTGCGTACAGCAAATAGTAGCATTGTAAAATTTAGTTCAAGTGTATTGGAAATAACTAAATAAATAAAATATGCCAACAAACAAAATATTTTTTCAAACATTCCATAATATCAGAGAGATACCAAATTATCAGACAATTTATAAGTAAATATGTAGTTGGTTAAGCCATCACCGACATGATTCAAAATTATCATCCTGTAGATTGTAAGATAACATAGCCCTATCAATACATTAACAGCTGTTCTCCTTACATTCATTATAGTGTATTTTATTATATAAGTTTTAATAAAAATAGTGTAAAATATTTTAAATTCTTATAATTCTTTGATATTTTTTTGAGATTGAGACCTTAATAGCCTACCAATGAACCTCTTAATTGTGTTTTTTGTTTTTGTTTACATTATTATTGTTAAGTCTTATATTACCAAATTTTGAGTTTAAAATTATTTCGAGTCCATTGAAAGCTAAACAATCATTATTAAAGTAGGGAGCACATAAAGAAACCAAGAGGTCGAGAGGCTTATTATTCGAGTCCAGGGGCATTAGAAGCGGGAATATTGCCCCGGGGCAATTTACGACATTGCGGGGCGCCTTATCTCCAATATTAAAGATTTCATTAAATCATGGCGAGCGCGCAATAAAACAGTTTGATGCCGCATTTATGCCGCTGCCGACTCGGGTGACCAGCTTAATGACGTGTACATTTTGACCCTTGGCCCGTGGAGCAAGGCAAAGGGGCGAGGGAAATTTTATTTCGTAGCAATCGAATCAAAGAAAACATTTTCAACTATAATAATTTACATACATGCTAAGTATTAGTCTAGATCGTCGGCATTCTATTATTGAGTTGTACACCTACTTCTCGGTAATAGTACCTATTAGGTCCTAAAGTGATAGATAGATAGCAAAGAAAAATAGTGTAAAAAATTTAAGCAAAAATTTTTCATGTAAGTATTTTTATCAAAATTTTCACCATTATCAAAAAGTAATAGCGACATAGTTTATATATTTAGTTGATTAAAAATTATCCAAAACTGAAGGATTTTTTATGATACCACTCCATTCGTTATGTACCAATATTTATTATTTTATATTTAAATCAATTATTGTATCGTAAGCCCCGCCGTCGCCTTTAACTTGCTACGCCCAATCAAATAGTTACAACTTGAGATATTCAAGTAGGATTTGCGATTTGTAACATCAAGACTTGCCAGTCCGCTCGCCCTATAACCTTATGTCGTAAGGTTCAAGATACATTATAATTTACTTACCAAGGGATCATATTTAATTTATAACCCAAATGGCTAGTTGGGTTGTACTAAAATGATGATCACGTTTCAAGTTGAATGTGATATGTGTGTACCTACTGTGTTATTTACTTTTAGATATATGCAAGGCATATAGACTTGAAACTGTTGAAAGTTGTACAGGATGTGTGATGAAAAACAGACATTTAATATTTTACATAATATTACACATAGGCATTGGATTTCCTACGGTTTTTTTTTTTTTCGTAATTTGCCCTGATATGGGTGTTACTTGGATCATCCCTAATCCATCTTATACTTCTTAGTTTGGGACAGTAAATTAGTAAATATACTAATAAATATCTACGTGTTGGTTATGTTTATTTATTTTATGTTTATTAGTGTATTTACAAATTTATCCGTTGAAATGTGTACGTGCCATCTGTCAGATGTGTTGTCTTATCAGCAACGTACGAAAGAGGCCCGAATTCTTACGAAAATTATCACTTTGTTTGTAAATTTAAAAGAGGAGTAGTCTTCATACTTTGGGGACGGTTTTGATATTGAATAAAACTTTAGGCATACTTTCTACCCATACAGGCGAGGCCGCGGGATAGATCTAGTTAAACATATGCTTAGCAAATTTATGCTAAAACGGTTTTATCTGTAGTCTATAGTAAGGCAACTTCTGATAGATCCATGATTCTTATTCAATTGTATTTCATTCGATGGGCCCTAAACTCTCAATTTTATTTGATGGCTCATAACTACGACCGTCAGACCGCCGCTCCCTCGACACATGCTTCCTAACGCTTATAAATAATTTAACATATTTAAGTGCAAAGTGTCGGGAACGTAATATGACGAGGCGAGCGGTGTTCGCCAGCGAAAAACATGAAATTCGGGTCAACCTACTTACCCGCTCCTCAGTAGAGGATAAGTAATGAAATTTCATCTCGTAGCTTCAGGGACCAAGCTTGTATATTTCCTTGTAAATGTTATGAAGGTATCTAAACATTTTTATTAAGGAACCTGCCGCCAATGGATCGTGACATCATGAATTTAACGAATACGTCTTGTACGTTTCACTGATACCAGGAGTTGCAGGCAAAACGACACTAATCGAATTCCCTCCATTGCTCGGTGACAAACCAGAAATTACTGTACCTATATGGCTGACTGCCACAGAAATCCACACTCCACGGATCCTAATCATGTGAGCTAATTATTCTTGATTCCATTACTTATTACGGCCTGATTAGGGCAGTGGTAGTGACTCTGCTTTCTGTAGGGACACAAGGCTTGTGTGATGAGCACGAGTGTTTGTACCCGAGTCATGGATGTTTAATATGTATATAAGTATTATATACTGAGTTCGCCCTCAGTCCATTGTACGGTACCCATAACACAAGCGTTAAGCTTAAAGTATGTTGAGTTTTCAGTCATATCGGTGTAACTAAATATGTGAAGAATATAAAGAGGTTTTCAGATGACATTTAAATTCACAAACCTATGTTATAAAAGATAAAAAAAAAAGTTCTAATTGTTGTTGTCACACTCCTGGCGTTCCCCACATGTACCCCGGGGGTGCGTCACACGTGATAATGCCAAAATGCCCATCTAACACACACCTTTATTTCCAACAAATTAAATCGCAAACTCCGCAAGGGTCCAGCGAAGTTGTAAAATGCAAATGGAAAAGGTGAAAACCTACGTGAGGTCAGAGGAGAGTTGCCATGATCAGATGAATTTAGAAAAATATTTTTTTCCTTTATGAATTATTTTTATAGCTTGGACGTTATAATGATGTATTTTAATCCCGGGTTCGAATCCTGGTAGAGGCATGCTTTGTGTGATGAGCACGAATGTTTGTACCCGAGTCATGTTTGATATCTATAAAAGTATTATGTACTGGGAACGCTCCCAGTCCATTGTACGGTACCCATAATACAGCGTTACTTAGTTTGGGACCGTACAATTAGTGTTTTTCTGGCGATATAAAAAAAAACAGAATGTTTATTTAATAACAAATAAGTAATAAGGTGAATTATAAGAATTGTGATTCTTCTTTTTAAAGTGTCCTTATTCAATGGTTAATCCATTGTGAGCCAATTGTATTTCTTTAACGGTCTTAAGGTCCAAGTTGCCTTAATTTGTAACGTACATATATGTACTAATTACTTGTGTCGGAATATAGAGGAAGAAATCTTATTTATCTCCAACATGTTTCGGGCACTGGCAACACTGTACAAGGGAAGGTCTCGCCCCCAGGGCACATTGATAATTATTACACGGTACCGGGTTCGAGTCCCGTCTTCAGCTAACGGTCCCGCGGGGACGGGATTATGGCCCGTATTAATTAATGTGGAGAGTATCTATGACGTGACTTAGTTGCTTATTTGCTCAGATGTAGCAATGAAGACATAATAATAAAACGGTTTTCTAACTATTGATTTTGCTTAGTTGCTCCCTATTTTAATTATTGTTTATGGATATTCAAGGTATTTTGGAGTAATGACGGTGATACCTACATCTGTTGTATTTCGTAACCATTATCATTTCGAATAATTACTATAGGATTTACTAAACTTTTACTATATAACAATGTGGTAAAGTTTGCCAGTTCGGATGTAGGGGGCAACCTTCGGCAATAGTGATCCGATTCTAAAAAATCTTGCACTAATAGGGTGCTACATTCTCTATGAGTACTATGGGTTATGTTTCGTCGAAGTACCGCGGGTGGAGATGCCGGAAGAAGCTGGCTGGTTGGCACCCAAAAAATATGAACCAAACAAACATGCAGATTCAAATATGCATTGAATTCAATTCAGTTTCACACAGTTCATTTGCACCCCATCGCGCTGCATTCAACCGAGAGCCGAGCGATCTTGACAATTAAACCATAAAAATATATTCAAAAAGAAAAATATTATAATTTTCAATAAAAAATCCAATTAAGTGCACAATACTCTCTGGGAGTGTGATTGAGTCCGCACAAAAGGCGAGTAAAACACACAAGGCCGCGCCGCGATCCTCGCCCGCCACTCAATGCGAAGGTATTTCCAATTACTCTCCAATCCTTCCATTTCCCAGTCACCAGGAATTTTATTAACTCCATCCCCTTCTACAAATATCATTTTCGTGGTGCGCGAAAGAGACGGGTGATAAGGATTTGAGCCATCTCATGAGGTTGGGTTAATTTCCATTCGCCCGAAGCGATGTCTCCGTTCACCTTTCATACGCAAATTGAAAAGATAAACTCAACTATTTGTTCACTATTCGGCGTGAGATTATTTCGGTATAATTGCGTAGATCCTTTTGGCACATGTTGTTTGTGAGTTCAGCGGGCCTGGGGCTGTAATTATTGATATTTTAATTGGAATGTTGTATTGGCTTTGAACTCGCTATTCTAACTGTAGAATACACTTTGAAATAAAGTATAGTTATGCTGCCAGGTATAATATCATTGGGCCAAATAAACCATGGATAATGTCTCTTTTTTTCCACTCATACCGGCGTAATGGTACCGAAGCGATAAATGCAATTTAAAAAAGAAATGCATTCTAACTGCATCAGAATTTAGAATCATAAGGTAATTAATCTGAAAGATTATTATCGTTAAATAATTAAGACAGAAATCCTAACAGTACGTCAAGTGCGGGATTATTCGTAAGCGTCTTTATAGTCTACCGTATTTAGACATATTGTATGTAGAATTGAAAGTTTTAAATACCGTCCGCAAGAGGCGCTGTTCAATTCTCCATACAAAATGTCTAAATATGATAGACTATAAAATAGACAGTTCGCTTACAAAACCCTCGCATTGACGTACTGATAAAACGATTCCTTACAAAATGCAAGGAATTAATTTCCGGAGTTGATATTTTTTTCCAACTCTTCCCATTGATTATATCTATTAATTTTTAGCTTGAATTATTAAATTAACACATGGATTTACATGCAAAGTAAATTCGGTGCAAACACGATAATCTCAGCTTATAAGCAGACGGGCCTAATGGACCCATGTCAGACGCCCTGGCCCTTCCTTCGTCAAAGGGCAGTAATTCGGGACATTATTCATGATGCCCAGATCAGACGCTAACGACCTTAGCTGGGACGACTTTGATTGAATTCGCAGAATTCGTAAGATAGAAACCAGTATTTTAACACGAATAAACATGTTTTCCTAGAAATCTTTACCTAATAATCCTTATGTAGCAACCGCTTCAACAGCTCCGCGAGCTACACAGATGGCGCTGCAGACGCATTCAGAACAATAGACAATTCTCATCACAATCCTGAATCGCGCTATAAAAGTTTTCGGAGCAAGTTATATATATACAAGATCCCGACAATAACCGTTAGGGCATAGCCGCCGCCCCGCCAGGCTGGAAGATCTTCCCTTTTCCGCTGAACCTTAATTTCTACAACGAAATCAAGTTAAGGGCCTCTTAAGCTCACACAATTTGATGCTTTAATAAGTAACATGATGATCTAAGCAAGCCGCCGCTCCGAGGCGGTGGAGGGTGCTCGTCGCCTCTCCAAACCTCTTCACGTCTCCTGCACGCAGTCAGGATAAGAAGTTAGTGCTGAGCCAACATAATAACATTGTCGTAAAATGGAAGACACAACTGGCTCTGGACTGAACTGGCAACTGGCAACTTCTTTAAATGAAATCTAATCAAAAACGAGTGGGCGGATTTTTATAATGTTTGATTATTTGAATTTGTATGTGCCCCAAATAGCAGAATAACTATTTAAACATAGCAAAAAATCACTAAAACAATAATTCTGTGGTGATACGAAGTTCCCCGGGACAGCTAGTAGTAATAAATAAAACATAGAAAACGCATAATTCTGCTAAGTTGTTATGAAGATTGCAGTGAAAACAAAAGACAATTCTGACGTCGAGAACTAACTAACACCGTTCCGTTTTAACGAAAATAATGGGAAGGATATGGTTTTTACATTTGATTTCGAACCAAACTTTAAATATGAATAAGGTTTTAGTTCATTGACAACACTGTTCTCGGTGCCCACAGAATCATTTTCACTCAACCTCATCTCCAACGCCCCTTGTTTAACTAACGATCGGAATACCCTAATAAACCAAACAAAATACCCGCGTTTTACCAGAAACATTCAAAACAGAGAAAATTCCATTTCGCATTCAAACAGCAAAGGTCATCGACATTATCATTACGCTGCGCTCTTAAGGGGCCGGCAGTGAATGTAAAGCTGACCGCCAATAAAAGTTAACTGCAGTAGACGCCTTTTCAATTAACTGCGTCTTAGTACTTAAGCCGCATCTTTGAAAGGTAGAAGGGATGAAATGAGGGCTCTAAGTCGGACTTACCTTGTGCATACATAAGTAGGCTTTATTGCAGACTTTATAGTGTGCTTTGACTCACTATAATAATGTTTTAGTACTCGAGACGGCAGAGTTAATCGGTGTTTTAACTCAGTATCATCAGCCAAGCCATTCAGTTACACACTCTAACTCATAGTACAAATATACATTATACAAAAAGCTTGTACTCCAGTGTTGCCAGATGTGATTTTCTATTTATACCCAAATTTGAAATTATTTTTCTCCAAAATGATACAATTTGCTTGAGTTTTACCCAAAAGTTAATAATATCGGCTTAGCTTTTTGCCTTCTTCTTATTTTTTCCTTGAAATACTGTTCTAATTTCCAAACTGAAGCAGCAGAATGACCTTTTTTTTTTTACGTTACGCATCGTTCTTATTTCCAAACTGAAGCAGTAGAATGACTTTTTTTTTTACGTTACGCTTGCATGGTTATTTTTTTCTCCAAATTTTTCTCTAAGAATTTCATTTCTCCAAAATTTCTCCAGAGCCAACATTTTTACCCAGAATTGCGAAAAAAATACCCAATCTGGCAACACTGTTGTGCTCGTATACTAGTGACTAATACATTTTACTGGGGTGTAACACAAAAAAATATAAAGATAGGTACTTATATATTATATGCGTGTAGAGAATATAATAGAATGGGTATGTACGGATGAGAATATAAATAGAAAATAATAATAATGTGTCTAAGAAATATATATTTTTTTTTTATTACATTATAGGCAAGTATTTGATCTCGATCTCACCTGATGGTAAGTGACGATGAGATCTACGATGGAGCATACTTGCCTGGAAGGTACCTGTTCACTCTCGACTTGAAAACACCCAGATTATAGTCAACGGGGAACAAAGACGCCGGTAGCGTGTTCCAATCCTTGGCAGTTCGCACGATGAAAGTAGAAGCAAACCGCTTAGTACGTACCGAAGGAATGTCCACAGTGTACGGATGACACTTGTCCGTGCGTCTTGTCGACCGACGATAGAATGGAGATGGGATATCAGACAGATGGTTGTATTGACCAACTAAACATGCGTAAGGGTCACCATTAGGTTTCCTATATTTACGCGAATACTGCACATTGAAATAAAACAAATATTAAGAATTTTATCGCATTTATTTTATGTTTTTACGTTCCCGAAGTTTTGGCTGCTTTACTGCAAACATGGTCACAGGAGGACTGGGGTGTTAGACGTCTTAGTGTCATAGTTAGAATTGAAGTACCCTCATACTTAGTTGTTGTTTGCGGTCCGATCCAAGCAGAAAGTGCTCACAGTGTCTTGAGGTCTTGCAAAGGTGCGCTTGGTTATGGATTTGATTATATTAATTACTGGATCACAAGTCGGTGGGAGCACCCAGCCATCTTCCCTATTTAAATTGGGATGTCTTTTTTTAAATTTTAATTACAATGTTTTCTGTAGAGCAGCCGGAACGTCGGAAACGTAAAAAACATAAAATAAACGCGATAAAATTCGTAAAATTAGTTAAGAATACTCACAGGTCACGATCTGAGTATAAATAGACTCAGAGAGACATTTTAGGACAGATAACGACACACGTATTCGATTGTTTTTCATTATTTTATACTCAAATGAATTAATCAACTTGTTAAAGGGATCCTCACAATTATTTTAATCTAAGATTTATTGAAGTCGTTATAATTGATCAGCCGATGCGCGATAAAGACAATTTACGTTATAGATGACAATTTCGTTAATTTTAAGTTGTTTTTAATTTATGATAGACGACCTAGTTGGTAGTGACCCTACATTCTGCGCCGAGGGTCCCGGGTTCGAATCCTGATAGCGACAAGTTCCGTGTGATAAGCATGAATGTTTGTACCTAAGACATGGATGTTTAATATAAGTATTATATACAGCTTTTTCCCTTAGTTCATGGTACGGTACCCATAATACAAGCGTTGCTTAGTGTGCGGCCAAATAGTTGGTGTGTTCGTCTGGGGATATTATTATAATATTATATCATACAGTCATCAGCAAACTTCGTTTCAGTTGTTGCAATTTCTCAATTTTCATCATTCAGCAACATAGTACTGTATCCAGACTGTATAAGCTACAGTCCGTAACTTATACCTATCTATCTAGTTCAGCTGTATTTGCCCCAACACGCGCACACGCCGCTGCCCCGACGAGCTCGGTCCTAAACCAATATAAACAAAAACTCGCGGCATTGCGAACATAACAAAAGTTTACCTGACCCAGTATACACCAGCCTTTGTAACTCCTATTTGCTCTCATAAAGTGTGTTTCGCTTCAAACGCAAGTTAAATCGAACTCCTCGTTTGATGCGATGAATCGAGTAATTAATTTTTGAAATCATAAGAGCACGGGAAGGTAAATACGATTTTTAATTATCCGGCAAAATGGAAATATCTCTTATTAGATGTCGGTTCTTTTCAATTTAAATGGGCGAATGAATTCAAAAGTGGAAGCACAGAGCCGAAGTAGCGTTCATTTGGTTTGACGAACCGATTGGCACAATTAGTAGTAACACTGTTTTCGGTACCGAGGGTGCCAGGTTGCAATCCGGGTATAGGACATTTTAAAATGAAAAGCATTAATGATTGTACCAGAGTCATGAATGTTTATCTATACATATACGTAATCATGAACTGGGATCTGCCCAATCCGTTGTAATGGTACCCATACATAATACTTATAGGCGTTGCTTTGTTTGGGGTCTTACCTTTGGTAGTGTATTCGTCTGGCGATTATGATTATTTTCGTGGCAACTTGCGACGCCTACGACGTTATTCTTGCAACACTAAAATTCCAAAGAGTAATAGGAGAAGTTGATATAAAGCATGTCATCATTTTCCTCCAGCCATGCTGTTCGTCATCGACAAAAAAAAACAAATACTGTCACCACTGAATGCATGTAAAATGTAAAACTCATTACTAGCCATTGTGAAACGACCGACAATCCCCATAACACCTCGTCAGTGTAAAAATCACTGACGACCAGCACGACATGAAGGTAAAGCGATGCTTCCACGTAAAGTGGGCGGCCATAAACTATTTTACGAGCTCGTCCGCTCGCCGAAACGGGCCCAGATTACGGGTGGGCCATCAAATGCCCCCTTAAATTATTATCTCCACACATTGTCGACCACAATCAGGACTATGTATAGTTTAAGATGCTGATGCCTTTGGGACGTGGACTAGATTTAAGAAGGGATTTCGCTTGTCAATGCTGTTAGACAGTTTATAAAGTAAAAAGAACAGCGTAGAGAAATATACTTTAGTATGTTTTAGGGAATATATACACTTGTCCTGTCAAGCTGTGTTAGTAGCTCTGCTTATTTTTTTTTGTTGAAAATAGGCTTTTGTTTGCCCACTATGCCGTCTGATGTTAATCGACGATGCAGTCGACGGTAGAGCACGCTTGCCTAGAACTTACTTTTCATTCGTGACTTGCAATAAACCAATATATCTATATATTGCTTTATTATATTTACGCGAATACCACACATTGAATTAAAACTAATTTTATTTCAATGTGTAGTTTTGTACGTTCCCAGCGTTTTGGCTGCTTTGCAGCATCGTCGGGAACGTAATAACATAAAATTAGTTTTATTTATTGAAATAAAACTAATTTTGCGGAATTTAAACAGATATCAGAGATTATCTATCGTGAAACACAGAGTCTGACAATGAGTTACGCATCTTAGCGGCACGTAGATAAATGTGGAAGCAATACGTTTCTTGAGTGCAGATTGAATATCCACCATGTCTACCACAGATCACGAGAGATATGCCGTGCGGTTCAAAATGTATGGGAACTCGCTGTCTCCGTTTTGTTCCCCACCACTCGCCACAAAACACATGCAATTACATAAAACCAACCAATACGAAGTCTCACACACACACGCGTGCCAATAATTCGGTGCGTGCTGCGTCGTCGCCGCATACAGCGGCCGTACCACGCGACGCACCAGTTTATTCAAAGTATCGTTAGACGATCTATCCATTGCCTCGTACATTCACTCAGTAGCGAACATAGGTGGTACTTAAAGAGCCATGTATTTTGTACAAAAATAAAAAAGTCGTTGTGCTACATGAAAACTAAAATAACATAATAAAGGCATTAAATATTTTATGATTTGTTGTTTTCAATGATTTTAAAGACGAATAAATAAAATACTTAATACTGGCTGGTGAAATGAGATTCCATCTTTCGCGTAGTTCACTTTGCTGCTAGTATTTTTGCACACGACCACGGAATAACACGGCATTTAAAAAAAAAGTTAGAGCTCCGATACCGACGTGCAGTTGCAGTCGACTGACGGCGAAAACTCTATGTTAGCCTAATTTTGGCTAAAGGTGAGCGCAAGCCCACCGCTTTCATAACATATCTCCTCTAATATATCTGTGATGTCTACTGTAAAACAATAACACAGCTTTTATAGAAATGCTAGCACAAAACCGGATTTTATCTCCATCATGCATAAACGAAAACTTACAAACCCATTATTACACCGATAATGATTACTCGACGACAATTTCGTTTCATGTTATCAATTAACTCTGACCTTGTGTGTTATTGTTGCGATATCAAGTACAATTTCGCCGGTTCAACATTCGATCTCGGCGCTATCGGCGATTCGCTAGGTCATGGACCTTCATATCTGTTGCAGGAACCGGCTCGACTGACACAGAAAATAAAGTAGAAAAAGTAAAGTAGTAGGTTCTGAAACCTTATCAAGTCAAAAAAATAAAAATTCTCTTCTGAGCATTCATAAAGCTAATGTACGAAGTTGCTTTTGTATACAATTAATATTTTATTTGCATTGAACACAGGCACAATGTAGTTTTTTTTTTTATTTATTTAATCAAAAAACACAAATAGTTATGTAATTTAGGAATGTATTTGTTCAATATTAATTTGATCAAAATACGATCGAAAAACGTAGGTTATTCACAAAAATAATATAGTTTTTATGTATGTAGGTACTTAATTACTTGTAATGACAAAAGGGCAATTGAAGCAATACATTTCACCTTGGAAACTAAATTAATTAGAATAACATTTACTTACAACAATTCAAGACTTACCAACAGGGGGCTTACCACGAAGTCTTATTTTCAGGCAATTCACTTATCTGACTAAATCTTATCATCTGTATCATGTAAACGACATAAGTTTGCTCTAGACAGTGCTTAGTCTCAGTCTGTAATTGTTATGTTTACTGACATCGATTGTAAACAAGATACCTAGTTTTTTTAAATATAAAATGCTAGGCAGTATAATATGTACTGCCTGAAAATAAAAATTCGGAGTACGCCCCCAGGTATATGTTTTCAATTGTTTAAAGTGACGTTTCGTAACCCGACATAATGTAGGAGGTGAACCGGTAATTAGAATATAGAAATAACTTTAAATTCCTATTGTGTTTATGACTAATCATATTGATTCCGGAATGACTTAGGGTCGAATACTTAAACGCTACTGAAATATTTAAATATAACGCGTTAATATTAGTTTTTTAAAGCGATTGTTATACAGTCGTAGCATGTCGTCTTTAAAAAACCCTGTTTGTAAAGCAAGATCTCCAAATTCATAAAGGAAAAAAATGACCCTTTAAAATGACCAAATTGAACTTGGGAGTTAGTAATCATAATTCATTAGCATTCAAAAATCATCTAATCTGATGACGCATTGAATTAACATAATTACATAATCTGAATTAAATCTGTTTACAACACAATGAGTTCAGTTATCTTTTAATGGAACTGAGTACAGATGCATAAAAAATGTAATTTCAGCAGGATCACAATATTTTTGGGCAAAAAGCCGCGTGCAGAGGGCCCGGGCAATTCTGGAATAATGACAAATAAAATAAATGCATGATTTTAATCTAACCGCGGGCGTGGCGTCGTAAACCGTTTACGATGGACCACTTTGGGGGGTGGGACGGTACATAGACAATAGCGGCGTTTACACAATGTATGCGCTCATCAACTACAACACTTACTTACGTACTTTACAAAGTTACTCCCATATTTTTTTCATAGGTAATTTAAAAATGAATATGCTGCCTAAATTTTTTAGGATTTAGACGATTGCAAGGAGCCTCCATAACCATCACTCATAGACAAAGAAAGTTTGACAGCTTGGTCTAAGGGCCCGCACAGTGTTTGCGGACAAAAAAAATCGAAATAACCTTGTCGTAATTATTCCAGGGATTCCCACCAATCCGTTGTATGGTACCCACAATACAAGTGTTTCTGTGATTGCCTGGCTTACATTTAGTGAAATGGCCCAAAAATTTGATAAAAAATTACAATATAGTAATACAATCCCTAACTCGCTCTTAGCGTCTCGCTTGCACCACCGACCTTAACTCTGGCGCCTATGGTTTATGACTTATGACATTTCCATGTTATGTTTAAGGCGATCCACCGAGATGAGGGACCCAAGAAACACTGCATTTATCCAAAGTAATATTATGCAAAGCAGAACACTATATAAACTCCGAAAACAATGTACGATCGATTACGATACGAGACGAAAATGAATAGCGATGAACGCGTTCAACATATTATTTTTTCTGTACTCTGTATAGACCTGTAACCGTATGGCCACATCAACACGCTAATATTGGAAGTGCGTTGTCGCGATAAAACTGCGTGTTCGATCTACAACGAACTGTATTGCCCGCATTGAAAAAATACTTCGCGATTTAAAACGTCACCATAAATTAGGCAAACTCTTCGGACGAATTAGATTTGAAAATGGAAGAGGCGGTTGCGCTATATTATATGTCAATACAATCAGGGAGCTCAGCAGTTTACCACTTTCTACTCTTTCAGGGAATACCATAAATGCACACTACCCTACCGCCAAACCTTCTAGTCGGGCAGTACCGCAACCAAGGCCGTACCAGGGATTCACTTCGGGTGGGTTAAACTCTGGACCAGAGGCAATGACAAAACAAAAAAGAGTCGAAAATGCTTTTGTAGGTACCTATGTATGAAGCGGTGGGTTCGTTAATGCATTTCAGGGGGGGGGGGGGGGTGAAACCCCAAACCTCCCCCCCTGCCTACGGCCTTGACCACAACCCTTCTAACCCTTTGCTAATGCTTTAGTTTTACGAGTTGCGTAACGCAAGCCCAGCCGGCAGGAATGTCGCCCGTTGATTAGAGCTCGTCTCTTGCTAAATAACTGGCAGTCAAAAAGTTTGTCGGCGTATTTTGATGTCAATAAAACTGTTTAAGATGACACTTGACACAGATAAGGCGCTTTCATCTGTTGTTTTACTCGTAAACTCAAATTGACTGTGTAATTTAAAATCCTCAAAACTTCTATTAAATCTTTTATCCTTACTTACTAACCTACTACTGCTTGATATTTAGTGTTTGTTAGTAAGTTTGAAAGGCTACGGACCATGGCCCTTCAAGATCCGGTCCCTCATGCCTAGATGAAATTTCCCTCAAAGAATTTTGCAGTACTCAACCATAACTATTGAAAAGAGGCGAGAGAGCAACCCAAATTTGCAGCAATTAAAAATATTCAATTAGAAGTCAGTATACTCCGTCAAAAGAGAAAATCTTATAAGGGTACTAGTATGGCCCCACGCCTAGGGCTTAAATCTGGTATTAAGCGGGTCCAAGACCGCGTGAATGTCGAGAAAGCAAATACGACAGAACGAATTTAAACATTTGGTAGGTTATAAATCTGAGCAACAAAATATGCTTCCATTTATCCTTTAAGTATTTTCACGCAAAGCCGCGGGTAAATACTAGTAATAATAAGTTTATATGTTAGTATCCAGTGGGTCTCCTCAGTTCCAATATTTCACGCCCGGAATGACCGACCGATAGTTATTTTGTATAACATCTGGTATTTAAGGTGCTGTCCCATTGCTGCGCACGGGCATCTTACGGACGTTGACTTGGCTTTGAACTTGGGCTGACGTATTTCAGCGGCCATGGTGCTGTACAAATCCATGGGTCAATTTGTTCTGCACAAGAAAAGTAGACGCATGCAATTACATGCGCCGCGTGCGCGTGCACAACATGCGTGCGCACCAATGGGACATCTCCTTAACCTCATAACCGCGCATCAAATACTGGGAATTCGATCATGACGCAATGACATCATCTGTTTTGTACATATTTTAGAAGTCATTTGTTGCCGAGTTGGAACTTGCCAGTGCATTTCACACTTTTGATAAAAGAGTTTAGACAAGTTATGTGGCTGGTGCATACAACTTGTATATCCATTACCAGCGTGCTATTTAGGTCTCCGAAGGCTGATTAAAGCTGACGTCAGCAGCAGAAGGCTTTGAATAAAAGACTAGGAAGACAGCAATGCAAAGCTACCAACGATATGTTTTCAAGATAACATACTTACTCTTAGATACTTATTATTATACAAGTGCGTTATAGTATAGCCAGTTATTTTTTCGCTGGCCAGTGTAAGGGCTGTCCTACACAACGTTCGATACTATGTATGCCGAAAATATTAATACCGATATACCTATAAAAGAGTCGTATATTATTAAGACCGTACATGGGTCGCCATAATTCACAAGCTACAGCAGGGCTGTTCCCCACAAGTTTATATTAATTAAGCGGCGCCGAAGCGCGGTCACGTGCGGGACAAAGTAGATTATTTGCGGACAGCCCTGGAACGCTTCATTATCGCCGACTTTTCCTTATTGTTTTGTCGACTTGGAAGAATATGTCGTCAACTTATCGTTGGAGTATTTCTGTATACCTGCCTACCTACTTTTATTATTTCTGTAATATATAAGTAGGTTGGTTGGAGTAAACAAGATTTCTCATTTAAAATGTTTAGAGTATCGCTTGCCATTTTAATGACATCATTGCTAGACAGGCAGGATTAAGACGTTGGATGGATTGTTGCAAAAAGAAAAATGATCATCAATATTTACGCGAAATTTAAAACTTATTTTACAGATTTCATCGCAATTATTTTATGTTTTTTTATGTTTCCGACGTTTCGGCTGGTTTACAGCAACCATCTAGCATCAGCAACCACCAGTCCTCACGTGACCATGGTTGCAGTTAAGCAGCCGAAACGTCGGGAACATAAAAACAAAATAAACACGATAAAATCTGTACAACAACTTTTATGATCGTCAATGTACAGGTACTTACTTAGTATAAAATGGAATTTCAGAACTTCTCAAATTAGGCTTTCCAAATAGACTCCACTCGTATTATTTTCTCATAAATGCAATAAATAAGGGGCACCACAAACTGGCGACTGCGAAGGTGGATCCCGTACAAAGCGTATCGTTAACTGCGCGTCCGTCGACGAACCGGACGCGGGAAATCATTCACCGCCAACCGGAAGTAGGTCGGAGACGCCGTCGCCGAAAACTACCCGCAATATAGGTACCGACCCTACAATTCAATTAATTTCGACAAAAAGTCGGGCGATAAATAATTTTCGTCGGAAGTTGACGCAGAAAGAATGGGAGTCTTGTCTGTGTTTAAGAAAAATAGTATTGTTTTTGAGATAAATACGGAGATCGCTGCCGGCGACTCATTTGTTCGATGCGTTTTTGAATCACTACTTTGGAAATGCGAAAACAAAATATAATTTCATGATATTTATTTTAATTATTTCTTGGAGGGTCCTTTAATTCACATTCACTTGGCTTACAAACTTTTACACATATCAAAATTCTTAAAGTGCATAAGTATTTAGTAATAACTTTACGCATTAAATTAAGTTATATTTATCCCAATCCCCCTAAATAAAAAATACTAGATACTGACTTTCTTCAAATTTATAAAGCAGGTACTTTCTTCCGTCTAACAGAATTAAAAATGTACCTAGGGCGGCCGTCGTCAAGCCAGATTTAGATGCCGTCCAAGAAGACTCGGACTGGAATCGCCGACATTCATTTTTACAAAAGTCACTACCATTTGCTTAGCAATCACACAATATTATCACGAAGATTCTAACACCCTTTTGAGCGACAACTATGAATGGATGTAACATACACTTCCCTTTTTCCTATTATATTCGTTTGTCTTTTCAGATATGAGATCTTTCATTTTTATTTTCTTTTTTTGTCTATAAGCCTTTTTCCATTGAGTCCAGGCTCAACGCGATTCTGCCAAATCCAAAGGATCAATGTCGTTAAATTGGAATGAAGAGTATTTTATTTTTTCTAAATAAATTGGACTTCACAAACGAACATGAAAAAAAAAAACCTCCTTTGTACTCCTTTATACTCTGTATAAGGAATAGTATACTAGAATCGCTCAGCACTCCATTGTACGATGCCCATAATGCAAGCGTTGTTTAGATTAAGACCGTACGGTTGGTGTCCAAAATGTATATATTATTTCCATATGTACATTTTGGAACTTGGCAGGTACCTATATCTCGCACCCTTGTACCCGTGGTAGGGCTCGTTCGCTCGGAACTGCACATTTTTCATCATTTACTCAACTATAAGCGGTTTAGTTTTTGCGTCGTCTGCCGCCCGACAATATATTTCTGTTAATAGTTTATTAGACGCTGTACTTATATTGCGCGTTAATAGTTTCTAAGAGTAGGTATATAAATATATATAAACCTTTTCCGCTGTCAGTTGAAATTAAATGGAAAAGCTTCGCTTTATAACATGTAAGTGTTGTTTTTAATTTGGGAAAACTGAAAATATTAATTTGGACGCCAGTAGGAGATTCGAAGTGTGACCTAATCCATTAGGCACTCGCGAAGTTATAAAACATTGTATTTGATGAAACATGCATTTCTTGCCAACCCGAACAAAAACAACATTGTGCTTCTTAATGTAGGTAAGCTACGTACCTCCCTAAAGCTGAGATATTACTAAGATTGTTTTAGAATGCGACTTAAAATTAAAAACAGCTGCTCATTTCATCATTCTTACGTGAGCTTCTCGCGTGGTGCCTTAAAAATGTCGTATGTTGTTATTTTAATTTATCTCTAACAGCTATGAGCCGTTTGTCTCGTAAATTCAAATAGTGACTAATCCAAAGACAATATGTTCTAGCTTATTCATGTATCCATAGATCTCCCTTCCAAATGTGAAATAAATTCAAATTTTGCACGGACTAGTTTATTCATATTTACGATATCAAAATACATGAATCAGTTATCAGATGCATACGTTGTTATCGTACGCGATAAAAATAAGCTCGAGAGTTTCATGCGTGCTCAGCTTTATGGTGAGCTTATATCAAAACTGATTAAACTTCATATCGGCTTACTGGCTGTGTTATGTTATGCCGGTATCACACTCTCGCCGAGAACGTTCAAGAATTATTCTTGCAACTTTTTTTACAAGAAGAAACAGTTATGAGAACTCTTCCCAAGAACAGTACACAGTGGAGCAGTTACTTGTGTTGAGTGCATCAATATCGCCGTTATTTGCTGCATTTAGGTAATACTCCGCGGGCACAATCCACGAACAAAATTGCACATAATGTGAACGCATTCTTAGATCTAAAATTGTATCACATTGAGTTACCCGAGGAGTGAGTTGTTTCTATGTTTCACGTGCAGCTCTCAATTTAACCCAGTTTATCGCAGCATCTGAGGCACCGTGCCAGGAAAACCACATGCATTCTGTGAGGTCGGAGACCTAATAATTGTCATCAATTGACCCAAACAAGATGTCTAGTTCTTCAAATGTCACTTACACATCTACCCCCAAAATAATAACATTTTGTCAATATAGCTAGACTTAAAAAAAATATTATAATGATTTTGTTTTTGTTGTTCATATATAAAGTTGAGGGTGTATCTAAGAATAACAAACAGTCGATAAGTATGTACCTACCTACCTACCTCGATCATCAGTCATAGGCAATCACTGTCTAGGATTCTATAATTTCGAACGCGAAAAAAACCCACGACAAAAAATCAAAATAAAAAAAAGGAAAAAATAATACCCGTTTATTCGTTTGCAACTGATTTATGATCCTTAATGACGGCGGGCACCACAAAGTTAGTTACCCTATTTTATTTACAGCTTGGACAGACAGACATATATAAGCCTCAATCTTATAACACCCTGACACTCGCGTCGGAGGGTAAAAGAATGGACACTAATAGGTAGACAATATACGACATTGGACTCATAACAAAATCGGGATATAAATCAAGATAGGGTGGCCGATATATTCTAAAGTAAATGGTTTAAAAGAAAACAAATAACTCATGGGAGGTGCAGTCTCCAATGTGAAAATAGCCGCATAAACCCAATGGAAAGATGAAATAACATAATGTCTTCTGATTTTATTGAAGGTATGTAACAGGTCTAGGCACATTTTCTCTCAGTAATTTCAGACTGCAACGACATTGTTGTTGGCAAGTGTTTCCTGAACTGCTCACCCCGTTCCACACATAACTATACACCTATGCGTGAACACTAAAATGTCATCAGCGGCATTATGCCAGGAATACATGCATTTTGATGTCACCGACCCGCCAGCCGCCATCCACAATCCGCGCGGATATTTTCGTTTCAGAATTATCTACGGTGAGGTCAATGCTCACTGAATAATATTGAGATTTTTTTATTATTAGCTGCGAAATTTATTTCTTACTTTAATTAAACAATAATTTAGATGTATCACAATTTATATCACAGTCGGTAGAATCAGGGATACATTTTTTATGCGTTTGTGTGCGCGTTATACCTAGATATTTGCAGATAGTAAAAGGTTTCGATGTAATTCCTTACCCTTTTAGGTCTGTGGCAGAAATATGAATTAAAAAAAAACCACCTACCACAATTATTTGAAGATAGAATGTGAAGCAGATATTAAGGAAAATTTTACTAAAAGTTTTTTTCATGTATCAAAGGCGTAGAATGCCAATTCGCATATCTGGGACAAGACTACGGAACCCATTTCTGTCTATTTTGCGTATTTGTTGAGGGCTTATGTATAATGCAGTATCTGTGGGAAGTATGCCAAAAGCTATGCAAATACCTACTACTTATGTACCTATTTGTACATTGTTTTGATTATTGTACCTAACAGGTACCTACTTAAATGGACACATTCCTTCACACACTAAAGTAACGCATTAAGTAGGTACAAATTAATTTACGTACTTGTAATCGGATGGTTTCTGATATAGCTGGTTCGTTAATGGGGCCAGACAAACAAACAAACTACACACATTGATGTTGATAACGACATTCCCGAAACTGCTTCTTCGAATATCCAAGTGTTTTCGGCAACATGTTTTATAATATTCACAAGAATAATATTTAGTATGCTGAGTTAGTGTGCTGAACCTATGCTATCCATACCTGTGTATGCTATTCCTATGAGATACATGATCAAATAACAAATAATATATAAATTGACAAAATTAATTTAGCTTTCAAGTCCAGTGCATCCTGGACAGCCTGATTGGCTAATCCTTTCATCGCGATAGGAAAAATATTTTTGCCATTGTCAGGGCAGAAAAGATAAATCCAACCTCTGCATGCATCAGGGGGAAATCCTTGGGGGAAAATCCATAGTTCACCTACCCTGGCTTAGATTTACCAGGCAATACAAAAAATGGATTGCTTTCTATAGGTACACGCAGGAAGTAAGAATTTACCTAGTAGGTAACCTACCTATATAATAAACTAGCTGTCCCGGCGAACTTCGTACCGCCTCAGAATCAAATGTATGAGAAAATGAATTTATTGGTATTCTATGAAAATTTTAACAAATCTATCCCACGGGAACCATACATTTTACCGGGATAAAAAGTAGCCTATATGCTATTCCAGACTATAATCTATCTCTGTGCCAAATTTCATCCAGATCCGTTCAGCCGTTCTGGCGTGAAAGAGTAACAAACGTCCATCCATCCAGCCAAACTTTCACATTTATAATATTAGTATAGATTTCTTTCACACAATAATCTAATATAATAATACATATAATAATTCTAAGAAGTAATAAGTAATATATACTGGGTTCGCCCCCAGTCCATTGTACGGTACCCATAATACAAGCGTTGCTTAGTGTGGGACCGAATAGTTGGTGTGTTCGTCTGGCGATATATATTATTTAACAAGTTGAAAATAGTACATACACAACCCTAGTACAAGATAACAGTGATCCCCAGCAAGCATTCGAAAATTTGGAACATGATCAAAACTTACAATCGGATATAATTGCAAACCTTGGAAACAGCAATTAAAGTAACAACAAAATCATAGCTCTTATTATGTATATTGAAACAACCCATTAACGTTACTTATTATTGATCCTAAGATCAACAAACTCATTAATAGAAATTACTTATCAATCAGTAAACGAGAATCAACAAATGGTGGTACAATTCACTGGATTCCAGAATCGTGGACTTACGAAACAAAGCGTGAACTATTTCCGAGTGATCCGAGAGGTGTGGCGGCAAGACTCCAGCCAGCTCCAGGCGGCCAGTGTTGTGTGAATCGCAGCAGCATGTGGTCGTGTGCGGGAGTGCTCGCGCTGGTTGTGTGCGCGGGCGCACTGACCCGCGACCAGTTCTACCCGCACGGGCACGGGCTCGACCAGGCTCTGCCCAGGGGTAGCGAAGTCGCGTCGCCGGAGATACCACTTAAAGTACCCATCGTGTTCTATGGAGAGGCTTACGAATCTATTTTTGTGAGTACCTGATATACTATTTTATTTATAAAAGTTAATTAATTCCCAAATTCATAGAAAGTTTGCAATGATACCGCAAAGAATACTTATCTTGAGTTAAAAAATAAATTGAAATGATATAAAACTATCATAAATTTGGAGTAAGCATGTAACGTGTTCCGCCGAAAGCATGATCTGCAACATGACCTCCAATGGTCAAAGCGTGACGATATTCTTATGTACCTCTCTCATTTATGGCTTAAAAAAATCTTATCAAAAATAAGCTAGAAGTTGCTGCGCGATGCTCGAAACGACAGAAGAAAAATACAAAAATAATTAGAGCTCCCAAATTCTGTTCCCGTTCTTTTAATTCTCAAGTCGTGTGCATTTCAATCAATCAGCCGATAGACGTCCACTGCTGGACATAGGCCTCCCCCAACGACTTCCACACATCACGGTCCTCCGCCACTCGCATCCACCGGCTTCCTGCGACGCGTGTGATGTCATCAGTCCACCTTGTGGGGGCCGTCCTACACTTCGTCTTCTGATTCGTGGTGTGCATTTTCACGACGGAAATCTTTAAAAAGCTTTTTGGAAAACCTATAGCTACTTCCTCCTTTCGAAATTTCTAGCAAAATACAAAAAAAGATTATGTTCGGTATGACTGCATTATGGCCACGTCACGTACTTCTTAATTAATTTTAATGTCAGTACTTATATTTTATTTTAATATTTAAATTCGCCATTGCCAAAGGTCATCTGTAAATTAGCTTTACAATATCTTTCAATTGAAATGACTTATATCGTCCATCCGAAAATGTACGGTCGGATCATCCACCGAAATAGACAGCCCTATAGGAAAAAAATCCTCCCCCTATTTCAATACATCATCACGCCTGTAATTCCTGAAGGGGTAGGCAAAGGTGCACTTCAGTGCAACTACATTGTCGATGAATTTTGATCCCAATGGTATAGGCCAGCCTATAGTCTATAGTCATTATGCCGGGCTCATTCCCCCTCAATATGAGGGGAACAGAGGCCATAGTCCAGCACGCTGACTTAGTACGGGTTTATGAACTTCACACGGCTTTTGACAGACATTGACCAGACCGTAAGTGATAATAATTACTGAAATGAGATTCGCATATGAAAATCTGAAAATCCCTGAGGTGCGAGTTAGGGTTTGAACCTGCATTCCTTGTTTCCGAAGCGAGTGTTGTACCAACTTGGCTATAATTACGTTTTTCATATCTATTTCTCTCTATAAGGTGGTTCATCCGACCGTGTAGAGAATGTTTTAGGTAGGTACATAAGTGTGTAAAGTTACGTTTAAAAAACATTTAGATGCTTGATTGAAAATTCTACTATATACTTCCATGATTCCTTGAATATTGAACAATAGATACCTATTAAAGTAACAGAACGAGTGCAATGCCCTCCGTGCTAGTATATACCTAAGGTAAATTTAGTATGTGCCTACATAATACAATGAATAAGTATGCCTACCCACAGTCTGGCTATACGAATGGAGTTCTAAATTATTCTTAGTGATTTAATGAAGTTCAAATGTCGCGACTGAATATTCAAGTTTTGTTTTAAACCAATTTGAACCCATTTTTTAACAACTAGGTAGGTACGGCAATGAAACTTCAAACAAAAAACTAGATAATCAGTCAATGGATTTGATATAGGAAATGATTTGATATAGGAATGCCCCACAGGCAATAATTTACTCTGAATTTTGTGTATGTTATATTGATTCGCGCGATGTTAGGTAACTATTGCGGCGCTGACTTATGGTGATGACGCCGCATGCCTGTGAAATCATCTTCAAATACCCAGCAACAGCTGAGATTAGAATTTGTGGTCTCTCAATGAAAGAGAAAATAGCAATGCAAATCTGTGTGCAAAAGGAATACTTAATCATTTGTTTGTGTGTGTGGTGCATAGGGCCGGCGCGCGCGCAGTTGCGGCGGAAGCGCACGTGGGCGACTATCGTCCTGATAGCGGCGGTCACTGACTGCATCTTTTGTTTTTAATCCCAGCACCACCTACCCATATACCTACAGCAAAGAATTTGATCTTGAAAATAAGTGGCAAAGTATTGAGTATGTAATAGGTAGTTTATAGGAAATCCCCTCGAATAAGTGAAGGCGCGTGCCTAGCAGTGCACAAAACATTTATATTCTTAATTACTTACATCATTGTATCTTTATCGTCGTGTCGCGACCTCTGTATTGTATCCACCTAAATATATCACCTTATCACACAAATACTAATTTGTACGTGTATGAATTGGGAGTATATAAATGCTTGTAAAAATACATTATGTACTGC
Source organism: Pheosia gnoma (assembly GCA_905404115.1). NCBI lineage: Eukaryota > Metazoa > Arthropoda > Insecta > Lepidoptera > Notodontidae > Pheosia > Pheosia gnoma. The sequence continues at coordinate 1,412,660 of FR989901.1, read as the reverse complement.
TTAACAAAATGAGAAGCTTATATATTTACCATTTACTGGATAATTTTTCTTTTATACTTTATTCTTTTGCCGCCCACAGGTGAACAACTTTGGACTTCTCACCTTCCGAGCGGACCTGCCCACGTTCCTCAATATTGAGTTTCCCCTGCCTTACCCATCCATAGCCGCGTTCTACACCAACGTGGACACAACCGAGCAGGGCTCCGTCTTCTACAGGGAGACCAATGAGACACATATCTTATCCAAAGCCGAGGAAAGTGTCCAAAACAACTTCCACGATTACTATGATTTCAAGCCGACGAGTGTATTTATCGCAACATGGTCAGACGTCACTTATTCCACTCGTGACAAGAAGATTACACCCAGGAACAGCTATCAAGTGGCGATAATCACCAACGGTACCGAAAGCTTTGCGGAATTTTTATATCCCGAAAGAGAAATCCAATGGTACCAACGGGAGACGCAGGTGGCGAGTCTGCCCGATGCCAAGGCTCAGGCTGGCTTTGTGTCAGAAGACGGCCGCATATTCATGCTGCGGGGATCAGGCAGCCATCAAATAAGGAACATCATTTCGTAAGTTTTATAGACGTCCAATAGTAGCTTAATCTGCTCGTGCAATACAGACTCAGTAATACAACTCCCTAAGTGAACTGTCAAAGCGTTTTAACCCTTTACGTAGATAATTGGTAGGTATAATTTTGCAAGCAAAGCTATCTTGCTCTGAAATGTAAATGTTTAATTTCAGCTGGTCGAACACACATGAGCCGGGCAAGTACGTTTTCCGAATTGGTGGCATATCCGTCGATGGAAACGTCGCTCTGCCAGACCAATACGACCAATATGAAGTGGAACTCGCAGAGGAATCCAAGACGTGCGCGCAAAGCGGCCCCAGCGTTTGCCACATCCAAGCGAGGTGCGTGGACTACCAAGCCGGCATCTGCTGCCAGTGCTCCGAAGGCTTCTACGGAAATGGTAGAACGTGCATCAAAGACGATGTCCCTCTTAGGCTTCATGGAAAAATCAACGGTGTCATTAACGATGTCAACTTAAACGATGTCGACATCCAATCGTACGTGGTCGTTGCCGAAGGCAGGGCCTACACCGCACTGTCACTCGTCCCGGGTGGTTTAGGGAGCAGTCTACAGTTACTGAATGTTCTCGGTAGCGTCGTCGGTTGGCTTTTCGCCAAACCGTCAGGATTCGCTAAAAATGGTTACCAATTAACAGGATCTGTCTTCAACCATTCAGCAGACGTATGGTTTCCAGACACTGGCGACAGGGTAGTTATCAATCAAGAATATTTGGGACAGGACGTGTTCGACCAAATTACATTGGAAACGGACATCCGAGGTTCGTTGCCCGTGATACTGGCTGGAACTAAACTCGAAATAAAAGCATATGATGAACAATACACGCTCATCGAAGCCGGTCTCTTACGGTCGGAGTCAAGCAGAACGTTTGTAAACAAAATCAGTGGTGAAAAATACGAGCAAAGAGTGTCGCAGACGTTCAGATTTAATCCATGCCGTTTTGCGCCTTCGACCGTTGAAGATAATATACCATCTACATTGAAAGTCGCTAAGAATTATTTGGGATACGAGAGCAGGGACAACATCGTAAGATACGGAATGAGCAATAAAATATTTCCGTTAGGTCAAGAAGACCCGTGCATTAAAGGTCGCAGCACTTGCGGCCCGCATAGCTCGTGTGTGGTTCGGGGTGAATCGTTCGCGTGCGTCTGCCAATCTGGCTTCACGGACATCTACCAAGATGATGCTACTGTGTGTATAGACGTCGATGAGTGCGAGGCCGGAACTCACAATTGCGATAGCAATGCGGAATGTTACAATTATGATGGTGGATTCCAATGTAGATGTCACTCAGGTTTCGTAGGAAACGGTACTAGTTGCAAACCCCAATCCGGGTGTTTGACAAAACAGTGTGGCAGCAACACGCACTGTTTAGATAACCCCGATGGAACGTCAGTGTGCCTTTGTAATCCTGGTTATACAGGGGATGGACAACTCTGTTACAAAATCATTGATAATGTTTGTGCTGACTGTTCAGATTTGGCGACGTGCGAGTTGTCGACCGAATATAATAGTTTTAGATGCATGTGTAAAGCCGGGTACTACGGAGACGGGTACACTTGTTATCCGAACGCGCGGATAGCGGAAACGACGCCCCTCCCTCACCTCGTGCCCGAGGAGACCAATGAGGCGGATTACAATGACACATTTGTGCTGCCACAATGCGACTCATACAGTTGCAGCTGCCCGCCTGGCTACTCAGCCTACACGGACGAGTTAAACAATCAACTTTGCCGCCGTGACTCATGGGATGACCAACCAGAATACCGAGGCGAAAGAAGGGAAGACCAACCAGAATATCCTGGCGTACCACGTGAAGACCAACCAGAATACCGAGGTGAAAGACGGGGAGATCAACCAGAATATCCTGGTGTACCACGAGAAGGCCAACCAGAATACAATGGTGAAAGACGCGAAGACCAACCAGAAGTCCAAGCTCAAAGCCGGGGAGACGGATTTGAATATCCTGGTGAACCCCGGGAGGCCCCACCAGAATACCAAAGTGAAAGAAGGGAAGTCCAACCTGAATACCAAGGTGAAAGAAGGGAAGTCCAACCTGAATATCCTGGTGCACGACAGGGCGACCTACAGGGAAACCTTTACGAAAACAGTAACGAGCAGTACACGGAACCTAATTACCCACCAGCGACAAATTCGTACTACCAGCCCTCTGAACCCTACTATCAGCCGTCGTCAGAAGCGCCCTACGAGCCGCCGTCAACGGAATTCTACCATGAATTATCTACTCAACCATCTTACGGGATTTCCCCGCAAAATTATCAGCCGCCACCACCACCGACCTCAGCGCCCTACTACCCGTTCACGGAGGCCGCGTACACAGCGCTAGAGCCAGATACCGAAGACCAACAACAGGAGGATACTAACGACTCATGTAAGTACTTTTAAAATAATAGGATAACCTATTCCGCATTAAACGTTATACACGCCTACATAGCCGCGTTTTTTTTGGGCTAGCTAGATGTAAGTTAGATTCACTGCAAATTCTGGTAGACGTGAATTTAAATACATATTGTTGTCATACATTATAGTAGATAATAAATCTCATTCCTTAGAAGAGTTCACTTCTTGACACTTGACATTTTATAGGAAAAATGCTTGTACCTATATAGTAAGTAGTTTTTTTCTCCGATTTCAGTAAAATGTGAAGACGACGCCGAATGTCCACCAAATGCGGTGTGCCTATCATCGGATGGCTCCAGCGACTGGGGGGAGAAGCATTGCGTCTGCCCAGAGGGGTACGGGGGCGACGCCTACGAGTGCATAGAGCGGCCCAGCCCGGCCTGCAACTGTGGAGTGAACGCACACTGCGTCAGCACCGGCACCGGCGAATTCTTATGCGTCTGTGATCCCGGGTACCGAATCGTCGACGGCTACTCCTGCCGTCCCAACTTCAGCTGCAAAAACAATACCGACTGCGAATACAACGCGGAGTGTAGGCCGGACCCGAGAACCAATGAGAACATCTGCCAATGCGTGAGCGGATACAAAAAGGACCAGAACGACGCGTGCATTCCTGACACACAGCTGTGTAATGGAGCGTTGTGCGTGGATCACGCGTCCTGCCTCTACGACGCCGATCTCTTACTAAACTACTGTCAATGTGACGAAGGATACGCCGGGGATGCTATAAGCCAGTGCATACCAGCGGAACACACATGCGACGTCGCCAACGACTGCGACGCCAATGCACTATGCACTCTCATCGACGAATCGTACCAATGCATGTGCCGCGAGGGATACTCCGGTGACGGATACAATTGTGTTATATCTGAACTGAGTTGTAGAACAGACCCGAACCTGTGCGACCCACACGGGTCTTGCCAGTTGCGAAACGAAGCGTACATCTGCGAATGTAACAGTGGGTACAGCGGCAACGGCAGCTCGTGCCGGCTCAATCCAAGGCAGGGCGGCAATTTCCTTGTGGCCAGTGATGGTGCTTCCTTGTATCGTGTGCCTTTCCGCGCCACCCCGAGAGACATCGCGGCGCCGTTCAACAGCGGTGCGTCGCAGATCGCCGTGTCGGTGGATGTGGACTGCGAACTGGGATGGATATATTGGGGCGACGTCGGCAGCTACGCTATAAAGAGAGCAGCATATGATGGTAGCGGATATGAGGAGTTTTTATCTTTCGGTGAGAATCGACTAAGTCTTAATTACCTTCAGGATAGGTGTAATAAAGATTTCAATATTTTAACCCCACAGCATAGATACCACAAGCAGTAGTATAGTGAGACTAATAATTTATATTATATATTTTATAAGTCGATTTGTTTGTTAGGCGTCAAGAACCCAGAGGGCATAGCAGTGGACTGGTCATCGCGTAACATATACTGGACGGACTCTGAAAAGCTAACGATCGAAGTAGCCAACCTTAACACCAGGGCCCGAAAGGTGTTGTTCGCGATCAAGGGGATATCCAACCCTAGGGGCATCGCCGTGCATCCTCGGAGAGGGTAAGATACACACGCATTCCTAAACATCTTATTCCCTGCTGACTGTGGAGCAGGAATCGACCTACTCGCATCATCGACAGACTATATGTCATAGTAATAAAAAAGTTTTGAAACTGATTTCTTGATGGTAAACAATTTGACAACCTGGCCAATGTCTTCACAAGCTCTCGACTTAAAACGAACCGCACGTGTGCTTCATTCATTGCATCACCCATCACATGTGCCTTTATACTAAATTGCTTGTACAATATCTCAGACCATCTGTCTCGGTTTACTTAATTACGTAATGGATGTGACATTGAACACAATTTTTACAGCAAAGTCTTTTGGTCCGACTGGATGCGATCGAACCCCAAGATTGAGTGGGCGAATATGGACGGAACAGAGCGTGGGGTTTTCCTGGAGAAGTCCGAGGTGATACTGCCTAACTCACTGGCGATCGATTGGGCTCGGGACCGGTTGTGCTACGCTGACGCCGGCCTGGGCAGCATCAAGTGCGTCGGCATCGACTCCTTGAAGACGGAGACCATCGCCACCAATTGCTCATATCCCTTCGGCCTTGCGATCAGTGGGAATAGATTCTACTGGACCGATTGGAGAACGTTAGTATTCTAAACTATATTTCAACAAGACAGGTTACAGGGAACAAAATACTATTACATATTAGGAATGTGTCCATACATTGAAGATATTAAAAAAAAAATATGCATTGGCTATTTGGACGTCTCTGAATTATAGTGATAATCAAAATATTGGGTCCCAATCGCTATGACCATTGGGGCAGTCGATATGCAGAACAAAGTCGATAAACGTGCAGGCGCAGCTCCGGAATAAAACTGTATTATAAAATGTAAACGCTTTCATTGACAGGCTTAAAATCGAGTTCATAGACGTGGAAACGCAGGAGCGCGGGCAGGCGCCGATGGCGAAGGCGTCGTGGCGGCTGTACGGCGTGGCGGCGGCACCGGACGCCTGCCCCCCCGTGCACACCGCATGCGCGGGCGGCGGCGGCTGCCGGCCCGACCAGCTGTGCCTGCCCGACGGCCGGCAGGGCCGGACGTGCGTCGACGCGGATAAAACGTTCGGCATATAGAGAATAAGTTACGGTGTATGATGCTGGGGATGGTTTGTGACGTCATAAATGTTCGATAGGTCTGACCGCTTGCAGAGCTAGCACGCGGGCCGTGGCGAGACTTATGGCGCACTAAGTCGTTGTATATCTAACTTATTACCTCGTCGCAGCCGGTCGTAATAGGCCTGCTGATGTGACACCCGACAGTGGGACAGTGCTATGTAAAAAAACAATATCCTATCGTCATCCTATCAAACATATCCTGGCGTCCAAAGGCGACGCTGGCAAAAGCCAGTTATTTCGTATAGCTATTCCTCTCTGTCAGGGGTCAGTTCAGGTGGTCTGAGCGGTAACGTAAACCGTCAATCATGCTTCCACTTGAATGTATACTACGTAAATCCTAAAAAACGAACATTAGGCAACAATAACAATTACTGTTTACAACAAAAACATAAATCATAGGTACTTACTTCTTAATAATAATTTCTGTATATAATTGGTGGTTACGCTGGTAAAGATAAATATAAATTAAAACCACGCAAAACAACCTACTGACATAATGCCCGCCTTTACAATTCTATGAGTGCCTCTACGAACGGCCCAACTTGGCACCCAATCTGTAGAGCCGATTTGTAGGGTCCCTACCAATTAGCATGTAAATCACTAACCAACTTGCCTCTCGACATGCCAATTTATAGGGACCCTACAAATCGGCCCTACAAAGGCCAAGTTCGGTCGTTCGTAGTCTTTAAGGTGTAAACAATATTAGTGTGTAAGTTTCATTTAACGTAGAAAGATCGGCAACTGAATCAAATATAAACTACCAAATATTATACCAAAAATACATTGTTAGTGCTCATATGGAATAAAATAATAAATAATCTATAATAAGATATTTAATGTACCTACTTCAAACATTGTAATTTATTATACCAAAAGCAATAAAGTTATTTATTTTTACCTGCATTTTTTGTCTCCTATCAAAACTTACCCCTGAATTTATAGACGTTTTATAATTTTATCATACGTCATATAGTACTGCACACAAGAGCTTTGCTTTGCGCAGTGACGTTTGATAAAGATATAGTACGTCTATAAATTCGGGGGTTAATATTGGACTATAAAATAAAACTGTCGGTCCGACCTAATGTGAACCCCCTCTCAGGTATCTCTGCCTAACAGAAATAATTTATTTGGTCTGTGACTTGACCTATAGGAAACTATCGTGGATGTAGTTTGTGTTGTTACTAAATCAGAACTGAGCTCATGAGCTAATGACCGTTATCTTTGAACTAATGCAACTCTTCCTTACGACATTTTAATGTTGAAACCGTTGACACAGTATTTCACAACAATAGCATGCTTTGAACTATATTAATAACACAATTTGTATTCGCTAACATACCCGCGAGTTTCATGAGCGCCATTCAACTGTAAGAATCAAATTCCTGTTTGAGAACCTAATATTGAAAAGTAGAAGATGAGCATGTCAATGATGATCATGTAAGATTGGGGCTTACGTATGCCCTGGCCCTCATAGTACATGGCAGAATTCATTTCCGAGATACCTAGTAAGTAAAGCCTCAGAGGCCTGTAATAAATGTGCAATATAGATGTTAGCGTTTCAATGATAATGTTACCAAACCAGGTTGGCAACTATACATAGAATTTAGTAACCAGATTTAATCAATTCCAGGCAATGTTACAAATAATTCCGTTACGAAATTATGTAATACTTACTTAAACGTGTGATAAGCGAAATAATATAAATGGGTAATTGTGCGTATTGAAAATCATTGTTTCAGTGTGTCTCAACAAAAGTGGAACAAATGGCGGTGAAAGCGCTATTCCTTGTTGGCATTCAAGCTATCCTTCTCAAGGTAATCCACCAAATCATATCTACTATTTTAACGAGTAGGTCATACCGACCATGTTTATGTAAGTATAAAATACAACTAAGAAACGTCCCGATTAAAACAGCTTTTGAATAGAAAAAACACATTCAAATCGGTCAAAGCGTTATGGAACTACGATGCCACGGACAGACAGATAGGCCTCAAGCTTATAATGCCCCTTTATTTGTGTCAGGAGATACAAATAGTTTTCTAAAAGAAAGCGAACCAGGAACGTTCACCAGGTAACTGAGCATAACTTTGAATTCTAGGTGGTGCTAACACAATGCATCGGCAGGCCTCTAGGCGTTGCGGAGATCATCCCCAACTTGCCCCTGGGTAAGGGGTGCGGACCGCACGGACCCGCCGCCGGCCGCGTGCTCGGAGCAAACCTTCATCTCGATACCTCCACCCCTAACGACCGATCAGGTGTCTCTATATACTCCGACGACTTGATCATCGATGGGAAAGTGGTGGTGGAAGGGAACCTGCCTTTCGTAGGCACAGTCGCTTTGGACGGAATTTTGCCCGCCACGGGCACCAGTCTGGTGTCGTACGAATGCGGTAATGATAATGTGGAAATTTTAAATAATATAACTCCCGCTGGGCTAGCCGTCTTGCCCCCCGGGGGTTTGGGATGGGTAGGACTGGGCGGGCCGTCGCCTTTCAAGAAATTATAGATGTGACAAAAAATTATACCTCGTTTAATTTGTATTTTGTTATTTAATTTGTATGTAACAAAATTGAGTTCAATCATAGGTTGAGTTCCATACTACTTCAACTTGAATGTCTACGAAGAAAATATTTATTACTTATGAACAGAATACCAGCCTTTTTAATGTTCCACTGCTGGGCACGGGCCTGCCATCAATGCTAGGGGATGTAGGTCATAGTCCACCACGCTGGCCCAGTGTGGGTTGGCGGACTTCACTCGTCTTTTGAGGGGTTCTCTCAGACCTGTTTCTTCACGATGTTTTCGTTCACCGTTTAGCATGTAAATGATAATCATGAATGAAAATGAGATTCGTACATGAAATCCAGAAATCGCAGAGGTGCGAGCCGGAGTTTGAACCAGCGATCCTCGTTACCGAGGCAAGCGTTCCACCGACTTGGCTATCACAGCTTTTTATTGCATATACTAAATGATTATGAATTAATTGCGTATACATAAATAATCGGATAACAATCAGAAATATAATTGGATAGAAATGTAATTAAGTAATATACTTAATATAATCTATACTTACTACTTTGGGCTGTTTCAAAACATACTGATAAACACTATAAACATATTTTTGTAAGATGGCACATACAAATTATGTTAGATAAGTTGTGCATAGAGTTTATTAAGCACATTGCGAAAAAGGTCCTTATAATATAGTTATTAAGGAATTTATAATTAATTATTAACGCATATATTATTGGATAACAATTACTCAAGATGTCGATTTTGTAATAAGCAGTATTCTTTATAACTTCCTGGGTTATAAAAAAGAGTTTTTTTTGACACTGTGACATATGTGAAATAAATGTTTACTTATGTCATCATCAGCATATTATGATAAGATTGTAGATAAAATAATAAATTATATTTTACAAGATCTTTAATGTACTTCAAACGTTGTAATTGTATATACCAAAGGCAATAAAGTTATTCATTTATACCTACATAATATTTATTTTTTGACCTGCCTCTAAACCTGATTTGTTCCATGATAATAAAAATTAAATATTGTAAGTCATTTATAATACACCAAAATATATATTCTTAACTATTTCATAAACTCTTTATCATACATGTCTAGTGCATTTTGTAACTTAATAATTTAATAACTTGCAACCTTCTCCGCGATAGATGGCGTCGTACTGTTGCGATCCCATAGTGAACCAAAAAAGATAAAAAAATCTATGATTCATATGACGCACAAAATTTATAACATCTGTTTTTCAATATATAGGGATGATGAATGTATGATTTTATTGCATAATTTTATAACTAACAGTGGAGAGAAATAATTTCCAAATTAATTCTAAAATACACATATTTAAGATTCCATTAGTTTATTAATAAAACTGTCCAGAGCTACTGTAATGACGTCACCGCCGTGTGCGACAGAGAACGAGCGCGACCACATTCTCTCTACAATACTTGCCTATTATACTAAAAAAAATATGCCAAATAACTTTAATATTATGTATATATCTTTTATTATGTAATATATTTCTATAAATATTTTCCATGTGTAATCAAATAATTATTACTGATGATTTTAACATAACAAACAGATAAAATTAACTCACAGTCATCCTCCCTATTGTATCATTCTTTGAAAGGTATATCACTCGTTGGTATTTATATTTATATACACTTAATTCAAGGTATCACACTGATTGCTCTCACCGCTATATGCCATCCGTAGTGACACTAGACTGCAGTGAAGTTCAGTGTGAGATTACTCCATGCTTAGCCCCATAGGTCCTCAGTGCGGCCAAACTTGAAAACCAGGGAACCAGCAAATATGAAGGCATTCTGCATGAACAAACTTACTCCTGGCCACTTGGGGACATCGGACCCTGGAAGGGAGGAATGAAGATTAATTAATATTGTTTAGTTAAGTGTAAGCTTCAATAGCATAGTCAGTAAAGAGGTTCCAAGATCAATCTCAACCATGGTCTCCAGATTTAAGTCCACTTCTAGCAAAAATCTACCATGGTGCACTCTTTTTGTAAGTAGAAAATTGGATTTGTGTGTAGTAATGTACACAATATTTATAAAAAAAAGATGTACTAACCAGTGTTCACATAATTGGCAAACAAAATCCAGCATGCAGCAATCAGTGATGCAAAGCCAACCACAAAGCCTAGGAAGAGCCACAACCGAGCCCCCCTGGGGCCCATGCAACCTCCTGTGTAAGTCTCGCCACGCACCTGGAATTTAAAATATTCCACTTATTATTTTATTCAAGATGGATGGATGGATTCTACAGAACCGCAAATCTGACATAATATGTTAACATAAGACAAAAATGTGAGTGCGGGTTTATTCCAGCAGGAAGTTCAATCCATCCTCCATTTTGTTACTTTTAACCTATGCCCTTAATCTAAAAATAACAATTTCTCATAATTATCATAACACATTGTTATGGTTACACATTAAAATATATATATTTTATTTATTTTTCATTATGTATACATCGACATACTTACTCAAAACAAACATAAAAATATATTGAACTAGTACAACAGATTATAACAGCAATATGTAACAACTATGCACTCTGAAATCTACAAACATTTGCATTTGTTGGTTGCTCCTGAGTTGTAAAAAAAAATATGTTACCAGCAAAATATAAAATTGTCATAATAGTCGAACTTACCTGTGCATTGGACACTGAATTGACCATTATGAGGGAGAATGTTGCCATCACCCCGCACACATGGGCAGCATTTGGGATTTTACCCGGATACACTGACACCGCATCAATGATGAACCACCAGCCCAAGAAGAACTGGTAAAATAATGCTATTAAAATAGGTAATTCATAATAAAAATATTAATTTGCTAAGCACACGGTTTATGGGAAACTTTCTTTATTATGATTAAGCGAATCAAGTTAATAGCATGTTACAACTAAATAATATGGTGGTGGGTGTAGATACATACTTTCTAATCTTAAATTCATTTTAAACATAGTGAATGGACACGCCATTTTCATATCTTCATATCACATCCATTATTTTATTTATAATATGTATTTATTAATATGTTATTGCTATTAATTACTTGACATTGGTAAAATACCCACTAAGTTGTGGGTGGGGCCATATTCATTTTATTTCATCACATTTCATATTGTAAAGATAGACAGTAGTGAAATAATAGTTGAGTTAATCAATTAATCATTAATACATCATAACCTAGGATGATATCTCCATATTTTCACTTCATGAGCAATGTAAGTAAGTGGTAGTTTCCCAATAAGTACCTACATAAAGAGACCAAAGATTTGGGGCATAACTCTAGAGGTCTTCCACCAACAAACGAATGATAACAAACAATTTAAATGCCACCTACAAGCTAATAAGTCTGGTCCTCTTAAGTCTTTGTAGCACTACCCTTGTTTGTTTGGCCAAAAACAAAGCATGATTCATCAAATAGTTACCAATAGTCCAGATATTATGGAAGACACTATATTGCGCTTCTCTCCGCTCTCGAACCACACACAACTAGGCATGTTCACATTCTCGAAGCAACTCATCTTGTAAACAATTCAACAATGTAATGTTTTTAATAATTTTATAGTTTTAATTTGTGAAAAACAGACGCTGAAATAATAAAAACGGAATGATTTACCCCGTCTCACAGAGTAAACGAAATCGACATTCCGTAAGTGACAGATGACAGAAAGCAATTAGCTTAACTTCACTTACATTATGGCTTCCGGCTTTTGTCGATGATTTTGCCAACAACAGTTTGAAAAGGCACTTGGCCGGACATCAACAACAACTTGGCCAGTAGAATAAAATAAGTAAAAACTAAAGAAAAATCTATGCAAATATATATTTTTGATTTATGCGCGTGAGCGTAGAAAGTTGAACTAACACAACCGGTTGTATTCCTTTGCCACATGTTACGAAAATTATAAAAAAAGACAACCATAGTATCGTTGTTGTCGCTACTTTGTCTATATATACCTATTTGATTATAATAGAGGGCTTTAGTGTTTCCTGCTCTTTACTATAAGTTATCGATATATGTTGATATTCCTCTACTTAACCATTTGGTCAATAGCCGGCGTCCTACCCTCGTTGTGGCTAGTGGGCTGCGGGGCTGCGAGATATGAGCGAGCCGCTATTGCTATTGTGTATCATATTAAACATGACGTTAGTGAGCAGAGTTATAGTATAGAGATTTTGGTTCAACTTGACCGTGGTAGACCGCTTGATAAAGCCACAAAAACCGTAAATACAGAAGTCGGATCCTTCCAATCCTAAGCTATTTATCGGAAATGCAAAATTGGATTCGTTCTTTCCACTCTTTCCGAAGAGTACCCCTGTTATCAGATATTATATTCAGCAGCAGTATGTGCAGAAGCGAAGAGCTGCCTTTTGTAGGTACAGACGCAGAATATTATCTATAATAGAGAAATGGAAAAGAGTATAATGAACGAGCTTTTGAGATAATTTAAATTAGGTAAGGATAGTCAACAGGGGTGAAATCGAGGACTAAAAACAACTTTTATTTCAATAATTTTAATTAGCCTATTTATATAAAATATTATTAAAAATACAAGAAATAGTAATATGTACTAATCAATACCACACAATTAATACAAAAATACATGTAAGTAAACTCGATCGCAGTGCAATGATTGCGTCACTATGTGACGTCATCTTAAAACTAAACTAAATATTTCTATAGATGAATAGTGTTGGTGTTATGACGTAGGGCGGAAGGTCCGGGGCATCATCTGTAGCAGTAGCCCTCGTTCTGGTAGCACCACTGCGGCTCCAAGGACTCCGCGTTGATATTCATACGGACGAGACGTTCTCTGTAGAGGACAACAATGATAATTTATTATTCTTCCTCTATCAAGCCTTTTCTACATTTTCGTGTCAAGGTATGATTCTAGCCTTAACTGTTTTAACCAATTTCAAACACATTTTATGTAGCTCTTAGTTTCTTAACGATGGCACCATGTCTCTTCAGCCCATATCTCTATACAATAGCCTCAAGGCTCTATAAACTAGCCCCAAGTCTCCATACAAGAGCCCCAAGTCCCCTTTCAATAGCTCCAAGGTTGTATAAACTAGATCCAAGTCGCCAGAAAATTGCCCTAAGGCTCTATAATTTAGCCCCAAGTCCCCATACCATAGCCCCAAGGTTCTATAAACGAACCCCAAGTTTGCATAAAATAACCCCAGGGCTATTTGTATTAGCCACAAGTACCAATATACAAAGCCTTAAGTATCCGTGCAAGTACTAACCTGACATGCAGCATCCTTTGTTCCGCGTCGATCCATTTGGTGTCGGGATCGGACCACAACCTCTCGGCCATCGCAGCTGCGCGCGGCCATAAGCGTCCGTCCAAAGATGCTGAATCCGCCTGCTCTGACCACAGAGCAGCTTCCGCGCCTGTGTGTTTATAGATGAAGTAAAAATCAGTGCCGCTATTTCCTACTATATTCTATGCCAAACTAGCCTTCATCTTTTTTTTTTAAGTTGATAATCAGCTACAAAATAGTGCCATTTTTGCCAGTGTCGAGTAATTCTTGATAATTGTTATTGAATGTTATGTACCCCTGTTGATAATTATAATGTTGATGACGAGGAGGAAATGAATCCCTTACCCCTATCAGTAAAGATGTGGATACTTTACTGAAAATTTCACATTAACACATTTTTTGGAAAATAAAACAAAATTAAAAACTTCTCGGTTCAACTTCCCACCAAAAAGCCCAAATCTAGGCTTTTTGCGCGTTCAACCCGGTGCGAGCTTTTATACTATGCCTTTTAATTCACCATTTCTACACGGCTGGCTACTTCTACGCGTTAATTTCTAAGACCCTGGTAATTTCTACGCCCCTTAATTCAAGAGGCTAACAAGGCTGTTAGTACTACTACTGTTTATTGTATTACTAGAAAACTAAAAAATAAGGTACTGCGTGGCGTCCGCCTACGATGTGTCTACCAAGCGTAGCCACAGATTAGATCATAGTTCTTGCGTTACTTAGAAAGTAAGTAGCAGCATTTGTTCCAGGTTTCTTATATACTTATGAATTAACGGTCCACCTAGATTAACTTAACATTTGAAAATAGGTTAAATAACACTTGACTCACCCAGAATCTGGTCTTTGTGTTCATGAGCCATTTTTGCTGGACTGTTCTCGTAAACTTTCTGCCAACCAATGTACGGCGAGCACCAGTTGTTGCCTGAGGACAGAAATAAAATGAGTCTAAGCTGTTATTTTGTGGAGTGAACTCCTTATGTACATATTCGAGCCACCATCTATGGTATAGACGGAACGAACACGCTACAAGGATCGTGCTTTAGACACTGTTAAACTCTTATCTCGGACTAACTTATTTAGGAACTGCGTGACTACAATGTAAAATCAATGAGGCTTACCTTCGCCGACCCAAGCGCCGAAGCCGCAATCGAAGTAGAGCGCATCGTAATTGGATATAATCAACCGGTAGCCTTTCTGCAGCAATCCCTTGATTTGCGGATCCGTGCCTGTCGTCCATACCTGACAAAACACAATAGAAATTAGAAGTTTTAAAATTGAACGAGCACAAGGTTAAATTATTGGGAAATAGGAAAAAACCCAAACGATAAATTCGATCTGCAAAAGGTAGTTCATTGTTGTTAAATCTTAATATTAGGAGTGGAAAGTCCAATTGAGAGCCGCCTTTAGGCTTATGCATGCCTTAGTTCTTCGAAATCATAGAGCAGTAGCTAAAATTAAAAAAAATTACTGCAAATTAGTTATATTTCAGGCCGCTTTGGGTAGTCTTTTTGCTATTACCAAAATAATACCAATTAATTCTGGAATCTGTTCAAGACTTTATGATTCTTACTTGAATAATGTAGTCGTCCTTGTTCAAAAAGTTTTCGACATGAGTGAACTCAGTCAATGTGCTGGTCCACAGTATGAGCGGCAGTCTCTTGCCGAAAGCCTGGAACAAATAGATATAAAAAAACAATAAATATGACTTCGAAAAAGGTGGAAAAGCTAGAAATATTAAGAATTTTAATCTTCATACATTACTTAGCTACTTTCATAAAAGTTTTTGTCTAAACTTATAAATTATACATTAATTCAAATTCAAAAAATTATACATCAATCTTACCTTGTAAGCCCTGTCTTGTGCTTTCGTCTGGAAGTAGTTCCAGAGCTTGAGGTAGCTGGCCTTGTCCAGGTCCCAGCGGTTCTGCACCATGAAGTTTTGTATCTCTTCCGAGGAGTTCCAGCAGCGCTCGCTCACCTCGTCGCCGCCCATGTGGAACATGTCCGTAGAACTGAACGACTCTACAGAACACGAATAGTTGTTAAAATATTGGTAAGTTTAAAAACCGAATACAGAAACACATGAGCGTTTACCTTCAGCGCCGTCCCGAGCCCAACTCAGGTGCCACCTGCCCCCCCCCCCCCCCCCTCCCCCCCCTCCTCCTTCTCCCCCGCCACGGGCCTCTCACAGTGCCGGCGGCGCCCTGCGATTTGCACCCCATGCATCCCCGGGTACCACGTCCCTGTTTGTCCGTCTGTCTGTTTGTCACCGGTACTTTTGCCACCATTAAGAAATTGAAGGTGTGTTACCAGCCATGTCCCTGTAGATGTCCTCCAGATGGTCATACAGCTCCTCCCTCGTGGGGTTCAGCTGTCCGCACGGCGGCTCTACGCAGTACGTCGACCATGGTTCCGCCTAACGTACAAACAATAATGATGATAATACTATCTTCCAGTGCAATCAAACTGCCGTCGATGTAGGTACCCACCTCATATGTAACTGTAACTTAATTATTATTATCTTTCCTACATTGGATCAAGAACCATGCGATCACGACCGCTTTATTATATTCGTACCTTAGAACTAAGTCCCCATTGAATTGTGTTTATAAGTAGGTACCTTAACAGAACTGGGAGCGTAATAGGACATTTATTTGCAGACAGTTCACTTGTCGAACCAAAATTGATGTGGTGCCCAAACTTGTCCATTTCACAAGAAAGCAACTAAAGCCTCCCAATTATATTAAGGAGTAAGTAGTCTGATTTTACAAGATTCTTGCAATCTGTAGATTGGTATCTTCGTGAGTCAAACTACAACATATTTTTAGTAATACTCAACAACACACAACCCCATCACAGTCTATTGGCGTCTATACTTAGGTGGCGACAGGCTATCTACAATATTACATTTTCGAGAAATACAGGTACCTATCATATTATCTCTCTTTTTCTGTATGATAGCCTACAATCATACAGGAATCTGGCTTAAACTGCCAATCCTACCTATACTGGCTTTCGTTGTTTGAAATGTTTGTTACCTTGAAGCAAACAGTGAGTCCGGTGTCCTGCCAGCCCTCGCCGACGTGCGCGGGCGCGTCGAACTCGGGCAACACTCGCACGCCGCGCACCAGGCCGTAGTGCACCACCTCTTGGATCGCCTCCTTGGTGTATACCTTCAAGAAAACATTGTTCTCAGATCTTTACAGCAAAAATAACGACTGCAAAAAGATTTGCCGATGGAAGCCGATGTCACCGCTTCGGTAATCAGCCGAATGCGAACAATAGAAGTGTAAAGGACCTTCAGCACGGAATGATCATCATTTTGATAATGTACCTCGATGAAGCTACTGACAAAGTACATAATATTTTCTCAGAACCTAAAATTTTATGGCTCAAATAAATAAATTAGGTAACTTTATTTCAATGTAGAACCGTTGCTATTTGAAGCATTATTTAATGTGACCTTATCGGTGTGATACTAATGTCAGCAGTAAATTATGCAAGCGAGTTGCTCGACTCCTTGTGACGTAATAAATACGCTACGTCATATATTACCCAACCAACGTCTTATAGCAGTGAAAAGGAGTATAGCTTACCTTGGCCGGAGAGTACGCTCCGTATTTAGTCAACTTGGGTCTTCTGGAGGACTCGAATGGAAAACTGTGACTGTCCGTGATGTGCCAGTGGAATGTGTTAAGTTTCACAGCAGACATTGCATCTGTTGATCGAGTTTCTTAATCGATTACTCTTATTTTTTGAATTTATCAAATGTTAGCCGGGCATCGCTCCAAAGCATCCAAAGCATTTAAAAAACTTGAATATGGTCTATGCATTATGTTTAACTACTTTAAAATACATACTATACTTTTTTTTGTAGTCTGCACGGAATTAAAGAAAATGGTGACATCACGGAAAGATAGCACCAGACAAAAAACAACAAAACATATTGTATGTAATACTTCTACCTCAGGCGCGAATACAGGAGGGGGAGACGGGGTGCTATAGACTCGCCCTAAATCATGGTTAGAGATTCAAAAATTAAATTTGTACTAATTAGTATAATATGTATTTATGTATCCTTGTGTCTGTGCTGAATACACTTTTTTCATTTAATTTCAAAATACTTTTACCGTACGGGATCCAAACCGAATCCGTCGATACTTAAGTTTCTGAATCCGCCTGCTGGCACCGAAACCCTCCTATCGCGAATGGATGTCAAAAAAATACGTAGGTATGTAGGTATATTATTTTGATCCTGATCCACGAGACAAATTGGTACCATGTGTGGGTTTTGTCCTTTGTGTTGTGTGGGTACGTGTTTTTTTATCTTTGTTCTTCATTGAAACTTACCAATAGTGGCCTTGATGGAGTCTACTGTGAAATAGTTCCTCGCAGTGTCGAGCAAGATGCCTCGGTACGGGTACACCGGCTTGTCGCTTATTGACACGTCGCGAACTATCTATAAGGAAAATCGCACAAGGTTTTTTAAAGGATCAGTCAGTATTCTTAGCATAATAGTATGTCCTACGTGTGTCATTATTATCCACTGACGGTAAATATAAAAAAAAAACAAAATTGATTCGTTTTATGGTTGGTCTCACAGACGTTGACTAGGTATCTAATGACGACTCCATTGGTACAGTCGGTAGTGACCACGCTTTCTGTAATGATGTTCCCGGATTCGAATCCTGGTAGAGGGAAACTCTTTGTAATGAGCTCGGATGTATGTACCCGAGTCATGGATATTTAATATCTTTACACGTAAGTACTTATTTATATACTGGGATCGCCCCCAGTGCATTGTACAGTACCCAAATTAGCCATAATACAGCGTTGCTTAGATTGGGACCGTATCATCTGTGTGTTTGTCTGGCGATATTATTATTATTAGAGGCCTACTTATAATAATTGTTGAGTATCTGTTCTGAGGCCTAATTTAAGTATGTTCAACTTTTATAGATATTTAAGTTATCATTTAAGTATATAAGTTGATATGTTTGTATAACTTTTGCCATAGGCCCTTACATTAAAAACAATTAAGTAAGTATATGATGTATTTAATTTATCCTTCACACAAATAGGTAAATTAAACAAGCTAAGACTATCCAGCATTATATAAAGCGTAACTATGTCATAAAGCAGGATTTGTTTTTTTTTTTCATTTCGTCACTGTGCTAAAAAAAATTATGGCCACGGAATAAACGAATTCCAATATTCCGTGTTTATGAATATATGAACCGTAACCTCGTCGTAGGAAGTCAGCAAGATAGCTTTAATGATTTTATTAAACCATCGATGTGATTTGACCCTACTGATAACCAGCTCAGCGCGATCGCCCCCGTTCTGAATTAATTATGCAAACAAAATAGCCGCCCGCGTTGAGTCAACGGGCGGAACCGGTATACTAAACATGCCTCGACTTAGCGGCAGTCCTATTCTGAGATAAGTGTATAGGTAATGAAATGAAGATACTAAGAAAAGTTAATGAACTCTTAAAACTTATCTCTCTTAAAAAGACCAACCAAGGAGTTTCTTGCCCGTTCTTCTCCATAGGAACGACATTCCGAACGGGTTGTAAGGTTGTAGCTTAGCATTTTGTAACAATTTTGACGATTCATAAGTACTGTACTTAATGGTTTACATGTATAAAAAATATTCTAATTCTGATTCATCAATACTATAATATAATTATGTAAGTATATTTGTATGTATTACTTACGCAGTAGTTATTATGAGTCAACGTCTTTAAATATAAATAAATGGACTCATACTAAGATAGTTAAGTAGTTAACGTGATTTTTAATAAATAAAACCTTATTTACTAATTAAGACCTAAAACTGCAATGTAAATTAAAATTCGATACGCTTCAGAGCACCCATCACTCGCACGAGTCGGATATCGCGCAGAGCGATGTGTTGTGATCGCGTGGGTTGCGATACACTGCGCGTTCAATAATAAAAACATTTGTAACCAATGACTTTAGACAAATGATTTCTATAATTTTATTATATACCTAGACATATTGGGCATAGAGGTGTGAAATCTATAAATAATGAAACGTCTATTGGGCTTCCCAACATCCGTCTCGCGTTGTAAAAACTCCCGTTACTAAAAGCCGCGCCCGCGCATAAATTTATAATAATTCGTAATTACCTAGCTAATACAGTTATTTTTTCCTGGTTATGTTTCAAGTGAACACAGGACTATCAATTGCAAATACATACGTCACAAAATTGCAAACCAAAATCAGCTTATGTTCAATTTTATCGTCGCAATTAAATATACTTAGGACCTAGTCTAAATAGGAGGAAATAGTTTAAAATGTATGCCCCAACCAAAGCATGCCACCCACAGACTCAGAGATTATTGCGCCTGGTTTGTTCAAAGTGTAATTTAGTAGGTACCTAATAGTAGGTAGGTATATTCTTACCAGCACATGGTTCCTGATGTCATCGTACACGATCAGCTGTGCCAGGGTCTCCAGGCCGTGCCGGAGCCCGAAGAACGAGCCCGCCTTGATGGTGGCGTTGACTTTGTCGCTCGACGACGCTGACACCTTGATCGTGTAGCTCTCGTCAAAGTCCAGGGAGAATTCTAAGAGAAATATACATTCTCAATATTATAGGGCACATGTATTTTACCTTTGATCGGGGCTGGCGCACCCCGCACTAGTTGCGAAGGTACAAATACATCGGAGGGCGCACCTTAGCTGGCTTTGAGAAGGTATTTAAGTAATGGGGCCGCGTACAGCCAACATGTGTACTAAATAAATAAAAATATAAATAAATATCCCAAGACGAACACACCAACTATACGGTCCCACACTAAGCAACGCTTGTATTATAGGTACCGTACAATGGACTGAGGGCGAATACAGTAATGTAATTCTTATATAGATATTAAACATCCATGCCTCGGGTACAAACATTCGTGCTCATCACACAAAGAGTGTTCCCTACCAGGATTCGAACCCGGGACGCTCGGCACAGAAAGCAGGGTCACTATCAACTGCGCTAATCAGGTCGTACGTATTTATTCTGCCAATCCTTCAGAGACGGGGATAAAAATCAGAGCGATTCAAAATGATAGCGATTGAGATTGATCTATTTTTGCATAGGTTCAGCATATCGGCAAATGGGCAATGTTTTTGGGCAGAGGTAGGCCTTTCGATGCTACGTCCAGGCCAAAGATAAGTCAATGGTTGTCCCACTTATTGGACTGAGTTAAGAGGCCATTCAGCTGGTACATTTCCACGCGGCAGGAAATATCTATAATTATATTAGTCTCGGTATAGTTACGGCTCACGTGAATGGGGGGGGGGGGGGGGCTAATTAGTTTTGGTTACCTATTGTACCATTATATTTTCTGAGTCGTCAACACTTTTGTTAGCTATTCTCGCATACGATTCACAATCAACAATATTTTTATACGGTTATTCGTTAGGTAAAACGAACGAAGATAATTTTCATGACTAATCCATTTTACATGTTTCGCAAGAAAAACATGTTATTATCTATGAACCGGTTTCCGCTAGAAAGTTAGGAGCAATAGCTGGTTCTAAATAAGCGCTGTCGATAGGATATTACAAAATAAAACCTATAATTTCTTACAGAGCGTATTTTTTTTTTGTTTTTTTTTTTATTCACGTAGACCATTATTGTACAGTACTTATGAATCGTCAAGTTACAACAATATTATGCTACTGCTTTACCACCCGTTCGGAATGCCGTTCCTATGGAGAAGAACGGGCAAGAAACTCCATGGTTGCTCTTTTTTTAGAATAGATCTTTTACATTTTTGAGCAATATAGTTGTGGGACCTAACTATATCATAAGCAGTGAGGTATAGTTTCTCAACACTGTTGGTTTGCGCATCACAATAAATATACTTACCAAAGTAGATACATACCTACTCACTAAATTAAGTCTTAATAATACCTAAGTTTGCAGAAAGATCAAGTTCAAATAAAAAAGAAGACGATCGCACATTAAAATGTTAATGAAATTTGGGGAAATATACCAACGTATTACCTTTTAAAAAAGTGGTGGAACAAGCTGTTTTTTATGGCGTTAGTAGTTTAGTCTTAAGGTTAAGGTTATTAGTATTTTCAAAGAAACCCTGTGAAAAAGAATTTTAAATTATCAACAAAAGTAAAGTTTATATAAGTATTTATTACTTACCTCTTAGATCTGGACTTTCATTAACAAGATACACGTTCAGAGCTTTCCCCGTATCCTTGGGCGACAGGCCCTTCGGCACCGTCTGTGATACCAAGTCTTTGAACCTCTGGAAGATCAAAGAGATAACTTATAACAACACTCATACGCTAAATATCCACAGACTTCTGTCAGCAAACACTAAACCACCAAGAGACTTCTCTTCTGCAACTCGTTGTCTCGGCAGTGTACAGACTGAGTGTCTAGTGTCAAGTGTCGTCGTGTAAAGCAGAGACAGACTCATGATTAATACCTAAAGGTATGCTTGTGCTAAAAGCATTCAAATTTAGACTTTTCATTTAGTACATATATTTATTTGAATTGTAGCTGCACTGGTGACTTGTATTCGATCCCGAGGAAGTTAAGGTATATCCACACAGTGTATTTCGAGATATACCTACTCATTTAGATATATATATTTTGGCTATTCCGCAAAATCCACATCCATTTCCCGAAATAAAAAGTTGTATTTACGTTGACCTGGGTACGTGCCAATCACTATGCAGCAATTAATTAAAACAATTTCTTGTATTTAAAATCAGTTGGGGTGTAAAATAACGCAAAACTTCATTTGCGTTGTTTAAATTACACGTTGTAGGTATAAATAGTAGTCTTGGTGACTCAACCTATAGCAAATAATACGCCATTATTACTCACATGTCCAGCTTCAGACAAGAGATCGTTGGCCCGGCCTTCCTTGGCGGGTTGGACTTCGATGTTGTTTATGTTTATTTTGGACAAGAAGTTGCCCAGATCCGCGTCGCCAGTTGGCCTTGGCCATAAAAGGCCTGCAACAATAATTGCTATTAGACAATTCTTCTACATCGAGAAATTATGTAGGTAGGTATATTATTTTAACCTCGGTCTAAATGTACTTATTTCAAGGACTGGATTAGGAGTAAAGTTTTCAGCGTAGATTAGAACAATCCGTTATTTTTATTGGATGTAAGTAGATACAGTTTAAAAAACATTCGATTTGATTCGATAATGAAAATAAAATCAGTCCAATACAAATATTTAACAAAATTGGAATACCTATAAACATATCTTTCGAGGAGGTCCAATTAATTTTATGTAGTCCCAATTATGAAAGTTCCAAACGAAATTCTGAATTTTATGATGGGTCTAACTAAAAGATCCAATCAGGTTCAACCTGTTTGGATCTTTCAAACAAAATGTATTTTAGGATCATGAAAATGCAAATTCCTATAATATTGGCGACTTGTAAGGCATCGGCAATAAAATGTATACATCTCGTGCCCCGTTGCACATTAACATAATCCGAACGAGTTCTGAGGGGTCAAGAACCCAAAGAACCCGATACACAACAAGTCGCGATCCAAATACTATTATGGAAGGTTGAGAAGTCCGAGTTATCACAAAACTTATAGGTACCTATACAAAATCTAAACCCAAAAATACCTTCCAATACGAAGCGAAAAAAAACCCTTAAGTAATGCGCTATAAGGGTGACGATTCAGAGAGAGTTAAAATCAAGGTAGATAAGTTTTTTTTTTCTTTAGAAAATGGCCTCACCCACCATTGGGTAGATATTTTGCCAACGTAAAGTGGAATGTTTCTTAAATATCAAAAATGCGAATTTTCTGCAGCCCTAACCAGTAGACTAGGCATCATAAACCCTCATTGATGAGCATACATATATACTTTACTGAAAAATTACCGGACTTCTTGGTAGATTAGTATTTGTGTCTGGAGATGCGAGACAGATGGAAGGGAATGGAAAGACCATTGCTCCGACGTTAGGACTATATTCAATTTGGTTTAGGTACATTTCGATTCGTCAAAACGATTGCAAAAAATACTTGAGAGTGGCGTGATGACTGTGGGTGGTGACGCATTGTTAACATTTGAGAACCACCTCGTTTGTGTCACTCACGGCTCGAGATGAAGATAATATCGATTGGCACCACCATTGCAGAATGGAAATTAGGATGTTGAACCGAGAACGAATCGATAAACATGTACATTTTAAAGATTTGATCCGCAAATGCAAATGCTTCTTTCAATTATTATAGTGTACCGTGGGGGATAATGACGCAAAGCGAAACAAAAGCACAACAAAAACAAAGGAATACCAAATATTTTTTCTTTTGATATTTGTATTATTGAATAACAACAAAGTGCCGAACCAAAGAGCGAACTTGACCACTCTTGAGATGCCATTTTCGGAAACCTCATGGTCATCCCAAATTTTATGAGAAAATTTGTAATATTATGTATATTACGTAGTTATAAAGTCGATGTGGCAAAATAAAATGGAGTATTGAACGACGTTTTATGATTTAGCTCAAATAATACGACATGTTGAAAGATAAAAATCTTTAAGATAAGATAAGAGCTCTCAATGAACCGGAAAAGTACTTTATCTTAGCCCCAAATACCCTGTAGGTAGCTCCAATACTCACCGTAATCATTGCAGAACATCTTGCAGGCCTCGAGGCTGAGGACGGGATCATTGCTTTTGGGGTCGTTGAGTGTTTTCACGCACTTGCCATCCTCGCAGGCCCACCTCCATGGGGTCTGCTCTTCGGCGGTGGTCACGCTTTAACAAAACCATAATAGTTCACAATACGATTACACGGCAATTATTTGTGAAGATTAAAGGATTTGCGATTTAATGCGATTCAAGGCTTATAATATGAGTCTTAAAAACAGCCCTTATGTAAGGCTTACATTCATAGTCAAACTCCTTGCGTAACCAATCGGGTATCGATTGCAAACCTTTTGCGTTCAATATACCGAACCAATGTAGGTCTAGGTACCTACTGATAAAGTTGACTTTACAAATACTACCTTGATTAAAGCATTTTTTGGCCTTTTTTCTATTTAGTCTAGGCTCAATACAATTCTGCCAGTGTCAACGTCGTAAGATAAGACCCGCAGGACATTGAAAGATCAAAATGAGATACTAAAGATGCTAAATAAATGCTCGTCAAAAATATCTACTATACAGGTTGATTCAGAAAGGGTATACTAATAACCCTTAAACCTGCGATTCTTTGGAGTTTATAATCATTACTTGAAGTCAGAATTTCGATATTACGTCGACTTAAAAAATTTCTTTCCAACAAAATGACATTGCGATATCTCTTGCGAATATTTTTTTTTCAATCTGACTTATCGAAAATATGACTTAAGGGGGAAGCTCAGGGTCAGGGCGCGAAATTCAAAATGTCAATGGTTTTTATTTTTTTACGAAAAATTACTGCTTAAAAAAATACCTAAAGCGATAGAACACCATAAAGTTAGTAAAAGTAGCGGTTTTTACAAACCTTATGGTATTGTATCGGATTAGGTACTTTTTAAAGCAAACTTAATACATTGAAACATCCAATGCAGAATGCTAACATCGCAAAACACTAAATTACATCGTGAAGATGTCCAAACTTTTCGTAAAAAAATAAAAACCATTGGCATTTTTAATTTCGCGCCCTGACCCTGAGCTTCCACCTTAAATATTAAAACTTTACTGTAGGAATTCGTGGGCCCTGCTCCCACACAAACAGCAAGTGGGTAACTACTTCGATCCCGGGACACCATCGCAGAGGATGCCACTGCTTATTTTAAATTAGTTTATTAATTTCCATTGAATAGTGTGTGCTGCTGCAGGATAGGCATACCAAAGTAGATGTTCAAACTTGGCGGTCCGAACTGGACTAGTCGATAATAAAAACTAACTGACATAAATGACCATACTAGCTGGCGGAGCGTGTCGTGCTAAGTATCTTGGATTTCACACACCCGGTGGTTGAAAAAAGGTTGAAAAAAGTTATATTAAAAAAAAACTTTTTGACACAACTAGGTACGGGGTTACCATTATTATCTTTTTAACGGCCGTGAAAACGGAGGATGTCATCTATTCGACGCATACCTAAATATAATTCACTATGCATATAAAAACATGCTTTTTTTCATATTTTTCACACGCAGGCTAAGGTATAAAATATTACGTAACAATTCCTCACTTGTACATTACATATAAGAAATAGAAAACAATGTGTGTTTTATATTAAATTGTTTCAGTTTGTTTGCTGTATATTTTATATTAGCGCAGAAGTCGCTTAGTTGGTCGAACGCTCGTGCATCTGGGTTTACCTTTTAAAGGACAATGCCCATGTAAGTAATCCCAGAGGCACGAGAGCGTCCGACCAACTAATCGAATTCTGCGCTAATAGACCCTGTATACACGGTTTCTTAATATGGTGTCGCCCCCCACCTGTGGCGGTAAGTAACTAGGTATAGGTAACAAAAGGCGCCTTTGTGCGAGTCCTTTTCTTTTCTCTTTTTAAGACAACACGCGTAAGTTATTGTTGTAAAAATAAACGTTCTTTCCCGCGACTATGATTGCTGTAAAGCAGCCGAAACGTCGGGAACGTAATAAACATAAAAGAAACGTGATCAGCGCGATTTCAATGTGTAGTTGTTTCTTGTAATATTTTTATAGAAGTAAATTAAAAAAAAAACCTAACCTAACACGCATAGCTCTAGTCGTAGGTAATCGGTAGGTAGCTTAAAACTTTCTAGTCTGAACCAAATGTCTGTGTGTGAGCAAAACAACAATTTCAAATGTGGTACGTTTTCCAAGTTTAGCACGCAACACTGAATAAATTGTAACACAGACTTTTAGTTGCATAATTTTATTTATTACCAAAGTAATAAATCGCGAATAGCTATAATAAATGAATATTAGCCATTTTCATCATAAATGGTTGGTGCACACCTACAAATACATCTAGGTACGGCGAAATTGTATAACGTAAGTATTGTAGGTACAGTACAAGATGTAATTTTAATAACCTACTGTATTTTACACAATTTTTGTTACAGCTCATATATACTGAGAAATAGGGCTAAATGCCGCAAGCGCATCGATGCTGGCCGGAAACTTAGGTAGCTACAACTGCATTTGCGATTAGGGCATTTCAATTATATCAAACAAAAATTAGTTCACTGCAATTAAATAGTAAAGTATAAACGACTCACCATATCGATAATATTACTATGTAAACGGTGTATATGTAGAACCTAGGCAGCCACATTGTAATCTGAAAATAAAATAAAATGCTTTCAGTAGGAACCCCTATTGACTATGTCTCAACTATGTCGGTAAAACAGTTGCGACAGGGAGTTTGTCGGTAAGTTGTACAAGTGTTTGTAAATATGATTTTGTTTTTAGGTAGTATACTTTGGCTAGCTAAATGATTTTGTGACAGGCGAAAATGACGAGAATTCCATCAACTGATAAGGATAATAGAAAATTGACATTAACGAATCGCGTATCGTAATTAAAAGTTCAATATCCAATCAATTTGGTGCGCTCGTTAAGATCCAATATTTTACCGATAATCCTTAGAAACGTTTGTTAAATTAAGTGTGATGGCCGTTAATAATTATGATCGGGCTGCGTATGAAAAATAGAGCACACTTATACAAATCATTAATAATAATTAAAATATACAAATAATTGTTCGTTGCTGTCATGACTACTGTATGTGTATCTTATAGGAAAACGAGATTGGCATACAGTCAGGGCTTTCCAGATTATTGATATGAAGTAAACTGATGTTCATAATAAATATAATTTTAAGTCTTGTGCATATTTTCCTTTCGTGTATATAAACCAGGGATTCCCAAACTAATTTGTGCAAGAGACCCCTTTTCAGAAATGAACTGATGCCACAGACCCCTATAGCCAAATCACTTTAAAAATCCTATCTCTAGTTTATTTTCCTATTGATACAAATTAATAATTTCATCTTGTACGAACTTGTGCACGCTTATCGACTAGTTGAGTTTTTTAAAAGTGCAACAATAATACTTCCTACTAAAATACTAATAATTCTTATAACCAGTTGGTACACGTAACACAAATACAGTATAACTCTATATTATGTATTATCTATGGTATAACGATAGAACCCAGAGTGACAACCATATTATTCATAAGTCATAAACTAAACATGTCATCTCTTTTTCTATAATATCCAACAACACGCACTTGGCCAGTTTTTGAAAATGTAGAAGTTCAATACCCATGAAGGTGGTATACCTACTATATAAAAACGAAATAAATGCGCGTCACCAAAGAATGGCTGGATAGATTTGACATATTTAAAAACGGTACGGGCTTGCTTCTCAGAGAAAAATCAAACACTTTATACACACATATTTTATACAAAAAAGAGGATTTGTAGTACTTGTTGACCTCTTAAAATATTTTGCTTTTATTTTTACACTTCGTAACGAAAACTTGATTTATAATATGATTCCGGACACTCCAGAGTTGGCATTTTCTGGTGGTCTCTTCATGAACTATACGGATTTTCAGATTGATTTTAGCATAAAATCATAATAGAAGTCTATCGCTACGTAATCTTGAAAAAAAATCTAAATTAGACCTAAAACTGCAATGTAAATTGAAACTCGATACGCTCGAGTGCGCTCGCCACTCGCACGAAGCGTTGTGTTGCGATTATGATCTCGTGGATTACGATACATTGCGTGCTCAAAAGTTACAACATTTATACCCATAACTTTCGACAAAAATGATTTCTATAACTTCATTATAGGCATTAAATATACTTTTACTCAAAGTTTTCGTTACATGCCCCTTACACACGGTATAAACCCACTCTCATATAATTCTTCGTGGCGGAAACGCACTCCCAAAATATTATCCACGACTGTAGTACATTCTACATGTATACCTTTCTACGATAACTATGCAACGCACAAACGTGTTTATAAAAACTCGTAACATCCGTCCGCGAAAACCTGTACAAACATAGCTAGTACTCAAGTTAAATATTCTTCGCCAAAAATGTCGTTTAGCGAACTGCATGCAAAGATAGTTTAAATATAGCTGATTGGAGACAATGAAACACGACCTTACACCGTATCGTGAGTTAAACTCGCGAGCAAAAGTAAAAGTCTAATAACTGGGGCGTCTAATATTATTTATTGGCACGGTAAAAACACTGCCTACCTCTCTATTCGTTGTATGTACCTACCAACGTAGGTAATTAAAATATTTTTTTTTTTCGGATTTTATAGTGTTTTATTTTATGTTTATACGTTCCTGACGTTTTGACTTGACCAAAACCAAGCGCACCATTGCAAAACCTCAAGACGCTGTGAGCACTTTCTGCGTCGATCGGACCGCAAGCAACAACTAAATATGAGGGTACCCCGGTTCAAACTATGACACTAGGACGTCAAAGACCTCAATCCTCCCGTGACCATGGTTGCTGTAAAGCAGCCGAAACGTCGAGAACGTAAAAACATAAATTAAGCGCGAAAAAAACGGAAAAATAGTTTTATTTCAATGTGTAGTATTCGCGTAAATATAAGAAATCGACAGAGATAAATATAGTATTTTACGTAGTATATTATTTTACTATAATATAAACATATAGGTATAGTACAAAACTATATAATATAGTACGGGTGGCAACCCTAAATCCTAACATATTGGTACCAACCACTTAATAATTAATCCGCAATTTACTACTTATTAGAACGTTAGTACCTACTTGAATTGATAAGGTAGGTAACGCTAAATAGGAAATCGTTGGCAGTAACATCCTGTTAAACGATGACTATAATGGTATCTCCTCAGCGCGATCTCGGTGGGTCATGATAATGATGTCCTATTGGAATGAGCGCAGAATAGGGATCACTTTTGGACTGTGAGAGGTATAGGTAGATAAAGAATAAACGGCTTAGTAATCACCATCTACCTATTTTATTTAAACCCGTGTAAGGAGGCCAAATTATTCTATTAATACTTATACCTATAAATAAAAAAAACAATGGTGTTAAAATAAATTCTTTGGTAAGCGCAACACTGGAGAGCGGCTGAACCGAGTCTGCATTTTTTTTAAATTATTTAAGGATTTATTACGTTACCGGAATAAGATTTGGAAAAGTTGGGTTTGGGTAAACCACTTTGAAAAAGTTGTCCGGAAATTTTGAACATTGGGTTAGCTTGTCTATAATACTCGTGAGTGTCTTTCTAATAACTTACCTTAGGTACTTCTATCTAAAAGCTTTCTAATTCAAAATTTTGCAACGAACTTCTGCAAGTTAAAGTTTAGTTTTTTTAAATCTAAATTTAGATGAAAATCAATATATTCAAGTATGTATATAGATACCAAGATGCATGTATTAAATAATTATTCGTAAGTAAGTCTAATACTTGTTTTAATCATAAATCACAAAATTTAAAACAAATAATGATTTTTAATTATTAGTAAAAAGGTACCGATGTACTTAACAGATTTTTTATGTGATCTACCGATGGAACACTTCAAATATTTTCGGTAAACTAATTATTGTTACACCTTATACATTTAGCTGTTTGAAAGTTAAATTTGTAAGTAATTTAACACAAAAATTACCTACCTTTAACTGTAATAGAATTATTATTGTTCGCAGCTTCTTAGTTCGTGATATAAATACACAATTCGAAAAGGTGTAGGTATGTAGTACGCACCTCGAATCAGCAAACGTCCACACAGAAAGTACTCCGTGGTCCACACTGCGCTGCGAAGGCCGGAACATTGACATGTGGACAAAACGTTTTCCCGTCCAATAATATAAGCGCGCGAGAACAAAACTTGTTTTTATTATTGCAATCTGCAACCTTAACCTGTCCACAACATAGGTATTTATTTTAACACAAATACCTATGGCTAAATTTATCGTAAATAATGGTGTCCGTTTCGGAATATTTTATTGATGATACCAGCAGAGCATCTTTATGCGCGTTAATTAATTAGGTACCGTTTTTTTTTCTCTCTCTAATGGCCTTTTTCCATTGAGTCAGGCTACGATTAGGTACCTTAACGGGCAGGGAAAATGGATCGTAGGTGCATTGACCCGTCATATATTAACTCCCATGCAAATATCCATTTAAATCCGCCGAATGGATTTAAGATAGGTACCTACCTAAGTAAGCAGATAAAGGTTTTTGGATACGCTGATGCAATTGAAACCATTCGCTTCCCGGGATAATTATGAAGTATGTTGACCCGGACATGTTGTCGTATGGTTTCTTTTCTTTTTCTATAGCTCTTTCTACCGCAAAACTAGGCTGTTTCCAAGCGCCTTTACTTATGTCTCTCACCTACTAGCCTACTTTACAAGTTGTATAAGCACTAAGTATAAGCATTACTTATCTAGATCTATAGGTACTCAAATTCAAGCATCATGCTAATGATTCATGTGTAAATCCGTAAATTACGGTTGATGATACATAACTGTAGGTAAGGTACCTACATACCTATATTATTGTAAGGTGAGTATGTATATCTTAATCTATAAGCATTTTATATATTATTTAGTGATATATTGGTTATGAAAGGTGCTTTTGCAAAATTTATTGCAAAAATACAGGCATATTATCTTCGATGCCAAACAAAGAAAAAAAACTTTGACAAACAGCTTGCTGTCAATTAATTCCCGACAAATTTTGACAGACGCGAGCTAGCTGATAGAGATTGTAAATAAATGAAAATGAAGCAAAAATAATATAGTGATTACAATATATACTCACTTTTAAGATTATTTATACACAAGTATATAACTCGTAGTGCACTATGGATCCTGCTTTGCTTCGTGAACGGGAGGCGTTTAAGAAGAAGGCGCTAGCAACGCCAACGTAAGTAACATGCTAGTTACAATTAAATGCTCTTCAGCCACTTGCCCCACACATACTAGCATGTCCCTCCCTCACTCGCTGCACGTACGGGGCATACACACAATGGTTACCTTATCTCGCTCCCACACACCAATTCTTCATCGAAATGTGATTATTATCATTTACTATCATGAATACATGAAAAGAAGTAATAAAAAACATACGGCACCATTACATTATACCTCGACATATTGAATAGGTACGATTTTCGTTGTAAAATATTTTATATATCTTGAATCTTATGTAGGTAGTTTCTGTATAACTTCTTTTTCTTTTCAAATTTTTATTTTTAAATAATTTTCTATTCTAGTGTTGAGAAGAAAAAGAAAGATGAATCGCAAAAAGATGATAGCAAGAAAAAGTCCAAGTCATCAAGTTCGGTCAGCACTGGACCAAAACTTGATGCTAACAAGTAAGTCAAAAGGGTTTGAGATGTATCACAGGTCACTTCTTAAGCCGTCAAAGTATACCAGTTGATCCATCCATTAATGGATAAACAAGTCAAAGTCAAATCATTTATTTCGTATAGGCCTACGGGGGCACTTACAAATTGTCATTACATTTTTTTTTTCTTAAGTCTACAACCGGATCGGAACGCGAAACATCAGAAGTGTCCATGATATAAGTAGAGTAATTACAGGTAATAAGAAGTCTTTCTAAACATGGTATTCATCACACTTTTTACAGTGTTGCTACAGACATGTTTATTGCAATATGGTCAAAACACTAGACTGTAGATGAACAAAAAATAACCACTAATAACATACTTATTATTTCACTCGGTCCATTAATAAATATTATTTAAAATAAATCCACCCTTTATTCTATTTACAATGTAATGTATTCCCAATTACAAAATCCACAGTATTGAGATGACCAATCGAAAATATTTATTTGCAGCTATAAAACAATGTCAGGCAGCTCATCATACCGCTTTGGTGTCCTGGCTAGAATAGTGAGACATATGAGAGCACGGCACCAAGAGGGGGATGACCACCCACTCACAATAGAAGAGGTGCTGGATGAAACCAACCAGCTAGATGTTGGCAATAAAGTTAAACAGGTTTGTCTTATTTATATATATATAGTATGTTGTCGACTATGAAGCTTTTTTCATTTATATTTTGAGTTTTGTAATTACCAAATATGAAGTAATACCTATTTTAAGCATAATAAATTTGTTTTTTACAGTGGTTACAAACAGAGGCACTGCAAAATAATCCAAAAATAGAATGCACTATAGATGGAAAATATAATTTTAAGCCAGTATATAAAATCAAGGATAAGAAATCATTATTGAGGTTTGTGTATTAAATAATATTGAATTTATTAGCCTTTGTACTATCTTAAATTTAACATACCTGCATTTATTTTTATTTTGATGCTATGTTTATGAATAGCTTGTAATAATCTATTAACATTTTAAAATTACAGATTATTAAAACAACATGATTTGAAAGGTCTAGGAGGCATACTGTTAGAAGATGTACAGGAGTCACTGCCTCACTGCGACAGGGCACTAAAAAGTTTAGCCCAAGAGATTCTGTATATTGCCAGGCCCACAGATAAGAAAAAAATATTGTTTTACAATGACAAAACTGCTACCTTGGATGTAAGTATCTACTCAAAAGGTTGTAACAACCTTTGCAAGATTATAATCTTTACAAGGTTTCATAGATTACTGGATTGTATAAATCCAACCATACATTACCAGTAAAGTGATATGGTCCCTAGGGGTGCTGTTTTGAAATAAAAAAAATCTACATTTGTATTTTCAGGTTGATGATGAATTCGTAAAGTTATGGCGTGCCACAGCAGTAGACGCTATGGATGACGCAAAAATTGAGGAGTATCTAGAAAAACAAGGCATCAAGTCCATGCAAGACCATGGACTCAAGAAACCAATAGCTCCGAAACGCAAGAAGGCTGCACAAAAGAGGCGGCAGTTCAAGAAGCCGAGGGACAATGAGCATTTGGCCGATGTACTTGAAACGTACGAGGACAATACGTTGACCCAAAAGGGTGTTTCTATAAAATAAAAAATCTTTACCATCCATTGACTTCTTATATTTACGCGAATACTACACATTGAAATAAATCTAATTTTACGGGTTTTATTGCAGCAGCCGAATCGTCGGGAACGTAAAGAACATAAAATAAACGCGATAAAATTCGTAAAATTAGTTTTAATTTAATCTTTACCATCTGTGTGGTTTTTTTTATTGTCGTATAATACTTCTAATAATAGAACTAGGAACACATTAGAATAATGGAATCAATTTATTGTTCAAGTGTAGAGATAATACATTTTTTTATTACTAGACACTGGCAAAATACCCGTGGTTTATAACGATGGCAAATACAAAAAAAAAGTTTGGCTAGTGATGCCAACTTAGCACTTTCCGCACTTTTAGCAGGTTTACGGTGGCGCGATCTTTTGGTAAATTATTTTACTCTTTAGCGCGATCTAACATAGATAATATATTTGTTTCACTTTATGCTGTAAGCGCTTAAAAAAATATAGCTCTTAAAGCACGCTAAGCGCCTATTCTAGAGCTTATTTTAGCTAAGTAACCTAAAAGGATCTTAGGGACCATCCACTGATAACATAACATCACAGAGCATTATAATATACTTTTACTCAACAAGAGAACCAGGAAACTGGAGATTGGCCATCAAACAAAATAGATGTTATTTCTTCATGAGTATTTTGATTTGATAGACTATGTAACAATAAAATGTAATTTGTCTTAATATATAATCAAAATACTCATAAAGAAATAACTTATATTTATATATTGCCTTTTTAAATAGCTTAGCGCTTTTTATTGTTCGAAAAACATGCCTATCTAGCGTCAACTTAGCGCGCTTTCCAGTGTTGCCAGATTGGGTTTTTTCGCAATTCTGGGTAAACATTTTGGAGAAATGATATTCTTGGAGAAAAATTCGAAGAAACAAAAACCCATGCAGTGAGTATGCGTAAAGTAAAAAAAAAAGGTCATTCTGCTGTTTCAGTTTGGAAATTAGAACAGTATTTCAAGGAAAAAATAAGAAAAAGGCTAAGCTATATTATTAACTTTTTGCCTTTGGGTAAAACTCAAGCAAATTGTATCATTTTGGAGAAAAATAATTTCAAATTTGGGTATAAATAGAAAATGACATCTGGCAACACTGGCTCTTTCATTAAAAAGTGTTGCCAGATTGGGTATTTTTTTCGCAATTCTGGGTAAAAATTTTGGCTCTGGAGAAATTTTGGAGAAATGAATTACTTGGAGAAAAATTAGGAGAAAAAATAAGAAAAAGGCAAAAAGCTAAGCCGATATTATTAACTTTGTGCCTTTGGGAAAAACTCAAGCAAAGTGTATCATTTTGGAGAAAAATAATTTCAAATTTGAGTATAAATAGAAAGTCACATCTGGCAACACTGGTTGGCAGCACTGTAGCTAGCTAGCTGAATGCTTGTATGTTATCGGTATTTTTATTTTATTTACTAAAATATCAATATTGGTCATAATAAGTCATCAAAACCTGTGCAGTTATCAATAAAATCCTGAATAATGGCACAAGCTAAACTATCGCTATCATGGGATGCGCATCAGAAGAATATTTGCAATGGCCTAAGTTCGCTCCAGCAGGTTTGTTGTGATGCTAATATCAATCGTTTATGTTCTGATGATATTTATTGAATTTAAAACTGTGTTCAGCGTGGAGAATTCGTGGACATGACGCTCGCTGCCGACGGACATCTCGTCAAAGTGCACCAAATGGTGCTGGCTCTGGTTAGTCCCTATATCAAAGACTTAATCTCATCAGCGCCGTGCCCTCACCCAGTTATATTTCTCAATGTAAGTAAAAACGTCTCCATAATAAACATGAATTAATTAATTATAGTATGCTCAAAAATAGTACTTTTGTAATTTCACTATAGATATATACAGCAGAATCCAGTTAGAGCTATGGTAGTGAAGTTAATTGTTGGACTTTTGTTCTAGATAGATAAGTGAACAGGTATGTATGTTATAAATAATGATGTAGTAGGTAGTAATATGTCTCTTGCTGACAGCTGAAGAAGTTAGTAGCTACAGTTCAAAACAAATTCTAAAAATATAGAAATCTATAGGTACTTAGTACAAGTTATGTTTGCTGGAAAACAATTCCTAAAATATTCAGAAACAAAATTTGGGTCCTTATACCTTAGGTGCAGATGCGATGGTGGAGGTGTAACATTTTAACCAAGCAGCTGGATGAGTAGCGCCTTGCAATGCCCCTATGTACACCAAATGGTTTAAGTAGTTTTCTGACAACTTTTTGGCAAGAGCCAGATGTGTATTTTCAATAATTTTCTTTTTTTTGCAGAACATTTCATATACAACTCTTTGTGAAATATTGGAGTATATCTACACTGGTGAAGTTCTCGTGCCTAAGGAAAGCCTCGGTGAACTGATTGCTGCAGGCAAAGCACTACATATAAAGGGACTGAAGGATATGGTATTTTAAATTAATTGAACCTGTTGAAGCCTAATCTGCCCATTTTAGAATTTAATTCCACAGCTTAGCAAGCAGTAGCTATATATTCATCTTTACAGAAACACTACTGGACAGATTTTTATAAAACTTGCTCACTCAGTTAAATGTACATGATTGGGATGTAATTAGGAAAGCTTCCATTGGATAGTCAATACTTTTAAGTCATCATACAAAGGCTTGGGCACTGCTACATAAATAAATAATTATAATTTATTTCAGTATGCCCAAGATCATTTAAAACCAAAACAGGAGGATCATGTAGTCACGGTAAAACCCAGTCAGTCTATTTTGGTGGACAAATTAAAAGAGTATAAAGAGAAGAAGAAAAGTAAGAAAGAATACCAGCCACCTGTCCTGCCGACCTATAAGTATGTGTTATTTAACGCAATTTAATCGTATTGACAATGTATTTTTATATATATTGAGGTACAGTCACCATCAAACAAAAGTAATCAGTGATGAAAATACATATTAATTCTCCCATTTAATATCTGTGATCCTATATAACTTGTGTGACT
Source organism: Pheosia gnoma (assembly GCA_905404115.1). Taxonomy (NCBI): domain Eukaryota; kingdom Metazoa; phylum Arthropoda; class Insecta; order Lepidoptera; family Notodontidae; genus Pheosia; species Pheosia gnoma. The sequence continues at coordinate 1,376,137 of FR989901.1, read as the reverse complement.
AGCTTCTTTCAATTGTTTTTAAAGCATGATGTATGTGTATTCTAAGTATAATATAACATTCTGCTTACATAGGATATTTGTGGATGATGTTGACAAAGAATCAGACATAGTTATGGATGAAATGGACAACTCAACAGACAACTATACTAATATTACAGACGATAATGCACTAAGTTATGATGATAAAGGCAAAAAAATGGGTAAGTTTTAATATAACTATATTACTTATTGCTTAAACTGTCTCTTTGATCTGGTACTGTCAAGTGTGCTCTAGTCGGCTACAGATGTAGATCTGTAGTGTTACTTAAAACTGACCCCACCTTGGAAATATGTTTGGTTAATGGCAAGCTCTCCTTTAACATAGAGATGTCTTTTACATTGTGTCTAAAGTAGGATATCCCTAGGATAGGGGTTCCCAAACTTATTTTGTCTACTGCCTACTTTGAGAATGAATCTTTTAGAGCCCCCATTTTTTCACCTACTCAAAAACCACTATAACTTCAAATTAAATTAATTATTGTAAGCCTCTAGATTTTTTTTCTGGGTCTCTTACCCAGCCCGGCCCTTTAGGCCTGTAGCGCCCACAAGGGGGTGTTATCGTCCACTTTGGGAAAGGCTGCTCTAGGACAACTGCACATATAAAACATGATGGTGTTTATATTATTTATCTTACATTAATTGCAGATATTTCAACTGTTCAGTTCACTGTATCAAATCACGGCGGCTTGCAGATAATTCACAACAGATTCATATATCACTTGAAGTATGTAAAGAAGAACCAGCATTGATTGTGGCGATGCGTTGACTACTCAGGCTCCTCAAAATGTCCCGCGAAACTCGTTACTAATGAGAATAATATAGTGGTGATAAGGTATGTATCTATAAGGTTTAATAATAATAATGTAAAATATTTTGAAGTGTCCATCTGTAGGCGGTAAAGGTCACATTCTCGAAAAAAATAACTACAAGCTAAGTGCGCGATGAAACAATACTTTCTCGCTTTCGCAGAAAAATCAAACAATGTATACACATATATTTTATACATAAACTTGCGCGTTATCACCTGCTCGCTAGCTCCTTAAAATATTTTACTCTATTTTTGATACACCTTATAAACCTATTAATATTTTTTAAAGATACTTTTTCCTTAATACATTGGTGTCAGACTGTTCTGTTGTAATGTGCCTGTTGTGAAGTGAATTTTCTTTTTCTTTTTGGCACAAATAAAGAGCTCTTTCTACGAGGGGGTTTAGTAAAATTTCTTGATAATTGATTTAAGTACAGTACTCCTGCTGATAATGTTTATTTTGATGAAGGTGATCATAATCAAATAAATTCGCAGCCTTTATCAGTAACATTGGATGAACTTGAAATAATATCACACCCATATTATACAATATTTACAAAGTAGGTAACACTTTTTTGTGCTTCAACATCCAAACTGTTGATCAGATATATAACAGTTTTTCTTTTTTACAGTCATACTCCCAATCAAATAATAGAATATCACTGAGTCATATAAACAAAAAAAAATGATTTTTTTTTCAGACGGTGTCATCACTCTCATCCGTTTCATGATGGCAAGATTTTGAAAAAACTACGACAAGGCATTATTTATTCAGCGTTTCAAGAAGCAGAAAACCGAGCTCAAGCTAAGAAGAATGAACAAAACCTACCAATTATACCGACAGGGAATGATTTCAATGATTCTGACACGCAATAAAAATATGAAATAATTAGATTATTCTATCAATAATAATAATTATTGTTGAAAGCCGCGAGTAACGTGAAAAAGCGCAGCACACCTCTCTACACTCCTGAGCTGCTCACGCCAGTGTTGCCCCTTATTGTCTTATATGAAGGCCTTTTTAAGGGGCCCACCTAAAGATAAAGAGCGGCAAGTCGCCACCTTCCAATCGTAGTTAGATAACAGCTGATTATGGCAGGTGTCCGCAACCCTTCCAATATCTATCCAATCCTCAATCCAGTCCCAATTATCTTTTCGTATTCCTGCAATAGTTCATCCGTCTGCTGAGGTCAATTCGCTGTTTATGCTATCATTTTCAGCAATTGACCCCAGCAGGTGGCTAACATAGAATTAACATTCTCAAAAAGGGACTCTACATGTTGGACCCATGTCCCCGCGCAAGCCTTACAAATATCCAGGTATAGCCCGTGTAGAGGGGGACATAATTATTGTTTATATAGGCACCCGTACTTTCATAACTTGTATAAAAATAAATAGTTGGACAGATGCAGCTACTCTGCAAGTAAGCCTGATACAATAAACCTAAAATGATCTTATATCCTACACGAGTAGCCTGCAGTGCGGAAGTGTCCAAAACACAGATCACGATCTAAAAGCATCTACAACTTGTTCTCTAATTGGTCTGTGGAATCTACCCTCTGTTTACATTTCGCTTCAAGCACCCGAATAATCCATACAGCAAACCTTATTGAGGACTCCACTCACGCATTAGAGCAGCGATGTGCGTGTGAGCAGCCCCGCGACATTTGAACCTTACCGCTTTCCGGGGCCGAGAGTGGATTTTTTGTCGTGCCGGTCAAGCCCATTGTCAGTACTTGATATGCCACTTTAGTTAACACTAAGCACTAAAATTATCACAATATAATGCATATACCGCAATATTGTAATTATTGCATTCTACTTTCATTTATCTGCATGGGATGCCGATGACGCCGGTGCATAGCTGTGTAGCATATTCAAATTACTCTGCTCGGTAGCATGAAGCATCTCTAGTTCGTCTGTGGCCTGCTGTCTGTTTCATATATTTTACAATGAATCCGTATTTTATTATAATTCGGTACCCAAAGTCGATTAATTATGGTAGAATAGTTGGGTCCATCCCTAGCACATGTTATCTCTTTCTATTTATGCTTAACATGGTTTTACTTGTTATTGTCAGTCTAATCTGTTTAATGTCTGTGTTGTCTCTCTTATTGGTCTGTGGTGTTGTCGTAAACTTGTGATGATTGTGTATGTATATTTACAAGAATAATTTGAATCAAACTAAATAAAATACTAACATACAATATTTGAAACAAAGAAAAGTAAATAAGTCGTGTGATGGCACAGTCACAATTCTCGTTATTATGGAACGCTCACAAAAACAACATATGCAGCGGATTAAGTGCTTTGCAACAGGTTATTTTATTTATTTCATTTCTTACCAGTTATTTCATCCATAAGACAATTGTTTTTAGCCCCCGATGTCCTTGCCTGTACGTCTACGGTATCGTAGCTTCCGAATGGATGGATTTAACAGGGCTTTTTTGTTACATAGCTGGTATTACTGAGATGGTTCTCAGTCAGGTTTGATGGAATCACTCAGTAGATCCTAAAGTAGCCTGCCTGTATCACAGCAGAGCTAGTGTAAGAATTACAGCTATACAAAGAGAAGTCCACAAACGCTTGTATATATAAAAATAAATTTCAAAAATACAATCCCTTAAAACAAATGCATAGGTAAGCTTTTTCGTTGCCTGTTCTACAGTCTTACCAAAGCGTTTATGAGATCGGGGGTTTTCCATATTTTTAACATGTTTCTGATAATGTTATTCTAGAATGGTGAATTTGTGGATATGACCCTGGCGGCAGACGGACACCTGGTGAAGGTACACCAAGTGATTATAGCTCTGGCCAGTCCCTACTTGAAAGAGTTGATATCATCGGCGCAATGTCCGCATCCAGTGATTTTTCTAAATGTAAGTTAACTCTCATATAGGTATATCCTGATCACTGTCATATTCAGTGTCATAAATTACTGAAGTAAATAAAATTTTAGCTATGATTGGGGGTTTTACACAATCATATTTCTATGCCACATAGATTTCACATTATATCATATTTTTATTTACACTATGTTACAACCTATAATAATAATACCAGCCCTTGTTGTGTCCCTCAGTTGGGCACGTGCCTGCCATCAATGCGATGGGGATAAAGTCATAGTCCTCAACACTGGCCCACTGTGGGTTGGCAGAATTCACATGCCTTTCGAGAGGTTCTCTCAGACATGCAGGTTTACTCACAATGTTTTCATTCACAGTAGCAAGTGATAATCGTTGAAAATGAGATTCACAGATGAAATCCAGAAATCCCAGAGGTACAAGATGGGATTTGAATGTGCAATCCTCGTTCCTGAGGCAAGAATTGGCCATCACTGCTTACTATCTATTATAATAGTTTTCTATATATTGTCTAAGATCAAATAAATCATCCTTGATCTATGTTGTACTATGTTGTAACTACATACTATAGTCCATACACGGTAACAATAGCGACCCAGAATTAGAGGTAGTTATACTAAGCCTTGCTGTAAAATTGTCTTGCAGAAAATATCCTATGCAACATTATCAGCGATTCTGGAGTACATCTACACTGGCGAAGTTCTGGTCTCAGTAGAAAATCTCAATGAACTATTAACAGCTGGCAAGGAGTTGCATATTATAGGACTACAAGATATGGTATGTATTATTGTGTACAATGATTATCTAAGAGGCCACCAGATTTAATTATGTACCAGCTTCTCAAAAAACAATCTCCACTAGTGTTGAGTATCAGAGCATGGAACAAGCTCAAAGAACACCCAGCTCAATTATATCAACTGCTTGCCTGATATCTCCAATAAAACATTGTTCTCATACCCAAAACAATTTACTGCTCAAAAGATCTGTTTAAAAAGAGCAACCATGGAGTTTCTCGCCTGTTCTTCTCCATAGGAACAGCATTCCAAACAGGTGATAATGTGGTAGCTTAGTATTTTGTATTTATTTTGACGATTCATAAGTACTGACTGCACTTAATCGTTTACATTAATATTCAGATTCTGATACAATAATAGTAGTTCTCCCTCCTGACCGAATTTCGGTCACGGCACGGAGACTAGCCAACAACGTATGAGATATTATAGGGTATGTCAGTAAAAGCGCCGGTGCACCCTGTCTTCCCTCAGTCTCATAGTCCAATATGCCTATTGTGCTCTTGGAGGCACAATCAAGTGATATTGATGGTTGAAAATTAGCTATCACTGCTTATTACAAATCAATATGCAAGCAACTAATATAAATCAGCAAATAAATAGGGCCTAGGCCTATAAATATGGCCGTTCTAATCGTTATTTTTCCGTACAGAAACATAACTCACTACCAACAACACCTATAGTACAGAATGACAATGAAACCGATTGCAATATGGAGAGTGTCGACGATGAAATATGTTGCTTCGAGATATCAAATATAAAGGGTGAAGTGGCTCATTCAAATCAAAATTCTGAGTAAGTTCCAATTGGTAAGGTTTACCTTATTATTATGGTGCAATGGGTCACATCGATTTAGTTATGATCAGTGTGGAATGGGTCCGGACAAGCAATGATAATCAGATGAAGAAAAAATACAGACTTAGTGTTGTGAACAACATATTGAAGAACAAAAAAACGCATTTTACTGCAATTCGTCTGTATTATTTCTTCGTGTAAGCAATGATAATATGACCTATTTCGTAGTAAGCCGCTGGATGCAAGTGGCGGAGGACCATGATTTGTGGAAATCCTTGGAGGAAGCCAAATACTGATAATCTTAAGAACATTCAAAATTTGTCGACAGTAATGGTGGAGATTTAATTTAATACATTCAGGGGTGGTCTGCATGGGCGTAGCCACCGTGGAGCAGAGTGGGTCTGCTGCCTTACTCTGACTCATGAAGTCATAAGCGAAAAATATAAGACCCTATAACTACCAATTTCAAGAAATGACGGATTCTATTGTATATTGGCTGATAAAAACACGGGCATATTGTTTTAAGGAAAGAGTAACTTTTTATTGGTGTCAGACTTTGTGACGATGAAAAGATGATGTTTCAATTCGAGTTCCCTTACTTTCCCCCACCTTGCAGCAAACCCTCGCTACGCCCATGGAGGTCTGTAATGTCACTCCGCTAAGTTATAGATAATTGTTGTAACACAAGTAACAAAATTATAAAACTATGGTGATACATAATACATACTTTTTTTTTAATGGTCTGATGGAAATCATAGAAAAATACAAGGTAGAGTCAGGCGTCATGACTTATGTATGAGTTTTATATTTAATCTCCTTACAGGGATAATAATGAAGGCATCCAAATATTACATGAAAGTGTACAGGGCTCTTATGAGGAACATATTGAAGAAGACTCAATGCCAGAAGAGAGCAAGGAAATTGGCTCAGGTACTCCAAATACAGGCTACAGTTCTAGTGAGTGATTTAACATTACTTGTCCAACGTAAATGTTCTTATTTCGCGTTCTGCATACTTACTTATGTGTTTATTCGCCGGCATGATTGCAATACCCTCGTTGCCTATTACATTGAGACCAAATTCCACCCGCTAAATGCGGCAGAACTATTCGAAATAAATGAATTGTCTTTTAAATTCCAGTGTTGAGCTCAATCCAGTACACAGTGTCGAACCAGGGCTCCCTGCAGATGATACTGAACCGATATGTGTACTACTTGAAGCACGCGAACCGCAACAACATACGCCAGTGGCGGTGCGTCGACTATCTCAACAACACCAAATGTCCTGCTCATGTGTTTACAAAGAACGATAAAGTTGTACAAAGGTAGGTTAATAATCGTGTTTATTACGTCAAACCTCGAGGTCTGCAGATGTTCACCAAGTTCCCCTTGCAACTCTTCCTCCTCCTCCATGCGTGTTATGGGTATGCTCCCTTGTATGAGGAAATTAAGTGTAAGAAGATGGATGGAATGGTTCGCTAAACGTAGCGTCGGGTCTTCTGCCAAGACCTTTTAATGTCACCAGTATACTTTTGAATAAACTGGGGAGCTTAAAAATACTAGTAAGCGACGACAAAGTGGCCTACCATCATGCCCCAAATGGGAGAAATAACAAGATGAGATAAGGAAGTTGATACCTTGTAGGGAGTGAAGACGTGACGCAGGGAGGAGCACACAGAGCAATACCGCGTGCATCGCCAGCAAGTCAGCCCGTATAACTATAAGATTTGTTGGGCCACGGATAGTTGGTGGGCTGCCCCTTGCTTCTATATAATTTATGGTTTATGATTACTAAAGGTGACATAATTTTCCAAATAACTAAAATTTCAAGAAATTTCCATTGCGTATTATCAGGTTTTATCGCGTTTATTAATGTGTGTATGTGTTTATCTCGCCCCACTTAAGGATTGGCAGATTTCTGTACAGAAAGTAGCGCAGAATATCACCGTGCAAAAAAAAAACAATGAATCCCCTTAAAAGTAGAGTATAATTTTATTCGGGTATGTTGTATTCCAGGATTTCAGCGCACATTCATCCATTTCACGATAAGAAAATATTGAAGAAAGTCCAAAATCGCTCCGTTTTCTCCGCTATAAGCGAAGCACAGAAAAAGGGCAAGACCGTTGCGAAAAGTTTACTGAAAAATAGTGCATGAATTTATTAAAATATTTTTAAGAATATAATTGTATCATTTCATGACTATCTGGACAAATAAAAGGCGAATTGACTTGGAGCGCTATATATACAAAATCTATAGACATAATTAAATATCAGATACCAGTAACAGTCAGTTTTCAAAAAAAAAATCGTATATTATCGCGAGAACGAGCGATGTGAATATCTAACATTGAACTCTGTAGTGAACCGTCTTGACGCGCGTATATTAATCTTCTATTATTAGAAAAACTGTTCCATTTTATTGTTTGTAGGTAGTTAACCGGCAGCAATCTTTACGCGAACACGTGTGGATAAAATGAAATTTATCATTCTCGCAATACTTATAAGCGTATGTGATGGATTCAGAATACTCTGTTTACTGCCTTATCCGGGGAAAAGTCATCACATGGTCTTTGAACCTTTAATTGAGGAGTTGATTACGCGTGGACATCATTTAACCGTAGTATCTTTCTTCCCTTCGAAGACTCCGCAACCGAACCGACGCGACGTCAGCTTGATGGGGCTGGCACCGTTAAATGTTGAGGTCGTAGATTTGAAGGACTTCGAACATTCCTACTTTGATTTCGGAGGATTTCTCAAACAATTCGCTTTGGTTTCTAATTTAGCGAAATCGAACCTTAATATGTGTGAGAAGCTTCTCAATGATCCAGTATTTGAAGAGTTTGTCCGAGCTGAAGGACATTACGATGTGATTCTATTGGAGCACTTTCAAAGTGACTGCATGTTGGGTCTGGTTCATAACTACGGGTTGCCGTCAGTTGGGCTCATGTCGTGCGCGATGATGCCGTGGACTCCATCGAGGGTCGGAGCGTCAGCCAACCCCGCGGTCTTCCCCAACCTCATGTCGCGAGTCACGGATCAGATGTCGTTTTTGGAGAAAATAGAAAATGCTATCTACATTTACGTTTACAACACATGGTTTGATTACGCGATAAGGGCTGATGAACAAAGGATTTTAGAGAGCAGGTTAGGTCGTAAGTTGCCGCAATTGGCTGATGTAGGCAAGAATACCAGCGTGGTGTTGGTGAATGCTCATCACACGTGGAATGGTGTGAAAGTGATGCCGCCGTCTGTGGTCGAAGTTGGCGGCATTCACCTTCATAATAAAAATTTGGAACCTTTGCCCGAGGTAAGAATGAGAATATTTTTTATCAAGCCGGATATTCATTAGGCAATATTTTTTATACACTATTTAAGGAATTCACCATCGTGTTTATGAACAACTTTACCGTAAACGCTGTTTCTGAAACATGACCATTCAAATTTAATATTTGCTGCTAGGATGTCGCTGATAATAAAGCTCTGTGAGCATCGAAATCTAGGCGTTTGACTATGATGTTTGTAGTTCCAACTACTTGCAAGAGTTAGTAGTGTGTTCCACCGTACTACTAACTCTTTCAATACATGTCAACACCTGTCAACTTTGTTAAAGAAACTAGATGTTTCGCCTTGCTCGACCACTCAGATTGAAGAGCACCGCAACATGTATCCGAAACAATGTAACTTAATCGTCGTTTATAAACTGTTTATAGAGATGATGAAGCACTATTCATCCACATAATATGTTTCCTAATGAATACCCGGCTTTACTTTACGAATACATATTATTACGAATCGTCAAAATTTTACAAATATAGTGCTAAGATTTTTGGAATGTCGTTCCTATGAAGAAAGGGAAAGAAACTCCATGGTTGCACTTTCTATCTGGATGTCATACATTTTTGTGTTGTAAGTAATTACACTGTTATGGGTATATGAGAACAATGTAGGAACAACTAGGTAGCCTTGAGGAGTCTGAGATGTCTAACCCTTCAATGATTAACTGTGTAAGTACCTACAGAACTTATTACGCAAATAAATTGACGACAATCGGCGCGTGCACAGCTGATAGTGTTCGCCATTAATTATTACAAGGCCTAATGTGCGATCAACAAATTACTGGTTATTTCTCCCTTTAGACCCTCCAACTAAACCAAAGCCTGTTGCTAGGAGTGATAGGTTTGTGACATATTGATATACGTTCGTCTAGTGAGCATTGATTATTTCATTCGTTTAGCACCTAGAAAAATGGATGAACGAAGCCGAGCACGGCACTATTCTAATCAGTTTTGGTTCGCTGATCCGTGGCACGAGTTTGCCGCCGAAACGTTTGGATGCCATATTGAAAGTTTTCGCGCGCATTAAACAACGTGTCGTTTGGAAATGGGAAAATGAAAACCTCAAAAACTTACCTAACAATGTTCTCGTGGTGAAGTGGCTACCGCAATATGACCTACTGCGTAAGTACTATACAATGTTGGAAGTAAGTAATTAGTGTGTCAAGCTAATGTGATGTTTAGTCTCTAGCTACTTAATGGCTCAATCTATTTTTACCTTCATGGTCACATTTTAATTGCCGCTAACCGTTACTTATTAGCTGTGTCCCTAAGGTACCTAATAGCATAGCAATGAACAGTAATTACTTACCTACTAAATAGCTATATGGGAACAATCTACTTTAAAAGTCATATTTAGTTTACTTACGTAGCTTTTTCAGTTGCAAGGTGTTTGAGAATCGAATGTATCCCACTATTATTATAAATGTGAAAGAAGTTGATGGATGGATGTTGGTAACTCAATCACGCCAGAACGGCTGAACGGATCTGGATGAAATTTGGCACAGAGATAGATTGTAGACTGGAATAGCACATAGGCTTTTATTTTATCACGAAAAAATGCACGGATCCTATGGGATAGCATACAGGAACCGTGCATTTGCAAAAGGACATAGAGGATAACGACATACTTTTTAATCGCGGGTAACACCGCGAGGCGCAGCTAGTGTCTAATAATTTGATTTATTTATTTGACAATGTTATTTTTATAACCTACAGTTGGCCCTGTTAAAATATTTTACCCTGTTACTGTTACACCATATGTTATAAATAGGATATCCTAGACCTAATAATACAACATAATGGAATACTCGTAAATGGTAATGAAAATAGCTCGTCACCTCAGGTCATCGGAATTGCGTAGCGTTCATAACGCACGGCGGCATGCTGAGCCTGACCGAGACTTTAGCGGCCGGGGTGCCGGCGCTGGTGGTGCCGGTGCTGGGCGACCAGCCCGGCAACGCGGCGCATGCCAGTGCCGCCGGCTTCGCTGAAGTGCTGCCGTTGGAGGATATTGAAGAGGAGAAGATGTACAGAGCACTGATGAGGGTACTGGCACCAGAGTAAGTTGATAACATTCGATACGCCATGTCCAGACCGATCGCGTGGCCTCGAGATGTATATGTCCGAGTCAGCATCGCGAGGCATGTGCCCGATCCAGCCTTGCGAGGCTGTGCCGTCTGCCTGGCCAAGTTTACTTTTATTTCCTATGATGTTTGGTTCAGTATCTTCTGTTACCTACCTTCTTAATTTCGTACCTACAACCATAGCATACAGTATGTACTGTAGGTAGTATTCAAACTCCCATACTTTATCAGTACGGGTTATCCATATTGCTATTTTATTCGCAGCAAAGCTATGGTGTTCTGGCACGGTTGGTGGTGGCCCTGCAATTTTCAAGGTCTCGGGTTCGAATCTCGGCAACTTTATGTGATGAGCACGAATGTTTGTACACGTGTCATGTCAGGGATAATTTTTAGAATTGGATCAGTAGATCCGGAGACAACCCACTAAGTACATCCAAACGTTACCTCTTTATATAATTACAGTAGGTACTTATATATTACATACTGGAATCGCCCCCCGTTCATAGTTCGATATCCACTATCGAAGCTTCGCTTATTTTGTGACCGTACACTTGGTGCGTTCATCTGGTAACTTTTTTTTATTATAACATGCTGTTGATCATTCATAGTCCATATTAAATTCGTGCGTCCCGTTACTCGCCGAGGATCAAACCTCGGTGTCATCATTGGAGACCGCTATGGATCCTGGCTTACAGGAGTAGCTGTGGTGGGAGTGTGTGGCGGGCCTAGACCCAAATTAAAACACATATTAATGAATACGTAATCTTGTCTAGAATGCGAGTACGCACCAAGGCCCTCAGCCGAGACTGGTGGGACCGGCCGCTGTCTCCGATGGATACAGCGGTCTACTACGTCGAGAGGACCGCGCGGTACCGCGGTCTCAACATGTCCTCGCACGCTCGATGGCTTAACGGACTTCAGTTAGCATTGTTCGACTCATTGGGAGTAATCCTTGTAGCTATAATAGTCGTAATCGTTGCTTGTTGGTGTTGCAAGAACGGCAATGTTAAGGTGAAGCAAAGTTAATGTAGCGAAAAACAAAGTTTAAAGTTCGAATTCACTTTCTGTGTCATGTAAATATAAAATAACAGCTCATTAATGTTAATGTTTTTGTTCTTCATTCGTTACTTCTTACTACTTACATTTTCAACGAAATAGTGGTGGCGCCACCAGCGCTGGTTGTTGATAACAAATAGTTCTAGTAAAAATAGTCATATATTTTTATCATATATACAGCAAGTCGATGTAGTGTCCAACTGAATATTATAAAATAAAAATGTTAGATTCTTACCCTTTGTATTTTATTTTTATTTTATCACGTTACCTTGTCTAGAAACTATTTGTATATACGACTAAAAATCGAGGATAAATAAAATCTGACCGGCCCTGGGTGAATAAAATACATTTTATTAAAAAAATACATTTATTGTCCCTGATTAACATTCATAAAAAAATATACAAAACATTGTACAAAAATATTTATTACGATTTCTTTATCACATAAATGAGCTCTATAAGAGTGTAACAGCTAGCTGGCTACACTCATTATTTATTAAATTCTAATTATATTTACTCAGATATGTTTTAGGTACGTTCATCAACATCTCAGCTGCTTTCTCGAATACCTTCATAGTAAGATGGAGATTATCCCAGAAATAAAAACATTATAGACTAGATAAAAAAAACATAAATAAATTCATTTAAAATTTTAGTTAAATCTAAGGAATGTAACGGAATATTGATCTAAAGTTAGTTTTAACAGAGTATTAAATCAATCTAACATTATTGTGTCTTAACACTTATAAATCCTATTATTCATGTTGAAACAACAAATTTTATATGCTACTACGTTTCGCGTGTAAAAATTATGCATTTGGATATATGTTGGATTTGTGATAACTTACTTAACGTGTAACTCGACAAATCTGTGATAGTCAAGTCGGTCGAGCTCACCTTAAAGACATGGGTCGCAGGTTCAAACCCCGAATCTCAACTCTGAATTTCTGGGTTTCATGTGCGAATCTAATTTTCAACCATGATTCACTCGCTAAACGGTAAAAAAAACATCGCGAGGACGCCTTTGTCTGAAAGACCTTTAAAGGCCTCGAAAGTCGTGTGATGTTTGCCAACCCGCACTAGGCCAATGTGGGGGACTATCCCCTAAATTGCAATAAGGTGAGGCCCTTGCCTAGAATTGAGATACTAAATGGGCTAATTATTATCTATACTACTTGAGCGAAATAGGCGTCTAATATAAAATTTTACAATGACATTCCAACAAAAGGTTTTTGCTGTTTTGAGTTCAGACTTTATATCAATGATTTTAGAGCATAAAATTCAAAATCTAGCCTTAAACAAAATAAATGCACACTTAAGTACAAATTCGTTTCAAAAGAGTAATCAAGCCAGTTGGTACTTAACGAACGTCGGCAACACAAACGCCGCTCTATGAACATCACTGTTATAATATCGTAAATTCATTGCTTTCTCGTCTTCCCGAGAGAACGTTATTTGTGGAAGATCAAACTTGATATCCTTGTCTAGAGACCCGACGACAAAGCCGATTTGGCCCGACGGGTAAGTAGGTACCGACGCGTACGCATACGCAGCGGCCGGGAACTGATTTCTACAATACCTCAACGTGCTAGAAACTAAATCTAGATCATTCCACACAGTACCAGCCTGGGAACATACGATTCCGTTCGGTTTTAAAGCGCTCTTCATAAGCGCGAAGTAATTCTCTTGGAACAAACTCACGGCGGGCCCGACCGGGTCGCTGCTATCTGTGATGATAACGTCAAACTCTTGGCTGTGGTTCTTCATGAACTCAAAGCCGTCGCCGACGTGGAGAGTCAGTTTCTCGCTTTGGAAACCCACCGCCATGAATGGGAGGAACTTTTTTGATACTTCTATTACTTTTGCGTCGATTTCCACCTGAAAATATAATTAAAATGGACAATAATAAACAAATAAATTTGCTGTGGAGTGAGGTGTTGCAAAATGAGCCATTATGAAGATAATATAAGGTTTAGGTTGAAAGTAGAAAAGTATATTTTTTTAAATCGATTTTTTTATGTGACGCAGTAAGGTGCGCGCGCTGCCCTCGAAAGTCGTACATTTCCTCTAAAGAAGTTCGTCATCCATAGGTAAACAAAATCGTAACAACGGTAGCTGTCGTATCGATTGTAAATATCAAAAGAGGAACTAGAATAACTTTTGTAGGTTGCCAACCAAAATACCATCGGCTAAATGTAGGTGCACTGCAGTGAACCTCTGCCTACACCTTTGGGGATTACAAGCGTGATGGTGTTGTATTAATATTATAGGTTTTTGCTGCTTCCTTAGTTGATAAGGTGCTTATCTTAATATGTGAACATAGTTATATTCCTTTAAATTAAACTCAGCCACTGATAAGGGGGTTACAAAGCGGTCATTGTCATCCAACAGATCATTAAAATTAATGATAAAAATATGTAATTTCCATGAATGCTTGAGGGCAGCTCTTCTATTATAAGTCCATTATTGATCTTAGAAATAGTATTTGTGACTGTTATCTTATTATTGACTAGTGTTTCCCGAGACTTTGTTGCTTTTCATTTTATTAATTATTTCAAACTGTTCAATTTCCTGCATAAAAATTATGCTATATGCTGATATTTATAACCAGGCTTTAAAAAAAATCTGTCTCATTGATATCCTGCATTGTGCAAATAAAAAAAAAAGTGACATGAAAGTTGTCTTATTATAGGTATTAATGTAGGTACACACATTCAACTAATTGATTTGACTTGACTTGCATTAGGACACTTATCTGAATATTTCATAATAAGTATACACACTCTTACAGCAAAGTTTAAAATTATGCATTTCAAATAATTACCTGTACAATTTCCTTAACTTTAGGATGTTTGGCAACATCTCTGGCGACGCCTCCATCCCCACCACCAACTATGAGTACTTTCTCTGGATTCTTGTGACAGCATAGTGGCAGGAAAGAGATCATCTCCTGAAAAACAGGATTCATAATTTTTCATAATATTTAGCTTTGCTACAATTTCACTCAAATAGCCCTCTTAATTGGGCTTTCCTATTCAAATAAGCATAACTATTTCACACCAGGCCATATAAAAATAATAGGTTTCTCATTATGATCACAACACAGTTACGTGTTCTTTGTAATGTAAGGGTTCTAAAGCACCCACTCAGCATCCCACACATTTTGAAGTGAACTGAACCCTGAGCACTCCTGAAAGTTTGGGTTCTTAACTTAATGTCTAGCTGCACTAATTTAATAAAATAATAAATAGAATACAAACCTGATAAGAAAACTCATCTTTCTCTGTACACTGTATAATACCATCCAGCACCAGAACCCTACCCAAACTGGCGGTGTCTAAGACCAGGATGTCTTGGTACTGTGACTTCTCAGAGTGTAGCACCTCCTTCACTTGGAATGAAAAAGTGCCGCCTGGCCACATCTCACATGACTCCGTGAACCAGCCATTCTTAAGTTTATCCATTATAACTATGAAACAAATATGTTAAAGTTAGCTCTCATCTTAAAATACCTCAATTTAAATACCGCGTCTTGCTTAAAATACCTTCTGGATTTTTTTTGACTTAAAAAGCAACATAACATGGGGCCACAATTTATAATAATAAAAAAATATGCTTTATTTATAGGTCTCATACTTACATATATTTTCTTTAATCATACTAGGTACATAGTATATATATTTATTACATCAGATAGCAACCTGTTTTACTAAAATGCATGATTTTTTTTATTATGAAGTCAAACTAATTAATAATTACCTGATTTTATTGTGTTGTATAACCAAGACGAACACGAAGTACAGTCCACGTATACTTGGAAGAGTAGGGCATAAAGCTGCCGGATAATTAAATAGCACTTGATAATAATTAGAACGGGCTTGCTCGACAGGTCATAAGGTGCCGATAGTATGGGCCAAAGAGAATATAACACTACGTAGTGTAGTCGTGACTGAAACAAGTCATAAATAGCCCTGTTCAACGTACTGCTTAATGGGTTGTGTGGTTATTTAGTTTTTATCACTGTACTGATAAGATTGGATGGCTATTACAATAAAAACAACTAAAACGAAACGATCTTGCTTGCCTGACACGCAGTGTCTCCAACTCTCTTTGTCAAAATTACGGTGTTGACTGGTCTCAAAATACGGTAGATGGTGGAAAATTACGGCAGACCAGTGTTTGCAGCTAAAATACCCATGCAGTGGGGATGCGTAACGTAAAAAAAAAAAAAAAAAAGGTCATTCTTCCAAACAGAAGTAGCAGAATGACCTTTTTTTTTTTTTTTTTTTTTACGTTGCGCATCCCTGCTCTTCCAACTGAAGCTACAGAATGACCTTTTTTTTTTTTTTAGTTGCGCATTCCAAACAGAAGCAGCAGAATGACCT
Source organism: Pheosia gnoma (assembly GCA_905404115.1). Classification (NCBI taxonomy): domain Eukaryota; kingdom Metazoa; phylum Arthropoda; class Insecta; order Lepidoptera; family Notodontidae; genus Pheosia; species Pheosia gnoma. The sequence goes on along the minus strand of FR989901.1, from coordinate 1,359,981 downwards.
TTTTTTTTTTTTTTTACGTTACGCATATCCCAATGCAATATTGCAGTAATATTTTGCTAAATCAAGTGTTCATTATAGAAATATGGACACGGACGAAATTACGGTAGAATGTGTCACCGTAATAACATGTCTACGGTAGGTGGTAGATCTACAAAAATTACGGTAGATCTACCGTAATTACGGCATGGTTGGAGACACTGCTGACACGCATCAACGATCATATGACATTGACTGTAGCTCAAAGAGTAAAATAGTAGCTCTAGCTAACGATCAAACCCGTAAAAATGACAGTGTTAGACATAGACCGCGGACTAAGAGCTGGCCTAAAATATACTTTAGACTGTTTATTTCTGCTGCCAGTTCTAGTTAGTGTCGTCATTTCTAAACGGAAATTAAAATCGAAGAGAAAATAAGAAATACAGAGAGAGATAGCTGATAACCTGTAAAATTGGTATTAGAGTAAACAAATATTTATTTGGCATTCGTTAAAGAGTTACCAAATAAAATAAAAAGTACAGAAGATCTATCAAAACAAAATGAATGGTTCAATGATAAGTTGCGAGAAATTTCTCCAAGCTGCAAAAGAATTTGCAGAAAAATCAATAAAATTGTGCGATGGATGGAAATTACATGAAGACCAGAACGAAATCTACAAGTCTTATCTTAAGAAAGAAACCTATATCCAATATGAGGTGAACCATGAAAGTATATTATTGAAAGCTGAGTATGTGATATCTTATAACTTGAGTTATGGTGTGCCTACATTCAGTTTCAATGTGTGGAACTCTTCAGGTGCTTTACTATCATTGGAGGACATAAGAAAAAAGTCTTTTATCAAGTAAGTAATAAATAAATACCTAGGCATACGTCAAATTTAGTTACCCCATCACAGAAAAAAAATCTGTTAAGCCCCTCTCTCCCCACCATGAGTAAGTGACAAATTGGAAGATATCTTTTCATAATTTTGTCATGGTCTGAGAGTTACTGGGCTGGCTCCCAGTCCTCTAAAAATAATTTCTATGAACTCCAGATGTGATACACATTTTAAATACATGTGTTCTTTTAGTTTATACAGTTGGTGTGATTGGCAGTATTTATTTTGCTTTCAGGATAAATGAAAAAGACTTTTATTCAGTGATCACACAGCAGGAGCACCCTATATTTCAACGGCCCTACTACACAGTGCACCCATGCCACACAGAAGCCCTGTTGTCAATGCTCAGTGACAAATCAAACAATATTATTGTGACATTTCTAGGCCTCATCACTCCATTGGTCAAAATAGATTTACAATTGCAATACGGCTTATGATTGCTAAAAAACATAGAGGGCATACATTTTAAGGGAAATGGGGCAGGGCCAAGTCAGACATTTCATTGGGGCAGTGTAGGTCTAAATATTTGAAATAGATGAACAGAATTTATAAATATAAATCTGTTATTTCTGCGTCATCATCGGAAAGCTGTCTTGTAAATTTTAAGTATTTGAGCATCTTACAAAAACCATTTGCCATAGAGCAGATAAATATTACCATCATCATGAACTCTGTAGGCTAGTTCTGTCTCAATTTTCTAATTGTATCTGAATCAATATGACTTAATGTTCTAATTCAGTACACCTACCACCCATAATGGGCAGCATAGTTATGGAAGAAATTTAAAATATGTCTCTGACCCAATGAATCTAAATTGCTTAAGAGTAAGGAAGGAGAGAGAGAGAGAGGCCACAAGATACATAATGTCTGAATGCAATGGCCATGCCAGTTAATCCACTTGATGACCACTGAACAGGCAAATATACTTTTTTGGAACTTGGTCACTTAGGAAAATTTAATATTGTAAGGAAAATGACCTATTTACATATCAACCATTAAAACTGCAAGTCAAGCCACAATCTATTTCGGTACCTGCTGATTGAAAACCACGAATCCAGTGAAAATTGGAATCAAAATAGGTGAGTTCCAACATTTACAGTTTATTATATCAAAATTAAACCTTAAAGTACAGCAGTAAGATACATTTTAGCCTGTCCTTTGATACTTAATGATTTTATGTTCTGTATTACTTTACTGCTGTTACTTTGTTTATCTTACGATACGATTATTTTGTGATCATAATATAGTAGTATCACTGTATTGTATTGTGTAAATCTAAGTAGTTATTTCTGTTCACTTTTAAATCATTACATGGGGCCCAAACGAGCGGTACTATTTAAGTTGTGACGTGCCATGGTGGTAATTGAACCCGCGACCTCTTCGTGTAGGACCTCTATGACCGCCAAGCAATTGTCGCTGCAGTTGTCATTTACATCGGTCAACAAATTTGGGGTCAGTGATCTAACTCGTCAAAGCAGACATTGCGTGCGTACTAACGTACATATCTTACTACGCATAAATTACGATAACATTCAAAGATATTAAAAACTCGAAAGGTTTAGGCGTCGTCACAGCGCCGTCAGTCATCAACTTTTTATTGATACCGTATTGAGCGGCGATAAGATAGTTTTCGCTATCAGCACACGGCCGGCTATACATCCATTGTATATGTTCCACTGTACACACGACAGTTCGCGTGTGTCCGTCTAAAATGTGCAACAAATGTGATTTACAATGAGACGGTGCGGTGTTCTTATATACAACTGTGCGGAACGACTGTGCGAGTGTGTGAGGACTTGTTTTCTGTTCCTATTCTGCTGCTGCAATGTAAGTTTAAAGAAATAAAATTCATTTGCGACGTTATGCGTTACGTGGATCGCGGATGTCATTGGACCAATGAGGAAGCTTCGTGTTTCGTAGCGGCCAATAATATTGTGGCTGCGTCTTGTACGGTCCTTATTAATGAGGGTGCAAACAAAAATTGCGAGACTCAAACCGTAATTGCAAATTAAAATCAAGTTATTCTTTCCTTTTTTGAATATTTTTTGTCACAGACGTAATTACGTCTATGTTTTAGTCAAAAATGTTCAGTGATACTGTGCTGATAGCTTATCAGTCAATTCTAAAATGTCAATTACCTAGTACATAACCTATTTACTTAGATATTTATTATTATGGCTGTTACTGATAACTGTCCCACGTGTATCTAAATAGTTTTGCTCTCGGTAGTCTTTTCCCGGTAACCCCGTATTGTTCCACTTATAAATTATTCTTCTATCCTACATCTACATATAATAAGATTACAACCTAAGTATACCTACTTAAATGTACGCATGGAATGTCTTTTTAAATTTTTGTTAGACCTTATAGATACCTATTTTACATTTGTTTGTTAAAATTCAATTTGCAATATGGTGGTTTGTGCTTCGTATATTTAAATTCCGCCTGTTTTTCCTGCCAGGGGTTGATGGGGATCGAATAAGCTGGCAATAATTCCATCTATACAAGCATGGGGCGTTTCACACCATATTTTATTTAAGGCCGTTAGCCCGTGCCCAACAGCCGTACAGGGCTTATTATACATTATTTATATGCACACCTATTTTACAACACATTTCGTTTAACCGTACCGCGGATATCGCGGCATTTATGTAGCAAATCAAGACACTCCACCGCCGCTAATGGCATTTGATAACGATCAGTATGTTTCTATATGCTTATCACTGTGATCTATTTGACGATTGGCATTGTAGATAACATGTTCTTCGTGAGCCTCACAAGGGTTATCCGATAAAATTGTTATGTATCTCGGATTTGTGACATTTCTATTATCTACGGCAAACGTTAAATTGTCCGTAGCTATACATGAAAGAAATAATGAAGTCTCAAGGTAGAGCTCTGTGAGACGTACTACTCTGCATTTTCGTTTCTGAATTTGATATTTACTTAACTCCAAACTTAATTTGTGATCAACAGATGAAATGATGAACAGATAATAAGATACAGGTATATTAACGGACAAGAAATTTAAGTTATTCTTCGTCTCGGCGACGACGTATTTGAGTAGGTAGGTATCTAATATATTTATGACAACGAACGTGTTTTTTTTAAATTAAAATAGGGTTGCTAATTTTATCGACTCGCATTAATAGTTTAGGATATTTATATTCGGTACTCCATTCATGCAATTTTTAAACGAGCGATACACCCATAATATATCCAAAGCTTTGGAAAATCAACGAACGTCGAATCGGTTCAGAGACTTCTTATGCCTTAAAAGCATTAATATAATACCAGCCCTTTTAATGTCCCACTGTTGGGCACGGCCCTCCCCTCAATGCGAGGGGAATTAGGCCATAGCATTAATAAATCCTGTCATATAGCTGAAAGCGATATAGACTTGCTGTATAACTCTGTACGGAGAGGGCCTTTATTATGGTCCCAATAATCCTGAGGCGCTAACTGGTGCCGACCAATGAAAGGGCCTCATTCCATCCAATCACATTCGTGATATTCATTGTTAATTCCTTTAAGTCGTCGTCGTCGTTTTCATCTCGATTTCCATCCATCTAAGTCATCTTCCTTCACCATGCACTCTGTTCTCCTTCAGCGCGGCAAGGATAGGTATTGTTTAAACAAAAATAAATCATAATAATAAATATCGCCAGACGAACACACCAATTATACGCTCCCACATTAAGCAACGCTTGTATTATGGGTACCGTACAATGGACTGGGGGCGAAGTCAGTATAAATTACTTATATAGATATTAAACATTCATGACCTGGGTACAAACATTCGTGCTCATCGAACAAAGTTTGTCCCTATCAGGATTCGAACCCGGGATCCTCAGCACAGAAAGCAGGGCCACTACCAACTGCGTTAATCAGGTCGTCACATGATGATTCATATATCTCAAAAACATGCCACGGACTCCAAAACCAAACTCGTATCACATTCCCGACAACCCTTATTGAATATTGCCACACGGGTTGTTATGTCGGTTCCCTCGCCAATATCAGATGCTTGCCTTCTCACAATTAGCCCACCGTTGCTGATAATGCGAGCTTGACATTGGCCAGTCTCGGCTAACAGCACCATCGCGGCAGCGAACATGGCGTCCTCATATAATCCATAGACATGCAATTTTAAAATTTATTTATTTACAACAAACATCGTATATCAAGCGTGTGGGACAGATGAAGGTATTTTTTTATTTATTTTTAATGAGCAACTAAGGTTTTCTCGTAACAATATTTTGGTCTAAACTCAAATCAAGTGGACTGGATTATTGATGTTGGAAATAACACATCAATAATCGGAATTATTGTCATTCATACTGATATACGTATACCTAATAATAAAGACTCGTAACTCACTACAAAAGATAATAAACCAGGTGACTTTAATTTCACTAACGGAACTGTAAAGATATTTCAAAGTTATCAACTGATGCCGTAAATTAAGTGTATTGAATTTAAACAATCGATAACATCTGTTATTAATCAATAATAATGTGACGCGAGCAACGTGGCGCGATGTTGCAAGATACCCTTTGATGACTCAAGCACGGCCGCAGGTTGAGGGACGGTGGGTCTGGCGGTCCAAACCCCTCGTGAAATACCTTATAGAACCCACCGTTTCATACTTAGGTACTCATTAATATCCCCCCCGAAGTAAATTCCAGGCTACTCCCTTAGACTCAAGTGTTAATTAATTAATTAATTAAGTTGATTGTGCTGATATACCCTATCCACAACTTACTTGACTCAAAACGTTGTGGATTTAACAGTACATTACGAAATAGACCCTAAGCAGAGCATTTAGAAGGTCGTAATAAAACACATGTTATCAAGAATAAAAAAAAACAATAAAGCTTTTGTATCGATTAGACACGAGTAGAAAACTTGGGGCCTTGGATTCACGCTAGCTCCGCATCATGGTTAAGTCCCACGGCGTTGGCGCCTCTATGAATCATTAAGCACATTCCATGGTAGCATACAATTGAATACCTACTCAAATGACATTTAATTGTCTCAAATTTGAAAGTAGAATTTAACTAGAAATAAATACTTTTTAGCTATTATTAGAGTTATACATGTAGCAATTTAGGTTGAAAATTAAGCTAGCTATAATTTCGGTTTTAAACGGTTTAGAAATAAGTATGAATATTATAGAGTATAAAAGATATAGAAAATTATTTATAGGTTTTGAGTGTCCCAAGTTTTTATATGTTTGATTTTTAGGTTAAAAGAAATAACATAAGCTAAAGTTTATTAGGGGACTTGTCACGAGAAGTAGTGTATTAAGATTAAATTATCCTAAAGAGGTCATCCGCCAGCATTAAGGAAATACCTGACGACCTGATTAGCTCAGTGGGTATTGGCCATGCTTTCTTGGCTGAGGGTTCCGGGTTCGAATCCTGGTAGGAACAAACCTGACAAACTTTGTGTGATGAGCACGAATGTGTAAACCTAAGTCATAGATGTTTAGTATCTGTATAAGTATTATATACTGAGTTCGCCCCAGTCCATTGTTCGGTACCCATAATACAAGCGTTGCTCAGTGTGGGCCGTATAGTTGGTGTGTTCGTCTGGCGATATTATACGGTATGCACTCAATACTGAGGGCCATCATCTATTAATCAGGCCGTATGTCGCATTTGACGCAAGTAGAAGGGTCAGGGTAGATTGAATAATGCAGAAATTGATCCCAGAATTAAAAAAAAGTATACTTGTGTAGGGTAACAAAGTATCCGCGGAATCCGAGACGCGGCAGGTGGAGGTGGACGGCGCGGACCCCGCGGACAAGCGCAAGCACAACAAGATCAAGACCTCCAAGTACACGCTGCTCATGTTCGTGCCCAAGAATCTTGCCGAGCAGTTTCGGAGGGTCGCCAACTTCTACTTTCTCATCGTCACCGTCATAGCCATCGTTATTGGTGAGTTTTAAAAATGAGCAGACCATTTGTATATTCAATAGTATCAAACCTGTTCGTCTACCTAGTCTGGGGTCTAGTTACTCGATATTTACGTATATGTATATTTGAAAATACTAAAGAAAACTTTGTGAGGAACCCTGCATGTCTGAGAGAACCCATCGATAGACGTGTGAAAACCGCTAACCCGCACTAGGCCAGCGTGGTGGACTGTGGCCTCTCCTTATTGCGAGGACATTGACAGGAGGCCCAACAGTGGGAAATTTAAAAGGGATTTTTTCTTTATTTAGTACGTTCAAAACTAAGGGTGGACTGGATCATTGACTACGGTTATATTAGAGTATTTGGTGGGGACAAAACATTCTATAACCTCATCATGATCGATGCACTTGATTTGATTTGATAATTATTTATAGAGTTTGCTTATCTCCGCTTTTGTCATCATTAGGAGTGCCGAGAGTTTTATAATATTGTTATTCCCGACAGACAGCCCGGTGTCCCCGTTCACTAGCATAGCCCCGCTTTCGTTCATGGTGTTCGTGACGGCGGTGAAGCAGGGCTACGAGGACTGGCTGCGGCATCGCGCCGACAACAAGGTCAACAACCAGATCGGTGAGCAGCTGACAATTGACACTGAATAATTGTTATTTAACACCGTTTGTTTATGTCATAAATTAGCTTTTATCCGCGGCTCCGCCCGTGGTACATCGATCAGACACAGCCTTATAGCACTCAGAGATAAAGTAGCTTTCTATCAGTGAAGTACTTCTTGGAATAGAATCAGTAGTTCCGGAGAAAAACCCCCTACAGCCAAACTCACGCACTAATAAACTTTACTTATTTCTAATATTAGTACACATATAGATAAGACTGTTGCCAGACCAACATACCAACGGTCACAAACAAAGCAACGATTAATTATGGGTATTGTACAAACAATGGACTGGGTGTGATCCCAGTATATAATTACCAGCTATCTAAGATAACTATGGGTATTCTGTAACGTGTTAGGAATGTCGTGGTTTAAAGGAAGGGCATCACCCAGAATGGTGCACCCAACAATGAGTCATTCACCGATACTCTTGTAGTGATATCATCGGTTAAACCCAATTACAAGCGTTACTTGGTTTGTGACCACACATTCGCTGTGTTTGTCTGGCGATATAATTATTATTATTCGGGAATTGACTACAGTCGAAGCAATGAATGATGGCACTGATAGCAACTGACGATTGTTCGAACATTTCTCGTATTTAATTAAACGTAATTAGTTAAACATACGTATTGTGGGATAGGAGAGAAAAATCAAACCCTCAAGTTTATAGAAAGTTATGATGAAATGATAAAGGTATTATAACGCACTTTTTCCTCTGAAAAGTTTTCTTATAATGCCATTATAACTGTCTATAAATGGGGTCATTTAGTGCCAACATTCGTTGCAGCAAGCGAAACATATCAATCTGGCAACTCCCGTTAAGTCCTACTTAACTGCTCCCTTTGAGGCCTAATGCAACTAAGCTCTGCAGAAAATTGTAGGTATATACACAAGTCGTTAATACCCATAGGTAGGTAAATATTGAGTAAGTATATGACGGGATCCTATTAACTTTATTAGCTACGATATGCACGATCGATGCATAATTTTATGAGGTAGCCCAATCAATTGAGTCTTTGTATTATTTCTTTTTGTCATACGTATTATGTATAAACTGTAATTGTTATTTTTATCATCTAAGCCAGGGATTCCCTGACTATTTTGGGCGAGAGACCCCTTTTCCAAAATGAACTGATACCTCAGACCTCCATAGGGTCGATTTTTAGACCTCGTCGACCTTTAAAATCAGTTTTCGTTTATGTCAACACCTGGGAAACCGATATCGACCACTTTGGGAATCTCTGATCTGTGTGATAATAAAGAAGTTATATATGACGGCTAGTATATTTCACTGTTACGGAGCAGCGAAAATGACCTTAAGGTGACCAGGGAATATCTTATCATCACAGATTGACTACAACAACAAGAAATAACGTTTCTATACTTGGTCATGAAATAACTCGATGGACGATGTTTAGGGTTGGGAATTACCAATCGACAGGAAGGCGACTGTCACCACGTTATCGGCGATATTTATCTATTTGTGGAATCACATGTGCAGTATCGAGATAGTGCGGTACCTACCGCTACTCACGAAGTCAATTGTCAAGGTCTATCTCTCTGTCAGTATACATCAGATATATCGAGATAAATTTGAAATTTTCATGGAAGTCTTCTCGTAACGACCTCGACACCGTTAGAGGCGAAATGTTACGAAGATAACTGATGGTGGATCATAATAATAATAGTATAATAATACCAGCCCTTTTAATGTCCCACTGTTGGGCACGGGCCTCCCCTCAGTGTGAGGGGGATTAGGCAATAGTCCACCACGCTGGCCCAGTGCGGGTTGGCGGACTTCACACGTCTTTCGAGGGGTTCTCTCAAACATGTGGGTTTCCTCGCGATGTTTTCCTTCACCCTTTAGCAAGTGATAATCATGGTTGAAAATGACATTCGCACATGAAATCCAGAAATCCCAGAGGAGCGAGCCGGGGTTTGAACTTGCGATTCTACCAACAAACCAACAAGCAAAAACCACAACAACAAGCAATGTTGGCAAGCGTTCTACCAACTTGGCTATCACTGATCACTGGTGGATTATGGTTTATAGAAATTGTCGTTCTTAAGGCATGGCGTATGAGATGTTAATCGTAGTCTGAGTATTACTCGTCCCAGTACTCATAATACAGGAGATGCTTTGTTTAATAGGCTCGACTGGTGAGTTTATTTTGCGATGAATATACTTAAGGGATTGATAGAATCAACTCGATGGTTTATAAGACTACCTGTCGTTGGCCCCATACGTAGAGGCCCTTTGTGGATGTTTGGATGTTATATAAGTCGCCTGCTTGGGACAACAATTTTCGTATGTTTGTATTAAAAAGTCAAATGATTTTGTATTAACCTACACAGGCATTCCAAAATGACGTTTTTAATCTTATCGGAACTCGACCTTAACTGCGAAGATTTGACAGAAAACCCGATGGCTGGTCTGCTTTGAGAGTATCTTGATTAAATCGCAATATCGGGTCTGTATTTCTGGAGTTGAAATATACATTAACGGTGATAATGATTGATTCGGTCAACAGTGGAGATAGTCCATAACAGCGTGATCAAAGAGGTGCGCAACTCGTCGATAGCGCCGGGCACGCTGGTGCGCGTGCGCCGCGGCAGGGAGGTCCCCGCCGACCTGGTGCTGCTCTGCTCCGCCGGCGACAGGGGCAAGTGCTTCGTCACCACCGCCAACCTGGACGGGGAGACCAACCTCAAGACGCTGAGGGTACCGCCCCCGTTGGTAGGGTATACCCCAGGTAATAACCAAGCGAAGGTCTATGTTCACTGTGCTGGTGTGTTCATTCGTGTTTGTTTTATCTGATAAGACGTCGAGAACATTATGTGATTGATCTATTCTATGTATTGCTTCTTCGTTTTAGTCATCTTGCTCCTACCGAGCAGTTGTGATCATGTGAAAATACTCGTATATTTACTTTGATGGTTGGCCTCCATAGAACTTGAGCTGAAGTGATATGGTCAATCCATAAATAATAACATGTTCATTTATTATTCAACTAAGTATGTGAATACAATAAAATTAATTAATTAGTTATCGATATTAAAAAAGATAAAACTATTTCATATCTAGAATAACACTAAATCCTATGTTCGATTATGATAATACAAGCATTGCTTAATTTTGTACGTTTGTCTGGCAATATTTATTTAACTTCATAATCTTCCATGTTGTAATGTAGTTTTGTATTATCTGTAAGGTTCAAAATCCATTGAAGTGTCGCTGCATAGACTAAGCTTCTGTACAGCGTAGCTTTAACTGGTTAGTTGGCCTATCTCGTGTTCAACCATGACGTGTATATGTTTTAGAGTAATCTGTGTAATCGTGGTTGTGGCAATAAACGGTGTTTGAAACATGATGTGCTTTTATTTGTGGGATGTTCGCGGGCTCACTTCTCATAGTCATCGTTACTGCACTGTTTGTGTAGATTAAAATAAGTCAAAGCCAATTGACAGAGATGATATAAGGTCTTATTTTAGGGATTGTCTTGGAGTATAAAATAATATTTGAAGACAGAAAATACACCGGCATGTAGCCTCTACGAATGGCACTACTTGGCACCCAATGTGTAGGGTCCCTATAAATTGACATGTCAATAGGGTAGGGACTACGGATTGGGTGCCAAGTTGTGCCAAGTAGAGGCTTTCAATGATGACTTCCGAAGCACGTTATACCCTTACCGACTAGGTTTTGTGTCAGAATAGCTTCAATATATCTGAGAGTGGGATAACGAATATTTAGTAACATCGGGCCCGACTAAGTGCTCTCGAGTAATAAAGTTAGGCACGTCCTTATTGGTAATCGCTCGCACGTGCAATAAAAATAAAGCCTCCCCGACTCTCAGACCAATAGACCTGGACGTGGCATCATCAAAAGGCGTACCCTACACTTCTGCCAAAAACATTGGCCATTTGCTACATATAAAAGTAAGTTTACTCTCGAACGCTGTCATTTTTAATCGCATTGAACCCCTCTCTCCCCCCCCCCCCCCCGTCACTTAGGAATCGGCAGAAAAATACAGTACAGTAGTTGACTGTAGCCCGCTCCAATTAAATACTCAAAGGCCCGACCAAACGATTATAGAAAATGCTAGATACACTTTTATTTTCGTAGACATATTACCTCGAGGCATGCGCATAGACGTGCCGAACCCTATGGCGGACCTCTACACGTTCTACGGGCGGCTGGACATACCGGGGCTGGACAGCCTGCCGCTTACCACCGACAACCTCATGCTGAGGGGCTCCAGGGTCAAGAACACGGAGTGGGCGATAGGCTGCGCGGTGTACACTGGTGAATAATATACCTGTATAACTTTAGTCTCTTTAGGCTCTTTAGTAGTTCTATTACAGTCATTGATTCCTGACTATGATGCTGTCTGCTAACTATGCGTTTATTTTCCTGAGAATCTAAAGTTGATTTTCGTGCTCATCATATAAATGTTGCCCCTACCAGGGCTTAAACCCAGGACTATATTGTAACAGAAAGCAGGGTTAATACTATCTGTGAGCATCGGACATTCAAAACTTAAGTTTTTCCATTTCTTTTAGGGGAGGAAACAAAATTAGCCCTCAACTCAAAGTACTCCGGCAACAAGTTCTCCTCGTGCGAGCTGGCCATCAATGGGTTCCTTCTGTTCTTCATATTGCTGCTCTTCGCGGAGATGTTCGTCTCGTTGGCCGCGAAGATGGTGATTGAGCGGCGGAACCCCGATAGGGACCTGTACCTGGGCCCTGGGACCCCGTACCCTGCGCCCATCAGCTACATCCTGCAAGACCTGTTCTCCTTTCTGCTGCTGTACTATTATATTATACCGATGTCGCTGTACGTCACCATTGAGCTGTACAAGTTTATTGGTAAGTTAGAAATCCGAAAACTTTGGATCTAAAGTTAAAAGAAAATCAATCGTTACCCTAATGAGTTGAATATTACTCATGAAAATGGTTGTCATTTTGGACATTTACTGAAATCAATAAAATTATACTAAGTCTTACAACATTTTCTCGTCATTTTTGACAAATGGTTTCATAGAAATATTTACACCTTACAATCTACACAATAACGACAGGTTTTTTTTTCGAAATAATCAAGGTCGATTCTCGATTCCTGTATGAGTTTTTTGAAAATTTATGAATGCAATTTTTCTTATCCCTAGCATCGACGACATGGTTCCTTAAAACATATTGTTCTATCTTTCATAGCTTCGGAGTTCCCCATACTGACCCATCTCGATGTTACATCCTGTATATTTTCTATCTAATAGGTCTTTATCATCACAATGGAATTCATACGATGAAACTAATGAAAAGACATGTATAGGTGCCCTTTTCATCGGCTGGGACGACGAGCTCCGCTGCGAGGAGACGGGCCGGCCCGCCGTCGCCAACACCTCGGACCTGAACGAGGAGCTCGGCCAAGTCGAGGTGCTGTTCTCAGACAAGACGGGCACGCTCACCAAGAACGTGATGGCATTCAAAGCGTGCTCCATCAAAGGCCAAGTGTACGAGGAAAGGGACTCTAAGCTGTACGATATCGAGAAGTGCAATGAGCCGGTCGACGTTCTTCAGGTCAGTCCTTTCGTTCTATGTACTCCTGGTACCTGGTACTATCCCACAAGTACTTGTGGGTAGTTGGTAAAACCACACACCATACATTTAAAACTTATGGGTCACAACTAGTAGCGTATAAACGCAGTGATAAACATTACAAGTGTAGCGAGGTAGTTAGGAGCTACAAGTCGAACATTACAAACTAACATTTATATAGTAGTAAGGATTGACTTTCTATTCCAGGCAGACATCAAATTCTTCTTCACGATACTCGCTCTGTGCCACTCCGTCCAAATCTCCAGTGAGGACATGAAAAAGCTGAGCGCCCGACTGTCGGGGACCGACAATATGCAGCTGATGAACTTCTTCCGACGAAAGAAGATCAAACCAATAGCCAATGGCAACGGGGTGATAGACAATGTCACGTGGAATACCATCATTAATGGGAGCGGCAGCAAGATGGACTACCAGGGCAGCAGCCCTGATGAGAAGGCGTTGGTCGAGGCCGCTGACAGAGTCGGGGTGACGTTCTTGGGTGAAGAAGGGAACAATTTGCTGCTGAAAGTCGGGGAACACACGGAAATGTACGAGAGGCTGCAGTTGATTGAGTTCACGTCGGAGAGGAAACGGATGTCGGTTATTGTGAGAGATAAAGATGGCAAGGTGAGTCTTTGTTTTGTTGTTCTAGCTTTTAATAGCAATGATAGCCATGTTGGTCAAAAGCGCTTTGGAAACAAGCTGTGCAGATTCGACGGCCTCATTAACATTTCTGGGCCGAGGGTCCCGGGACTCCCGGGTTCGAATCCTGGTAGAGACAAACAATGTGTGATGAATTCGAATGCTTGTACCCGGGTCATAGATGTCAGAATCCGAATCAGAATATTTTTTATTCATGTAAACCATTAAGTACAGTACTTATGAATCGTCAAAATAGTTACAAAATGCCAAGCTACAACTTTACCACCCGTTCGGAATGCCATTCCTATGGAAAAGAACGGGCGAGAAACTCCATGGTTGCTGTTATGATGTTTACTATCTATCATTATTATATGTGGTCGTCTGGCGATATAATTACTATAATTCATACCTGCGCTCGCACAGTTTGAAATCTCAGGTTGTTAATGCTAGAGTAGATAGAGTCCAGCGCCACTCTATCTTTTCTTACTCTTCACAGATTTGGCTATTTTGCAAGGGTGCAGAGAGCTCAATGTTCCCCATATGCAAAGACACCGCTTTGATAGAGGAAACCAACACGGATATAAATGCGTTCGCGAACAGAGGCCTCAGGACTCTAGCGGTGGCCTTCAGAGAAATACCAGTCGAGGAGTACGACAGGGTAACGGAATGTAAGTTTTTATTTTATACAAAATATCTTCTATAGACAGTATTATGAAATTATATTTCAGCTGATGTATGTACTCATAAACTATAACTAATTTTCCCAAGATCGTCGAGATATAAAAAAGTGTATTTCCATACAAAGTTAAAAAACATATTGTGGTTACAAATCTTCGACAACCCTACGGTGTAACCGAGTGTTTGAACGAAAACCCGCCGCAGCAGCCCTGGGCCCCAAGTCTGCTAACACATTCGATTCATAATCAAACAGCAATGGCAAAATAACTGTCAGTTTTGACAGATATTGTATGGGATATCTGTTTATTGTAGCAAAGCAGGGCCCCATGCTCTGCTACAATCCACTCTCCTGCATTATTTCACACCTTCCTATACCACCCATCCAATCGCGATGAAACTTTGCCGAGTTGCTGTGCGCACGCGCTTATAGATTTCTGTGGCAATGCAACGCATGCCAGGTACATCTAGTCTGTGGGAGTCACAGCTATACGTCCGACCATCACAGCGCATCGTTATGATCTGCGAGCGCGGAACGCGCGCGACGCGTTTTATACGGGCGCATTATTATATAGTTGCCCTATCCTGCTCGCACGCACGCTCATTGGTCAATCGTAATTTATTAGCTCATTTGTTATACTACGTGTTAGGTTAAGACTTTTGTAAATATATTCAGTGTATTTTGTAAATAAATCATGTTCGTTCATACTCTTGTTCCGGATTATTATTCAGTTAGTAGCCATAACGCTACAAGTGGTGACCCGAACGTTACTCTGGACAAGATACCGAAGATGGCACATGAAGAACATCCTGAGGAATCCCTGAAGCTCGAGAAGTCTGCCTACGAGCTCGCTGCAATCTCCATACAATCCAGACTGTTGCCATTCTGGAGAGAAATTCCCCGCGCCTGGTTCATACAATTTGAAGCTGTCGTCGATCCTCAGAAGACATCAGATGACCAGAAGTTCCGCTACGTTCTGCAGCAGCTTCAAACAATCGATCTCCAGCATCTCACCGACATATTATACGACCCGCCAGCCTCCGATAAATACGCAGCGATCAAGAATCGATTACTCGCCGTATATGACAAGTCTGAGGTGAAGAACTTTCAGAAGCTGATAAGTGGCCTGGAACTCGGCGACCAGAAACCATCACAATTATTGCGCAAGATGCGTGAACTCGGCGGTGGCCTGATCACAGAAGAAGGCTTAAGAATAGAGTGGTTGAACCAGCTGCCGACGCAGATACGCGTAGTACTGTCCATCAACACAGAATCTTCTCTGGACACACTCGCTGCAATGGCTGACCAGATGACAGAGTACTCCGGCAGTGCGAACATCTCGGCAGTATCTACACAAGCCATTCCCGCAACATCAAGCTCTGCTGATCCCGCTTCTATACACTTCGAGGTGCTATCGAAGCAATTAGAAAAATTGTCGCTTGAGATCGCCGAGCTACGAAATCATCGCGGTCGACCCAGATATCGCCATCCCGCTCACTCCCGCTCTCGCTCACGCACGAAGTCTGCTATGAAGAAAAAGGACGGCAATCTACGTGTATGTGGAGACTACAGACGACTAAACGCAGTAACATTACCTGATCGATACCCGATACCGCGCATTCAAGACTTCACTTATCAACTCAGCAATAAGAAGATCTTCTCTAAACTTGATTTGAAGATGGCGTATTATTGGATACCCATCAATCCAGAAGATGCACAGAAGACAGCAATAATCACGCCATTTGGGCTGTTCGAGTTCAACTGCATGACGTTTGGTCTACGTAACGCTAGCCAGACATTCCAACGATTTATGCACGAAGTTCTACGCGGCATCGAAGGCTGTTTCTCATTCATCGATGACATCCTACTGTTCTCAGAAGACGAGTCGAGTCATGAAGCACTCTTGCACGAAGTTCTCGATCGACTGAATAAATACGGTGTAACACTCAACGTCGAAAAATGTGAATTTGCGAAGACAAAGATCAACTTTCTCGGCTACGAAGTCACTGCTGACGGAATCAAGCCGACAGACGACCGCACCAAAATAATCTCTGAATACCCACAGCCGAAGACAGTCATCGAGTTGCGACGCTTTCTCGGTATGATAAACTTTTATCGAGATTGCCTACCACATCAAGCGCAGCTACAGAGTGAACTAAACGCATATCTACACAATACCAAGAAAAATGATAAGACGCCGATCACATGGACGCCCGCCGCCGAACTAGCTTTTCAAAAGTGCCGCCTAAGCATTTTGGAAGCGACAACGCTCACGTATCCCAGCGTCGGTGCCCCGCTAAGCATCATGACCGACGCATCAGATCACAGCCTCGGCGCGGTACTGCAACAACGAGTAGAAAACTCTTGGAAGCCGTTAGCATTTTTCTCAAAAGCAATGAGTGCAACACAACGTCGATACAGCGTGTATGATCGCGAGCTATTAGCGATGTACACGGCTGTTAAGCACTTTCGTCGACTCATTGAAGGCTGTGACGTCACGATCTACACGGATCACAAGCCCCTATCCTATGCACTGTCGAGACCACCGAGCAGCAGTGATACACCACGTCGCGAGCGTCAGCTACACTTCGTCAGCCAGTTTTGCTCAAAAATAATGTACGTGAAAGGGGAAGATAACTCTGTCGCCGACGCACTATCACGGATTGAAGACATAGAATGTCCCGCGAACATAGACTACGACAAGTTATCCCACGATCAACAACTAGATGAAGAGTTAAAACGATTGAAACAGCAGTCTAACTTGAAATTCGTCAACGTCACTTTACCCGGTCTCCATCAACCAATCACGTGCGAGTACTCGACAGCGACGCATCGTCCCTACTTGCCGTTGGCATATCGTTACGCTGCCTACAAAGCACAACACGATCTTTGTCATCCTGGTGTTCGAGCAACTAGGAAGCTAGTCACTTCGAAGTTCTTCTGGGCTTCAATGAACAAGGACCTGACTACATGGGCGAGAAACTGCATCAGCTGTCAACGATCGAAAGTTCAACGACACGTCATTACGCCATTGAAGGATTTTCCAGTATCAGAGCGTTTCGAGCATGTACATATAGACATAGTTGGCCCGCTCAGATTGTCAAATGAATATCGATACTGCATCACGATGATAGACAGATGTACGAAATGGCCAGAAGCTGTACCAGTTCGAGACATCACCGCCGAAGTCGTTGCCCAAGCGTTCTATGAAAATTGGATTACAAGATTCGGTTGCCCTCTACGAATATCTACCGATCAGGGCAGACAATTTGAGTCATCTTTATTCAAGGCTCTAGCAAGAACACTTGGCATCACTCGCATACGTACCACAGCATTTCACCCACAGTCAAACGGACAGATTGAACGCTGGCATCGCACATTGAAGAGTGCACTAATGGCAAGAGGCGCAACAACGAATTGGAGCGATGATCTACCTATTGTACTGCTTGGTCTACGTACAGCGCTACGTGGTGACAACAACGTCAGTCCTGCGCTCATGACCTACGGCACTACACTTCGCGTTCCATCGGATTTCATCGCACCGGCTAGTTCATCGCAACGCATGGACGACGTACAGTTTGTACAACGCCTAAGCGAGTGTATGAGATCACTCACACCGATACCCCGGAACAATACTCCGACATCGCAACCGTTCATATACAAGGATTTGGCAAGTTGTACGCATGTGTTCGTACGCAACGACACCGTGCGATCACCGTTGATACCACCGTATGACGGACCGTATCCAGTCCTGCAGAGGCATGAAAAATTTTTCAAGATTCAGATGCCACACCGAGTTACAGTTGTCTCGCTGGATAGACTAAAACCAGCCTACATCTGTAATGAAAGTCATGAAGATATCGAGTCATCTCCAGTACGCCACGCATCCAGTGAAAAACGCACAGTACCAGCATCTGCGACGCCTGCGAGTCAAGCATATGTGACAAGATCGGGCAGAGTCATCAAACCTAATGTACGGTTTGCTTGAAGGGGGGTACTGTGGGAGTCACAGCTATACGTCCGACCATCACAGCGCATCGTTATGATCTGCGAGCGCGGAACGCGCGCGACGCGTTTTATACGGGCGCATTATTATATAGTTGCCCTATCCTGCTCGCACGCACGCTCATTGGTCAATCGTAATTTATTAGCTCATTTGTTATACTACGTGTTAGGTTAAGACTTTTGTAAATATATTCAGTGTATTTTGTAAATAAATCATGTTCGTTCATACTCTTGTTCCGGATTATTATTCAGTTAGTAGCCATAACGCTACAAGTCAATAAAAAATATCTCCAGACGAACACCAACTGTACGGTCCCAAACTTAGCAACTTAGCTAAGCAACGGTTTGTATTTCAGCAATAAAACGTCTGGAGGGCAAGACAGCTGAAGACCTGCAGCAGGTGACGCAGCAGTACCGGGTGCTGGAGCGGCAGCTGACGCTGGTGGGCGCCACGGGCGTGGAGGACTGCCTGCAGGACGACGTGGCCGACACGCTCGCCGCGCTGCGCCGGGCTGGAGTCCGGACCTGGGTCCTCACCGGAGACAAGGTAGGCTTCTGACTTTACACAGGACAAACCAATGGGGGAAGAGAAACCCACCACTGACCCTCGGCTTGTCAACTTTTCCAATTATAAACCAAGCAAGTTGATCGATAAATTATAGATGCCAGCAACACCCAACTCCCCTCAGACGTTGGATTGTCATAATACAGTCGTCTTCACGATTTGCTACGTGTACGGACGTATTGACGTTAAGATAACGTACGCAATTTAACATATTGGATTTGCCTATCCATTTGTGCATTAGTTTTTTGAACCCACCCGAGATTCCATCATGTTTATGTTGGGTACACGTAACTTTAGTATATTTGGGGGAACACGTAATTATCATTATAAACATTCTAAGTCGCAAACATATATTTTTATGTTTATTATGAGACTTCTATCAGTGACATTCGCGCATCTCTCAGCGCGCATCGCGTTGTTGATAAATATAGTTCAACGATAAAGCATTTACAGAATTTGATATGATCGCGATAACCGTATTATAAATCATTTTAGTTTGTGTTGATTTGGATTGCGATAAATCAATCGTTCCACTCACATGACGACCTAAACTGCACCTTAGTCCGTTGTGAGAGTATTGAGAATAGGTTCAATTTCAATTTTTTATATGACTTTTAAGCAGTGATAGCCAAGTTGGTAGAACACTTGCTTCGGTAACGAGGATCGCCGCTTCAAACCCCGGGTCACACCTCTGGGATTTCTGTATTTCATGTGCGAACCTCATTTTGAACCACGATTATCACTTGCTAAACGGTGAAGGAAAATATCGCGAGGAAACCTGCATGTCTGAGAGTACCCCTCGAAAGATATGTGAAGTGCGCCAACCCTCACTGGGCCAGCGTGGTGGCCTAAGGCCTAATCTCCCTCGAATTGAGGGGAGGCCCGGGCCCAGCAGTGGGACATTAAAAAGGGCTGGTATGATATAACATTTCTGACAAGATACCACAGTATGACCCGTCCATACACAATATATATAGACTAGAAAGGCTTTACTCAGCTTTTCGGAACACAGGCGTGACGTCACCAATTACCATATTCCAGGTAGAAACAGCGATCAATGTCGCGCAATCCTGCGCGCACATCTCGGAGAACGACAGGCGAATGTTTCTCATAGGGGTGGAGGACGAGGCCGCCCTGCAGGCGCACCTGGAGGAGTGCCGGAGGATAATCAACGAGCCGAGTTACAGGGATCTCACGCTGATCGTCGACGGGACGAGCATGGCCGCCGTGCTGGACACGCCGGCGGCGCCTGCGTTCGTGGACATATCTTTGAGGTGCAACGCGGTGTTGTGTTGTCGGCTGTCACCGATACAGAAAGCTAAGGTGGGTGATTATTCTGATGTAATTCTTTTAGAGACTGCGTGTACTCATCACGGTTATTTGTAGCCATCTAGATATATGTAAACTAGCTGCGCCCCGCGGTGTTACCCGCGATTAAAATGTATGTCCTTTTTACCGGGATAAAAAGTAGCCTATGTGCTATTCTAGAGTATAATCTATCTCTGTGCCCAATTTCATCCAGATCCGTTCAGCCGTTCTGGCGTGATTGAGTAACAAACATACATCCATCGAAACTTTCACATTTATAATATTAGTGGGCTCATTATCGGCAAAGGCTGAATCCGTCGTTTTTGTTGTGTGTCCGTCTGTCTGTATCTCTTTGTGTATCGCGGAAAATTATTCGATGTTTTTGTTTAGTATATTACCAGACGTACACACCAGCTATACGGTCCCACACTAAGCATCGCTTGTATTATGGGTACCGTATATACAATGAACTGAGGGTGAACTCAGTATATAACTCACAACACAACTCAGCTAGAATTGTTTATTTCAGTTATTTCCATAGTGTTATGTCCTATGGCATCTTGCTCTGGGGTTGCTCTGCAGATCTTAATACTATCTTCATCTTGCAGAAAAGGGCAATACGAGCAATTTATGGCTTGGGTCCTAGAGACTCCCTTAAGGATAAATTCAAAGAAATAAATATTCTAACTGTTGTGTCTCAATTTATTTATGAAAATCGTATGTTAAGAAAAATATTCATAATTTTGAAAAAAGGAGTGTTGTTCATGTTATAAACACTCGTAATAAGGACAAACTATCCGTGCATGTCACTCGTCTCCACAGAATAAATAATTCTTTTATGGGGCAATGTATACGCTTCTATAATAAACTTCCCAAAGGAATACGAGATTTGCCCATTAATAAGTTTAAAACAACTGTAAAAAGTAATCTTTGTCGTAAGGGTTATTACAGGATCTTGGATTATTTGGATGATAAAGCAGCCTGGGACTGATCGCTTAAATATCAATATATATAATGTTAAAGTGTAGCGTGTGTGCGCCCCGCGTGGCAACACACTGGAGCTTACTTTTATATTTTGTAAAAATAATGAATTTAAAAAAAAAAGAAAAGCCCGCTGAGTTTCTTGCCGGATCTTCTCAGTTGAGGTCGCGTTCCGATCCGGTTGTAGACTTAAGAAAAAAAAATGTAATGACAATTTGTAAGTGCCCCCGTAGGCCTATACGAAATAAATGATTTGACTTTGACTTTGACTATAATACTCAGTATAGATACTAAACATCCATGACTCGGGTACAAACATTGATGCTCATCACACAAACCTTGACCCTACCAGGATTCGAACCCGCGACCCTCGGCGCAGAAAGCAAGGTCACTACCGACTGCGCTAATCAGGTCCTCAAGGGCAGGTTTTTTTTTAAACTGTTCGCTATAGGTTTAAAGTCCGAGGATACGCAATCGCGATTCGAGTGGAGTCATCTCTTATTGTTTACGTTTAGTTATTTTGAATCAACTATTTATCAGACCGAACCACCCAACAGACAACGATCTCGAAGATTCCCAACCTCTGCCAACGGGTGCGTTTTCCCGCCAAGATGTAGTTCTCCGACGTTTACACCCCCTCAGAGCAAGTTTCATATATAATTGATCTAAGCATGTCTAAGCTTTATTTTTAAGGTGAAAAGTTCGTTTATAGAAGGTTTCGTCCATTTAATATGGAATAGCAAAGCATGTCTCAGGAGGAAGGATAAGCAGTGCTTTGTTGCGACGTGGTAAATGGATGAATGCTTTCTATAACATTCAAGGAAAATGTGTACAGAATGTATATAAAACTAATACGTCCTATTTTCTCTCCTTCCCTCTCCCCCTCCCTCGCGGCGCCAGTGCAAGCCAAGGCCGCGCCCTAGGGCTTATTGCACTTTGGCTTGAGCGCGATGAAATAATGTACGAATGGTCCTCCAGATAGTGAAGCTAATAAAGAACAGTCCGGAGCGTCCGATCACGGCCGCCATTGGCGACGGCGCCAACGACATCTCCATGATCCAGGAGGCGCACGTCGGCTTCGGCCTGTTCGGCAAGGAGGGCCACCAGGCCGCCAGGTACTGCCACATCATCTATTGAACGTGGCTTTATTAATTTTGTTCTCTGATCAAGGTGTAATAGGTCACCCAACATATCAGGTAAATATACCATGGGCCCTGGGGTGGAAATTATAGACTTCTTGGAGTTTATTTAATCATAATTTAATTAAATACTCAGAACACTTTTTAGAACAAACGATGTCAAGAAGGCGCCATAGAGAAGTGAGAGAAAACCATAGAGAACATTATACGGAGCTATTTTCATAGATTATTGTCCAATATCTGTTTATTGTTTTGTTTTGGAATTGATTTCAATTTATAAATGTCGTCTAAGTATTCGGAGTTGAATATTTATTTAAAATAAGACACCCAATTTTTAGGTTAGACTTTATCTATCGCTATAATTATGTAAATTTAATTGGGTTTATACAAATATATTTGTTGTTTTTAGGTCAGCAGATTTCGCCTTCACTAAATTCTCAATGATTAAAAAAGTGTTACTAGTGATGGGACACTGGTACTACCAAAGATTAGCAACGTTAATACATTACTTTTTCTATAAGAATCTAGTCCTTGGAAATATTATGGTAAGTTACAGCCTTTTCCATTATTAGTTTGTTCAATCCTTAGAGCCTATAATTCCATAACGCTTAATTTAATTTTCAGTTCATATTTCAAATCCACACGGTGTTCTCGACGCAGTCGATATTCGACTCTATGTACCTGACGTTGTTCAACCTGGTCTTCACGTCGCTGCCGTGCCTGCTGCTGTCCGTCACCGAGCAGTGCTGGCCCTCGGAGCTGCTGCTCAGGTCAGTCGAAGTTTGTTATCAATACAAAATTAGTTTTTGTTTTGACGTATATTTTTTTGTATTTCTGAAAAGTTACTTAGGTAATAGTTTATAAAAGACAGTCTCATAGTTCGCGTAAGTAGGGCCCCAAAAGATGCAATTTTATGAATGTTAGTTTTGATAGGTATTTACAAAGAAACATATTGACATATCTTCTATATAATAAAAATCAATTGCTGTTCGTTTGTCTCGCTAAAACTCGAGAACGGCTGGGCCGATTTAGCTGATTTTGGTCTTGAAATGTTCGTCGTAGTCCAGGGAAGGTTTACCCGGTGAGAAAATATGGAAAAGTTGCGAGGAAGAAAAATAAGTCTTTATTGTGCTTTATTTTTTCTGACTGTCAGTTGGTCTGTCGAATGTGAGACGAAAGGTTATCTGTCATTCTGTCACCATTATACGTTAGGTACGAAGTTCGCCGGGACAGCTAGTTCACAATATAACTGTGTTGCTTGCAACGGCGCGGCATATTTCAAGGAATGTCTCGATGTATTAAGATTGCTTTAAAATTAATCTGAAGCTATACAATGCTCCAAAGTTTAAATATTGGAGTGTTGGATGGTTTAAAATTAATTTCTAAGCAGAATTAATACAAAGATGCAATAGGCCACAAAATAAAACGCCCCCAAAATTTTTATAATATTTTTTTTTTTTTCTTCTGAAAATCCATCGATATTCCGAATTTTGCAACCTAAACTAGCCCTTGCATCTATCGTTGTAACATTGTCCCCAGCAACCCGACCCTGTACCGGGATATTCGCAAGAACAAGCTGATGTCGTGGCCGCACTTCGCGGCGTGGTGCCTGGCGGCCACCTACCACACGGCGGTCATCTACCTGTTCTCTGACCTCACCGTCGCCGCCTCCGTCATCAACGCGGACGGGAAGACCGTGGATCTATGGTCAGTACAAATTCTGCATAGACAAGTGAGACGGGGAGCGAATGGATAACTTAGGCCCGGTTTCCACAAGTACGGAATAGCAAGTAAGTAACTTCTGGAGTAGTATACTACACAGACCTTGTGGAAACCAGGGACAACTTCCGTGCGTTCAAGCGTTTTTGCCATACCTTTTACTGGAATCAAGTTTAATCAGTTCACAAGTTTACGACCAACTAGTATTTAAACTCTCCGTGGTGCCTTACACCTGGAATCAGTCCAGCTGTAAGAGTCTTGCTTCTGTGGAAATTTGTCTACCAGATCTTTTTTGTCTCCCGCTTTGCAATGGAGGGAAGTGGATAATTTTCTTCCAACTCCTCCTATTTATATCCGTCGAATAATTTCGTGCGAGTTCCAAGACAATTAACTTTATCCCGGGACTCGCCGAGGGTCTAACCTCGGGGTCTTCATTGGACACCGCTGTAGATCCTGTCTTACAGGAGTAGCAGTGGTGGGAGTGTGTGACGGGCCTAGTCCCACAAAAGAAGTACGGAATAGACCAAACAGATTGATTAAAATCCTCTGCTCGGTACCAAACAGTGTTTATTCAAGGAGTTACGTCTAGGGATGATGTATATCAGAGAAATATTGTTTTGTGTGTGCGCAGGAGTTTCGGCGCGGTGCTGTTCCACCTGATGCTGGTGACGGTGAGCCTGAAGCTGTGGCTGCAGGCGCGCTACCACACGCTCGTGTTCGTCGCCTCGCTTCTCATATCCATACTGCTCTACGTAGTATTCAATATACTGTACTCGTTATTTTATCTGTAAGTATCTCTACTAAGTATACTGAGATATTCATTGTTTTCAAATACCCAAATATACTACACAACTACTCATATAGACTTACACGTAATATCAAGGGACCTTTATACAATTTGCTGGAAAAAAAATCTAATACAAATTTCATTCTTCATTTCAATTATTGCCCTAAAACCTCATAATGAGTACGGAACCGTCATTGCGCGAGTCCGACTCGCAATTGACCGGTTTTTTTTTTCAATTCCAGGCAAATAGACGGCGACGTGCTCGGCACATATACAAGGCTGTTCGCATCGTCATCGTTCTGGTTCCTGAACGTACTGGTGGCAGTCGCAAGTCTGGCGCCAGACTACTGCGTCCGGCTCGTGGCCGACAAGTGGGGCCGGCGCCGAGTCGACCACGGACCCAGTGGACCCCACATCTTCTCCACTAGACTTTAAAAAAGACAACACATCGGTGAAGTGTAACTAAAATAGTGTAAAATATTTTATGTAATTTATATAATGATCGAAGTCCCAAAATTTTTTTTATTCTAATTAATTTTTTTACAAATTGGTTTGCTCCGAGTGCACATTACGTATAAAATATCCATTATCGTCTCACGTTACGTACACGTGAGACGATAATGGATATTTTTATTAAACACAAATTTAAGTATACACAAACGCGATCGGTATAAGTATTACATATATTATTTTACACTATTTTCATAAATGAAGCAATGATTGTGATAAATACAGGGTGTACGTTACTATATTGTAATATAACGGTCTAAGTATATACTTTTAATACGATTCAATACTAAAAAAAACTGATACGACATGTAGGTGTTGCGATTATAACAACACAGTAATTCGAATAAATATAGCCTACTGGCAGTGGCGTACTATATCATTTGGCGGCCCGAGGCTAAGAGCCATGTGCCTATGAGGTTTGCCGCCCCATAAATTAACAAAAGACAGGTAATTAATATGAAACGTGCCAAAAGCTGAGCGAGAGGGGCGGCTTGCCCGGCCCATGGCCCACGTACCCCAGGGGTACATACGCCACTGCATTCAGATACTGGGTGTTATCACTATACATATTATGCTTTTTTCATCGTGTTACTTAGTTTTTATAGAGCAAGTTTCATATATAATTGATCTAAGCATGTAATCAGCTTTAGTTGTAAGGTGTAAAGTTGGTTTATAGACATTTATTGAAAGGTTTATAACAAAGCATTTCTCAGGACGAAGAATAAGCAGTGCTTTGTTACGACATTGTAAATGGGTGGATGCTTTCTATAAAATTCAAGGAAAATGTGTACAGAATGTATATAAAACAAATATGTCCTACTTTACCTGTATTCTGTATAAATTATGTTATAATTTAAAAAAATAAAATGAACTTATATAATATCTTACTAAAATTCCTCATAATTACCTATTCATTCGCTAGTCAAATAGAAATTCACTAGTTTTGAATTTTGTGATGAGTACATACTATATGGATGAAGTAGCTATAAGTATGTTAATTGCCATTTTAAGCCTTGGGGAAAAATTATCTATGTACTTTTATTCGCCAAATTGGATAGTTTTATTATTATTATTGTAAATATATTTAAATTAGACCTGTAACAATGATTTGTGTACTTATTTTCTTATACTACTTTCCACTGCCCGGCGCGGCACCTGGCACCCACTACAGAATGGTAGATGGGACCATTACCTACCCCACGCGTCGCAAGAGGCATGGTGTTGTGTGAGTGCAAAGAGGCGAAGGACTGTGATGTGTGAGTTAGGGTCAAGGCTGGCCTTAAGGGGCCTTTCACAATATAACGGTATCACAAGAATCCCAAAACCCAGTTTTTAATTCTTATCTCCCGTCTTTTGGTCGTGATGTGAAAGCTCATGAATAATTTTGTTCTGTATATGAAAGAATCCTTTCAGGTGAGATTTATTTTCCATTGAGAGCTAAGCTAACTGATCCGAGAGAAATTACTTGAGCTCAGAAGAAGAACAGTTTAACATCTGAAGCTACCCGAAGAAAATATGGATGAATGAATGACCTTTCTCATAATAACTATTTTTTTTAAGTTCCCGCTTGAATTATGATTTCGCTTTGGTGGCCGAGAGACATTTTCTCTATGGTGGCCGACTATTTTTGTTTTTTTATTACGTTAATGCTATAAATAACGATTACTATAGAACTGGAACGATCCTTCCAGCTGATTTTGACAAAAACTCCGTGCCTGCTCCCCTCCCAAACGTTATATCAATACATTTACGAGCGATAGAAAGAGGTTAAGTTCTGTATATATACATATTTTCAGAAGCATCCGTTAATACGGGAAAACAATCCAAAAGTCACCGTCCTGAGATCCATTCCCATTGTTATATTTCTAGCGTACTTCAGACAAAACCATGGCTTTGATGAAATCTAGTAATGTGCCGAAAGATGCGGTAGTTCTCAATGAATTAGAAGCCGTCCAATATGTCTGGAACATAGTTTCTGAATGGGAACCGTCTGCTGATACGTAAGTTTAAAGTTACAATAGCGAAACTAATTCCAGCGCGAACTTCCAATAGTGTCTGTACCATTTCCTAAACCAATAATCTTACTTAACCCATCCGCTACATAACTCTGTTTATGATCTTTTTACATACAAGATCATTCATTGATGCAAGTTTATTTTGAAGGTGTAAGTCAAATACACTTTTTTTACAGCTGGGCTTTACGCTATGGTCCTGTGTTACTTGGAGGTATCAATGCTCTCACGGGCCTTATGATAAACAGGCACTACAGGCTTAAGCTTAATCTTGGCACATATGGGTACTTCTCATCCGTTTTACCCATTACAGCTATGCCAGCTGTCTTGACACTTCTTTTTCATAGACATGTAAGTATTCAGAATCTACTCTTCAGAAGTGGCCTGTGACAGTATGCAAGTAACCAGTAGCGAAGAACAGTACTATTTGTGTACTGTCCTTGTGTAAACTAAGCATAAGCTTTAGTACTTGTTTGGACAGCATCGACAACCATATTATGTGCCCCTAGCAAAAACATGTAACTGTATTTTTGAATATATGTGTGGTGTCAAGACAGGTCATCTCTCAAATATGATAAGATTCAAAATCCTATTTCACTGTAGTAAACTATCATAGATTATAACTGGGTATTATTTAATTTCAAAAGTCTATCACATAGCACATGTAAGTTGATCATTCTTAATTGGATAACTTGAATGCACTATTGACAGTGAGTAGTTTTACGAAACATAATTAATTGAATTGAAAGTGTTGTCATTGATACTAAATTTGATGTTTGCAGATGGTGTCAACAGAAATCCTTTTGATGAGGAAGGAAGGCTGTCCAATATGCTATGAGACTAGGTCAGCAGCGATACAACTCATCTTAGGAACTGCATACCCAACAATATTAGGATCAGCATCAGCAATGATGGTAAGCTTTAGTTAACATTTTAAGACCCAAGTTGCAAAAAAAATTAACGTAGCAAAGAATAACTTAAACCTATTCATTAGATTAAAATAAAACTAATTTTACAGATTTTATCGCGTTTATTTTATGTTTTTACGTTCCCGATGTTTTAGCAGTTGGTAGTGACCCTGCTTTCTCTTATTATCACCCCTAGTTCAATGTTCGATACACATAATACAAGGGTAGCTTAGTTCGGGACCGTACAGTTGGTGTGTTCGTCTGGCGAAATATTATTAATTATAGTTCTTATTTTCCAGCTCGCCAACAGGTACTGTACAGCCAGACTACCCCAATTCAATGAAGGCCCTAAAGTATTATTCAAATTTATAAGGAAAATCACAAGGCCTTTCACTGGGATTCTAACATTTATGGTTTTGGGCCAGCTCGTCGCGTCATCAGTAGTGACGTATTACGAATTAAAAAACAATTTAACGATGAAACGAAAAATTATAGAATTGGAGGAGAAGCTTATCGCTGAAGGAAAATTAGATGCCAGTTGAGATTAGTTATACAATGGTTGTAGATAGTAAATAGATTAATTTATGGTGAAACTGTTTTTGAAGTTTGTGAAGTTCCCCAATGGCGGCAGTTACTGATAATGCATAGTGCACATCCATACCAAATATATGTGACAAGTTGTGTAGTGAGTTAGGTATGTTGTTTTTTACAAATTTAAAATAAAACAGGCAATGTTTAATAGATATCTATATTGTTAGTTATTTATCATATAAGAATTACAAATAAGGACAACAATCTTTGCACACAACTGTTACCAGGGCCCTTAGTATGAACTTTGGACGTTTCTAAATACCGATCGAACGTTTATATATATTTTTAAGTAAAGCTACACGTTTCCGCTAGGGGCGCTACTGTAAAATATATGCATAGATTCGATCACTCGGTTGACGCTGTCAAAATTCGTACTAAGCTCCCAGAATAAATACAATTTTTAGATTTGAACATGTGCAAGACCAATCTTGGCTAAGCACTTACAACCATGCCGAACCTGGCTGCTCTCACTTCTCAAGCGCCCCCTGGCAGACGATAGTTAAAAGGTTTTAGCTATCATTGGCTAGAGGGGGTGCGCGCTATGTTCTGTATAAATGTATTTGTGAATATTAAATCGTCGGCTACTCGGTTCTGAATAGCTCATGTTTACACTTAATAAACCCTTTGCTATTGCTTAATTTCTATTTCTGAGGCGTTAATGACATTCGAAATATAGTCAAGTATGGACTGCTGTAATTCAAAACTAGGTTTCGCTAAAGTCAAAATCATTAGCGAGCACCTAGAGGCAGAGAGGAACCCGCGTGAAAGATTCAAGCCCGATATCTCTTACTCTTTTGGTGATTTGGTCGTGGTGGGAGGGATGTTATTTCAAACTATGGGTTTGGTTGTCGTCAAAATCGGTTTAATTTGTGATTAGATTGATATAGGCAAGATGCAAGAATTTTATGTCGCAAGACGCAAAAACTAGCAGCTGTTCGTGAAGCCGCAAAACAAATCATAACTAGCTTGATTTCTTTTGCAAACAAGGTGAAACATGCCTGAAACTTGACATGCACTTCCGAATAAGAATAAACATTGAAATACAAACCAAATATAGAAATAATAATAAATCTTATCGTATGTATCAATTAATTATCGCGTAAGTTATTTGGACACATTAAATTCTTGATTTTTATAGCTACACTACATACTACAAATATGATAAAATCATTACAAATTTTGGAATAGTATTAACTGAAACCATTTATTATTATGTATTAAAAAAAATACGTCCACTCATCTCAATGTATCTAGAATGGTTGATATGTATTATGTAATGTGAAAATTAAATTTTCAAGAGACCGTACAACAGCAGTTGATGCTTATCGAACTAAACACAGCATTATAGGTATTATAAAGAATAGTGCCGAGGCTTGGGGAAGCCTATAAAATAGGTACTTAGTTTGTTCCTCAGCCCTCCATATATTATGATTATATTATTATTCTTAGTACCGTTTCGCTTCAACAATCGTAATGCAACTTTTCACTTGGTGATCTAGCTATTTACTATAGAGATACGTAACAATTATGCTTGGACGGTGAATCCCACACAACAAATATTTAAGTATGAATACTAAGAAATGCAATAATATAAGGTCTAATTAAAATAGTGTAAAATATTTTAGGTCAATCGTTTGGCTGTAAAAATAACTTATTTATAGGAGCTGCGTGACTCTAAAAATCAAACACGATTTAAAATTTTATTTTAAAAGTAAACATGATCGATGACACACGACTGATTAAATTGGGAATTATGCCGAAAAATCCACAATACCGACCAACCACAATACCAAAAACTACTCTATGAAACATTCATTCATTCTTTTTTTTTCGGCTTTATCCATATTTTTTTGAAACAATATATAATGTTCCGATCTACAATAACGTTCATTATAATGTAGGATTAGTTGGTGGCGTGCTAGTGTTTAGCGCAAGCGTACTGGAAATGATTAGTAAGTAATTTGACTAAAAAAATAACGAATCCCATAGTGCTACTATAGATGCTGCTTGAGACCTCGGTGATAGATTTTAACGATCTACTATTAATAAGCTTTTCATAAGTCGATTATTGCAGACAACCTTGTGCTTATTATAATTATGGATACCACCTTTTGTTACGACTTGATATACACAAATAAATTGAAACATTGTCATGTAAAATTAAATGTTAAGATTCAAAAGATAGTTAGATTCACCAAATATGGAAGCATGGGCAACCCGTGCGAGCCAACCACGAGTCACGACTTTACATAAATCACTAACCAATTACATTTTAACATTGTCAGACCCACGGTAACGCTAGCTATACAACAACGAAATAAACTAGACTATAAAATTGTCCTATATCAAAATTTTGACCAAAGTGTATCGTTATTGCACAAAAATATCAAGAAGAGGACTGTCTAATAAGACAAGCGACTTTTGTACGAAAATAAAGAGCGACGGAGCTATGTGAAGAACAAACTGGCAGATGACAATGCATCTGATTCTTGCGTATAGCCCTGTCTCGTTTTCTTCAAACATACAAAGTCGCTAGGCTTATTAGACAGGCTATACTACTGACCGGTCTATAATACCACATTGTGAGAAGGTAAGTATACACGAGATTCAGAAGAGGTATACTAACCTTCGCACATGTGCTTCTTTAGCTCATTTGTAATCATTATGTAAATACAAAATTTTAATACGTCAAAAAAAAAAAATTGCCGTATCGTTTAGAAAATCCACATATTTTATCGAAATTCTGTCATAACATAAGGATCACATATGCGCTACAGAAGCGCAAGTTTAAAGTTTAGTATTCCCTTTTTGTATCACCTGTATATGCAAAATAATCACACAAACCGTTCAATTATCACTATTTATTGAAAAATGTATACTACTCACTGCTGTCTCGCTTAACACGAATAAATTCATAAGCATCAGTATTCTCTCCATTCAAAATGGCACCTTAGATCTTCTCCGTTGAGGAATGTCGTTGGCAGTGTTCATCTTAACATTAAATGATCTTAATCAAGCGCGACCTGTGGCACCGCGAGCCGGCGTTCGTCGATTCACTTTGAGCATAATTCTGACCGATTGTACTTCCGTGGGCTGGGCGCGCTGTGTCACCGGCCCTCGTAAACTGATAATGGACACTAGACGTACACTTAGATCCTATATTATTTCTAACACAATATTTGTAACCACTTTGCCCACTTGTATAACTCTTATGTATGTGCTCATTGTTATGTGTGTACGGTACGAGTGTCAGATGGCTAAGCCGGTACCGGTGGGCGGGCGCGTGTACCATTTGCTAGAATCGCTGGTTGACGTATTCGTTGTATGTGGCGGAGATCTCCTCGGACTGGTACCGAGTTAGTTTGATGCTCCTGCGCATGTCCGCTGTGATGGCGGCCTTGTACCCGCCCTTTCGTAGCAACGAGTCGATTGTTTGAATTTGGTCCCAACCTGTTGTTCAATGATCATTATTGATTTCTTATATTTTCGCGAATACATTACATTACATACATTGAAATGAAACTAATTTTACGGATTTTATTGCTACGTTCCCGAAATTTCAGCTGGTTTACAGCAACCATGGTCACGGGAGACTGACTGGGAGGACTACGGTGTTAGACGTCATAGTTTAAACTGAAGTACCCTCATATTTAGTTATTGCTTGCGGTCCTATCTACGCTGAAATTGCTCAGTGTCTTGAGGTCTTGCAATGGTGCGCTTGGTTTCGGATTTAATTTTATTAATTACTGGATCCAAAATAAAGCGCATCATTGCAAGACCTCAAGACACTGAGCACTTTCTGAGTAGATCGCATCGCATAAAATCCGTAAAATTAATTTTTGTGTAATATTTCACACTGATAGACATACCCCTAATTATACATTTAACGGTTACTATAATAATAATTAAAGTTACTGAGATATATGTACACACGCGAGGATGATGAGAAATCAGTTGTGCTTAAACATTCCCGCATATAACTGGATAATAGGGTAACTGTAACTGCCTAGAATATACCCCTATATTAGTTATATTAAATACTCATTACTAATACTTGTACAATAATTATCGAGCGACATGTAGAATTTCTACTTATCCTAAAGTTCTCATACAATGTAAGCAGACCAGTGAGCTTCGTTAGTAATGATTTCATGCTTGCGGGAAATACTTACCCTGCTCAGTAGCAACTTGAGGTAAATAAGTGGCAGTGCGCTTACTGCCTCGCTCGCTCATGAACTCGATGCGGATGCCGTGCTCGCCCAGCTTCCAGTCGAGGTAGTGCTCGGCCTCCTCGAAGTGCTGCAGGATGGACACCGACACCGTCAGCCGCGGCACCTCCTCGCGGGTGATGGGGCTGAACCGAGAGTCCTTCAGCGCGCTCGTTATCGCGTACTCGCGAAGACCTGTCCGAGTACGTAGGCTGTATCGTGGTTTTGTAATAAGTATTCCTGGCGAATATGCTGACGGTGACACATTTTCTTATAGGAACCCAAGTACCCCAAATGATGCCGTCAAATTCATTGAACTTTACAATTACATTTTAGGGCCATTTTTATATGATAAAAAAACCACTAAGGATGTTGTAAATGAATTGACTTAGAATGAATTCGACGGCAAGTTTTCATGTTGATAATGGTACACTTTAGATAGTCAGGACTGTATGGAATTGAATGTGGAGGTTCCCCATTCAGTTGTATTTTACTAAACAAGCTGTAATCCTAGTATGTGGATAGGTATCCCTAATATTTTATAACATAATCAGACACGGAAGATGATTGCAGTGAGTTTAAACGTTACGGGTTAGCGACAAAAGCTCCTTGAACTCAAGTAGCTACGTTTCACGATAGATCACTTTAAAATTGTTACGCTTAAGAATATTATTAATTACCACAAGGTATTTTTTTAATTAACATTTGTTACCTACCTACCTATACGAAATGGAATGATGAATGAATGTAAGGTATTACGGCATGATTGAGCTTGTCTCCATGGGTTTTGTAGGTACTATCTGGTACCAGAACGCAAAGAGGTTTGAGTTTCACGCCTTTGCGAGTCTGTCTAATGGACCCATTTCAACGCGTGTATTTTTATTGATAGCTTATATCCACGAGATGTTTATTATATAGGTACATTCGATCAGAATCTATTCAGCGGTTTCAAAATGAGCTGGCATCACAGTTGGTTAAGGTACCTCAGTTGTGCAATGGATATTTCGCTCACTTTCGCTCTTCCAATTAACTTTATAATCTCTCTCTTTACTTGACTTCAGTCAAAGCACATTTCGGAAATATTTTTTTCGAAATTTGCCCAAGACTGGGTGCTTCTGGGCTCAACCCCAGTCCATTCTACGGATCCTATAATAGGTAACAGAGTTGCTTAGTTTATGACTATACAGTTGATGTGTTAGCCTGGCGATATTTTATTTGATACAAGCATATTCTTTATTTTGTATTTAATTAAATTAATAACATACATAATATGTATGTGAAAACATAATTATAATAACATATTATGGTTGCATAGAGTAGACCTGATCAAGGGTTTTGATTTGAGGGTGTTTAAACCCCACTCCTCAACAGCTAATCAGGCCGACCCGTCGCGTTTGGCCTCGTGACTTGCCTTAACAGCAATTTTCATAACATCTAGTATCCAGGGTCTGATGATCGACTTGGACGTTTGGTCTTTCTCTCTCTTTCACTCTGCAGTGGTTATCGAAGACCCATCGTGTATGAGCTCATACGACTCGTCACGAAGCGCACTTTCTAAACATATTAATCGGCATCATAAGTACAATATATCATAAAACTGCGATTATTGTGTCTGTACGTCCGTGCCTATACGCAAAGAAATATCTCGCACACAATAAAACATCTATAGAGTTATAAGCAAGAGCTACTTTTTGTTTGGGGAATTACTTTTGGTGTAGACATTATACCGAGACATTTAATTATTATAAATGTTAAATTAAAAAATTGGTAATGGAACCTTTTAGTGTGAAATAATTACTGAAACCTACCCATACCTATTACCATTAAGGCGCTCTTCCATTGCTGTGTACTGATACGCGGCACTTTTTTTTTAAACGTGGGTCCTCTTACTGTGCACGAATAGAGTTGAGACACAGCATGGCGCCTAAGCACGTTCCTTTGAAGCCTGAAAAAAATAGCGTCGCTTCCCTGCGTGGTCATGAAGCTAGGCCTCCGTGTGCCGCTTGTATTATATATAGCTTCGAGCTAAGTGAGCGATATATCGCAGCAGAACACGCGTGTTTAAATGACGTCATAGAGTACATATTCGTGCGTAGCGTGTTCGTTGGCTGCAGTAGACGTTGTCGCATACATTTTCATACAAAGCGAAGCTAAGTGAACGTGCGTAGCGTGACCGTGCGCAGCAATGGGACAACACCTTTATATTTCATGGTGATTTTTGTTTGTGTACTGGATGGAGCATCACATTTAAAGCTGATAAATACGTTATTAATGGAGTTTTTCACTATTTGAGAGTGTATAGTTAGACTAAATTTGGTACATATTATAAAATGTATAACAAGCTATTAACATGTAACTAAGAATTTATTTTCCTCGGCTATTAGATAATAAAAACACAAATGGTTAACAATCCCAGCAATTCAATTATTTGCATAGAGTGCGTGAATGATTCAGCATACAAGGTCAAGTCAGTTTCACAAGTTTTGCTAGTTTACAACAACTAAATTCGATATTATATGTGAAAAATTTTTTAGCATGTCTTGCCTTAATAAAATTAAGTAATACTTTATTTCGTAGGAACTAAAAAAACCCTTAATTATATCACTAAATAGTGATAAAAAAAATAGAGACAAACCAATGAATTTCTTATTGGATCATATCAGCTGAGGGCTTCTTCCAATCCAGTTGTAGAGTTAGGGAAAATAACGTCAATTAGAATGCCCCTAATATGTCTGTACAACATAAATGATGTGACTTTGCCTTGTATGTATTATCAAGAACCCTTGCCTGTTAAAATACATGCTTTTAAAACAATGTTTTTATAATGTATGAATGTGAATGAAAAGATTTGTTATCAATTGTGGTTCTTAATTCTCTCAAACCGTGTATGAAGTCCATTCTGCACAATCATGTTTATAAACATTATACCTGAGTGCAGATGCATCGCGTTGAATGTACCGATGCAGCCGCGGAGACGATGCTCCTTGCCGATCTTCCAGGTCACGAACAGAGGACTGGGGAAACATTCAATTCAGTGACATTTAAATTTGAAAACTTTGGAATTTTATCATGTTGCATAGATTAATACAATAACCGTTATCCATAGAATCAATTATTACATAATGCAGTATAGAAGAAAAAATATATTATTCAACTTTATTCCTATAATTATATATTATTATATTTATGACAGATCTAGTATCATATAAAATATGTATGCCACTAACAAAAACTATAATGATAGATCATGTCTATACATTATCAAATAAATATCAAGTCCTAGATCTATGCCATTGATATATGATAAAGTATATAAGATCCCCTTTAACAATTTAGACAGTCTGTAACATTTCAAGTGCATAACTATTGCACTGACCACAACTGTAATGAATTTCAACTTTATATTATAGTCATAAAGAGTATATTTGCATAGACTTTTACATCTCTATCACCTAGATAGTAGTATAATTATCGCAAACAAAAAACAAAACTGTCTTTGTGTGGGTGTTATAAATGAATAGAAAATCCCAGTATGCCTAGCATAAAACAGTTTAGTATGTAAATTCAGTGAAAGTCAAACTCACCTTTATTTGTAACAGGGATAGGTAAAAATATGGTCTTATTCAAAATGATGAAAGGCTTTATTCATAGCCTGACCTCATTTAGAACAAAAGATGAGGAGGAAGCTAAACAAAGCAAGTCCTCAAGGGTTGGAATAATGGCTTTCTATAATCGTACTTGCGCAACTAAAGTATACTTACTAGGCCTCGTTAGTGAAGTTTGGTGTCTGCGGTGGGTCCATACTGTGCAACTGAGAATACAACACATCGAAACAAAAGTAACACATATCAGGAATAGCCACAGTCTCTTTGTAACCATTCAAAGGTCGCTCTATACTATTACTGTACGAGTTGTTCAATTTCTGTTTTTTAGTACCACAGCATACTGACGACATTTTGATTGCTTTTAAAAGTTAACTACTTAATTCTACGAAACAAAGCAGTCTCAAAATCTTTGATATAAACGAAACTAAACACTCGTTTTCAACTTCCATAGGTTTTGAAACCACAGACTATAAGCACTTCTTTCATAGGAATCATTATTGACAGAATGCCACATGCCGTACGAAGCATCTCTAGTTCGTCTGTAGCTTGCTATGGTAGCATTCCATACCATATCGTTATTTTCTCTTTGCACATTGCTTTTGCGGATGGCAGTATTGTTAAGGTTATATAGGAACCGCGAAATTCACAAAACATTTGGATCATTATCCAGTATAAGGGTCGTAAACGGTTCTGTTTTCTCCTCCATGGAATGAGTCCTCAAAACTTGTCGATTATTATCTTAAGTCGAACAAGTAATACTCTGCTACTCTATGGTTACCGTCTAAAATTTTGGACTATACTTACTGTAAAAAAAATATTAAAAACAGTTTATGGAGCGATGGCTGTCATTGTGGTTTATTTTACTATGATAGAAAATAAGAAAAGAAGCTTCGAGTGCACATAAAATGAAGATATTTTCGTGAATCATGTACACGTTTTATAACTTCCCTGTAGTTATAAGTGAAATGATTATATATCTGTATTTAGAACCATTAGTGATGTTTAGTGAAAAAGCTTGTTAGAGTTTGACGATGGCGTCTGATGGTGAAATTTCGTGTGCGAATGATCCTAATTTCGCTGTTATTTACTCATTCTTGAAAACGTTCGGCAAGTTGTACGGTTTGGATGTGCCTACCATAGCTAAATTACAAGAGTGCATCGAGGACACCGAAGAAGGTGGGACAAGTTCGTATATTCGTCATTCCACATCATAAACAAACATCTTATAAGTTTTTTGTTGTTAGTGTCGGACCCGTTGAAGGAGTTACACTTGAGACTGCTGCGTCGTGCACTAAGATCGGTGCAAAGCAACAGATGGGAGAAGTGTTTGATAAAGTTTTGTCATCAACAAGGTCACCACCAAGAGGCTTGGGAGATCGAGAGGTTCTCCTACAAAAAAGCTAGCACACAAATCAAATTGAAAGTGCTAAAGGTAATTACCACCGCCTACTCGGTGTTTTTTCTTTCGATTTTATTTTGCAGCTAATCTCATTCAACGCTGGCAGGCAATACTTTCACAAATGACTCACACTTAGCACATCTTTCAAGTTGTTTTTACTCTCACTAATGTAAAACTAACATTTCAAAAGTCTAAGGAAAATATTTTTGTTTATTTTCTATTATGTATGGAAAGGAATGGCAATTTTGATACAATAAAATTGGCTTACAAAGTTAAATGGAATAGATAACTTACTGAGAATAATATTATATAGATATCATAAATAGTAAATACTGTTTATTTATTTATATATAATTTGATTGTTTCAGCTATTATTAGAATTTCAATTTACATGCTACCCCAAATTCAAAAATGTGGTCAATGCAATATCATGTAAGGAGCTCCGGCTAGACCCCATAGGCAGAGATAAGGGTGGCTGTGTGTACTGGCTACAAATTGATGATGATGCTAATCTGTGCTTGTACAAAGAAGACCAAGATGAGGAGACATGGCAACTAGTGGCTAGGTAAATAATAATTACCTTTATTTCTTCATATAAATTGTATATTTATTTCTCATCTGTAGTGTCATTTTGCTAGACTAGAGGTAAATGATATTACTGAATTTTTATATTCAGGAATCGAGAAGAACTCGTAAAAGTAATATCACAGTTAAAAAGTGGTGAGGAGGTGTGTCCTTTAATTGCATCCAGTGGCAACGAAGACTCCAGTAGTGCTGAAGTACCACAACAGTCCGAGGTAAATTTATAAAAAAACATTTAAAAAATCTATTAATTTTTTTAATCAACAGAATAAACAGAATTTT
The DNA here is from genome assembly GCA_905404115.1 of Pheosia gnoma. Taxonomy (NCBI): domain Eukaryota; kingdom Metazoa; phylum Arthropoda; class Insecta; order Lepidoptera; family Notodontidae; genus Pheosia; species Pheosia gnoma. The sequence continues at coordinate 1,320,996 of FR989901.1, read as the reverse complement.
AATTACTTTCAGCCTAATAAATCAGAACCTGAAGTAGACAATGAAGAAGAATTCCTTAGTCCAGAATCTGAATCAGAGCATGAGGATGAAAGAAAAGATAACAAAGCCCAAGAAGAAGAAGAAATCAAACCAGAAGATAACAAATCAGACCAACAAAAAGACACATCAGACATTAAAGAAGAAGAAAAAGCTGCTGATGGAACAGAAATACCCACTGAATCCTTAAAAATTAACTTAGATCAAAAAAGTGTGGAAGAAAATAGCATATTTGAAGAAAATCTAATGGGCGATGAGAAAATAGAAAAATATGAAAACAAACTTAGTCCAACAGCCAATGAGAAGACAGAACATTGTGCAGGCACTAAAGAAAATGAAGTAGTAACTGATAAAGAAATAGAAAATATAGCAATAGATGATAAAAAAGAGTTCAGTAAAGGGACTAAAGAAAACGAAGTATGTATGGCAATAGAATATAAAACAGATCTCTGTGAAGGAACTAAAGAAAATGAAGAGCTAGGTGAAACAAATGAAGATAAAACAGAGCTCTGTGAAGGAACTAAAGAAAATGAAGAGCTAAGTGACACAAATAAAGATAAAACGGAGCTCAGTGAAGGGACTAAAGAAAATGAAGAGCTAAGTGACACAAATAAAGATAAAACGGAGCTCAGTGAAGGGACTAAAGAAAATGAAGAGCTAAGTGACACAAATAAAGATAAAACGGAGCTCAGTGAAGAGACTAAAGAAAACGAAGAAGTGACTAAAGCAATACAAGATAAAATAGAGCTCAGTGAAGAGTGTAATGAAAATGTTGAAGTAAGTGAAGCAATAGAGGAACCAGTCATGATTGTTACTGGTGAAGGTAGTGGAGCTGACTGTGACAGTTCTTATTTTATAGGAGAAGAAATCACAGAACCAGTTATGTATTTTTATGGAGAAGGGTATGGCTATGAAAATGATACCGGTAACCCTGAAGTAATAGATCAAGCTAAGAGCCCAGAAAAACATTCCGAGGAGGAAAACGGCAATGAGGAATGTGTAAATGGTGATCCACTTGAGCTATCAAATACTAGCAATAAAACTAAAATCAGCAAAAGTGTTAAATTAAGAAGTAGCATACAATCTGTAAATAAGAGATCTTTAAGAAAACAATCTAATGATACCACAGAAGTATTAAACACTGACTCAAAGAAGCATTGTGTAAGAGATGATAAATCAAATGGTTCGAATTCTATTAAAAACTCGGAAAATGATTTAAAAAGGCAGTCAAGTAATAATGATAAAAGTACAACAGACAGTAAAAGTCCTAAAAAGAATAATGTAAAAAAAGGCAGAGGTAAAGTTAAAAAGAAAAGTAGCATAGCAAGGAATTTAAAGATGAACAGTACAGAAGAAACAAACTCGGAGACTGATAATTGTCATGACAGTAAAACAAATATAATTGAGAAGAGAAAAAGCAGTGTCTCGTCTGTATATGAGGATGTAGTTAACACAGAGAATGAGAAAGAAAAAAGTCCTGAAAAAGAATTGAAGACCGAGGATTCCCTGCCTTTGAAGAAATTGCGGTTGGAGACAACACCCGAGAGGGACACCAGTACACATTCCAAGGAACCAGCAGAAACTGCAGATGCGACAGCAGAAAATGGTGAAATCAATGAAGTTGATAACACTCCTATAGCACAGCGAAAGAAAATAAAAGCAATTAAAGGGAAGTTCAAAAGAAAAACACTAATAAAACCACAAGATGATGTAGATAAAATCAATATTGAATCAGTTGGTGACAATGGTAAGAAAGAGTGTAAGTCCTTAAAAAGGTCCTTATTAGACGCGACGACGAGCGATAAAAATAAATCTGAATCTCAAACCGAAAGCGAAGACGACGAGCCCGTCGCTAGCGGGAAACGTCTCAAAATTAAGCCTAAGAAAATTGTCAAGTCCACAAGGTAATATCAATGTAGAAGTATTTATTATAAAAACATCTTATAATTGTCTACACTACATGTATAAGTTGATATTTCGTATCATTTCTTCAGCTTATTTTATTTCAACAGGAAAAAGGTGGAAGCTAAACTTCTGGATAAGCATTCTAGCGATGAATCTGAAGAAGAAACACTGCATAGTTTAGGTACATTCATTATTTTAACCGAGAGTATGAGAGTTTATCAACCGAGTGATCTACACATTGTATGGTGCATATTTTGCTCAGCAGGCAAGAAGTCTGCTAAAAAACCACTGAAAAAGAAAATAAAACCCAAGAGCAAGCCCGGCGGCACTCCCGCGGCCGAGGACTCGGACCTGACGCCGGTGCGGCAGTCGCGGCGCATCGCGCAGATGAAGATCAGGGAGGAGGCCGACCGCAGGCACCTGGAGGAGGTCGCCTTGAGGGAGTTGAAAAAAATACATAAGAAAAGGGTATGTTCCAGTACTGTAACTAGCGAAATATCGGATAATACAAGACTTTATACTTAACAGACTCAATACTGGGTAAAAGTTATTAACTCGTTCATGACTACACAAACATTGATTTCCTATAATATTATCATATATATATCTGATTATGATAGTAGAAAAAAAATACGAAACTATGGTCACAGATAGAATTATACATTTAAATGACATCGTCACATAGTTGTAGTGTAATTGATAGAACTAGGCGATACTTGGCGGAAATCCATTGTTAAACAAATGGAGGAGGTTGTTTGGATTATAATTGGAAAAGTTGACAAGCCGAGAAACAGTGGTGGGTTCCTCTTCCCCCATCTGTTTAATATCTGTATAAATGATAATGTGTGATCCCCGCAGAACCACGAGGAGGAGGAGGAGTGGCAGGCCAGCGCCGGCGGCAGCAGCTCGTCGTGGTCGCGCGCGCGCGCCTGGCGCGGCTCCGACTCCAGCGGGCCCGAGCCCGACTCCGACTCCGACTCCGACGAGCCGCTGTTCGCGCGCGACCACGACGACCCCGACCACGAGCGTACGTACCGCCGCCCCACCCCCCCACCACTCCCACCCCACACTCATTACACTACACTGACTGACACACTACAGCTGTTCGCGTATCACACCCATAATGGACAAACACCGTATTTGTTGATACCAATTTGTGTCATGAATCAAAAACAATATAATACAGTTACACTTTTCTTATTTTTTTACATCTATTTGGCAAAAGGAATTTATGTTTCGCGAAGCTATAATAGTTGATCGATCAGCCCCGTTCCTTTGTTACGTATTCCTATAGTGTTAAAGTTGACTTAATTTATTTTTACGTCCACAACTTTCGTTCGCGGTAAAATGGCAAAACTCGCAGCTCGGGCATATTTCCGGATAATTGCAGATAACAAATTCGTTCTCTGTATTAATATTGTCCAATAATCTACTACGAAAAATATTCAATGTAGAAACATGACGCTTATACTGTATATAATATTATGAAGTGTACATTTTTGTTGACAGCGGATTACGGCAAATCCGACCACGAGTTCTCTCCAGAATCCGACCTGGAGACCGGGGAGCCGGTCGAACCACTGAAAAGAGCGCGCACTTTACGAGAAGGTATGGTAAACCCATAAATGAAAAATAATCTTCCAAATCGGTTTATAAATGACAATCATAGAAGAAGTTGAATCGAATTGAGAACCTCCTCCTTTGTTTTCATGTCGGTAAAAAGCAAATGCTCCAAAATATAGCGTCCGAGTAGAGTAAGCGATCGTCAGGAGTATCCGAACGGAAAAAGACGTGGATTCTGATTATCAGATTGATTCTTGACATTTTGATCTTATTTACATAACTTGTGTTGTGTTCTTTGAATTATAATGTGTGCTGTTGGTAAGCAAATAATTGAAACAAAGTGACCAAAAATGACACAGCTTTTTCCAAGAAGTCCTCAATAATATTTTAGTAGAGTGTCCTGAATTTAACTAATAATTTACGAATAGCCAGTGTTTCTTTGGCAGCACTTGAAACATTCACTACTTAGCGCGCATGAGAATTTTCCCCTAATGGGTTCTGGTAGAGCACTATAGTGATGCCATGAATCGGGTTCTCTGGCGAATTGGTTTGGTGTTGTTGTGTAGAAAAAGATGACGGGTTCTGCAAGCGCTGCGGCAGCGGCGAGCAGCCGGAGTGGATCCTGCTGTGCGAGCGCTGCGACGCCGGCTACCACGCCAGCTGCCTCAAGCCGCTGCTGTTCCTCGTGCCCGAGGGGGACTGGTTCTGCCCGCCCTGCAACCATGTCAGTCACTAATATTGCTCATTATGCCCTTAAGGCGCTCGCAAGCGGGCTAGTTTCATGCTAATTTCTAGCTACAATTGTATAGCCGTCATGTTGCTGTGTATGCGCCACTTTCCGCAATTAATGCGAAGGCAAAAGAGTATCGCTGGCGATATTGCTGAGCTATAATTATCTGCAAGATGGACTTTTTATAGCTCTAGTATTCTTTGTTGTTCTCTCTTGTTATTG